>CP092863.1:68106448-68174400 GCA_030710605.1 Cordylochernes scorpioides | reverse complement strand
AGAAATAACGATTATTTCTATCCTTAGGGATAAAGTATGAAAGGATGAATTGTGAAGTGTAATGATAAACGAAAAAATAAAGTGTTTAGGGATGGGAATTACTCTTCACAATTCATCCTTTCATACTTCATCCCTAAGGTTAGAAATAGTCGTTATTTCTCCTTTAAATAAATTTCGAATTTTCGTTCAAAAGAAACACATGCGGGATAATTATCAAACGTCGTTCTACAATCATAAGCCGCATTATATTATATTATAAAATACATTAAAATGTTACCTTGATAAAGGTTGGCGTTTAGCCAACTGAAATATTGGTAAAATAAATGATATTTTGATCCAATATATGTCTTTTTAATTAAAATATATATAAGAGAATACAATTATGTTTACCTTTTTTTATTTTTATATCAAAAGAAATGTTTATTCATTCAAATTATATATGTAAATAACAATATTTGGTTTATAATACAATATAATGCGGCTTATAATTGTAGAACGACATTTGAAAATTATCCCGCATGTGTTTCTTTTGAACGAAAAATCGTAATTTATTTTTAAGGAGAAATAACGATTATTTCTAACCTTAGGAATGAAGTATGAAAGAATGAATTGTGAAGAGTAATGATAAAGGTGAAGGGTAGTCTAGTGGACATGACATCTGCCCGGTAAGTGGAACACTGTGGGTTCGATTCCCATCCCTGGACACTTTTATTTTTCCGTTTATCATTACTCTTCACAATTCATCCTTTCATACTTCATCCCTAGGGTTAGAAATAATCGTTATTTCGCCTTATAATAAATTTAGATTTTATCGTTCAAAAGAAACACATGCGGGATAATTTTCAAATGTCGTTCTACATTATTTTGTTTACTTTTTACACTAAAATATTCATGTTAAAAAGAGACATGTCTGGGAATCTGGTAAAGAAAAGAGAGAACAACCCCTCGAAATATTTTGCTAAAAATTTGTTTTTTTAACAGATCAGCTAAGCCTCATTTTTATATAAACATATCTAATGGATCTTTTTTTTTTTACTCAAATTAAACTATGAAAAAGACCTCTCCTCATCGTGCAACTGAAAGTTGCTAATGTCTTGCGCCATCTATCGGAATAAATATCATCTATTCTCGTTGATTTTTAATTATTCCAGAATTTGCCAAATACCCATTCTTGATTAATCAAGAAAAGCTAACCACGGACGCGTTTCGGGCTGTTGACCCTCATCAGCGTGGTGCAAGCTGTACCTCAACGACCAAAAAAACTGGTCATTCAGACATCCTGGAAGGCTGGTTAAACCGTTTGGTTTACGACCACTACGACCCGGGTTCGATCCCCGCATTGGACACTTTTTTCTGTTTAAAAAAAAAAAATGCTCCAATGGCCCCCCGATTCTTGCAAAAGTCCAACCCCACCAGCGAGTGCAAGTAACCAAACCGGGCTCTGGCACATTTGTAAGTGCAAAGTCGAACTGCTTTCACAATGTGTAGACATGTGGTGCGCTTACAGTAAAAAGCAGTCGCTAACTACCCACCATGATTATCATGGCCTGTACCACGTGTACTAGGGATAAGCAAAAAAAAAATGAAACGGGTAGTTAAGGCCAGAATTGTGTGAGATCGCGACACAATGTGAAAAAATAGTACAAATGTGATATTGTACTACTCAAATTAAACTATTTAGTTATTTATGAATGAAACGCTTAATTTTTAAACAAGGATTTTGAATGTTTAAAAAGATTTTAAAAGTAGAGAAGAAAAAAGGATTAAGTTGATACAGTAAAATATTACGATGCACTAGCGCGCCATCTGTTATGAAAATTAGAAAATATTTTAGACGCGTAAGATTCTTTTATATTAAACAATTTCTACTGCACTTACTGCAATGGAAAAATTAAAGGGAGGGCCTGGCTCATCATTAGTGAGCCCTCCCAGCGGTTTCGCCAGTTTAATCTACCATACCGCTGTTATATTGCATTTTTGGAACCTTCTTTTATAGTGATACTGTTGCTAGACTCTTGGAATAGTACAAATGCGATATTTTACTACTCAAATTAAACGCTTATTTTTTAAAAAGGATTTTGAATGTTCAAAAAGAGTTTAAAAGTAGAGAAGAAAAAGGATTAAGTTAATACAGTAAGATATAATAGCAGAGAACTTACTGATATCTACAATTGAATAAACTGACTCTATTATAAATCAACAGAGAGTTGATATATTGTAGAAAAAATAGTACAAATGTGATATTGTACTTGGATAAGGTGCATAAATTAAGAAAAAAGGCATCTCCTTATCGTGCAACTGAAAGTTACTGATGGCTTGTGCCATCTATCGTAATGACTATCAACTATTTGTTGATTTCTAATTATTCCGTAATTGGCTAAATACCTATTCTTGATTAATCAAGAAGGTCATGGAGAGGGGGCAGGATGAGGGCCAACAGCCCGAAATGCGTACGTGGTTAGCTTTTCTTGATTAATCAAGAATGGGTATTTGGCTATTTCTAGTATAATTAAAAATCAACGAGAATAGTTGATATTTATACCGATAGATGGCGAAAGCCATCAGTAACTTTCAGTTTCACGATAAGGAGATGTATTTTTCTTTTTTTATAATTGATATATCGTTTGATAGATGGCAGTGAACAATCAGCAACATTCAGTTTTACGATAAGCAGGTTTTATTTTAATATTTTAGCAAAGTATTTCTTATATATTATATATACAGAAATATGTTATATTCAATTTAATTTTTTAAACGGAAAAAAATATATAAATATTTTTTTTTAATTTGACCAAAAAACAAAAAGCTTTTTTAATTATCATTTTGTTCTGTAACAAAGTATTATATTTAAAAATATACATTATATATATAGTATTTTTATTAACAGAGTGGTCATTTTTATGTTTATATTTTTCTATTCTGTAAATTTCCCTCGTGGCTTATCTTTTGTTTATCATTCATAGTTTGTTCTTGCCTGAAATAAATTGTTGTCTCCTTCTGAAGTTTGTGTCTTCTCTAATTTTCCACGTGGCAATATATAGATTTTGTTTTTTCTTTTGGGTTGGTTAAATGTGTGTTTTTTTAATAAACTCATTTGCCAAAATAATAATATAGTTAAATTTGTTTAAAATAAAATAAGCATATTTGCTAATAATGATATTTCATTCTTCTTTTTTTTTTTTTGTAAGTAAAATTTGCATTCGACAATCTATACATTACTTAATAATTAGATTTATTTTTATTCCCGAAAAATGCTCCCAAACCGAAAAAAATCAAGAATGTAAAGTCAAAAACAAAGGTTCTCTTGGTGACTTTTTTTTCGATCACCAAGGCATTGTCCATTATAAATTCCTCCCACAAGGGCAAACAATTAATCAACACGTGTATCTAGCGATTTTACACCGTTTACGGGAATCAATACGGAAGAAACGACCGGAAAAGTGGATCTCTGGCGAATGGATGCTTCATCACGATAACGCCCCAGCACACAGAGCTCTTTCCGTGGGCGATTTTTTGACTAAAAATAGCATGTTGACAATGCCTCACCCCCCGTACTCGCCTGATTTAGCACCAAATAACTTCTTTCTCTTTCCTAGAATGAAGTCAGTTCTAAAAGGACATAGATTTGATACCGTTAATTTCATAAAGGAAAAGATTCGCTGAGCGTTTTGAAAGGCATTACTTCTGACGAATTTTCTGGGTGCTTATGGAACTGGGAAAAAAAGAATGAAACGCTGTGTAGATTCCCTCGGACAGTATTTTGAGGAATATTAACCATTTTCTGTATATATTCATCTAATAAATCTTTTATGACCCAATTCCCCGAATTTTATGATCATACCTTGTATATGCAAGTTAATTTATATATTCATACAGTTGTTCCATGTGTGGATAGAGTCTGTAGCTGTAGTGATCGATCAAACCAGGATGCGTTCGATATTTACGACTTGGAAACTCTGTCAATTTCGCGCTCACATCGCCAAATCACTGAATCAATGAAAATAATCTAAAATATATTTTTCTTATCCCTAGTATACGTGGTACAGGCTATGATACTTGACATGATACATGAGACTTGAAGTCCAGACTTGGGACAAGAAAATAAATTTACCTTAAGCTAAATAAGCATGTTAAAGAATTAAAAAGAGTTCCAGAGATAAGTTTCTTTTTTATTAAAACAGTCTTAAGCTTTCAGGTATCTCTGCCTTTCTACAGGAGAACTTATATAATGAATAAAACACCGCCTCATTCAATATACAGTTAAACTTGTCTATAGCGCTTCCCCTAAATAGCGCCTCCCTCTCTATAGCGCCCGATTTTAAATACGTAGTACGATACGATATTTACATTAAAAGTGACCTGTCTTTTAGCACCCCCGCTGTATAACACTCTATTTTGGTGAGTCCCAAGAGCGGGCGCTATAGACAGGTTTAACTGTATGTAGTACGATAAATAAGACTAATGGCAAAATAATCCATATATCTATATATGTTTGGCTAGAAGCCACACGAAATATTGTGGAAAAATAACTACATAAGGAAGTTGTACCTTTTAGCATGTATATCGGGATTCAGACAATAACTCTGAAAGATATTACTGTGAACTTTATTGATGACACACTCATGGACAAAACTTAAGGAAGTTATACCTTTCAGCATGTATATTGGTATTTAGCCAATAACTCTGAAAGATATTACAGTGACCTTTAAAGACACATCAGATAACCAAGTGTGAACAAAATTGCCCCTGTCTACTTAAAAAAAACAGACATTCGGCGATATCAAAATATGCAACTTCTTCATTTTGCTTTTCTATGTTTTTATATTCCCTAATATAAATTCTCAAGAAAATTCTAAATATTTATTTTGATAAGAATATACTCACAAATACAACAGAATTAATATAAATTACATAACAAAGGTTAGAAATGTAATACATATTTGCATTCTGTTCGGTTCCAAAATCACTTTATTCGATACCACTCAACAAGAGCTACCTAGTTTATGATAATTGAAACAATGAATAATATGTGAAGGTTATTCACATATTTTTTAAAATGTTAACGCGGGATTTAATCCCGGTTCATGGTTGTCGGAAATCGAGGGTGTTACCTACTCGTCCATGACTTTTACATATTTGCATTTTTACATAATAGCATATGCAATACACCCATACCTCGCTTTGCGTCGGGGATACGTTCCAAAAAAAAACGACGCAAAGTGAAAATATGTGAAGGCGCAATCAAAAACAAAGGTGTTGCCATATTTTAGGAGAAAAAATCAAAAAAAAAAATTTAAAGACTCGAATCCAAAACAACGCAAATTCGAAAATCTAACGACGCACAGTGAAAATCAGTAAAAATTAAGCAGCGACGCAACTTCGAAAAAAACGCAAAACGAAACGACGTAAAGCGAGGTATTGGTGTATATAGTTGAGGGAGGATTCATGTACCAAAGGATACATTTTTTTTCAAATATGCAACAGATCGATGTATTATGTCTATCATACTAATAAAACACTATACTAGTGTTCTTCACTTGCCCAACCTTCCAATACCAAAGATTCCAGACAGCCACTCTCCTAGGTATCACCAACATATGTCCAGCATCCCTAGAAAATCTCCCAAGAAAGAAATCTGCCTGGCGACACCTCATTAATTGGACTTCCATTGGCATTGTATATAAATCCAAGAAGACTTAGGTCAGAAGGACATCCCGGGTAGTTGGCGACTTCTGTACGCTCCAGGAACCTCTGGGTTACTTAAATAAATAATAATAATAATAATATACTAGTGTTGATAAGTGTTGTGGGTCGAAATTATAAAAAGAACAGCCAAATAGGTGATTATATAAATATATGATTATTATTAGATATAAGGAGACATATCAAATTACGAAACTATTATAGACGCGTAAGATTCTTTTCAAAATCAAACGATTTCTACTGCCCTTACTGCAATGGAAAAATTAAAGGGAGGGCCTGGCTCATCAGTGGTGAACCCTCCCAGCAGTTTCGCCAGTTTAATCTACCATACCGCTGTTATATTGCATTTTTGGAACTTCCTTTTATAGTGATACTGATGCTTGACTCTTCGAATGGGTATTTTAGATGAATTATGGATATAAGCTTTGAGGACAGCAGAAACATAAGGATATATATATTGACAATATAATAACAACCGCACACAGCAGTAAAACAAAGACAGTCTAAAGGTATATACAAGGAAGAAGAATGATGGTTGAGGTGGGCCATTCCCATTGGTCAGTTCATTTTCATGCAACGCCTCCAAGCGGCGCCCGCATCCACACTTCTCTCATCAATAAGAAATAAGACACAACACCATTTTTTTTGCAAATATAGTAAGGTTTTTTACTAGGGTAATAAACATAATGTATTGTTCTTATGTATAATTAAAGATAGAAGTACATCATTTGGTACATAATAATATATATAGGAAATGAAAACATTAAGGCACGAATATTTCTTCTAAACATAAAACAAACTTTTACTGTCCTTACTGTGAATAAAATATTGGAAGGTCTTGAATCTTCAGTGATCTCTCAGCGATTACGCCAATTCAATCTACCAGACCGGTATATACAGGGTCCATTATGAAAGTAATGAGCATAATGTTATTGTGACGCGACGATAGATGGCAGCAAGGTAAAACTGTGGGAAATGTGGTGGATGGATATGCCCTTTCAATCCATCCGGTCGTCAGTTGAGTTCGAGCAGTGTGAGGGGAGATACATGCCTCCGCTTGAAGTGTGTTTTCAACTTTTGTAACATAGCGCGATGGAGCGTTCGCTTGAACAACGATACGCCATAAAGTTTTGCGTGAGGCTTGGAAAAAATCCAACCGAAACATTCCAGATGCTGCAAAAAACCTTCAAGGACGATTATATTTCAAGATCACAGTCTGGGAAGGGCACAAGGCGTTCAAGGAGGGCGGGGAGGAGGTCGCCGACGAACCCCGTTCAGGACGCCCAGCAAAGGCCAGAACTGACGAGAACGTGGATCGTGTGCTCGAAGTTTTGCGTACCGACCGTCGATTAAGTATCCAGCAAATTACTGACACATTACACATGTCCACATTTGTGGTACATGGGATAGTGACCGAAGATCTGCAAATGCGAAAGGTCTGTGCGAAGCTTGTGCCGAAAGTGTTGACGCAAGACCAGAAAGAACTTAGAGTTTTGCGCTCTCAAGAATTGTTGGATTTGATTAAAAATGAACCGGACTTTCTGAACTCTGTAGTAACCGGAGACGAATCCTGGGTGTTTGAATACGACCCAGAGTCTAAAAGGCAGAGCTGTGCATGGCACACAAAATCATCCCCACGCCCCAAGAAAGCGCGAATGAGCAAGTCGCGCATCAAAACGATGATCATTGTCTTCTTTGACATCCGAGGAATAGTCCATTGTGAGTTTGTACCGCAGGGACAAACTGTAAACTCAGTCTTTTACCTGGAGGTGCTCAGGAGATTGAAACACCGGATCGCACGCGTGAGGACTGACATTAAAGACACGGTCAAGCTCCACCATGACAATGCCACCAGCCACACAGCCTTCATCATTACCAACTTCCTGGCCCGGAGCAACACCTCGGTGATCCTTCACCCGCCTTACAGTCCCGACTTAGCTCCATGTGACTTCTTTTTGTTTCCGCGACTCAAGAGAGAGATGAAAGGAAAACATTGGGAAACCGTGGAAAACATCCAACACCATGTTACAACGTTCCTGAGAAGCATTCCTTTCGAGGAGTTTCAGGGTACCTTTCAGGCATGGCAAACGTGTCTCCGCAAGTGTATTGATGCAGGAGGAGTGTATTTTGAAGAATATTGAACATTTGCACAAATTACGATCAATAAATGTATTTTGCCAGTAAATGCTCATTTCTTTCATAATGGACCCTGTATAAACAGAATGAATCAATACAGTATTAGAGTTCTAAGAAGCTGTCTGGTAGATTATATTGGTGAAATCGCTGAGGGTTCACCACTGAAGATCCAAGCCCTTCCAATATTTTTTTTTCGAATATTTCTTCTAAACATAAAACAAACTTTTACTGTCCTTACTGTGATTAAAATATTGAAAGGGTTCGAATCTTTAATGAACTCTCAGCGATTACCCTCATTCAATCTACCAGACCGGTATATATAAACAGATTGATCCAATACAGCATTAGAGCTCTAAGAAACGGTCTGGTAGATTATATTGGTGAAATCGCTGATGGTTAACAACTGAAGATCCATGCCCTTCCAATATTTTTTCATTGCAGTAAGGACAGTAGAAGTTTCTATTCATGATGTAATTGTGAAAAACATTTTAAAATTACAAAATATTTTCTCACAATGAGTTTCTTTTTATTACAAAACGCTAGCTTTCAAGTGATAATCGCTCTTCAACGGACTTAATAAAACATCGACTATATCTTACAAGAAATATTTACAAAAAAACGTACAGCGTGGATTTAAAATTTAATATTTCAGTTGTAAATATCCACGCTGTATGTTTTTGTAAATATTTCTGGTAGGATATAGTAGATGCTTTATTAAGCCCGTTGAAGAGCGATTATCACTTGAAAGCTAGCGTTTTGTAATAAAAAGAAACTCATTGTGAGAAATTATTTTGTATTTTTAAAACGTTTTTCACAATTTATCATGATTAGAAACTTCTACTGTCATTAATGCGATTAAAAAATATTGGAAGGGCTTGGATTTTCAGTTGATAACCATCAGCGATTTCACCAATTTAATCTAACAGACCGCTTCTTAGAGCTCTAATACTGTATTGAATCATTCTGTTTATATATACCGGTCTGGTAGATTGAATTGGCGTAATCGCTGAAAGTTCACAACTGAAGATTCAAGCCCTTTCAATATTTTTAATCGCAATAAGTACAGTAGACATTTGTTTTATGTTTAGAAGAAATATTCGAAAAAATATATTGGAAGGGCTTGGATCTTCAATGGTGGACCCTCAATGATTTCACAAATTTAATCTACCAGACCGCTTCTTTAGAGCTCTAATACTGTATTGAATCATTCTGTTTATACACTGCGTGACATTGAAATTGGAACACCAAGAAATAGTGGCCAGAAAATTATGCAAATTTCAGGGTAGACGCGCCTAACCGAGTTATGCAAATGATGTAAAATGCGCAGCTCTCGTGCGCACATGGAGTAAGATATAAGGGAAGGAACTTGCAGAAAGGACAGTATTCGTGTCGTTATTTCTTCAAGGAAATTCATTGTAGAAATTTTGTTCTTGTGTCAAAAGACACGTGTAATAACAGAGAATGCTAGGTCATCGTAAACGGTGGCAGTTCAAGCAGACAGACGCTTTTACGAGGGGCATGGTGATCGGACTGAAAAGGGCAGGTTGGTCCATACGTCAAATCGCAGCTGATACACACCTTGGTGCGTCCACGGTGCACCGACTGTGGAGAAGATGGTTGGAACAAGGAAATGTGGCAATTTATAGGAATGCCGGTGCAACCAGAGTGACGTCAGCACGTGTGGATCGGCGTATCCTTCGACAAGCAGTAGCGGCCCCACAAGCCACTTGTACCGCCATCCTGCAACATGTGCAAGACACCCTAGATCATTCCATCTCGATCAGAACCATTTCCCGTCGATTGGTTGCTAATGGCTTTCACTCATGCCGTCCGCTAAGAAGACTGCCATTGACCCCACCGAATAGGCGCCAACGTTTGGAATGGTGCCGGGCTAGATCGACGTGGATGACGGAATGGCACAGGGTCGTGTTCTCAGATGAGTCGCGTTTCTGCTTGTCCAGTGATAGTCGCCGTGTACGCGTGTGGCGTCGACGTGGAGAAAGGTCCAATCCGGCAGCAATTGTGGAACGCCCCACCGTGCGACAACGTGGAATCATGGTTTGGGGCGCAATCGCGTATGATTCCAGGTCACCTTTACTTCGTATTCAGGGCACTATGACGGCCCAACGATACGTTGATGATGTGCTGCGACCGGTGACACTCCCCTACCTTCAGGGGGTACCCAATGCCCTTTATCAGCAGGATAACGCCCGACCGCACACTGCTCGCATTAGCCAACAAGCTCTGCAAGATGTACAGATGCTTCCCTGGCCACCGTACTCTCCTGATCTCTCACCAATCGAGCACGTCTGGGACATCATTGGACGCCGTTTGCATGCCTTGCCACAGCCGCGTTCAGAAGACGAACTGTGGCAAATGGTTGAGAGGGAATGGAGAGCCATCCCTCAGGACGCCATCCGTACTCTGATTGACTCTCTACCTAGACGTGTTGCTGCGTGCATCGCCGTCCGCGGTGGTCCTACTTGCTACTAAGCCGACGCCGTTCTCGCTCTGTATTATGACTATCATTTTGAAATAAAGATCACTTATTGTTCGTCCATGTCTCTCTCTGTCTGCCGAGTTTCATCACTTTCTGGCCACTATTTCTTGGTGTTCCATTTTCAATGTCACGCAGTGTATATACCGGTCTGGTAGATTGAATTGGCATTATCGCTGAGAGTTCACTGAAGATTCAAGCCCTTCCAATATTTTTAATCGTATTAAGGACAGTAGACATTTGTTTTATGTTTAGAAGAAATATTCGTGCTTCTTAATGTTTTTCTTTTCTATATATAGATGGCGTGTTATTGATTTCTATTAATAACACGTGTTCCTTTTCCGCTTGCTCCATGCAGAGTATGCAAATACGTAGTCTTTAGACTGATGGAACTCTACCTTTTTTGCATATTATACGATAATATATATGGTATATTAGTTTTTTGCTTATCCCAAGTACACGTGGGTACAGGCTATGGTAATAATGGTGGGTAGAAGTTGGCGACTGCTTTTACTGTAAGTACACCACATGTCTACACATGTGAAAAGCAGTTCGACTTTTGCACTTACAAATGTGCCATAACCCCGTTTAGTTACTTGCATTCGCTGGTGGAATTAGTCTTTTAGAAGATTCGGAGGCCATTGGAGCATTTTTATCAGAAAAAGTGCTAATGTGCACGTGGTACAGGCCATGGTAATCATGGTGGGTAGAAGTTGGCGACTGCTTTTACTGTAAGTACACCATATGTCTACACATGTGAAAAGCAGTTCGATTTTGTACTTACAAATATGCCAGAGTTTGGTTACTTGTATTCGCTGGTGGGATTGGACTTTTAGAAGAATCGGGGGCCATTGGAGCATTTTTTTAATCAGAAAAAAAGTGCTAATGCAACAATCGAACCCGGGTTGTAGCGGTCGAAAAACAATGGTTTAGACCATCCTTCCACCGACCCCCATAGTATATCAGTAATAGATGTTTGTTCTTTTAGTTTCAAACTTTCCAGGATGAGAGAGAGAGAGAGGTTTCAATGTTGGACCAGCACAGCTATTGTGTAGAATCCCCTTTCTTTTTTCTTATCTCAACTGGGTAAAGTAGAAAGCTTCTGCCTTTGTCATTAAGACTGGAAGCACTACTCAGTAGCAGGCCACTGACTTAGCTCCAAAAGAAATGGCCGCCTCTGACATGAGGAACAGACACCATGTACAGCCGCTCCTAACAATGGAGTACAGACTCATCCTGTATCCCTGGAGACCTTACAGGGTACTATCAGCATGGCCAGCTGAGTCCAGGTTTTTTAGTGAGCTTACTGCTCCCCTCCTTCTTTTTCATCCGGGCTTGGGACCAGAAAAGGGGGAGTTAAATCCGCCATGAAATAGGGGAAAAGTGAATTATTCTATAACAGAACAAGTTTATGTATGGTGGTGTCCCTAGAAAACCTTCTAAAAGATGGTTTATAAATATTAATGTTGAGTCAGAAACATTCTTGTAATGGCAGATGTTGTATTGAACGTGCTGTGAATATTCACGCCATTGTATTTCTGAATCCATTTGTTTTTTTTTTTTAATAGTAAAAATTATTTTTAAAAATATTTACAATCAGATAATCGTTTCTAAATTTGATGACAATTTCCTTTCGTTGGCAATTACGTTCTTTTAGAATTGATAATTGTAACAAAAGGTTATTAGAACGTTTTTCTATTCTTTCTTTTTATATATTTCATATAGAGAGGTGTAGAGGAATGTCAGAATATATATCCAAAAGGTTACACGTAGTAGAAGACACTGTAATACTGATACGGTATAGTGTAAATGCACTACGAACTTAAATTTATATTCTAATTCAAAAGATAAAATTCTCTGAAATGTAAATAATGATAAAAATTTATAACGAATAATTTACTGCCAATATGTTTATTTTCAATAATATTGTAGCAATTTCAAATTAGTTTTATTCATCAATTAATAAACTTCATGAGTGATGTTTTCCTCACAACAAAACAAGAAACGAATAAAATCAGTTATAGAATTTACATACCTTCCTTATATAACATTAAACATAAATTTATTTACATATTTACTGATAGAGTCATTTGTTTTACATTTTCTATAAACAAATTTGGTGACAATATCATTAAATACGAGGTGTGTTCAAAAGGTATCGCGACTTTTGTGTTTTTCAAAAATTATTTATTTATTCATGAATACCTATTTTGTCCCCTTCAAAATAATCCCCATGAGATATCATACACTTGTGCCAACGGTTTTTCCAATCTTCGAAGCACTTCAAAAAATCATTTTTAAAAATATTTTTCAGCTCCTCCTTCGATGCCGTCTTTATCTCGTCAAGCGTAGTGTAACGTCGTCCTTTCATGGGCCTCTTCAGTTTAGGGAACAAGAAAAAGTCACAGGGGGCCAGATCTGGGGAATACGGTGGCTGCGGCATCATTAATGTGTTGGTTTTGGCCAAAAAGTCGCGCACAAGCAACGATGTGTGAGCAGGGGCGTTATCGTGGTGCAAAAGCCAATTTTTGTTCTTCCACAAATCTGGGCGTTTCTGGCGGATTGCTTCGCGCAAATTGCGCATAACTTGCAGGTAATATTCCTTATTGACCGTTCTACCCTGTGGCAAGACCTCATGATGCACCACGCCCCTGCAATCGAAGAAAACTGTCAGCAAAACTTTCACATTCGACCGAACTTGGCGCGCTTTTTTTCGGTCTTGGTTCGTGCGGCAGCTTCCATTGAGATGATTGAGCTTTGGTTTCCACGTCATAACCATAAACCCACGCTTCGTCACCAGTTATGACCCTCTGGGGCAAATTTGGGTCGTCGCGGACAGAGTCCAACATCTCATTAGCAATGTTCATGCGATGCTGTTTTTGGTCGCAATTGAGCAATTTTGGTACGAATATCGCGGCGACCCGTCTCATGCCCAAATCATTGATAAAAATCGAATGGCACGAGCCAATCGATATGTTTAGGTCCTCAGCAACTTCTCTAACGGTGATTCGACGATTGGCCAATATCATTTTCTCCACTTCATTAATTTTTTCGTCTGTTGTTGAAGTGCTCGGGCGTCCGGCACGTTCTTCGTCGTTCACATCTTCTCGGCCTTCTGAGAACATTTTGTACCACCGATAAACGTTGCTTCGGTTCAAGGTAGCTTCTCCGTATGCCACAGTCAACATTCAGAATGCATCCGCGCACTTAATTTCGTTTTTTACACAAAATTTGATACAGGGTATTTGATCCATTTTTTTAATAGGTAAAAATCGAAGACGATCCAAAACACCTGCAAGCAAAGCAGCTGTCAACAATTATGTGAACATTCAAAATGGCCGAGCTTGTCGGCATAAGTGAGAGACATGAGTACCAACATAAAGCCACAAAAAGATCGAAATTCGAATATACGTAACCCGCGAAAATTCAAAAGTCGCGATACTTTTTGAACATACCTCGTTTTATCTCTACAGACCTTACTGCAATGATATAAGTTATTGAATGAGAGGTCTGCAATGATACAAGGTTATCCCAAAAGTTAGTAAACACTTGCAAAAAATTGAAATACCAATATTATTCTCCATAATATTATTCGCCGTTATGTATAATGTATTTGTATTATATATAAAGTAATTGTATTAATATGTATTCGCCGTAATAATATTATTCGCCGTTATGTATAATGTATTTGTATTATGTATAAAGTAATTGTATTATTATGTATTCGCTGTAATAATATTATTCGCCGTTATGTATAATGTATTTGTATTATGTATAAAGTAATTGTATTATTATGTATTCGCCGTTATGTATAATGTATTTGTATTATGTATAAAGTAATTGTATTATTATGTATTCGCCGTTATGTATAATGTAGTTGTATTATGTATAAAGGTTGCCCCAAAAGTTCGTAAACACACACCGTAAACACAAGCGATTCATGTCCATTGGTTGAAGGCTCTACTTCAGTGGTTGTTGACCACCACGGTGATAGCGTGACACCATGTACAGCACTCGAAGCTCTAACAATTATGTAAAATATGTAAATAGAGTGTAACTATAAGAGGTTAAATTCTAAATGAGTCATGTCCATTGGTTGAAGGCTCTACTTCAGTGGTTGTTGACCACGGTGTCAACGTGACACCATGCTGACATTCCAAGCACGCTGTGTAGACACGCTACCTCTATCAGCAACTCCTACCTTTAATTAACTCTATTCTCATCTACATATATATCTACCTACGCAGTTTCTACCCACACACACGTCTGTTAACCCATCAATCCTACAATGCATCACTTTATCTATAATTAGATAATAATAAAATTGCGATATACACCAATACCTCGCTTTGTGTCGTTTCGTTTTGCGTTTTTTTCGAAATTGCGTCGCTGCTTAATTTTTACTGATTTTCACTGTGCGTCGTTAGATTTTCGAAGTTGCGTTGTTTTGGATTCGAGTCTTCAATTTTTTTTTTCTTTCCTAAAATATGGCAACACCTTTGTTTTTGATTGCGCCATGCCATCAAAATTTTATTTTCACTTTGCGTCGTTTCAATTTGCGTCGTGTTTTTTTGGAACGTAACCCCGACGCAAAGAGCGAGGTATGGGTGTACTTTTATAAAAATATCAAAAAATTTACACAACAAGTTTATTTATTTAAAAACACCGTAGGTTTTCGAGCTCTCGATCTTCAACAGGCAACATTACAATCGTGAGTAAGCACGGAGGAGTGAGATTTACTCAATAATGGCTATTTAATCTTGATTTGAAGTATGACAGAATTGTTCTGTGATGTCTTCTGTTGATACTGTTCTTTGATATAAGGGATTCAAGGATTTCTGACTTGGACGGTATATTACAGTAGTGGCAGGTAGGTCTTTCTAGATTGAATGTATGGTCTGTATTAGTGACATGCTGGCATATTAGTGAACTTGGGTCTTTGGTTTTGGTATTCTATATATGTTATTTTATTCTGGTTTATATTTCTCTGATGATTTCGCTAACATAAATAGATTGACAATCTAAACATGATATAGAATGTCTTCTGTTGGGGATTCAGATTTATTGATGGTTTAGTGATGGGATTTCTGAGAATGTTTCCTATTGTTCTAGGTCTGTGGAAGATAAACCTTATCCATACTTATTAGAATATTATCCCTATCTATCGTGTGCTAGAGATATTCGAGAAGGTCTAAGCCTAAATGCTGAAGATGTTTAAAGTCTCCATATAACTTTAAAAAAAACAATAACTATCAGAAAGAGCTGTTAAGTCTTATGCTGAAGAAGGCAATTAGTTGGAAGGGCATAGAAACGATATTTTATGCTATTTTTATATATATGAAAAATCAATAGAAAAAAAATAATAAATAAAAAGGTCAGGTGTTTATTTTTAAAATAAATAAGGCATTTATTAGGCAATTATTTTATTAGCACATGTGCTTTTGGTCAGGATATGCCTTCTTTATTTTTAATATATATATATATATAATATATAATACAATATAATGTGGCTTATGATTGTAGAACGAAGTTTGAAAATTATCTCGCAAATGTTTCTTTTGAACGAAAAATCTAATTTTTTAAAGGAGAAATAACGATTATTTCTAACCTTAAGGATGAAGTATGAATTGTGAAGAGTAATGATAAACGGGAAAAAATGGCTTTTTGGCTCTGCTGTTCTCCAGAATTAGTGAAAAGGCAATATACCGTGAATGTAAAGACTTGAATTGAACATGTATATCTGAACATTTACAAAAATAATAACTATACAAAGAATTCTATACAAAGTTATGCTACGCACTATAATATCTTATAAGCAATCACAAATACAAAGACTTCCAACCCTAACAGAAGGCAATAATCCAATAAAAAAAGTTTTAAGACCTTGTATATTTTATTATACACCATGGCGGTTATGTATGGGGAGTTTAAAAAAGGTAGAAACCTTGTAATGTAAGGAACACGTTACAAAACGTTGTGCGTGGTGAGGAAATGACGGATTGGCGTCGATCACCTTGAGGCCTAAACTTAGGGGAGAAGTTGAGAAGGAGCCAAAATCTGTCACGTTTTTCTTTGGAACATTCGATACACTTCATTCTTTAAAATACGGCTGTATTGACTATACAATGATATATAGGGTCTCTCCTGGAAGTGGACGCTCATTGGAGGTTGGACAGGTCATTTTTGACGTCATAAAAGAGATCGATCATGGAAATAGTCATCCATCAGATAGCTGTCCATAGAAGGAAGGCATTACTATATCATCTCAATAGTGTGGGTAAAGTCCAGTTCTGTCCTCCCAAGAGAACGGCAGTCATTGATTTCCAGACTTAAGTCTGATCATCTACGGACAATGACTTTCCAGAATGGTTGCAAGGTTTTCCCACTATGTACTAAGTGTCAACCTGCAACCCCAAAACACATTATTGACTGTATTGACTCATCCATTGATGAGCTCTACTCATCCCGGGCAGACACCATCAAAATTCTCAAACTTTACAAGCTTGATACCTTAATATGATCGAGTGGGGATACGAAAAAGAGAAGATCTCAATATTTTTCTTCAATGTCCATATATACAATTCTCTTCATAGCACCGGATCCTATACTCAGCATAGCCACCAATTGTTACACCAGATTGCAATATTTGACAGACTCTTCAGCCTTGATTCTTTTCTTAGACATATCTTGTATCTCTCCAGAACGTGTTTCAACCATATCTTTAAAATACGGTTACATAGACTATACAATGATATATAGGGTCTATATTGGAGGTGGACGTTCATTGGAGGTTGGACAGGACATTTTTGGCATCATAAAAGAGATCGATCATGGAAATAGACATTCATCAGATAGCTGTCTATAGAAGGAAGCCATTACTATATCATCTCAATAGTTTTCTTTAATTATAAAACGACGTTTGACAAGTTTTCCCGCAAATGTTTCTTTTGAACGAAAAATCGTAATTTATTTTAAGGAGAAATAACGATTATTTCTAACCTTAGGGATGAAGTATGAAAGGATGAATTATGAAGAGTAATGATGAACGTAAAAACAAAAGTGTCCAGGGATGGGAAACGAACCCACAGTGTTCCGCTTACCGGGCAGATGCCATGTCGACTAGGTTATTTTTCTGTTTATCATTACTCTTCATAATTCATCCTTTCATACTTCATCCCTAAGGATAGAAATAATCTTTATTTCTCCTTATAATAAATTACGATTTTTCGTTCAAAAGAAACATTTGCGGTAAAAATTGTCAAACGTCGTTTTACAATCATAAGCCGCATTATATTGTATTTTAAATTTTTCTTCAATGTCCATATATACACTTCTCATCCTATACTCCTGTAGAAGGGTTTTCAAACCTGAAAGATTGAGAATAAATTGATGTTTTATTTATTATTCTACTAGTCGAATGACCCGAGGAACGCCCGGGTTTTACCCGATTAAATATTTTCATTCAAATACTATTCGTTACAATTATAAATTGGCGCCGTGGATGTCACTCTTGTGAAACGTCCCGCTCCAAACTTTACATGTACATTAGGTCAGCTGATATTACCTCCCATCTTCACCGCTAGAGGCGCTGCTCGCGAGCGAAAGGCAAATTTGCAAATAACTCGACGAATATTCGGGATAAAGACCTGAAATTTTCACTATAAGTTTTTCCAGATTCAACTCTATATACTGTTAAAATTTCAGGCAGATTAGTTACGTATTGTGGACGTGTATAGCCGACAAACATACATACATACATACACTGACTTTTATATATATAGGGATATATTTCCCATCAGATAACACCTAAAAATGACTAGTCTATCCTGGAAGTAGTCATATATATAGATAGATCATGAAGTGTTTTCTACCTGATGGTTTCACAAGATCTTGACACCATAAAAGATCATCTATTATTTTTGACAAATTTCACAAAACTTCATCACCCACCAACACCTTATATATATACTTTTATTAAAAATAATGAAAACATATCCTGACCAAAAGCACATGTGCTTTTTTAGATGGCAGAGCACCATCTAGTGAAACAGAAATCAACTAAACATTGATTTTAACTGTTCCCTGATATTTGGTCAACCCATTTTCTTGATAAAACAAGAAAGGCCATCCACAAACGCGTTTCGCGCTGTTGGCGCTCGTCAGAGTGAAGTAGGTTGTACTACTGAGACCAAAAATATGGTTACGTCGTACCCAGACGCTATTCGTGTACTTTATCTACTCAGGATGTCACAAAGATACACATGTGAATTTGAATGGATTGCAGCTAAAGTTAGCGCTCATTGTATCTCACTTAACAGAAGGAGTACAACACAAGAGTAATAAAGAAAAACGGACCATATCTACATAAACCACTTATAAACAGAATCAAATCAACAAATTTTAAGCCAAACTTTAAAAACCACAATTTTTTGTAGCCTACCTTTAAATATTTCAATACATCTACGTGGCTTTTAATAATATTACATTTTCTATTTATATTCTTTCCCGGATATAACGTTAATTATTGATAAGTTTCCAACAAATTAAATTACTTTGAAAGTTACGAATTCCGGAATCCATTAGATAATCGTTTCTAAATTTGATGACAATTTCCTTTCGTTGGCAATTACTTTCTTTTTGAATTGGTAATTGTGACAAAAAGTTATTAGAGCGTTTTTCTATTCTTTTTTTTTTTAATATTTCATATAGAATGGTGTAGAGGAATGTCAGAATATATATCCATAAGGTTACACGTGGTGGAGATGCTAGGGAGAAGAGATATCTTCTTTCTAAAATCTGTAATACTTCTTCTTGTTTCTTATCTCCACTCAATCAAATCAGGGTATCAAGCTTTGACAACCATCATGACTGGGTGAAGTAGAATGCGTCTGTCTTTGTCATTAAGACTGGGAACACTACTCAGTGGCAGGCCGACTTAGCTCCAAAAAGAAATGGCCACCTCTGACATGAGGAACAGACACCATGTGCAGCTGCTCCTAACATGGAGTACAAACGCTACTCATCCTGTATCCCTGGATTAGGAGCTCTTACAGGGTACTATCAGCATGGCCAGCTGAGCCCAGGTTTTTTAGTGAGCTTGTTACTGCCCCCCTCCTCCTTTTTTATCCGGGCTTGGGACCGGTAAAGGCGGAGTTACTGTAATACTAATACGATATAGTGTAAATGCGCTACGAACATAAATTTATGCTCTAATTCGAAAGATAAAATTTTCTGAAATATAAATAATAATTTAAAAAGCGGCTATAAAACGTTGCAATAAGCTGAAGAAAGGGTTTATAAGAAAATGGAACTATTTTTCACGAGTATGATTTTTTTTATATATAAATAAATTCTACTGCCCTTAATACAATGATAAAATAATGATAGGGCTTGCCCGATAAGGATGAGAAACAGATGTAAATAGTTTTCCTTATTTTAGACTCATGTTAATACTGAATTGTATATATTACTTGATTTATGTTCAATTAAAACCATTGTTATACTGGGAGAATCCTGTATGGGACTTGATCCATTATAAAGGTTTGTGTGTGTGATTTTACTGTATATAATTATACATTAGATAATAAATAGGCATATATTGGATTTAATAAAAGATTTAGTTTGCCAATATTTAGTTGGCTGAACGCCAACCTTTATCGAGGCATTACATTTATAATACAATCCACTAAATACCTTTTTATTATCTAATGAATTAAATATGGATTGATCTATTTTCAAAATAATATACATGTGATATTAGATGTATAATTGTTTTTAAATAGAGCAATCCATAAATAAATATTTAATTTAAAAGGTATATATTGGATCAAAATATCATTTATTTTTCCAATATTTCAGTTGGGGCTAAACGCCTAACTTTATCAAGGTAAAAAGTATATATTGGATCAAAATATCAATTATTTTTCCAATATTTCAGTTGGGGCTAAACGCCAAACTTTATCAAGGTAAAAAGGTATATATTGGATCAAAATATCAATTATTTTTCCAATATTTCAGTTGAGGCTAAACGCCAACCTTTATCAAGGTAAAAAGGTATATATTGGATCAAAATATCATTTATTTTTCCAATATTTCAGTTGGGGCTAAACGCCTAACTTTATCAAGGTAAAAAGGTATATATTGGATCAAAATATCAATTATTTTTCCAATATTTCAGTTGGGGCTAAACGCCAAACTTTATCAAGGTAAAAAGGTATATATTGGATCAAAATATCAATTATTTTTCCAATATTTCAGTTGAGGCTAAACGCCAACCTCTATCAAGGTAAAAAGGTATATATTGGATCAAAATATCAATTATTTTCCAATATTTCAGTTGAAGCTAAACGCCAACCTTTATCAAGGTAAAAAGGTATATATTGGATCAAAATATAATTTATTTTACCAATATTTCAGTTGGCTGAATGCCAACCTTTATCAAGGTATTATAACATATTAACGTGTGTCAACAACAAACTACATGTAGCACTGAGTTTGTTGTTGACACACATTAAAATGTTATAATACCTTGATAAAGGTTGGCGTTCAGCCAACTGAAATATTGGTAAAATAAATGATATTTTGATCCAATATATGTCTTTTTACCTTGATAAAGGTTGGCGTTTAGCTTCAACTGAAATATTGGAAAAATAATTGATATTTTGATCCAATATATACCTTTTTACCTTGATAAAGGTTGGCGTTTAGCTTCAACTGAAATAGTGGAAAAATAATTGATATTTTGATCCAATATATACCTTTTTAATAATAGATGTATAATATTGTTGCACCAAGTTGCAGCTTTGCAGGGTCGTCGACCTTGGTTTCCTCCTTCTTGGTGTTATACACCGAGCGGGTTTCCATACTTAAAGTAAATAAAGAAAAGTAAATAAAAAATAAATAACCTTTTAAAGTTATTGTGTGTTTATTTATTCGTTGCCTTCCTCGTAGGTCGTGATCCGCAGTCTTGGTCTAGGTCCTCTCTCGCTCCAATAACCAATCAAGATATAGGTACAATAAAATATTACAAAATGAATGAAACTATAAAAAGGAATGATGATAATCTAAATAATCTGTTTTAAATAAATATTAAATATCATAGAATATTTTGAATAAATGTAGGTCGCATTGATGCAACAATAGATGTACAATAGCAATATTACAAAAGGAATGAAACTATAAAAAGGAATGATGATAATCTAAATAATCTGTTTTAAATAAATATTAAATATCATAGAATATTTTGAATAAATGTAGGTCGCATTGAAGCAACAATATAGAGATAAGCAAAATATCACAAGGATTGAAGAGGAATGTCTTATACGAACTTTATTCGCAAGCTCTCAGACGTCCTTCTACAGGCTTTACAATGACCAAGCCTGTTGTTGTTGTGTCCAATGAAGAGCCTCAGATGTCTCCATACATCTCCATCACAGCAGTCGTAATGTCCACTATCTTGGGTGTGTAAAGCTGCTGCTCTGGGTCTATGTCAATTTTCTTTTGTTGTTGTTGTGTGCAAAGAAGAGCCTCAGATGTCTCCATGCATCTCCATCACAGCAGTCACAATGTTCTCTATCTTGGATGTGTAAAGCTGCTGCGCTGGGTCTATGTCAATTTTCTGCAAGGCTGCGGCCATTGCTGGATATGAGAATATGTGGGTAGGTGTCAGTTCCACACCAGGACAACTAAGCCTGTAATAAAGCCTGTAGAAGGACGTCTGAAAACTTGCGAATAAAGTTCGTATAAAACACTCCTCTTCATTGGTCGTTATATTTTGGAATTTTTATTCGAAGAGTTTAATTTAGTCAATATAGAGATAACTTCATGTGATACTTACAATACGTTTAATGTGCCCAGGAAGCTCTGAAGATTGTCGACACCTGTACTGACAGAATCCCCGCTCTCCTTGATCACAGCAGGCATTGGTCTCAACACATCATGGTCCCAGACATCCACAAGAACAACAAAGTCTCTCAAGGTACCCCAGCAAAATCCAGGAAGGTACCTCCATCCCCTGCAAGAATCCAGAGCACCACACCATCAAGGACCCGGAAGAAGAAAAAAGACGAAGAGGATGACTGGGGAGATATCGCCAATAAGACAAGCAACAATGATGATTGGGGAATGTTCTCGAAGAAGAATAACAAGAAAGGAGATTGGTTCTCCTATAGCGAGGAGAAGAAAGTCTCCACCGGCAGCTTTAGCTATCATGCTGATTCGGATCATTACAGAAGGCTGAAACACTACGATGATTTCCTCAAGTTTGCTGGAAAGAGGGTAAGTTCTTATCTTTCTTTGATATCGATAAATGCCATATATATAGTTGCCCGGCCATCCTTGCACTCCTCTATATGAAATTTCGCAACTATTATAGACGCGTATGATTCTTTTGAAATTAAAACAATTTCTACTGTCCTTACTCTATATGGCAGATATCAATCCAGAAGAGGACATCCATACGAACAAGACACCTCAGTTGGCCGGTATTGTGATCAGGGTGCACGGACCGATCTGATCTGTTCTATGGACAAGACACCACAGTTGGCCGGTATCCATGCACCCTAATCACAATACCGGCCAACTGAGGTGTCTTGTCTATGGAACAGATCAGATCGGTCCATGCACCCTGATCACAATACCGGCCAACTGAGGTGTCTTGTCCATGGAACAGATCAGATCGGTCCATGCACCCTGATCACAGTACCAGCCAACTGAGGTGTCTTGTCCATGGAACAGATCAGATCGGTCCATGCACCCTGATCACAATACTGGCCAACTGTGGTGTCTTGTCCATGGAACAGATCAGATCGGTCCATGCACCCTGATCACAATACCGGCCAACTGTGGTGTCTTGTCCATGGAGCAGATCATATCGGTCCATGCACCCTGATCACAATAGCGGCCAACAAAGGTGCCATATGGATGTCCTCTTTTGGATTGATGTCTGCCATATAGAAGGCTGCAAGGAAAGGTAAATGATATTTTTCAGGAAATATAGGTGTTCCTATAGGTTTAAAACAAAGGTTTTTAGAGATCTCAGAATTATATCAGAATAGAATACTGTTGATGCAGAAAGTCGCAATTTATAAATGTAGATTGGTATAGTTGTACATATCGTGTTTCTCTGGTGTGATGGTGGCTTGATCTCGTCTACTGGAGAACTCCCCCTGAGGATGGCCTGGGGTGTAGACGTTGTGTGGAGAGATTACTTAATATCGAAGTTCAGCCAACAACATTTGACTTTCTGTGTGCAGAGAGGTTCGGTGTTCTTGGACGTGATCAGTGAAGAAGACTACGACCCCTTCCGCGACGCTCCTCCGGCTCCTAAGAAGGAAGAAGTGGTGAGTTGATAGCCCAGGCCATGGTGGGTAGTGACTGTTAGTACACTGTATGCACACAACACATGTATATGCAGCACAAGCTGTCACTACCCACCATAGCCTGGTACTATATGTGTAGACATGTGGTGTACTTACAGTATAAGCTGTCACTACCCACCATGGCCTGGTACTATATGTGTAGATGTGATCTACAAATGTAGTACCAGTCCATGGTGGGTAGTGACAGCTTGTACTGTAGGTACACCACATGCCTACACATGTAGTACCAGACCATGGTGGGTAGTGACTGCTTGTACTGTAAGTACATCACATGTCTACACATGTAGTACCAGGTCATGGTGGGTAGTGACAGCTTGTACTGTAAGTACACCACATGTCTACACATGTAGTACCAGGCCATGGTGGGTAGTGACTGCTTGTACTGTAAGTACATCACATGTCTACACATGTAGTACCAGGTCATGGTGGGTAGTGACAGCTTGTACTGTAAGTACACCACATGTCTACACATGTAGTACCAGGCCATGGTGGGTAGTGACTGCTTGTACTGTAAGTACATCACATGTCTACACATGTAGTACCAGGTCATGGTGGGTAGTGACAGCTTGTACTGTAAGTACACCACATGTCTACACTCGGCCGTGCGGCCACACGTCGCGCGAGCTCCGGGATTTTCGCCTCTGGCGAGCTATGATATGTCATTAGACATGCCAATTCGGCATCACCAGGGAGCTCAGAATCTGCTGATCAAATGCCTGGAAGGCACAGCATCGAAGCGCTGCCCTGTGCAGAGAAATCTGCAATTTTCAATTCGCAGAGATATATCTCGAATATTCAAGAAAAAATTGAAACTTATGCAAATTCGCCCGCCGGCGAGAGAAATGTAAATTCGACCGCGCAATTCAACTTGGCGGCTATCTCTTCTTCCAACCGCGGTGCCGATGCCCAAAGAAACTGGGCAGACTATGCCGAGGACGTGAATTCTGAGGAGGATGACAGCTTCACAGTCGTAAACGGCAGGAAGAGGCGCCGCGACTCGCCGGATCTGCCTGCCATCGCCGCGCAGTCTAACAGCGCTGGCACTTCTCGCCGACAGCGACCGTCGACGGGACGGATGCCCCAGGAGATCAGGACCACGAGGGCACACGTCATGGAGGCCAGGGCTCGCCAGGCGTCCTGCACCGAGGAGCAGTGCTGTTTCCTCGAGTACTGCCCGGAATACCAGACCTACCAGTACATGAAAGCTATAGAAAAGGTGGTCGGAAGCACAAGAAACATTGTCCAGTTCACTAAGGTGAACGGGCAATACTTGGTCGGACTCGCCAATAGATCCCTGGCGGAGCGCCTAGTTCGAGAGGACCTCGAGATCGAGGGAACCCTTCTCAAGACCTTCCCCTTTAGGAGGAATTCAATAAGAATAACGATTGGGAACCTCCCCTTCTTTGTGGGAGAAGCCGCCGTCATGGATGCCCTCTCCAGATACGGCCGTATCACTTCCATCGCCCCCAAACAACTAAGAGTCGGCGAATTTGATTTCACCGATGGCCCCCGGGAGGCCTTTATTCTCCTCCATGACGGCATAACCGACGAAATGCTCCCCGCTCGATTCGTAATAAAGATCAAGGGCGAGCCCTGGCCAGCATTCCTAACATACGGAATAAAGTGCTCTAAATGCCGTGGCCAGGGTCACAGAAGAGCCAACTGCCCCCAACTCCATGGGCGACCCACCACCTCCAGACGGGCTTCACCGCCCCCCTTCCACCAGCCTCCCACCCTCAACTGCGCCTGGGCTACCTAAGCGGACTTCGGCCACGCCTTCTGCGCCAGCGCCTCCCAGTCCAGCCATGGAGGTTTGCAGCGCTCCTCCCGTGGCCCGAGCTGTGCTCCATCCATCCACACCTCGGCCATCTTCACTAGCGGCCCCAGCCTTACCCATTGAGGAGACGCCTTCTGCCCCTCCACCTGTGACCCCTGCTCCGTCCCTGCAGGCGCCTGAGATTCCCGTAGGCCCTCGCCCAGCCAAGTCACAACATCCAGAGCCGACGCCTCCCGCTCGGCCAGACTTCGTTGCCCCGCGTGACCCTCTGCCCACCCAGGAGACCCTCGGGCCTGCAGCCCCAACACCGGACGTGGAAATGTCCATCGTGGAGGAGACCTCTGCGTCCTCCACGTCAGCGGCAAAGAACGCAACAAGAGTCGACCTCGATGCGTTCATCGAGGGGCACCCCAGCGTGTCCTTCGCTGAGACGGACGCCCTTGGTCTTGGGCGGGAGGAGGTCCTGGACCTCCTCTCCTCGAGGACCAAGGCGCAGAGGAAAGGACCCCTCCTGTCGCCTCCGCAGTGCGACGCCCTCGTCGGCCTGATCGGGCAAATCTTAGATCTGAGGCCCGGAGCAGCCAGCAACCTTTACAAAGTGCTCGGAAGGTCAAAGCTGAGCTGAGGACAACACCAGCCGCAGTGCCTACACCTCCACCGCCTGCGCCTCGGCCTGCTGAGACAACATCACCCGCTCTCCACGGGGAAAGGACGTCGCCGGACATCGCGACACCTCCACCTCCACTGTCCTGCCAATTTATCGATGACCGCTGGACGGAAGCAGACGACATACTACATGAATTAAACCAAGAACGCGACTGGGGAGTGGGGATCAGTGAGAGTGACATCACAGAAGCCGTCATATACCCCGAGGATAGGGAGCCTCTAATCAGGCGCCTGTCCACTCGGAGGAGGAGCCTCCTCGCTAGTTTCATCAGCGCCGCCATCGAGCGCGCTCGGGACTCCGATCCCTTTGTGCGTGAGGGCATGTCCGCGCTCAGGGGGATGTTGCCCTCCTGATTGGGCCCAGACGAGCCTCGGTGGGGACACCGCCTGATTTGTTTTAAATTGTAAATTTTTGGTTCCTCCTGCTTAACTCTTTGGAGTAATGATTGACTAAGTGGTCAATAAAATATTTTTAATTGTTAATTGTCACATGTCTACACATGTAGTACCAGGCCATGGTGGGTAGTGACAGCTTGTACTGTAAGTACACCACATGTCTACACATGTAGTACCAGGCCATGGTGGGTAGTGACTGCTTGTACTGTAAGTACACCACATGTCTACACATTTAGTACCAGGCCATGGTGGGTAGTGACTGCTTGTACTGTAAGTACACCACATGTCTACACATGTAGTACCAGACCATGGTGGGTAGTGACTGCTTGTACTATAAATACACCACATATCTATCACATATCTATATTTCAGAATTCACATTATTACAGAAATAATCATTATATATCATTATAAACTCACTATACAAAATAAAACATCAATTTTGATCCCTATATAAAACTTTAACACATTCAGAACTTTCATACAACATATCTTTCTCAAATCTGTGTGTGGTGCAACCAGATCGAGCCTATGTACGTCCGACCAGGCCGTCGATACTCCATAGTATCCCAGAATCTTGATGTATGGGATCCCTTGCCTCCGATCACCCCTAAGAAGCCGGCGACAAAGGGACGTAAGGAAGGTGACAAGCTAGGACGATACAAGGGTCCACTCAGTGGCTGGCAACGGACGGCAGATAACTTCATAGACAGCGATCTCCGCCAGAGAACCAGGTCAATTATCTTTTGTACAACTTCTCTTTGACAATTCGAAATATTTTATTGATACTCCGTCAGAAACGCTTAATTCTTTTGATAAAGATTTTGAATTGCAAGGAACTCTTCCTAGTAAATTTGAAATGAACCAGGCGATAAGGAAGATGGGTGTCTTTCATATAAAAATGAGCACAAGCTTGTGCCTGAATGAAGCTCTTGCCATTGTTATCCATCTTTCTATGTGATAGCCACCTGTAGAAGAGTTTTTACCCGAAAGCTTGTGCTCGTTTTTATATAAAAGACACCCATCTTCCTTATCGCCCGGTTCATTTCAAAGATTTTAAATGTTTAAAAAGAGTTTAAAAATAGAGAAGAAAAAAGGATAAAGTTGATACAGTAAAATATAATGGCCGGGAACATACTGATCTCTACAAATGAATAAGGCAACTCTTATATAAATCAACAGAGAGTTTATATATTGTGAAAAAATAGCCCAAATGTGATATTGTACTGGGATAAGGTTTATAAATTATTTAAAATACATCTCCTTATCGTGAAACTGAAAGTTGCTGATGGCTTGCGACATCTATCGGAATAAATATCAACTATCCTCGTTGAATTTTAATTATTCCAGAATTGGCCAAATATCCATTATTGATTAATCAAGAAAAGCTAACCACGGACGTGTATGGGGCTGTTGGCATTCATCAGCGTGCTGCAATCTGTACCTCAACGATCAAAAAAGGCTGGTCTTTGAGGCATCTTGAAAAACCATGAAACAGGTGCTGAGGTCGGAAGAGCGTAAGAACACCAATCAAAGTAAAATGTACATGGTTAAATTTTCTTGATCAATCAAGAAACGGTATTTATCCAATTCTGGATTTTTTTATCAACGATTAGTTGATATTTATTCTGATAGATGGCTCATGCCATCAGCAACTTTTATTTGCATGATCAGGAAATGCCTTCATTTCTTAACCTGATCCAATATCCAAATATAGCCTTACAGATGGTGAATAAGTCAGTGTACGAGTGGGTAACAATCTCGATTCCCGACAGTCATGAACCGGGATCGAATCCCACGTTAACATTTCGTTTATTATGTGAACTTCACATATTATTCATTGTTGTAAATATCATAAACTAGGTTGCTCTTGTTGAACGGTACCTAATAAAGTGATTTTGGAACAAGAACAAGTACAGCTGATGATTATATATGACTCATGTGTACAGGAAACGCATCAGCTACAATAAGACAAACGGCTCCAACCATACCTGGGGTCCTGGTGAGAACTCACCACCAGAAGGAGGCAAAGAACTGGCAGACAAAGAGCTATGGTGGACACGCAAGAAGAAACCAACGTCTAAATCAAGGCAGGTGCCTTTCCACACAGAAAATTGAATTTCTCTTTTCTCAACTCTCTATATAAAAACTTTATATTTTCATAATCACAAGTTATAGCTGTTTTATTTCATACCTATACTCTTTTAGATCTGAATTCGATTATTTTCATATAAGGAATATGAAAAAGAATATACATTTATTATTTATTTATTTATTATTATTATTTAACAAAATTCGAAACTATTTTAAAGGCGTAAGATTCTTTTTAAAATTAAACAATTTATACTGCCCTTACTGCAATGGAAAAGTTTGATAACAGATGGCGCGCTAGTGCATCATATTATTATTTATATTATTTTGACGGGAGAGAGGGCGCCCTATGCTTCTATGGATCAATTTCCTCCCGGCAAATTTTCCATCTATATTTTAGCCCTAGATTTGGCCCAGCCACTTTGCCAGCAAAACATCTCTTTGGTAGATTGTGAAGATTCCATCAGATCCCGTGTAGATCTCATGGAATAAAGTCCGCCCTAGACTCACGAGCACCATTAGACTGAAACCATGGTCTCTAGGTGGACGCTTCTCAGTTTGCCAAAGCTGGTGTTGTGGCTTTGTCACCGACCTGAGGCCGCTAGTTGTGGCGATGGTCAATAGATCAGGTTTTGACATTTATTTTGACGGGAGAGGTGCCCTATGCTTCTATGTATTATTATTATTTATTATTATATATTTGTAAAAACGACATTTGAAATACTATCCCGCATGTGTTTCTTTTCAACGAAAATTCAAAATTTATTTCAAGGAGAAATAACGATTATTTTTAACCTTAAGGATGAGGTATGAAAGGGTGAATTGTGAAGAGTAATGATAAATGGAAAAATAAAAGTGTCCAGGGATGGGAATCGAACCCACAGTGTTCCGCTTACCGGGCAGATGCCATGTCCACTAGGCTACCCTGGACATATTTTTCCGTTCGCAAATAATACATAAATTTATTATCATCAAATCAGACGAGATATCCCCACTAGAGATGCTTGCGTTAAGCAACAACACTAAATTCAGATAACTATTTTACATAAACAATTGAAACCAAAACAACAACACAACCAATGAAATAAATACAAATACATAGTTAGCAATTTCAGTTTTTTAAACCTGGAGAGAAAATCAGATATATATTTACAGAATTTCCTAAATTTTAAAATATGAGTTCTTATTGTTTATAAACATGAAAAGATCCTTGTATTCAATGTTTTCCAGATTTCTGTAGTTCTGGAAGACATTCAATAAGCAGGAATCCTGCCTTCTCTCTCCACACCCTGGATCGTCTATAGCTCCTATAAAGAAATTTTAATATTTTATTTAGAATATTCATTCTCGATATAAATTTATAATTAATAGGTAAAATATACACACACACAAAGCCTTTATTGAGATTCTCTGGTCTCATACAGATTCCCCATTATATGAGGTATGTTAAGGTTCCTTTGTCCTTAACGAATTAGAAGCCGTATGTTGTCTACCTTTAGAGGACTGTATCTTCAATCATCACCTCTTCAACTACCCAGGCGACACCCCAATGGTGATTCCAATGACCGTGCAACACCCCAATGGTGCCGATAATGGCTCAACCAAAGGAAAATAAAGCACTACTAAATTACTACTCACACACTCACACTTTATTTTTAAAAACTCAATTATATACAAAGATAGTCAGCGGTCAATATATACATAATCACAGAATAATTATATTAATAAACAAAATAATATCTTAGAAAACTCAACAAGGTATTATATAAGTAAGTTAAAAGAAATTCAAGAAAGATCCAGTTAATTAGACATGTCTTTGATTTTCAAGGCCTTCATGTAAAATTCATATGCATTTGTTGACTTTGCTTAGAATTTTTAATGAAACTGATTCCATTTTGAATTTCTTCTTTCACAAAATAATACTTTCGGTTTATGTGCTTTGTTCGTGAAGTAATTTTGTCAGATTGTATCCAGTTTATTGCAGCCTGGCTGTCACTTTTTCAAGGTAATTGGGAAAGTTAAATTTTCACAAAGTTCTTCTAGTAATCCCTTTAACCATAATATTTCTGTAATTCCTTCACATATTGAAATAAGTTCTGCTTTACATGTAGACAAGGCTACTAAATTTTGCTTTCTACTTCTCCAGTTTATTAAATTGTTGCCAAGTTTGACTGTATAGCCTGAATAGGAATCAGTTTCATTAAAAATTCTAGGCAAAGTCAACAGCATTTAATGTGAATGACCTATTATCTGACAGGTTGGGTATTAAATAATATAATGAGGGGCGTTCCTGAACAATTCCCTGGGGATTAATAGGTAACATAATCCCAAGATATATATGAAAGAATAAAACACTTGGAATTTCAAGGAATACAATTCCTAATTTTCTATACACCGATACCTCGTTTTGCGTCGTTTCGTTTTGCGTTTTTTTTTCGAAGTTGCGTCGCTGCTTAATTTTTACTGATTTTCACTGTGCGTCGTTAGATTTTCGAAGTCACGTTGTTTTGGATTCGAGTCTTTAATTTTTTATTTTATTTTATTTTTGTTGGATCGGTGGTTCAATCAAATTGAGAATAGATTGAAATATATATAGGTTTTAATATATCTCTCTCACGAGGACATGCAAGCAGGTAGTACAAGGGAAGACATAACAGGAAGTGAAGGGGAGGGTACAGCGCCTCTAGTGGTGATGGCTGGAAGCTCCTCGAATGCCACGTCGTCCTGTGACGTAGGCGCGCTGTATTTTGAAGTAGCACGCGGTTCAGCATTTTTTTTTTCCTAAAATATGGCAACACCTTTGTTTTTGATTGCGCCATGCCATCAAAATTTTATTTTCACTTTGCGTCGCTTCAATTTGCGTCGTGTTTTTTTGGAACGTAACCCCGACGCAAAGCGAGGTATGGGTGTATTTAGTAATACAGGGTCCATTATGAAAGTAATGAGCATTTACTGGCAAAAATACATTTATTGATCGTAATTTGTGCAAATGTTCATTATTCTTCAAAATACATTCCTCCTGCATCAATACACTTGCGGAGACACGTTTGCCACGCCTGAAAGGCACCCTGAAACTCCTCGACAGGAATGCTTCTCAGGAACGTTGTAACATGGTGTTGGATGTTTTCCACGGTTTCCCAATGTTTTCCTTTCATCTCTCTCTTGAGTCGCGGAAACAAAAAGAAGTCACATGGAGCTAAGTCGGGACTGTAAGAGGGGTGAAGGATCACCGAGGTGTTGCTCCGGGCCAGGAAGTTGGTAATGATGAAGGCTGTGTGGCTGGTGGCATTGTCATGGTGGAGCTTGACCGTGTCTTTAATGTCAGTCCTCACGCGTGCGATCCGGCGTTTCAATCTCCTGAGCACCTCCAGGTAAAAGGCGGAGTTTACAGTTTGTCCCTGCGGTACAAACTCACAATGGACTATTCCTCGGATGTCAAAGAAGACAATGATCATCGTTTTGATGCGCGACTTGCTCATTCGCGCTTTCTTGGGGCGTGGGGATGATTTTGTGTGCCATTCACAGCTCTGCCTTTTCGACTCTGGGTCGTATTCAAACATCCAGGATTCGTCTCCGGTTACTACAGAGTTCAGAAAGTCCGGTTCATTTTGAATCAAATCCACCAATTCTTGACAGCGCAAAACTCTAAGTTCTTTCTGGTCTTGCGTCAACACTTTCGGCACAAGCTTCGCACAGACCTTACGCATTTGCAGATCCTCGGTCACTATCCCATGTACCACAAATGTGGACATGTGTCAGCTATTTGCTGGATGCTTAATCGACGGTCGGTACGCAAAACTTCGAGCACACGATCCACGTTATCGTCAGTTCTGGCCGTTGTTGGGCATCCTGAACGGGGTTCGTCGGCGACCTCCTCCCGGCCCTCCTTGAACGCTTTGTGCCACTTTCCAGACTGTGATCTTGAAATGCAATCGTCCTTGAAGGCTTTTTGCAGCATCTGGAATGTTTCGGTTGCATTTTTTCCAAGCCTCACGCAAAACTTTATGGCGTATCGTTGTTCAAGCGAACGCTCCATCGCGCTATGTTACAAAAGTTGAAAACACACTTCAAGCGGAGGCATGTATCTCCCCTCACACTGCTCGAACTCAACTGACGACCGGATGGATCGAAAGGGCATATCCCTCCACCACATTTCCCACGGTTTTACCGTGCAGCCATCTATCGTCGCGTCACAATAACATTATGCTCATTACTTTCATAATGGACCCTGTATAATCATCCAATCCGCGTTCGTGATTGATTTATCAAGAAAATGGTTTGGTCAAATAACAGGGAACAGGCTAAATCAACGTTTAGTTTATTTCTGTTCTACTAGATGGCGCTTTGCCATCTAAAAAACTCATGTGAGCGTGATCAGGATATGCCTTTTTTATTTTTTCATAATATTCCAACATAAATAAGGGTAAATACGCGGTGTTTTTCAGTGTTTATATATTTGATAATATCTTATTACATTAAAACAATACACTGCCTGAAATTTAAAGGGTTATATATATAAAACAGAATCAATTTAATAGATCCTAAGAATTATGTAGAAAATATCCTAACAGTATTTGAACATCTAGGTCATTTATGATGCTGAATTAAACACAGTAATTATTTGAAAATACCACACAGCGTCATCTATCTATGAAAATCTGAATTAATCAAGATTAATAATGCTAGTTATTTTTTGTTTCAATTTTATAAAAAGACTGACTTATACAATTTAAACAAATAGAAAAATGATTAGTATAATAATGGTAATAAATTTATATTTTCATACACAGCAATTATCGCATAAAATAAAATTAACAATTTGTTTTTGAGTGTGCATAAAACTCAATTGTAAAATAATTTAATAAATAACTCGTATATAGGGGTAGTGTTGTATATATATATTAATTAATTGTTACCACAGAGTGTGCGTAAGCTCACAGGTAAATAGGCGCTAACCTAAAAAAAAGTTCCTTTGTTTAATATTGGTTTCCCTTTTCTATTTTCTTCTCTCTCTTATTAAATCAATAAATATAATGTTTAATTAATAATTCTTGGAATCTGTTTCATTAAAAATTCTAAGCAAAGTCAACACAAATAGAAAAATGATTAGTGCAATAATGTTAATAGATTTATATTTTTCATACACAGTAATTATCTTTTAAAATAAAATTAACAATATGTTTTTGTGTGTGCAAAAGCTCCATTGTAAAATAATTGAATAAGTAACTCGTGGGGGTAGAATGAATATCCAGCAAATTTTATTAAATTCCAAACACCATTAATGAATATTTGAACAAATTTTCTGTTGGGTTACTTTGAATTTCAAATCTACAGAGCATTGATGTTGAGGTAGATTAACCCGAAAGTTTGGAAATGCTTTACAAAGAAGGGAATTCTATGAAGTACAATGCTATGTTTTTATATGGGGATGAAATTGTTGGGAATCTCTCTTATGGTTCAGATAATGAAACAACAAATAACAAGTTTACTTACAGCTGAAGTGGTTTTTAAAGAATTAGGCGATTTTACCTTTATGAAAGTATTTTAAATTTATTATTTTCAAAGAGAGAGAGAGAGAGAGAGAGAGAGAAAAAAAAACAATTAACAATTACACTTACAAATTATGTAAACAAAAAATACACTCCTTTGTTCTCGGTTTTTATATTACAGTATTGTCAGTCCAAAAGTATTTCAAGATCATTGATTTACTATTTTTAAAATATTTTCTTTCTTTTTTTTTTCAACAGAAATTACGCGTTTTTAAAAGAAAATAATGCATGTATAAATAATTAGCAATAACATCGCCGGTATTTTAAAAAATGCATACACAATTTTGTATTAGAAAATACAAAATGCACAAGCCTTTCATGGTATCTTTTCTCATTTTGAAAAAAGTGATTAATTATTTGAATTCTTACAAATGACGCTATAATACATCATATTTGAACAATTTATGCTAGGTATTAGTCAAGTATATAGTTAAACTTGGTTTATAAAATTTTTATTTTCCTTTATTGATATTATAAATTATTCCCATGTATCAGTTTTATAGATATAAATAATGTGTGAATATATTATATTCTTAAATTTCTTCTCAGTCTAAATTTAAATTATTTCAAAGACCTTTTTAAACATAATTAGAATTTCCTATTAAAATGTTGTTCATATAAAGCTTTTTTTCGTGATTAAATGTTATTAATTTTCCTAAAGTTATTATATAGAGAGTTGACTGATTACTTTTCATATATATATAACTATTTTTCTCTAATATTAATTGAATATTTCCTAAATATTTATATTTCTCTGTGATGTGTGAAGCCATTTCTCTCTTTAAAGTTTTCTCTCTCTACTCACATACACATCGATTTTAAATAAAACACACAATTTATATATTTACAATTGTCTTTTTTCCTATATATCTTTCCAATATTTATATTTATGTATATATAGCATTACCTTCAGCAATATTGTAAATAAACATACAAATTTCTTCCTCGAATCCTTCGAAATATTTTGAAAAAATAGGGGTTTTTTTAATGATCACGATGTACACTCATTTTTATATAATTATTTATTTTCTTATTAAATCATATTTCATTTTGTGTATTTTTCTTCCATTCTAAGATTATTTTATTACTCGCTTTATAATTAATATAAATTTTAAGAATTCAACAAATAGTATTATTTTTAGTTAAGAAACGAATTCTTTAATTTAAATTATAATTTAGTAGTAATCATCTTATTTTATTTTATATTTCTTATAATATATTCAAAATCGTTTTTGTATATATTTAGCGCAAATTTTATTTCTTTGAATATTTGCTAAATTTTAAAAACAATTCATATTATTAAGCATTCAGAATAACCTTTTCTTTCTAGCAATTTAAACGAAATTACATTATTTAATTACACTCATGGACAAAACTTAAGGAAGTTGTACGTTTTAGCATGTATATCAGAATTCAGACAATAACTCTGAAAGATATTAGATACACAGTGACCATTATTGAAAACACACGAGATAACCAAGTGTAAAAAATGCCTCGGTCTCCTTAAAAAAAATAGATGACCAGCGACATTAAAAATAAAACTTCCTTAAGTTTTGTCTATGAGTGTAGATATATTGCATTAATTTCAAACTAACTTTATAAGGATTTTTTCCAATAACGTATAGAGCATGCAATAAGTTTATATATTTGAGACAATCTTTATTTTTATACTACTTATTAAATGGTTTTAATATTTAAAAATTCTCTCACAATAAAAAATGATTTAAACATTTATTTATATACATCATCTTGCATTAGTTCTTTTTTGAAATTAAAGTAAATTTTAAAATGATTTTAAATGTTTAGTTTTTCGTTATACATTTATCTTTATGGGTTTTCTATTATAAAGCATTAAAATAATAAATGTAAATGTATGTAAAAAGATAAAATGAAAATTTTAACATTATTATGCATTTATAACCTTATTCACTTTAATATAGAAATTCAAACAAAATGTAATTATTGTATATAATACTAAGGTCTTTATATATTCATTATCTTGATAAATGTTCGTAAAAGAATTATGAAATGACAATCGAAAATCAAGATTTGTTAATAATTTTATTTAAAACTATTTCTAAGAATATTTATTGAAAAAAAAGAACCTATATATTTAATTTTTTATATTTATTATCGAATTTAGAAATTTACAATATCATTGCATTCTTATTTTTTAAAATATTTTTATATTTAAATAAACTGTTTATATAAAATGTGTATTATATTTATATAATTAGAAGTTTCTACCTTTTGTCAAATTATTAAAATGAATATAGAGAGAAAATATGTTGATTTTTTATTATTATTATTATTATTTTAATGTAATATACGATTTTTATATAAATGTTCCTTGATCAGTTTTTTGCTGATCTTTTTGAACATTGACTGATAAAAAAGTTTATGTTAAAATTCTCTTTTAAATAAGAGAATTTGTTAAGCATAAACTGCTTTTTTTAAATAAATTTATTCATATAAAATGGACACTTCTTCGGGGTTAATTGGGACTTTGTTAACTGAAAATGAAAACAGATTTAATATAAATCAATATTTTTTAGTTTATTTGCTACATCACAGACCGCTCAATTCGAATTTTATATTTGTTTTATACCTGTTATCAAAATTATTCGCATACGATATCAGTGTGCTTGAAACATACACATAATTCTCAGAATTATCAATTTTTAGTATTCTCAAATACAATCCAAATTTTCATTTCAAATTTTGAAAATACTACTAAATAAATTGCTTGATAAAATCATATTCAAACTGCTCCAAAAGGTTTCTGCCATTTAGAAAACACTTTTTTAAAAACGAATTTTTAATTAAATTCTATTTAGTTAAGCTACAGAGTAGAATTATTAAAAAAAATGAAATAAATTATTAAACACGCATTACTCTAGTCGAAAGGCTGATGAGCACGAAAGTTTAAGTTAATAAAACTTGATAAAGAAACTAATTTCAGGATCGGTCTTCCATTTATTTGATTAAACACGTGTACCTTCTAAATTATTATAAATCTTTGAAAACACATTATTTAAACTAATTTTAAAAATATTTTCACCCTAATTTGTCATTATTAGACCTCATTTTATTGAGGCAAAATGTCATAATTTCGATTTTTTCAATAAAATGAATTCTCTCTATATTCATTTATTTTAAAATATTTTATATCAATTATATTTGTACTAAATCGATAACAAATAAATATATTCCAAGAATTATTATATACCAAAATAGTTTAAACTTTTCATTTTTTCCTCAATATTTATTTTATTTTTCAAATATTTTATTAAAGATGATCTCATTATAAATATGAAAAATCAACTATATATTCGTTTATATATTTGAAACTAATTATTCGATATTTTAAATAAATTAATATGGCAAAAATAATATATTTTGATCTTTTCTCTTAATATATTTAATACACTTTTATTAAATAATTTGTAAAAAGAGAAATAAATATATGTTGTTGTATTAAAATATTATTTGTATAAACATATAAAGGCCAAAATTTGTAAATAATATATTGTATATAATCGTTTAATCGTTTGATTATATATTGTGTGGTTGAAAAATAAAAGATTAAAATATATCAATGTGTAACGTGTCTTTAAATATAGAGACGACTTAAATTTTTAATATTTACAAATATTTAGTTTTTAATGTATAGGTTTTTAACTTTTAATTAGACAATTTTTAATTATATTTAGACATTTTTCATTTTAATTTAGACGCATTCATTTTTATTTAGACATTTTCAATTTTAATTTAGACATATTTCATTTTAATTTAGACATTTTCATTTTATTTAGACACTTGGACTATTTATTAAAATTAAAAATGTCTAAATTAAAATTGATGATGTCTAAATAAAATGAAAGTATCTAAATTAAATGAAAAATGTCAAAATATAATTTAAAATTGTCTAATTAAAAGTTAAAAACCTATATCACACACAAAAAACACTATCTCTTTGAAAGTATAATAGTTAAATGTATAAAATAGAAAGAGGCAATATTTATATTGATCTTGTAAATTAAATTGGTGATATCGCTGGGTAGGATTATTACCGATGTAAACCAAGCCTTCCCAAATCTTCACTTTGCTACTTGTAAAATTCGTCTGGTACGATTAAAACAACAACAAGCCTTTTATTGGAGACCTATGCCTTACACAGGATTGACCCTGGTGATAACCGCCCAGAAAAATATAGTTATTTACAGGTGAACGTTCATTTTACATATCTATGGCTCTTTTTATACGGCTCTTTTTCCTCGGTGTTTCTTCTCTTGCACAGCCCTGTAGGGTACGATTAAAAGAATATCATGCTTGCGCAGTGCAAAGCTACGTATGTGGATAGACAGGGAAAACTGTGAGAATCAGAATGGCTGAATATAAAAGATTTGTCAATAGAAAAGATACCCATCTCTCGTATACCAGCATATCCATAACACAGGCCATTCATTTAATATAAGATTGTCCCAAAGGTTTGTAAACATATTATGATTTATATTTTGCAAGTGTTTACGAACTTTTGAGACAACCTTGTAATTCTGAAACTTGGCCCACCTGTTGATTGGCCATTCTTAATATAGAACATCAGAGATTAAATCATTCTTCTATAAGAATTCTGTTATAATTTTACCAAGGTTACCAATATTACCAAGGTTTTGCCAAAAGTTCGTAAACACTGGCAAAATATAAATCATAATATGTTTACGAACTTTTAGGACAACCTTATATTAGTGAACCCTCAATTCATTATCATGAAACAAAGAACAAGCACCAGCGCCTGGTACAGAAAGTGTTTTATTTACTAAGAAATTCAAAGGAATCAATAGATTCATAGATCTTCCAGACATATATGATAGTTAGTAGATAACATATATTAATATATAATACAATATAATGCGGATTATGATTGTAAAACGAGGTTTGCCAAGTTTTACCGCAAATGTTTCTTTTGAACGAAAATTCGTAATTTATTTTAAGGAGAAATAACACTATTTCTATCCTTAGGGATGAAGTATGAAAGGATGAATTGTGAAGAATAGTGATGAACGGAAAAAATAAAGTGCCCAGGGATGGGAATTCATCATTACTCTTCACAATTCATCCTTTCATACTTCATCCCTAAGGATAGAAATAGTCGTTATTTCTCCTTAAAATAAATTACGATTTTTCGTTCAAAAGAAACATTTGCGGTATAATTGTTAAACGTCATATATTAATATGTTATAATACCGTGAAAAAGGTTGGCGTTCAGCCAACTGAAATATTGGTAAAATAAATGATATTTTGATCCAATATATGCTTTTAATTAAACAGATTAATATGTTATAACACCTTTATAAAGGTTGGCGTTTAGCCAACTGAAATAGTTATAATAAATGATATTTTGATCCAATATATGCCTTTTTAATTAAATATTTATTTATGGATTGCTCTATTTTCAAAAAATAAATGATAGTATAATCCAAGAATTTCTACCTAAATAATCCCAATCTTCCCAATTGTATCTTTCCTGTGATCAATTAATATAACACCGAAATTTGATTTAAGCTTGTAAAAAAGTCTAATTTTTAATTCCTTTTGAAACATTTTTGTAAAAATTGAAAATATGAGCTCTAAATAAAGATTACATTTCGAATTCTTCATTTTAACACATATTTTGTTCTTAATATAAAAAATATATTTTAAAATCTAAATTAAAAAGTATAGCTGATATTAATAGTTATTACAATGTTAATTTTAAAAATAAAAATACAACCTTTCGCATTGAGTTTCTTTTATTATGATATGCGCGAACTTTCGGCATATCATAATAAAAGAAACTCAATGCGAAAGGGTGTATTTTTATAATTTGTAGCGCAATGTTAATTATAAAGTGTAAAATGTTTATTAATTACAATTACAATTATTTTATTTCCAAAGCGCTACATCCCGCAAGAGATACTTGCGCCAAACAAGGAGAAAAGTTTATTTACATAAGTTATTTACATTATTCAACACATGAAAACATTAGAGATTCAGATTTTGTAGAAGGTTTTGAATATATTTACAAAATGAATTGAAAAATGTTTATTAATAGTTCAGTATACGAGGTGTGTTCAAAAAGTATCGCGACTTTTGTGTTTTTTCAAAAATTATTTATTTATTCATGAATACCTATTTTGTCCCCTTCAAAGTAATCCCCATGAGATATTATACACTTGTGCCAACGGTTTTTTCCAATCTTCGAAGCACTTCAAAAAATCATTTTTTTAAATCTTTTTCAGCTCCTCCTTCGATGCCGTCTTTATCTCGTCAAGGGTAGCGTAACGTCGTCCTTTCATGGGCCTCTTCAGTTTAGGGAACAAGAAAAAGTCACAGGGGGCCAGATCTGGGGAATACGGTGGCTGTGGCATCATTAGTGTGTTGTTTTTGGCCCAAAGGTCGCGCACAAGCAAAGGTGTGTGAGCAGGGGCGTTATCGTGGTGCAAAAGCCAATTTTTGTTCTTCCACAAATCCGGGCGTTTCTGGCGGATTGCTTCGCGCAAATTTCGCATAACTTGCAGGTAATATTCCTTATTGGCCGTTCTACCCTGGGGCAAGAACTCATGATGCACCACGCCCCTGCAATCGAAGAAAACTGTCAGCAAAACTTTCACATTCGACCGAACTTGGCGCGCTTTTTTCGGTTTTGGTTCGTGCGGCAGCTTCCATGAGATGATTGAGCTTTGGTTTCCGCGTCATAACCATAAACCCACGCTTCGTCACCAGTTATGACCCTCTGGAGCAAATTTGGGTCGTCGCGGACAGAGTCCAACATCTCATTAGCAATGTTCATTCGATGCTGTTTTTGGTCGCAATTGAGCAATATCGGTACGAATTTCGCGGCGACCCGTCTCATGCCCAAATCATTGATAAAATTCGAATGGCACGAGCCAATCGATATGTTTAGGTTCTCAGCAACTTCTCTAACGGTGATTCGACGATTGGCCAATATCATTTTCTCCACTTCATTAATTTTTTCGTCTGTTGTTGAAGTGCTCGGGCGTCCGGCACGTTCTTCGTCGTTCACATCTTCTCGGCCTTCCGAGAACATTTTGTACCACCGATAAACGTTGCTTCGGTCCAAGGTAGCTTCTGCGTATGCCACAGTCAACATTCGGAATGCATCCGCGCACTTAATTTCGTTTTTCATACAAAATTTGATACAGGTTCTTTGATCCATTTTTTTTTTAATAGGTAAAATTCGAAGACGATCCAAAACACCTGCAAGCAAAGCAGCTGTCAACAATTAAGTGAACATTCAAAATGGCCGAGCTTGTCGGCATAAGTGAGAGACATGAGTACCAACATAAAGCCACAAAAAGATCGAAATTCGAATATACGTAACCCGCGAAAATTCAAAAGTCGCGATACTTTTTGAACACACCTCGTATATATAACTAAAAATTAATGAAGAAAAAATAGAAAAATAATGAGTAAGATAAGTTAATATTATTATATTATAAATATATCAATATAATATTTAGAATGTTTTTTTCTTTTTTCTTTGATAAAATCAATAAGAAATCTAGGGCTATGTTTCTTTTTACAATTTGTATTTCTTGAACTTTCAGGCTAACATGTCCTTCAACACGGAGATACTAGAAGTAAATGTTTAACAACAAGATTCAACAACAGAACCAAGCATTTAAATCACTTTGACAAGTCATGAGCTTGTTCAATAGACAAAAAATATATATAAATATATTTTGGAAATAGATAAATCCATAAATAAATATTTAATTAAAAAGGCATATATTGGATCAAAATATCATTTATTTTACCAATTTTTCAGTTGGCTGAACGCCAACCTTTATCAAGGTAACATATTTAAAGTGTGTCAACAACAAACTCAGCGCCACATAACGTCAACAGAATTAAGTTTTTAAAATATTTTGCTTATATTCAATGCCGAGAAAAAAAATGATATATACATTTCTCCCCATTGAATATAAGCAAAATATTTTTGAAACTTAATTCTGTTGACGTTATGTGGCGCTGAGTTTGTTGTTGATACACATTAAAATGTTATAATACCTTGATAAAGGTTGGCGTTCAGCCAACTGAAATATTCGTAAAATAAATTATATTTTGATCCAATATATGCCTTTTTAATTAAATATAAATATATATATATATTGTTTTTTTTAACAAGTTCATGACGTGTCAAAGCCGATTTAAATGCTTGGTTCCCTCAAAATATACAAAAAAAAATGATTTTAATTTGTTTTTAAATATACTTTTCATTATAAAGTTCTATTTATTTTCTTTAGCTTTCGCTCGTCTTTGGAACACAATAAACTACATCAACCTAAGAATGTAAATATTATTATTATTATTAATTAATTAAGATAGATCAATTAGAAGGTTTTATATGAAAGTGTTTAGAGATATAATAAAAAAGTGTATACGTGACTAAAACGCGAAAAATAAAATGCAGAAGATATTTCAAGGAATGATAAACTACGCAATGGAATTTCCCTATGGAATCCCACGTAACCTATCAGGTAAATTATGGGTGATTGCGTAGAATTTGGCGTGTTTAATATCTCTTAGATCAATATCAATCCCTTGGGTTTAATTTCCTTAATTAGTCTTTTTATCAAATTTAGGAGGGTAGCAGTGTTACCGAATCTCATTTATTTAATATTCACTGAAAACCTTATATAAGGTTCTTATGTAATTTTTATCTATGTATTATTCGATTTATAATTATATAGATTGTAAAACGACATTTGAAGAAAATTATCCCGTATGTGTTTCTTTTCAACGAAAAATTAAAATTTATTTTAAGGAGAAATAATGATTATTTTTAACCTTATGGATTACAATCACAAGCCACATTATATATTATATTGTATTATAAATTATATGAATAATTATTAAAAATAATTGTTACTGAATAATTATTGTAAATACTACTCGGGCTTTTAATGAGTTCATTTCTTAATTCATAGATTTAGTTATTGGGTTTCTGATTGTTGTTGTTGTTGTTGTCGTGTCCAAAGAAGAGTCTCAGATGTATCCATACATCTCTATCACAGCAGCAGCAATGCCCTCTATCTTGGGTGTGTAAAGCTGCTGTTCCGGGTCTATGTCAATTTTCTGCTGTTGTTGTGTCCAATGAAGAGCCTCAGATGTCCCCATACATCTCTATCACAGCAGTCGCAATGTCCTCTATCTTGGTTGTGTAAAGCTGCTGTTCTGGGTCCATGTCAATTTTCTGCAAGGCTGCGGCCATTGCTGGGTATGAGAATATGTGGGTGGGTTAGTTCCACACCAGGACAGTTGTTGCATGCCCTATAGGTTTTTGTGCCATCTGGATGTATTGTCATTCCTTATAGTGTTTTGTTCTAAGTCTTGTTATAGTTTTTGTCATTTTTCTCTCAGAGTTTATTTCACATATTTGATATTTTCTTATTTTTTGGTTGATTATCTTGTATTTTGCCAAAGCATCAGCGTCAAATACTGACATCAGTTCTTTCCTTTGGCTCAGCTTTCTGGCTTCCTTTGCCAATTCATCTGTCATTTCATTACCTCCAATCCCAACATGGGCAGGAATCCATTGTAGAATGCAGTTCTTCTCCAATGTTTACAGTTGGGTAAGTAATGAGTGTGGGTTTCTGATTATTGTAGATATTGTAAGTGGACAATTTGAAAAATTTTGTTTTCCATCATTTTTACATTTCTATTTATTGCTATTGGTAGTGGTGAGTATTGTTGTGGTGGTGATAGATCTCAATAATTATTCTCTTTCTAAAACATAAATCTTCTTTATTGAAGGTACAAGAAACATAAATGACTTAATATATCTAAGTAAACATTACTGTTTGGTTAAAAATGTATGTTTTATTCTTATTTTTGTTATTAATTGTTAATTATTGTAGAAATTGTTGTTAAATATTATTCATTGATCTTATTCTATTCTTTATTGTTATTTTATATAATTAATTATTTTACATAATTAATTCTTTATTGTTTTATTTTTAATCTGTATATATTTTCATTGATTAATTTGTATTGATTCGGCAACAGTGTGTTGTTTATATTTTGTGTTTTGTTTAGTTTACTCTTTAGTCTAGCTAAATCGAGCCATCAAGTCATATTAGGCTAATCAAATTAATTCATGTAGCTTTTTTTTTCTCTGTAAAATTATTCTAGAATCATTAAATCGAAGTTCTTTGTTCAATTACGTAGAGTTCCCTTATTCAAGTTTACAGAACTCATTCAAGTGGATCATCGCTATACCGTAGCTCATAGCATTTGAGCTAGGTAGTTAACGCGATTACAATTACTAATAAAATAACATCTCTCTAATCACACATACCTCTCTATTATCTCTCACCTATATATTCCTGACACCACATCCTTGGAGCAGATGGCCACTCAGACCTTTCGGTCCATAAACCGGAGCATGCGATAGAATACCCATTGCTGTATCTAGGTCACTTAACCAAAAGGGAATGATGCATTCTCCATGCACCGAGTGGCCATTTTTTGGCCCCTCGCGCCCGCCATTATGGTCTGGCTCCATGGGGTCGACCAATCAAACCCACAGGCGTCTCCAAATGTTCATGGCAAGGTTGCTGACCGAGCACTCTCGTTCGGACTTAGTTAAACCCGTCCTACGCTCCAATAGGACACCACAGACTTTAAGTCACAGATTATTACAATCATAGAATAAAAATAATATTTGACTATAACATCCAACATTAACACAAAGCAATAAGACGCCATCTATACATATAAAATGAAAGGATTTAAAAACACGAATGTTTCTTTTTTATACATCATACAAACTTCTACTGTCCTTACTGCGATGAAAAAAATATATTGGGAGGGCTTGGCTCATCAGTGGTTAACCTTCCCAGCGGTTTCGCTAGAGAAGCGGTCTGGTAGATTAAATTAGCGAAACCGCTGGGAGGGTTCACTACTAATGAGTCAAGCCCTCCCAATATATTTTTTCATCGCAGTAAGGACAGTAGAAGTTTGTTTTGTGTATAAAAAGAAAAATTCGTGTTTTTAACATCCAGCATAATATAGACGCGCATGATTCTTTTAAAAATAAAACAAGAATGATACGCGTCTATAATAGTTTCGAATTTTGATAACAGATGGCGCGCGATGCATCCCTCTATTGTTTGTTTATAATCATAAATATTTAGCTACGTCACTTATCATGCTTGTGGATTCTCACTTGTAAAATTATCACATTTTGCTTTCTATAAATTTAATTAATAAATTATTTTTTGCTTAAAATTCTAGAATACTTGTTATCACTACTGTGACAATATTGTAACAAAGTATTTATTATTTTATTAGCAGAGTATCATTTTTTATGTTTATATTTTGCTATACTCTGTACACTTCCCTCTTTTGCTTATCTTTTATTTACCATTTATAGTTTGTTCTTGTCTGAAATAAAGTGTTGTCTCATCCCCAAGTTGGTCTTCCCGGCTCCCATAGGAAAGGAGCTATGTAACAAAGTATTATTTTATTAGCAGAGTATTATTTTTTATGTTTAGATTTTGCTATACTCTGTATACTTCCCTCTTTTGCTTATCTTTTGTTTACCATTCATAGTTTGTTCTTGTTTTTTTATATAAATTGTTGTCTCATCCCCAAGTTGGTCTTCCCTAATTTTCCACGTGGCAATATGTTTATCTATTTTATCTCTCCCTCCCAATAAAAAATAAATTAATGTAAACTTTTCAAAATATTATTTTATTTTTTAACGAATTTTCTTGATATGTTTAGGATATAGGTGTAGTCACTGAATTTTTCAAATCACTAAACAGACTTTTGAAAGAATCGGATGCCAATGTAACAATTTTTCTTGTTATAAAAATGTTTCCAATGCGGGATTCGAACCCGGGTCCAAGCTGTTGTAAACCAAAGGTTTAGATCACTCGGCCACCGGTCTCTTAATCTGCAGAGAAGCCGAGACATATTTCAATACAATAGAGATCTCTAAAGACAAACAAGACTAGGTAGTAAAAGCATATTGATCTACAGAAAGAGTCGTTAATGGCTGGAAGGTCTTGAAATGGATTTTTCACGGAACTTTCTATACAGATTGTCCATACGTATAACTACCGCCATCTATGAACCAAATTTGTAACTATTTATATTAATCAATTTTTTTTTTTCTTGGTAGTCTATATATTTTCCTAAATTATTTATTTATTATCATTTTTTGTATATATTTATACTTGTTATATATTTTTATTTATATTTATCAACACAAAATATTGAATCATAATCTTTACTCATTTTTATTTTTAAATTATTTATCAGTCTCTTTAATTATTTAATCAAATGGTTATTTAATGTAATTCTACTGTCCTATAAGCTTATGTCCATAGTTTACTTGAAAACCATTTCTAAGATTCCATCCTTCAGTGTAGCAAATAAAAGCAGAATGATCCAATACAGTATTAGAGCTCTGAGAAGCGGTCTGGTGGATTAAATTGGCGAAACCGCTGGGAGGGTTCACCACTGATGAGCCAAGCCCTCCCAATGTATTTTTTCATCGCAGTAAGGACAGTAGAAGTTCGTTTTATGTATAAAAGAAACATTCGCGCTTTTAAATCCTTTTATTTTATTTGATTATATACTCTTTTAATTATTATTATTAATATAACCGTTGTACATATATTTTATATACAGTGAAATTTTCATCAGATAGTTTCTTACTTTGATCTTGTATAGCATGAGTGGATCACATACCCACGTGATTTAGTTTAAATCAAAGAAAAGCCTTGATAAAGACAGGCGTTTTTGCCCCTAGAAATATTGGTTGAATAATAAATTTAGATCCAATGCCTTTTAATTAAAAAGGCATATATTGGATCAAAATATCATTTATTTTACCAATATTTCAGTTGGCTGAACGCCAGCCTTTATCAAGGTAACATATTAATGTGTGTCAACAACAAACGCAACGCCACATAACGTCAAAAGAAATAAGTTTTTCTTAAGTTAATTAAATATTTATTTATGGATTTCTCGATTTTCAAAAAAAAAAAAGTATATATACGAGGTGTGTTCAAAAAGTATCGCGACTTTTGTGTTTTTTTCAAAAATTATTTATTTATTCATGAATACCTATTTTGTCCCCTTCAAAGTAATCCCCCCCCCCCCCCCCCCCCCCCATGAGATATTATACACTTGTGCCAACGGTTTTTCCAATCTTCGAAGCACTTCAAAAAATCATTTTTTAAAATCTTTTTCAGCTCCTCCTTCGATGCCGTCTTTATCTCGTCAAGCGTAGCGTAACGTCGTCCTTTCATGGGCCTCTTCAGTTTAGGGAACAAGAAAAAGTCACAGGGGGCCAGATCTGGGGAATACGGTGGCTGCGGCATCATTAGTGTGTTGTTTTTAGCCAAAAAGTCGCGCACAAGCAACGATGTGTGAGCAGGGGCGTTATCGTGGTGCAAAAGCCAATTTTTGTTCTGCCACAAATCCGGGCGTTTCTGGCGGATTGCTTCGCGCAAATTGCGCATAACTTGCAGGTAATATTCCTTATTGGCCGTTCTACCCTGGGGCAAGAACTCATGATGCACCACGCCCCTGCAATCGAAGAAAACTGTCAGCAAAACTTTCATATTCGACCGAACTTGGCGCGCTTTTTTCGGTTTTGGTTCGTGCGGCAGCTTCCATTGAGATGATTGAGCTTTGGTTTCCGCGTCATAACCATAAACCCACGCTTCGTCACCAGTTATGACCCTCTGGAGCAAATTTGGGTCGTCGCGCACAGAGTCCAACATCTCATTAGCAATGTTCATGCGAGCTGTTTTTGGTCGCAATTGAGCAATTTTGGTACGAATTTCGCGGCGACCCGTCTCATGCCCAAATCATTGATAAAAATCGAATGGCACGAGCCAATCGATATGTTTAGGTCCTCAGCAACTTCTCTAACGGTGATTCGACGATTGGCCAATATCATTTTCTCCACTTCATTAATTTTTTCGTCTGTTGTTGAAGTGCTCGGGCGTCCGGCACGCTCTAGGTCGTTCACATCTTCTCGGCCTTCTGAGAACATTTTGTACCACCGATAAACGCTGCTTCGGTCCAAGGTAGCTTCTCCGTATGCCACTGTCAACATTCGGAATGCATCCGCGCACTTAATTTCGTTTTTCACACAAAATTTGATACAGGTTCTTTGATCCATTTTTTTTTTTTTTTTAATAGGTAAAAATCGAAGACGATCCAAAACACCTGCAAGCAAAGCAGCTGTCAGCAATTAAGTGAACATTCAAAATTGCAGAGCTTGTCGGCATAAGTGAGAGACATGAGTACCAACATAAAGCCACAAAATGATAGAAATTCGAATATGCGTAACCCGCGAAAATTCAAAATTCGCGATACTTTTTGAACACACCTCGTATGTCATATATACTCTTCCAGGAATAATAAAGCCAACCTACAGACAACCCAGAGAGAGATGGGAGGGTAAAGTCCGGTCACTTGAGACATCAGCGACATTCAAAGGGGCAACCACACGTCAGTTAACACCTCGGGACTTTTAAGACAGTTGGGGATAGTGTGCGACACGAACGGCTGCCTGGCTGTGCCGGTCCCGTCTCTCTCTCTCTCTCTCCCGCCCTGACAGAGAAGCACTCCCAGATGAACTATCCTATGGAAACAGGAGAATTCTGTACGAATTCCTCGGCGATGAAATTGAGCTCGTTGGGGACAAAAATCCCTCTATAAGCACGGGCCTTTCCGAACTCAGGGCGGTCTTGAACATTTGACATTGTCCAGAAGTCACTTCAGAGAAGGCTAATGTCTGATGTAAATTACATATATATATATATTATTCTGTATTATAACTTTAAATTTGGCACTATATAATATTTTATGAACGATTAATAAATCAGTTTTAATCTTTCTTTAACCTTATATAACCTTATATAGAAATTGTAATAAAATAGTTTCAATCTCCCGTCTCTCTCTCTCTGGTTGTCTGGGTTCCTTCTCTCCAACTTGTTGTGTCCTTATTTCTCTTCCCACCTTATATTGCCACACATATATATAGCAGTTAACTATTTACATTATAAAGGACTGCGGCGTATGATTATAAAACAACACTTAAAGTTTCACCGCATAAGTTTCTTTTCTGTGAAAAATCAATATTTATTTCAAAGAGAAATATTTACTATTTCTAACTTTTCCGTTCGCCATTACTCTTCATATTTTCACCCTTTCATACTTCATCCAAAAAGGTTATAAATAGTAAATATTTCTCTTTGAAATAAATATTGATTTTTCACAGAAAAGAAACTTATGCGGTGAAACTTTAAGTGTTGTTTTATAGTTAACTATTTATTATTTTATGAAAATATTATTAATTTTGAAATTTATTTTTTGCTACTCTTATAAAATGCTATAGAGACAATAAGGGAAATTTACAATGTTGATATGTACTTGCCTTAAAGAAATTGTTGTCTCATCCCCGAAGTTTATCTTTCCTAATTTACTACGTTACATTTTGGTGGAGATACTGGGTAGATTAGGGAAGACAAATTGAAGATCGTCGAAAAGACCTAGAGGCAATGGGTGCTGTGATCTACATTTTTTCGAGACTGACTCCATGATTCCACCGCCGTGTCAAAGCCAAGACTTCCCTACAGGAAGACGATGTCCCTATAGACGATACGACGACAAAGCCGCTCTTCACGCCGCAAGAAAAATGACGTAAAGGTACTAGGGACAAAGTTCCAAGACTTCGATGGAATCCTTGACAGAAGCACCTCAGATCCATGTCAGTAACAACAATAATTGCAAGCTGTGGGTCACAGCTCTCATAGGGAACAAACTATGTAACGAAAACATCTCTATATTAATATTTACCTAGAAAATTGACAATTTAAAACAATTTCATTGGTTCTTCAAATTATAGACGCGTATGATTCTTTTTGAAATTAAACAATTATATATATTTATATGTATTTCTACTGTCCTCAAAGTTTATGTCCATAGTTCATCTAAAATACCCATTCCAAGAGTCTACCATCAGTATCACTATAAAAGGAAGTTCCAAAAATGCAATATAACAGCGGTATGGTAGATTAGACTGGCGAAACCGCTGGGAGGGTTCACCACTGATGAGCCAGGCACTCCCATTAATTTTTCCATTGCAGTAAGGACAGTAGAAATTGTTTTATTTTAAAAATAATCATACGCGCGTCTATAATAGTTTTGTATTTTAATATTTTATGTATATTGTTTCAAAATATATATTATAAAAAATATAATTAGAATGAAATTTCTGTTGATTATGAGATTAATTGCTTGTAGAGGAATTATTGATCATTTTCTTAATTTTGGTTATCTTGAGGATTAAGCTCTGGAGTTATTTGCAGGTTCTTTTTAGTAATAAATGGTATTGTTGATGCAGTCGTGGCAAGAATCTTGAAAGTATAATAATAAAAATAGTAAAGATTAGAAATTGCTTTAATTGAGATTATGAGATATATAAAAACATATTTTGATAAAAGTACTGCCTGGCTTAAGGCGTAAGAATAAAAAAGAAAAACTTATTTACATAATGTACAAAAGTTTGAGCCGGCCATCGGGAAACAACAACAATAGGTTTTATATAGGGAAGTCCCGACATCTGGTGGTAGATATAAACAGAATATTTGAATCCATGAAATATATTTTCAAATGAAATAATATTTTAATATATCATATATATAAATTATTTCTAGTTTTAGATAGAGTGAAAAATTAATTATACAGTAGACTCTCCTATAACGCGATTAATGTGTTCCGTGTTGTATGAAATCGCGTTATAGGAATTCGCGTTGTACGAAATAAAACTTGTATAACGCGAATGTTGTTAGGGTAAATTGTTAGTAGCAAATATCATGTATTTTATTTTATAACGCGTTATAAGAAAATTCGCGTTGTATAAATAAATTTGTCGCAATTTTTTTATCGCGTTGTAAAAACTCGCGTTATAGGAGAGTCTACTGTATTTGCATTTAGAACACACAATATTTATACAAGAAATAAAGTTGATTTATATATTAAATAGTTTTGACCAATCTTTGTCAAGTATTTTCATCAAGTCTCTCCCTTGAGTTAAAGTTAGTCTCTAAGCATTCCTGTATTTTGTTTATATTCTGGTCAAATTTATTATTTCAGATACACTTTCCTTTATCTGCTTTATTGTTCAAGTATTCTATGTCATTTTTACATGAATTTTCTTATTGCTTTCATATTTATCCAAAAGTTATCGAAATATTTCATCCAATCGGTTATTAATCAACTCATCCATGAAATGTTAACATAAAGGCAATTTCATCTTGGGAAATGAATGTTTGTTGTTACAAACGCAAATATGCAAATTAGTATAAACAATTTTTATTTTCCAAATGCTCAATAATGTTAGACAATTTGAGTATTGTAAAGCACAGTAAATTAAAATATTTAAAGAAAGAATAAATGAAAAGATTATAGAAAATAATAATTGTACTTACTTTAAAAGTGACGTACGATGCAAAATGCTTCCTTTCACCTTGGCCACCTAGCGGTAAAAAAAAAGTATAGTTAAAATATGTAAATAATAATGAGAATTTCTATAAATACAGTAGAACATCCCTGTAAAGGACAACACTTAGATAGAGAACATTGCGACTGCTGTGATAGAGATGTATGGTTTCATCTGAGACTCTTCATTGGACCGACAACAACAGAAATTTGGCATGGACCCAGAACAGCAGTTTTACACACCCAAGATAGAGGACATTGCAATTGCTATGATAGAGATGTATGGAGACATCTGAGACTCTTCATTGGACCGACAACAACAGAAATTTGGCATGGACCCAGAACAGCAGCTTTACACACCCAAGATAGAGAACATCACGACTGCTGTGATAGAGATGTATAGATTCATCTGAGACTCTTCATTGGACCGACAACAACAGAAATTTGGCATGGACCCAGAACAGCAGTTTTACACACCCAAGATAGAGGACATTGCAATTGCTATGATAGAGATGTATGGAGACATCTGAGACTCTTCATTGGACCGACAACAACAGAAATTTGGCATGGACCCAGAACAGCAACTTTACACACCCAAGATAGAGAACATTGCGACTGCTGTGATAGAGATGTATGGATTCATCTGAGACTCTTCATTGGACCGACAACAACAGAAATTTGGCATGGACCCAGAACAGCAACTTTACACATCCAAGATAGAGAATATTGCGACTGCTGTGATAGAGATGTATGGATTCATCTGAGACTCTTCATTGGACCGGCAACAACAGAAATTTGGCATGGACCCAGAACAGCAACTTTACACATCCAAGATAGAGGACATTACGACTGCTATGATAGAGATGTATGGAGACATCTGAGGCTCTTCATTGGACACAACAACAACAACAGAAAATTGACATGGACCCAGAGCAACAGCTTTACACACCCAAGATAGAAGACATTGAGACTGCTGTGATAGAGATGTATGGAGACATCTGAGGCTCTTCATTGGACATAGCAACAACAGAAAATTGACAAGGACCCAGAACAGTAACTTTACACACCCAAGATAGAAGACATTGCAACTGCTGTGATAGAGATGTATGGAGACATTTGAGGCTCTTCATTGGACACGACAACAACAGAAGGAAAATTTGCCGGGAGAAAATTGATCCATTGAAGCATAGTGCACCTCTCCCGTCAAAATAAAGGTCAAAACTTGACGCCATCTATTAACCGTCGCCGCAACTAGCGTCAAGTTTTAACGTTTATTTGACGGCGGAGGCGCCCTATGCTTCTATGGATCAATTTCCTCCCAACAAATTTTCTATTTTTATTTTAGCCATAGATTTGGCCCTGCTACTTTGTCAGTTAAACACCTCTTTGGCAGATTGTGAAGATTCCATTAGATCCCGTGTGGATCTCATGGAATAAAGTCCGCTCTGAATTGACGAGAACCATTAGCCCGAAACTATGGTCTCTAGGTGGACGCTTCTCAGTTTGCTAAAGCTGGTGTTGTGGCTTTGTCACCGACCCGAGGCCGCTAGTTTGAGACGACGGTCAATAGATGGCGTCTAAGTTTATTTAACGGGAGAGGCGCTCTATTCTTCTATGGAACAACAACAGTGTTTGTAAAACAACACTTGAAGTTACACCGCATGAGTTTCTTTTCAATGAAAAATATAAATTTATTTCAAGGTGAAAAATTGACTATGTCTAACCTTTTTGGATGAGGTATGAAAGGGTGAATTATGAAGAGTAATGATGAACGGAAAAATAAAAGTGTCCAGGGGGATGGGAATCGAACCCACAATGTTCCGCTTACCGGGCAGATGCCATGTCCACTAGGCTACCCTGGACGTATTCCTCCGTTCATAAATAATACATAAAGTAACTTATAATACAATATAATACACTGCGGCTTGTGATTGTAAAACGACACTTGAAGTTACACCGCATGAGTTTCTTTTCAATTAAAAATCAAAATTTATTTCAAGGTGAAATATTGACTATTTCTAACCTTTTTGGATGAGGTATGAAAGGGTGAATTATGAAAAGTAATGATTCTTGTAGGGGTGTAGACAAGGTACTTGGTTACACTTAGGACAAGAGCCTTGCACTAACTAATTTATTAAAGCATAGATTATATAAAGATTAAAAAGGAAAGAAAGGAAACAAAGAGGTTACATCCTCCGGTAAACAAGCAACAGCGTTGTCAGGCAAAACATTTACAGTCAGTTGGAAGGGGGGGGGGGGGGCCGACGTCATCCTTCCGGTCACGTGTTATACTTGAGTGGCGACGCGCTGGTGTCCAACATATCCCCTCCCGGAAAAAACTTCAGCTGGACGTTTATTCCGATAGTCCATCAGCGCTCTACAGTACTTTTCATGCTGGCTTCTAGCAAGAGGCTTGGTAAGGAAGTCAGCAGGGTTCTCAGCACTCGGAGTGTAGAAAAGTTCGATTGCTTCTTCTGAGATCTTTTCTCGAACAAAATGGTACTTTACGGCAAAATGTCTAGTTTTCGATTTGTCGATGTAATTTTCCGCATGGGAAATTGCAGCTTAGTTGTCGCAGAATACTTTTGTTTCTCCACAAATCAAACTTGACATTTTCAGCTGTTCCATCAGATTCCGTACCCATGTGATGTCCTTCACAGCTGATGACAGTGCAATGTATTCCGATTCCATAGTACTCAAAGCGGTAACTGTTTGTTTGGTGCTTCTCCAAATTATTGGTGCTCCAGCTAAAATGATGAGATGTCCAGATACTCCTTTTCGGTATACAATGTCTGAGGCCCAACTTGTATCCGAAAAGGCAATCAAAGGTTTGCCAGTGGATCTGTAAGTTATGCCAAAGTCCTTGGTGCTCTTCAGATAACGCAGCACGCGTTTCCCAGCTTCCCAGTGTTCTCTTGTGTAGTTATCACAGTATCTGGATAGGATCCCGACTGCGTAGGCGATGTCGGGCCTGGTTCTCTGAGAAAGGTATGACAGTCCTCCGATCAGTTCACGGTATGGAAACCGCTCATTGGAATTTTCATTTTTCCTTACACGCAGGTCAAGATTGGTTTCCATTGGAGTCGAGACACCTTTTGCATCCTGTAGTCTGAAACGTTGAAGCAGATCTTCTATGTAGTTACTTTGAGAAAGAGTCATACTTCCATCTTCTGACTTCTTGAAGGATACTCCAAGCATATGAGAAATTGGTCCTAGATACTTCACTTCAAAACTGGAATTTAAGAGTTCTCTGCATTTGTTTCTCGCTGCTTGATTCTCTGAAATGGCAAAGATGTCATCCACATAGATTGAGAGAATGATCCTTCCTTCTTCAAGTTCAACTTCGTAGATGCTCGGATCAATTGGGTTACGTTGGAATCCTATTTCGTGAAGTTGTTTGTTTAAGAATTTATTCCAGCATCTTCCGCTCTGTTTTAATCCATAGATTGATTTCTTAAGCTTGCAGAACAAGTTTTCTTCTCCTGGTTTCTTGAAGCATTCAGGTTGTTCCATGTAAATAGTCTCATTGAGTGTCCCATGAAGATAAGCACTCTTCACGTCGAATTGGTCAATGAACCAGTCCTTATCGCCGTTAATAGCCTTATAGTTTCAAAACTGGAGACAGGAGTATAGACTTCGTTGTAGTCAATTCCTCTACGTTGAGTGAAGCCTTTGGCGACTAGACGTGCTTTGTATCTAGTGGTACCATCCACTGCATTGATTTTCTTATTTAGTACCCATCTACATTTTAAAGGTTTGATACCTTTCGGCAATTCCTGCAGTTGCCATACATCATGTCTTTCGAGCGATTCCCTTTCTTCTTCAAGGGCTTCTATCCAATTAGCTACCTCAGGGCTGTTCATGGCTTCTTCATAAGTGGGGTTATTGTCCTCTGCACTTGTGGCATTTATCTGTCCACCACAATTATCCTCTTCCGGAGATTCTGCCGTCTTTCCATGACTTCGGAGTGTCATTGGATGGCTTCTCAGATTCTCTGGGAGAGTCTCAGATAGCTGATCTATTCCACCTGTAGTTCCAATCAGTTCTTCAGTTTCTCGGTCTACTGGTTGATCTGCATTACTTTCTTCTTGAAAGGAGGCCTCTTTCGAGGAGAAATGGACAGATGGTAGAGTATCCCTTTCTCTTTTGGGCTGTTTATAGAGGATTTCTTCTTTGAATACACAATTTCTAGATTCCACCACTTGGCGTTTTTCAGGAATCCAGATTCTCCAACCTCGACCCTGTAGAGAATAACCCACGAGAATTCCTTTAGTGGCTCTTGGCTGAAGCTTCGAATTCCTTCTTTGTTTCGGAACATGAACAAAGGTTTCGCAGCCGATTGCTCTCAGATGTTGCAGAGCAGGTCTTTTTCCAAACCACAATTCAAAAGGCGTTTTCTCTTCATTGTGTCTGTTTGTAACACGATTTCTCAAGTATGCTGCTGTGTTGGTGAGCTCTGCCCAAGAGGCGGTTGGCAGATTGCAACTGTTCACAGTACTCCTCACTAAGTTCAGCAAAGTCCTATTCATGCGTTCGGCGACACCATTCTGTTCAGGTGTGTAGACCATGGTGCGTTCATGTACTATACCATGGGCCTTCGTGAAAATATCCCAAGGAGATGAACAGAACTCTAGTCTGTTATCTGTACGGATCCTCTTGAGAGAAAATCCCGTCTGATTTTCAGCTTCTTTCATCCATTCCTTGAATTTTTCTAGAGTATCGCCCTTCCTTTTGAGGAAATATACCCTTGTATCCACCCCAGCTCTCAATGTTGAACGGTCCCATTAGATCACAGTGAACAAGGGCTAGTGTCCGAGTTTCCTTGGTAGATCTCAAATTCAGGAAAGGTATTTTTGTCGATTTTCCAATCATACAATCAGAGCACTTATCAGGTTTTCCAGCCTGACAGTTCAAACCAATGACAACTTCTCTTTTCATCATGTCTACTATGGTGTCATAGTTGATATGCATGAGTCTCTGATGCCATAAATTTAGTGGGAATTTACGAAAATTGTTGGTTTGAGCAATGGAATTTGAACATTCTCCTGATTCTGGAAATCTGGACGGAGCAGTCCTGACGAGATAGAGCCTTCCTCTTTTCTCTGCTCTGATCATCAAGTTATGATCATTGTCGTAGATATGACATCCCTTCTTGTCGAAGATAACCTCATGACCATTTTCCACAATTTGTAGAACAGAGAGTACACCATGTCTGATCCCAGGTACGAACATTGCATTCTGAGCAACTATGCTTTTAAGTTGTCCAGAATTGTTGATCAGATCTACTTGAGCCTTACCTCTTCCTATGTTTGAATGTGATGTACCATCAATGGTGGTCACTTGTCCTACATTCTCGTCATTCAACGTGGAAAAATACCTTCTGTTCGGAGTCATATGATGCGTGGCACCTGAGTCAATTACCCACGTATCCTCTTCTGATACAACTGCTGCATTATACATCACATTCAAGTTCTTTGCTTCGTGATGTTGATGTATCGCTCCCTTTTCCTGTTGTTTACCGTTATTCTTTTTCAGTTTGAAACAGTCCCGTGCAATATGCCCTGTTTTCCCACATCCGAAACATTTTCTAACAGTTTTAGAACCTTGATGTTCATGAGGGAATTGTTTCTTGTTAGAGTTCCTGACTGACAGTGCACCCATCCCTTCATTTGTTGTAGCATACCGGCGCTCTGCCTCAGCTAACAATTTACGTCTGATGTTGGCACTGGTGAACTCTGACTCTGGTAAGTTACACATTGTTGATATAACATTATCCCAGTCCTCGGGCATTCCACAAAGAATTAGCATGCTTAGATCACCGTCTTCAATTTTATCCCCTACACCTGTGAGTTCACTCACTATTAGATTTATGCTTCCCAAATAGGCATCCATGTTCGCATGTTGACAGAATTTCTGGGAGTACAACTTTCGACGCAGTTGGAGAATTCTGTGTTTGCTATCCCTGGGTGCATAAAGTCTTTGTAATTCATCCCAAACTTCTTTGGGGGAATTTAGATGTCTGATATGGTTTTGCTGCTCCTCACCAATAGAGAGACATATCTTTGCTAAAGCCTTATTCTGCCTCGTATTAAATTTGTTGATTAGACCAACATCCCCTCCCTCGGGTTTGACTTCGCCTGGGTCAACAATTGACCATAAGTCATTGTCCATCAGAATGAGCTTAATTTGGAAGCTCCATGAGGAATAGTTTAATCCATTTAGCTTGGTAATTTTCGTTAAACTTTCGTTAGCTTCCATTATAAGATGGTGTCCACTGAAGGGGGGGGGGAGAGAGAACAAAAATAGGCTTACCGTTCAATGCTTCAGGCAGCTCCAATCAGTCTCATAATCTTTTCTTGTAGGGGTGTAGACAAGGTACTTGGTTACACTTAGGACAAGAGCCTTGCACTAACTAATTTATTAAAGCATAGATTATATAAAGATTAAAAAGGAAAGAAAGGAAACAAAGAGGTTACATCCTCCGGTAAACAAGCAACAGCGTTGTCAGGCAAAACATTTACAGTCAGTTGGAAGGAAGGGGGGGGTAGGCCGACGTCATCCTTCCGGTCACGTGTTATACTTGAGTGGCGACGCGCTGGTGTCCAACAATGAAGAACGGAAAAATAAAAGTGTTTGGAATTCATTTTACAGAACGTAATTGTAGCTTCCCAGAATTGTACTAGAATATACATTGATTTCCCCACATTCATTTTCAAGTAATCTTCTTCTTTCTTATCTTCACTCAATCATATTAGGGTATCAAGCTAATAAAGCTTGAGATCATGACTGGGTGAAGTAGAATTCGTCTGCCTTTTTCATTAAGACTGGGAGCACTACTCAGTGGCAGGCCGACTTAGTTCCAAAAGAAATGGCCGCCTCTGACATGAGGAACAGACGCCATGTACAGCCGCTCCTAACATAGAGTACAGACTCATCCTGTATCCCTGGATTAGGAGCCCTTACAGGGTACTATCAGCCGGGCTAGCTGAGCCCAGGTTTTTTAGCGAGCTTGTTACTGCTCCCCCTCCTCCTTTTTCATCCGGGCTTGGGACCGGCAAAGGCGGAGTTTTTTCAATTAATAAAAAGTTAAATCCCTTTTAACATTTCTTAGTTTCAAATAGAAACAATATTGTAGCGAAATAAGTATTCCTATGAACAGATAATTAATTTTAGATATTTATATTTTCTCTCTCTCTACTCTATATTGTTGCACCAAGTTGCAGCTTTGCAGGGTCTTCGACCTTAGTTTCTTCCTTCTTGGTGTTATACACGTTTCCCGAGCGGGTTTCCATATTCAAAGCAAATAAATAAAAGTAAAAGTAAATAAATAAAAGTAAATAAAAATAAATTACCTTTCAACGTTATTGTGTTTATTTATTCGTGGTCTTCCTTGTAGGTCGTGATCCGCAGTCTTCCTCTAAGTCCTCTCTCGCTCCAATAACCAATCAAGATATATGTACAATAAATATTACAAAAGGAATGAAACTATTAAAAAAAGATGATAATCTAAATATTCTGTTTTAAATAAATCTATATATATATAAAATTGAATGTCTGTCTGTCTGTCTGTCTGTACTCTATAGATTCAAAAACCATACATCCAATCGCCGTGAAATTTTGGGATATTATTAGGTATATCACCGGGAAGGTTTTTGAAAAATAATTTCATGAATATATTGAATATCCTTAGAGTTATTTGCAGATTTGTAGATTTAACTCGCAAGCAGCGCCCCCATTGTGACGATGTTAACAAGTTTTCTTATCACTAAGTTTGTTATCTTAAATATTATTTATCAAAAGTAAGATTATCTCAGGATGACACGGCAATTTATTTGAGACAAGAATAATGATACAACTTATTCAACTTATCGAGTATTTTTCAAGGGACCGGGAAAAAAATGTTCACTAGATAAAACTATGATTTTCTAATGTAGAAAATTAGGAAAGACAAAATTCAGGATGACACGGCACACAGGGACCGGGAAAAAATGTTCACTCTATCGAGAGATTCAAATTTACGAGTTTCAAATTATCAAAATATATCGTTTTTTTTTAATAAGTTTTTAGAGAATTGTTTTAACAAATGTTCGCTAGACAAACCTTTTTTAAATAAGTTTATAGAGAATTGTTTTAACAAATGTTCGTTAGACAAACCTTTACTCGGGTAAAACCTCGGGCGAAGCCGGGTACATCCGCTAGTATTAAATATCATAGAATATTTTGAATAAATGTAGGGCGCATTAAAATTGATGTAACAATATTACAATAACAATATTACAAAAGGAATGAAACTATTAAAAGGAATGATGATAATCTAAATATTCTGTTTTAAATAAATATTAAATATCATAGAATATTTTGAATAAATGTAAGGCGCATTAAAATTGATGCAACAATACACGTCCCTTACTGCTTCTTTTGTATTTTATAAATTTTTGTTTGTGTCTTAAATAAATTGCTGTGTCATCCTGAAGTTTGTCTTTCCTAAATATCTATGTTACAATATTTAATAATAAGGTTTGCACAATGTTTTTAAATACTTTTACAAAGAATTTCTTTGAATTCCCAGCTATGTAAGAAAAACATTCGAATACAATAGTAGATTAACACAAAGCAATAACATCTATACATATAAAATAAAAGGATTTAAAAGCACGAATGTTTATTTTATACATATGACATTCCATCCTTCAGTGCTGCGTATATAAGCAGAATCGTCCAATACAGTATTAGAGCTCTGAGAAGCGGTCTGGTGGATTAAATTGGCGAAACCGCTGGGAGGGTTCACCACTGATGAGCCAAGCCCTCCCAATATATTTTTTCATCGCAGTAAGGGCAGTAGAAGTTTGTATTGTGTATAAAATAAACATTCGTGCTTTTAAGTCCTTTTATTTTATAACAATAGTATATATTCAAAACAAAGTAGGCATATCCTTACCAGAATCACATGTGCTTTTTTTTAGATGGCAGAGAACAATCTAGTGGAACAGAAATCAACTAAATATTGCTTTAACCTGTTCCCTGATGTTTGACCCAACCCAATTTCTTGATAAATCAAGAAAAGCCATTTCTTGATCTGGCATATAAAAAAAGTCATCAAGGTTTAATCAATGTTTAGTTTACTTCTGTTCCATTAGATGGCGCTCTACCATCTAAAAAGCACATGTGCTCCTGGTCAGGATATGCCTACTTTGTTTTTAATATTAACACCTGACTTTTTATTTTTTCTATTGTTTTTTTAATAGTATATATATAGAGAGAGCGGACTGACAGAATAAACTGATGAAATTGCTGTAAGATTTCTGATTGCACTTAGAGTCAGTAGGAGATTAAACAGCCTTAGAAAGGCTTAAATTCTTATTACCGATTTTTTTAACAACAGTCTCTGATTTCCAGACTTAAGTCTGGCTACCTACGGACAATGACTTTCCAGAATGGTTCCAAGGTTTCCCACTATGTATTGAGTGTCAACCCGCAACCCTAAAACATATTATTGACTGTATTAACTCATCCATTGATGAGCTCTACTCATCCCCAGCAGACACCATCAACAAGCTCTACAGACTTGATACCCTGATGTGATTGAGTGGAGATAAGAAAGAAAACACATCCCCAGCAGACACCATCAACAAGCTCTACTCTACAAGCTTGATACCCTGATATGATTGAGTGGAGATAAGAAAGAAGACACATCCCCAGCAGACACCATCAACAAGCTCTACAAGCTTGATGCCCTGATATGATTGAGTGGAGATAAGAAAGAAGAAGACGCATCCCCAGCAGACACCATCAACAAGCTCTACAGGCTTGATACCCTGATATGATTGAGTGGAGATAAGAAAGAAGACACATCCCCAGCAGACACCATCAACAAGCTCTACAAGCTTGATACCCTGATATGATTGAGTGGAGATAAGAAAGAAGAAGACACATCCCCAGCAGACACCATCAACAAGCTCTACAGACTTGATACCCTGATATGATTGAGTGGAGATAAGAAAGAAGAAGACACATCCCCAGCAGACACCATCAACAAGCTCTACAGACTTGATACCCTGATGTGATTGAGTGGAGATAAGAAAGAAGACACATCCCCAGCAGACACCATCAACAAGCTCTACAAGCTTGATGCCCTGATATGATTGAGTGGAGATAAGAAAGAAGAAGACGCATCCCCAGCAGACACCATCAACAAGCTCTACAGGCTTGATACCCTGATATGATTGAGTGGAGATAAGAAAGAAGACACATCCCCAGCAGACACCATCAACAAGCTCTACAAGTATAACAAAGCTAAAGTTTTGCGGAGGAGCCTCTTTATCCGCCTCCGCAAAACTTTAGCTTTGTTATACTTTTATACTAATTTATACGGAGTTTACTTGTAGAATCTTAAGCTCTACAAGCTTGATACCCTGATATGATTGAGTGGAGATAAGAAAGAAGAAGACACATCCCCAGCAGACACCATCAACAAGCTCTACAGACTTGATACCCTGATATGATTGAGTGGAGATAAGAAAGAAGAAGACACATCCCCAGCAGACACCATCAACAAGCTCTACAGACTTGATACCCTGATGTGATTGAGTGGAGATAAGAAAGAAGACACATCCCCAGCAGACACCATCAATAAGCTCTACAAGCTTGATACCCTAATGTGTTTGAATGGAGATAAGAAAGAAGACACATCCCCAGCAGACACCATCAACAAGCTCTACAAGCTTGATACCCTAATATGATTGAATGCAAATAAGAAAGAAGAAGACGAAATTACAGATTTTGTTTCCTATTATTCTCTAATAACTCTCCCCCTCAATGAGTACCGTTTAGCAAGCCATACCTATGGAAACAATGATGTTTAACTGAAAGAGAAGTCATAATGACAAGAAAGGACTGTATTTGCTCATCCATTGATGAGCTCTACTCATCCCCAGCAGACACCATCAACAAGCTCTACAAGCTTGATACCCTAATATGATTGAATGTAGATAAGAAAGAAGAAGAAGAGATTACAGATTTTGCTTCCTATTACTCTTTAAGGGAGGGGGGGTATCAAAGAATGACAAGAAAGGACGAAATTTCTGGACAAAGCCAACTATAAATGAAGAGAAGGGCTAAAAGAAGATGTTGAGGTGGCATGAGTAAGCCTCGGTGGACGTAGGTGGGTATTTATAGGGTGTTCGCCCCCCTCCTCTTGCAGGCGGTGTAGGGGGATCGGCTATATATAGGGGCGGTGTTTATAGCATCCTACTCAGTCTGCATCTAACTACCGACATGGCTAACCGTGGACCCGCATACGGCCTTAGCGCCCAAGTGGCGAATAAGGTAAGTCCCATTGCTTTTTTTTTCCTTTTAACCGTTGGATAGTTAGATTTGTCATAATTGTATTGGTTTGTTTTCATTTTAAACGATATCGTTGATAATTCGATAATCCTTTGAATCAATATTAAGAACATTAGGTCTAAAGAAAAAGTTTCGTTTAATTTTGCTATTGTTGGTTTTTTTTTTTTTTGCGTGAGTTAGACATTTTTGGAGTATTATGAGTATTTCTCTGGTATTGCTCTGTATATACTCAAGTATTTTGACCTAGCACGAATTTATAGTTTGTTTTCATGTTTTGAGTATATTTAAACGAGATATCGTTGGTCTTTTTACATTAGATGGACATTTTGGAGAGTATTTTGAGTTTTTCTCTGGTATTGCTATGAAGTATTTAGATATAGCATAAACATTTATGGTTTGTGTTCATGTTTTAAGTATATTTAAACGATATCATTGGGGTTTTTTTTGCGTGAGTCGGACATTTTAAAAGTATTTTGAATATTTCTCTGGTATTTTGCTCTGATGTATTTAGACCTAGCACGAGTTTATAGTTTGTTTTCATGTTTTGAGTATTTATAAACGTTATTTTTGCTATTTTTTGTTTGAATTAAACATTTTTGAAGTTTTTTGAGTATTTCTCTGGTATTGCTTTGTATATATTGTATATATGCTCAAGTATTTAGACCTAGCACGAATTTATGGTTTGTTTTCATGTTTAGAGTATATATAAACGATATTATTGGGTTTTTTGCGTTAGATGGGCATTTTTAAAGTATTTTGATTCTTTCTCTAGTATTTTGCTCTAAAGTATTTAGACCTAGCACGAACACTTATGGTTTGTTTTCATGTTTTGAGCATATATATAAATGAGAGATATCGGTGGTCTTTTTACGTTAGATGGACATTTTTGGGGAGTATTTTGATTCTTTCTCTAGCATTTTGCTCTAAAGTATTTAGACCTAGCACGAATTTATGGTTTGTTTTCATGTTTTGAGTATATATAAACGCTATCATTGGGTTTTTTGCGTGAGTCGGACATTTTAAAAGTATTTTGAGTATCTCTCTTGTATTTTGCTCTGATGGATTTAGATTTAGCACAAACACTTATGGTTTGTTTTCATGTTTTCAGTATATATAAACGATTCCATTGGGTTTTTTTGCGTGAGTTGGACATTTTTGAAGAGTATTTTGAGTATTTTTCTGGTATTGCTCTCAAGTATTTAGATATAGCACGTATTTATAGTTTGTTTTCATGTTTTGAGTATATTTAAACGTAATTATTAGTATTTTTTGCGTGAATTAAACATTTTTGGAGAGTATTTTGAGTATTTCTCTGGTATTTCTTTGTATATGCTCAAGTATTTAGACCTAGCACGAACACTTATGGTTTGTGTTCATGTTTTGAGTATATAAACGATATCATTCGTTTTTTTGCATGAGTCGGACATTTTTTGAAGGTATTTTGAGTATTTTCTTTTTGTTATATTACTTCTGAAGTATTTAAATCTAGCACAAACACTTATGGTTCAAGTGGTTTTGAAATATTTTGAAAATACTTTTATAGGTTTTCGGTTTAAAATATTCTGACAAAGTATTATAATCTTTTCACGTAATTTTACCATTTTTGAAAGTATTTCTAGGTTTTTCTTTATTGCTATTAGAATATTTGTTAATATATTTCTACATGTCTTGCAATTATTCTAGGAATTTTTTAGATTGGTTTCCATAAGTTGAGACAAGTTTTTGATATTTTTCTCAGATAGTATTTATTTAGGTTCCAAAATCACTTTATTAGGTACCGCTCAAAAAGAACAACCTAGTTTATGATATTTACAACAATGAATAATATGTGAAGGTGGACGAGTGAGTAACACCCTCGATTCCCGACAGTCATGAACTGGAATTGAATCCCGCGTTAAAATTTTGTTTAATATGTGAATAACCTTCACATATTATTCACTGTTTCAATTATCATAAACTAGGTTGCTCTTGTTGAGCGGTACCTAATAAAGTGATTTTGAAATATGTGAAGGTTATTCATATATTAAAACAAAATGTTAACACAGGATTCAATCCCAGTTCATGACTGTCGGGAATCGTGGGTTTTACCCACTCGTCCACCGACTCTTTTTTTTTTTCTTTTTTTTTTTTTTTTTTTTGTTATTCCGGTTCAAAATCACATTATTAGGTACCGCTCAACATTATTTGTTATTGGATTTCTACGTGTCTTGCAATTATTCCTAGGATTTTTTAGATTGGTTTTCATAAGTTGAGACCGGTTTTTGAGATTTTTCTCAGATAGAGTAATTCTTGACTGATTTGAAAGTATATATCAATAGTTTTATACTTTGTTTATAGATTATCAAGATAGTGTTTATGCTTTCTTTTTTCAATTTCTTTATGTTTATTGTTATATACTCTTCTACCTAATATTCAATAGGTAGTGTAGTTTCTATTAAAAGATATTGTATGTTATATATTTGTATAATATTATTACAGAATTATCATAAGAACTAAAAATATCTCACGCTATATATTGATTACATCTCACAACAACAACCTAGTCTCTCTCTCCTTGGTCAAAACCATATATACATATATACATATTACATTTATAAATTCAATTGGCATCTAGCGATAAAATTTGTAACAATTAAATCATCAAATATTATCTCTACATACCTTACGTTTATAACTTTTATCATTATAGTAAGAAGTATCTATAGAGATAATATTTGATGATACAGTTAAACCTGTCTATAGCGCCCCCTCTTGAGACTCACCAAAATAGGGTGTTATAGAGAGAGGGTGCTATAGACAGGTCACTTTTAATGTAAAAAACGCATCGTACTACGTATTTAAAAACGGGCGCTATAGAGAGGGAGGCGCTATTCAGAGGGGCCGCTATAGACAGGTTTAACTGTATTATTAAAAAAGAAACACATTGTCGTAAAAGTTTAATTGTTACAAATTTCTTTATGTGTTTTAAATTGTTTGTTGTTTCACTCCTTTAGAAAGGGGGGTCGTTGGAAGGATGGTCTAAACCTTTGGTTGTCGACCTCTACGACCCGGGTTCGATTCCCGCATTGGGCACTTTTTTCCTGATTTAAAAAAATGCTCCAATGACTCCCGATTCTTCTAAAAGTCCAATCCCACCAGCGAGTACAAGTAATCAAAAGGGGCTCTGGCAGATTTGTAAGTACAAAAGTCGAACTGCTTTTCACATGTGTAGACATGTGGTACACTTACAGTAAAAACAGTCGACAACTTCTACCCACCATGATTATCATGGCCTGTACCACATGTACTAGGGATAATAATAATATCATTATAGTAAGGTCTGTAGAGATAATATTTTATGATATTAATAAAAAAAGAAACACATTGCCGGAAATTTTTAATTGTAACAAACTTCTTTATGAAAATTGTAAACTATTATAGACGCGTATGATTCTTTTAAAAAATTAAACAATTTCTAATAAGACTGCCACCTGGGCAGCACTGTGATTGGCTGGCCGGGACGTAATGATGACGTAATCCTCCCTGGCGGAAGAAGGCATATTCAACATGTCTTCATATCTGAATAGGTTTTATGATCACCACTTCAAACATCTATGCAGGACTCACAAGTCGTTATGTTCACAGAATGGTAGAATGGCCCTGAAGAATCAAACGATCATTCTTGTAAAACAGCATTCCTGAACTTATTTAAAGTGTTTATAATGTTATGGAAAATGTTGATAGTGTTGCACCAAGTTGCAGCTTTGCAGGGTCGTCGACCTTGGTTTCTTCCTTCTTGGTGTTATACACCAAGCGGGTTTCCATATTCAAAGAAAATAAATAAAAGTAAAAGTAAATAAATAAAAGTAAATAAAAATAAATTACCTTTCAACGTTATTGTGTTTATTTATTCGTAGTCTTCCTCGTAGGTCGTGATCCGCAGTCCTCGTCTAGGTCCTCTCTCGCTCCAATAACCAATCAAGATATATCCCTATATATATAAAAGTCAGTGTATGTATGTATGTGTGTGTGTGTGTGTGTTTGTTCCTATGTCGGCTATACACGTCCACAATACGTTACTAATCTGACTGATATTTTAACAGTATATAAAGTAGAATCTGGAAAAACTTATAGTGAAAATTTCAGGTCTCTATCCCGAATATTCTTTGAGTTTTTTGCAAATTGCGTTGCAAAGTTGCCCTTTCGCTCGCAAGCAGCGCCTCTAGCGGTGAAGATGGGAGGTAATTTCAGGGATGTAAAACGTGTTTTAACAGGACACAGAGAAAAATCTGGAAGATATATTTAACGGATTTTTAGCCAAGAAAATTTGAAATTGACAGGTTCTGGGCAAAAATAGTTGTTTTTTAGTCAGAAAATGATGACGACAATATTGCTGTATCATGTTTGATTATCAGATGTAAAATTATATCGGGAAAAATTCCAAAAAGCAGAGACCACGGGTGAAGCCAGTTCATTTTTAGTATGCAGGAACAATATTCTAACAGAAAAACATTCATTCGAGCAGAAGACACAAAGCCAGATCATCTCTCTATAAAAATATCGCTTCTCAGACACAAAGTTTGGAGCGGGGCGTTTCACAAGAGTGGCATCCACGGCGCCAATTTATAATTGTAACGAATAGTATTTGAATAAAAACATTTAATCGGGTAAAACCCGGGCGTTGCCCGGGTCATTCGGCTAGTGTACAATAAATATTACAAAAGGAGTGAAACTATAAAAAGGAATGATGATAATCTAAATTTTCTGTTTTAAATAAATATTAAATATCATAGAATATTTTGAATAAATGTAAGGCGCATTAACATTAATGTAACAATATAGATCCTATGAGAACATCTCATCTCATACAAACATCTCTGTTTATAATGCTAAGGAAAATG
>CP092863.1:68043508-68106348 GCA_030710605.1 Cordylochernes scorpioides | reverse complement strand
AACAGGTTAGTTAAACAAGCAAGAAATTACCATCAACAAGATATTTACTCGAGAGACTTCACACTGAATGAGCTAAACTCATCAATAGGAAAGTTAATTCCAAGATGTCACCTGGAGATGCTCTAATCTTTGGTCAAATGATTAAACACTTTGGAGACAAAGCTAAAAATCAACTCCCACGAATATTGAAGATTTCATGGCAAACTGGTAAACTACCAAAGAATTGGAAGATATCAATTATAGTGCCAATACTGAAACCAAACAAAGATGCCAAGGAATGCAAGAACTATCGGCCAATTGCTCTTACCAGCATACTTTGTGAAATAACAGAATGAATTATCCACTCTAGGCTCATAGTCTGGCTCACTAACAATAATAAAATAAACTTCTACCAAACTGCCTAAAGATTCAGACACTGTACAACTGATAAACTGTTCTACTTCTGTCAATCAATAATAGATTTCTAGGAAAAACCGCCAAAGAAGACAACGGTCGTATTCCTGGATATGACCTCAGCTTTTGATCGAGTGTAGAAATTATTTGAAAGGCTGCACAACATCGGAGTAAGAGGAAAAACCTTAATCTAGATTGCAGACTTCTTAAGGGGAAGAAGTATAAAGGTTCAGGTCAATGGAACATTTTCCAAGGACCGAAGAACATGGGCTGGTGTACCTCAGGGATCTGTGCTCAGTCCTCTACTCTTCTCGCTATATATTAACTGTTGTTTATGTAAATAGATGAATATTATTTGTATTATTTAAAGCCTCATTATGTAAAAATATATGTATATATAAATTGGACATTTGTTGTTGGCCATGGTCAAGTTTTAGCTCTTGTACGTCTAATTACGACACAACAAAAGGGGCGACGAGGATGCGCGATCTACAGAGCCAGTAAAAAGCTGAGGAAAACGGCGTCTATGCAAGTATAACAACTACATCTTTTAAACTATCTGGATCAAGAAAACAAAGGAGTAGAAAGATCAGCATGACAAGTTCAAAGTTAATAATACCTTTTAGATGCTATAGCCCAGTGGAGGACACTTCGATCTTTTTGTACAAATATTTGAGGCTTTCTTCTTGGCATCTGAAGGAGGAGATTAAAGTGCTGATTTTTACCTCGCTACCAGATTCTGAAACTTTGAAACGGGGAAACGACATTTTCTTCCTGGTCTAATGAAAGATCAACCCTATGATACTATCATTCAAAGAATTAAGCTGCATTTGGATCCAAAGAAGAAAGTGATACCACAGCGATGCAGATTTATAAAGAGAATTCAACAGGAAGGAGAATCAATTTCGGAATATCTTGGAGAATTTAAACATTTATCAATAAATTGTAATTTCGGCGATATGCTGGGAACCATGATGCGAGACCGTTTTGTGGCTGGAATCAAGTTGGAAAGCCTGCAAAAGAAGCTACTACAAGAAAATCGACGATGTAACTCTGGATAAAGTTTTGCAGTGGCGATCTCGTTCGAACTGGCGGAGATAAATGCAAGAGAATTACAAGATAAATTAGTGGCCAAGATATCCCCTGTGAATGGAAAAGATAAAAAGGGTGAGTACAATAATAGTATGGTGCAGCATAGGCCTTTCAGGCAAAGGGGAGAAATAATGTGTTATAGATGTGGTGAAAGACATTCACACGTGGCCTCTGTTTGCCCTCATATAACAAAGACTTGTTTTAAAATGTAAAAAACTGGGTCATTTAAATAGGTTCTGCAAAGCTGGTAAAAAATGTGGATATGTAAATTTGTACAAGAGGACTCTATATATTCTGTACAGGGCGAAACTGATGCCACAATAAATTTAACAGTAGATGATTATTCTTTGTGGTTTACAATAGATACAGGAAGTCCAGTTACGTTAATACCTAAAGATTATTATAAGATTTATTGGCAAGGTAAAAAATTATTTCCAACAAATTTAAGATTAAAATCCTTTTGTGGTAAATCAATAGAGATTATAGGGAAAAGAAATGTTTTTGTAAAAAAAGCCAACCAATATTTACGATTAATAGTTGTAAATGAAAAATCCAGGTGATTTTTTTAGAAATAGAATGGCTTAAACAGTTAAAACTTGATTATTTTAGATTGTTTAGCATTAAAAATTTTAAAAATTAATCTAATAGAAATAGTTTGATTGATAGATATGCAGATTTGTTTAACAAAGATTTGGGCTGTCTAAAGGATGTTAAAATAAATTTTAATTTAAAAAAAGGATGTGACTCCTGTGTTTTGTAAGGCCAGAAGTTTACCTTTCTCTCTAAAAAACAAAGTAGAGAATGAAATTGATCGTTTAGTGAATTCTTGCATTTTATAACCTATAGTTCATGCATATTGGACCGCTCCAATAGTACCAGTATTAAAAAAGGATGGTAGAGTGTAAGGATATGTGGTGATTTTAGATGTACAGCTAATAAAGCAATAGAATTAGATAGGTATCCCCTTCCATCGATCGATGAGATCTTTTCAAAATTATCTACAAGCACCGTACTTTCGACTCTAGACCTATCACAGTCTTACTTACAAGTAATATTAGCGGAAGAAGCCAAAGCTGTTGTTAATATAAACACAACAAAGAGGTTGTTTTCTTATAAAGCACTACCATATGACGTAGTGGTAGCACCAAATAAATTTCAGAGGATTATGGAAGGTCTATTTGCTGATTTGCCAAGGGTGGCCTGCTACATAGATGATATTTTGGTTGCAGGAAAAGACTTTGAAGATCATGAACAAAAGTTGGATCTAGTGTTTAGATGATTGCTAGAAAAAGGTTTAAAGTTGAACAGATATAAATGTAAATTTAAAAAGAAATCGGTGGAATATTTAGGGTTTAAAATGGATTAATATGGACTGCATCCCTTAGAAAATAAATTTAAAGCAGTGATAGAGACGCCTGAACCTAAAGAATGTTTCGCATTTAAGATCTTTCATAAGACTCTTAATTTATTATTATAGATTCATAGGGAATATAGCAAACATTTTAGCGCTATTCTATCAACTTTTGAATAAAAATTGTAGATGGAATTGGACGAAAGAATATCGAATGTTATTTTAAAAATGTAAATCATTATTAATGGACTATGGACTAGGCGTAATTCTGAGTCATAGAAATGATAGAAAGGAAGAATGCCCTATAGCCTTTTCTCCTAGAACATTAACTGAAGCGGAAAAACGTTTCTCTCAACTAGAAAAGAAAGCGTTGAGCATAACTTTTGGCGTTGAGAAATTCAGACAATACTTACTGGGACGAAAATTTGTATTGGTCACAGACAATCGACCCTTAATTCATATATTTTCACCTCATAAACCAATTCCCATATGTGCATCATCCAGAATTAAAAGATGGTCCTTAAAATTAGCTGCATTTAATTATACTGTGTATTTCGAAAAACTAATGATAACTCCAATGTTGACGCATTATCACGTCTTCCTTTAGAATCTAGTGTCAGGGAGTCTCTTGATGAAGACCAGGTACTTCTTCTCAGGAAGTTGAATGAGGTACCGTTCTCTTTTATGGAGGTGGCATATAACACGCCCCAAGATAAAATACTGTCTATAGTATTAAGGAATGTTAGAGAAGGCAACTGTGTGGAAATTCACAAGAGTACCGAGAGAAAACCCACTAGCTCCTCATTATAAGATCAATGAGGAATTAAGTTTGGAGTTTGGTTGTCTTCAATGACGTGAAAGAGTGGTAATTCTCCAAAAATTAAGATCTTTAATTTTAAATGACTTGCATGAAATACACATGGGGATTGTTAAAATGAAGATGATTGCCAGACGGTATTTTCTGGTGGCCAGGCATAGACAGTAACATCGAGGAGTTAACTAGAGAATGTATAGTATGCCAAGAATCGGCAAGCATGCCCCCGGCTACCATCTCGGAATGGACTTGGCCCGAAAAACCGTGAAATCGACTTCATCTTGATCTAGCGGGTCCGTTCGTGGGAAGAATGTTTTTGGTTCTCGTGGACGCATACTCAAAGTGGATAGAAATTTTTATCATAAAAGATATTACCAGCAAAACGATTATAAATCATCTTAGCGAAATTTTTGCCAGATTTGGATTGCCCTAATTTTTGGTTACAGATAACGGAAGACAGTTTGTCTCTGATGAATTCGAGCAATTTACCAGAATGAATGGTATACGGCACACTAAGACCAGTCCGTATAATCCTAGTACAAATGGTTTAGCTGAGAGATATGTAAGAGAGTTTAAAAACCTTTTGAGAAAGGATAATGGGAAGGATGATTTAGAGACGAATCATAGAGCATTCCCCCAAACTGTAATAAAGGAATTCCCCCGCGGAACTGCTAATGAAGAGAAGTTTAAGATCAAGATTCTCGAATTTAATACCAAGATGGGAAATCCGCGAGAGGTATTTCATGAGGCCGTAAGAAGGCAGGAGCAGTTTACTACAGGTTGCGAGGTTTATTTCCGCAACTATGCAACTGGACCTAAACGGTAAAAAGGTACCATTTTGAAATTATTGAGCCACCGTCACTACCTTATAAGTTACGAGGGCGTCGTGTATAAGAGGTATATCAATCAATTGCGACCTGTGAGAAAGAAACAAGTGGAGACAAGAAATTGGATACTTCCTCGAACATCAGGAGAGAAGCCTGTAGGTGGAAGTCAGAAATAAAGTGAAGAGGAGGTTCCAGAGGTTACATCAGTAAACAAGGAGGAGACTGCTTCTGTGCACGTACCCTCTTGCACTCCTAGACCAGGGCCTGTTGCTGTGCACGTGCCCTCTTGCACTCCTAAACCGGAGCCTGCCGCTGTGCAAGTGCCCGTCCGCAGTCCTAGACCTCAGAGAGCCAGGAAACCCCCAGACCGACTGGAGTATTATTAAGGGGGGAGATGTGTTGTGTATGTAAATAGATGAAGATTATTTGCATTCTTTAAAGTATCATTATGTAAGAATATATGTGTATATAAATTGAACATTTTTGTTGGCCAAACGAAAAGAATAAAAGCTAAAAAAAGAGTCATGGTCAAGTTTGAGTTGCTGTACATCTAATTACGACACAACCTTAACAACATCCATCCTCACTGAAGACACAAAATTTGCCTGTTATGCAGATTATATACCCATATGGCACACAAGTAGCAGTATAGAAATATCAGAAAAATACTGAACACATCAATGAGAGGACTGGAGAAGTGGGCAATGAAACTCAAAATGACAATAAACCCAATAAACACAAACCTATAGGTCTCCTTCACTGACAGGAAAAAAGGCATGAATTTAACTCCAAAATAAGCATAAACAACCAAATAATTGATAAAATTTGATCTCCAAATTACCTAGGTGTGATACTTGATGAGGAATTGCGATTTACAGAACACATAATTAGCACCTCAAATAGAGCTACCAGAAACCTAAACATTCTGAGAAGGCTATGTGGAACAAATTGGGGAGCAAAACCCAAAATTCTCAGAACAACATATATCACCTTAATAAGGCCAATAATGGAATATGCAACACCTGTTTGGGCTCCCTCAAGTTCATCAATAAAAAGAAGACTAGACAGTGTTCAAGCAAAAGCGACCAAATTAATCACTGGTTCTGTTTCAAATACCAACAATTAGAAAATTCAGAGAGAATGTGGTCTAGACCTACTTGAAAACAGAAGGCAATTAAAAACAATAAAATTCACCAATAGCTTAAAACCTAAAGAAACCGAACACATATCCCATAGAACCTATTTAAACTGAACACAAAAAGAAAGGCTCAAAGATCTTCAACACTTCAGTACGAACACAATATTAGAAAGGGCATAAATATGAAACATAATGAATTTCAAATTCGAGAATAACCAATATTTCCTACCCCATTGCCATCAAATGTAATCATCAATCTTAACCTGAATAAACCCTGCAATAAAAAAAAAGAGAACAAAAACATACTTAAAAAGAAAGGACTTGACACAATTGGTTTATGTGATCAGATAAATTATTTAACAACATATACAGATGGATCATCAGACCTTACCATAAGTAATGGAGGAGCTGGAATTAACATAATACTGCAAGATGGAACATACATCAAAATCAAAGAAGGAGCAATAAAGATTTTGTCAAACTTCACTTGTGAACTGACAGCTATCTGGAAAGCTCTTGATGTATGTCTTAACCAATCATCCCTGCATCAAGCAGAAGGAATTATAATATACCGTACAACGACTTCATATCCGATCTAGAAGCAATTCAGAAGGGCAATACTATAATCACACAGAAAATACATTCGTTACTTACTCAACTGATATCATTGGAGAATAACTGCATTCTATAATGGATTCCTGCCAGTGTTTGGATCGGGGGTAATGAAATGGCAGTTGAATTTGCAAAGGAAACCAGAAAGTTGAGCCAAAGGAAAGAACAAATGTCAGTATTTGACGCTAATGCTTTTGCAAAATACAAGATAATTAAACAAAAAAATAAGAAAAGATCAAAAATGTGAAATAAACTCCGAGAGAAAAATGACAAAACTATAACAAGATTTAGAACAAAACATTATAAAGGATGGCAATACATCCAGATGGCACAAGAACCTATAGAACATGCAACAACTGTCCTGGTGTGGAACTAACACCTACCCACATATTCTCATGCCCGCAGCCTTGCAGAAAATTGACATAGACCCAGAGCAGCTGCTTTACACACCCAAGATAGTGGACAATGCTGCTGCTGATGTGATAGAGATGCATGGAGACCTCTGAGGCTCTTTATTGGACACGACAAAAACAACAACGGCATTCCAGAGTAAAATAAATCATCAGAGATAGATAAATATTTTTCAAATGAATTAAAATAAATATAATGAAAATTATTCTTTTTAAAATTTAAATAGCTCAGAGGATTCCAGCAAACCGCAACTGAAATACCAGTTTTTTTTTTTTTTTTGCTACATGTTTTAATTTGCATATACCTATTTTACATATCTCAGATTGTATTTAAAAATCGTTAACCATTTCTTCTAACTTTTGGCGAAATGGTGTTTTATTAATTTATCATTTGATATTATTAGGGTTCTTTCCTGGTATTCAAAAAGGAAAAATACATGTCGTTCAGTTATATTTTTCAATTTATCAAGCAATTTGGCCGTTTAATTGCTGATTCTGGTAGAGCGCCATCTCTAGTGAATAAAGTTGTAACTAAAATCAATTTCGAATTTTTCATTATTTGCCATAAAAAATCCCATTGCATCCTGGACACAATATTAGCGCAAATATTCGCGGAGTTATTAATTTTTAAAGTTGTGCGGGACTTTTGGATCATCCTGTATATATAAATTATTTCTAGTTTTAGATAGAGTGAAAAATTAATTATACAGTAAACTTTCCTATAACGCGATTAATGTGTTCCGTGTTGTATGAAATCGCGTTATAGGAATTCGCGTTGTACGAAATAAAACTTGTATAACGCGAATTGTTAGTAACAAATATCATGGATTTTATTTTATAACGCGTTATAAGAAAATTCGCGATGTATAAATAAATTTGTCGCAATTTTTTTATCGCGTTGTACGAAATCGCGTTGTAAAAACTCGCGTTATAGGAGAGTCTACTGTATTTATATTTTAGAACACACAATATTTATACAATAAATAAAGTTGATTTATATATTAAATAGTTTTTGACCAATTTTTGCCAAGTATTATCATCAAGTCTCTCCCTTGAGTTAAAGTTAGTCTCTAAGCATTCCTGTATTTTGTTTATATTTTGGTCTAATTTTATCATTTCAGATACACTATCCTTTATCTGCTTTATTGTTAAAGTATTCTTTGTCATTTTTACATAATTTTTCTTATTGCTTTCATATTTATCTGAAAAATATCGAAATATTTTATCCAATCGGTTATTAATCAACGCAATCCATAACACGTTAACATAAAGGCAATTTCAACTTGGGAAATGAATGTTTGATGTTACAAACGCAAATATGCAAATTAGTATAAACAAATTTTCTTTTCCAAATGCTCAATAATTTTAGACAATTTGAGTATTGTGAGCACAGTAAATTAAAATATTTAAAGAAAGAATAAAAGAAAAGATTAAAGAAAATAATAATTGTACTTACTGTTAAAGCTACGAACGATGCAAAATGCTTCCTTTCACCTTGGCCACCTAGCGGTAAAAAAAAGTATAGTTAAAATATGTAAATAATAATGAGAATTTGTATAAATACAGTAGAACCTCCCTGTAAAGGACAACACTTAGATAGAGAACATTGCGAGTGCTGTGATAGAGATGTATGGATTCATCTGAGACTCTTCATTGGACCGACAACAACAGAAATTTGGCATGGACCCAGAACAGCAGCTTTACACACCCAAGATAGAGGACATTGCGACTGCTATGATAGAGATGTATGGGGACATCTGAGGTTCTTCATTGGACACAACAACAACAACAACAGAAAATTGACACGGGCCCAGAGCAACAGCTTTACACGCCCAAGATAGAGAACATTGCTGCTGCTGTGATAGAGATGCATAGAGACATCTGAGGCTCTTCATTGGACATAGCAACAACAGAAAATTGACAAGGACCAAGAACAGCAGCTTTACACACCCAAGATAAAAGACATTGCGACTGCTGTGATAGAGATGTATGGGGACATCTGAGGCTCTTCATTGGACACGACAACAACAACAGAAAATTAGCATGGACCCAGAGCAACAGCTTTACACACCCAAGATAGAGGACATTGCTGCTGCTGTGATAGAGATTTGTGGAGACATCTGAGGCTCTTCATTGGACACGACAACAACAGATGAAAAATATGCCGGGAGGAAATTGATCTATAAAAGCATAGGGCGTCTCTCCCGTCAAAAAAAAAAAAAAAAAACGTCAAAACCCGACGCCATCTATTGACCGTCGCCGCAACTAGCGTCAAGTTTTAACGTTTATTTTGACGGGAGAGGCGCCCTATGCTTCTATGGATTAATTTCCTCCCGGCAAATTTTCCATTTATATTTTAGCTATAGATTTGGCCCAGCCACTTTGCCGATTAAAAACCTCTTTGGTAGATTGTGAAGATTCCATTAGATCCCGTGTGGATCTCATGGAATAAAGTCCGCCATAGGCTGAAGAGAATCATTAGCCAGAAACCATGGTCTCTAGGTGGACGCTTCTCAATTTGCTAAAGCTGGTGTTGTGGCTTTGTCACCGACCCAAGGCCGCTAATTTGCAACGACGGTCAATAGATGGCGTCTAGTTTATTTAACAGGAAAGGCACCCTATGCTTCTATGGAACAACAACCGTGTTTAGAATTCATTTTACAGAATGTAATTGTAGCTTGCCAGTATAGTTCGAGAATGTATATTGGCTTCCCCACATTCATTTTCAAATAAGAAGAAGTTGAATCCCTTTAAATGTTTTTCATTATCAAATAGAAACAATATTATAGTGAAATAAGTATTCTTATAAACAGATTATTAATTTTGATATTTTATCTACTCTGTAAACTTCCTTCTCTTATATTTTATAAAAATTTTAGTTTGTGCCAAGTGCCTTAAATACATTTCTGCGTCATCCTTAAGTTTGTCTTTCCTAATTTTCTATTATGACAATATTGTAGACAATTTAAACAATTATATTGATTCTTCTAATCAATTGTTACAAAGGTAGAAAATATATAATAAAATAGTAAATAAAGGGTAGATAATATGTAGGGGAAAATATATATAGTTGTGTATGTGTACAAATGTCTTCAGCAAGGAAGACTTCCCCACAGACAAGGTTGAACACTCCTCAGTTCCACACCGAGGAAGTACTTATAGATGTGTGTCTTGTTAGACACCAGGATGGTCAGGGTGTTATCGTCTAGGCCATGCTCGAAGACCCAGCCCTGCAGGTCATAATATTAGGTTTTCACAATGTATTTAAATACCATCACCATGAATTTCTTTGAATTTCCAGCTATGTAAGTAGAACATTCGAATATAATAGTGTATATTGCCACATAATAAATTCCACCAATTGTTGTACCAGGTTGAAGCTTGACAGACTCCTTAGCCTTGATTCTTTCCTCAGACATGTCTTGTATCAAAACGTGTTTCAACCATCCTACCAATTTATATAAGAGAATAATGAGATAACTCTACTTAATTCATTTCTACAAGAAAGGTATTTACAAGTTTTCAGATCGATCAATACAACCGAAATACAAACTATTTACAAATGCCGATATCATGATGATGATATTTAATTTGTAGAGTTGTCACCACAGAATTCTGTGACAATATATAGAGCGGACTGACAGAATAAACTGATGAACCTGCAAGGAGATTTCTGATTACACTAGACCAGGGGTCGGTAAACTGCGATGGCTCCCAAGCCACATTCCACTCTTTGGATGTGAAGCTCTTTATATAGTTCCATACGTAAATATTATTTATGCGAGTACTATTTATTGTTGGTAAGAATAAATGTTGTGGCTCTTCAAAAAATTTGAAATTTTGTAATTTTTGACTCTTTCGACTCAAAAGGTTTGCCGACCCCTGCACTAGGTTCAGTAAGAGATTAAACAAACTTAGAAAGGCTTCTATTCTTCATTACATATTTTTTTAGAACAACAGTCTTTGATTTCCAGACTTAAGTCTGGTCATCTATGGACAATGACTTTCCAGAATGGTTGCAGACACTGCCCCAGCAGACACCATCAACAAGCTCTACAAGCTTGATACCCTGATATGATTGAGTGGAGATAAGAAAGAAGAAGACACATCCCCAGCAGACACCATCAACAAGCTCTACAAGCTTGATATCCTAATATGATTGAGTGGAGATAAGAAAGAAGAAGATACATCCCCAGCAGACACCATCAACAAACTCTACAGACTTGATACCTTGATATGATTGAGTGGAGATAAGAAAGAAGAAGACACATTCCCAGCAGACACCATCAACAAGCTCTACAGACTTGATACCCTGATATGATTGAGTGGAGATAAGAAAGAAGACACATCCCCAGCAGACACCATCAACAAGCTCTACAAGCTTGATACCCTAATATGATTGAGTGGAGATAAGAAAGAAGAAGACACATCCCCAGCAGACACCATCAACAAACTCTACAAATTTGATACCCTGATATAATTGAGTGGCGATAAGAAAGAAGAAGACACATTCCCAGCAGGCACCATCAACAAACTCTACAAGCTTGATACCCTGATATGATTGAGTGGAGATAAGAAAGAAGACACATCCCCAGCAGACACCATCAACAAGCTCTACAAGCTTGATACTCTAATATGATTGAGTGGAGATAAGAAAGAAGAAGACACATCCCCAGCAGACACCATCAACAATCTCTACAAGCTTTATACTCTGATATGATTGAGTGGAGATAAGAAAGAAGAAGACACATCCCCAGAAGACACCATCAACAAACTCTACAAGCTTGATACCCTAATATGATTGAGTGGAGATAAGAAAGAAGAAGAAGACACATCCCCAGCAGACACCATCAACAAGCTCTACAGGCTTGATACCCTGATATGTTTGAATGGGGATAAGAAAAAAGAAGACACATCCCCAGCAGACACCATCAACAAACTCTACAAGCTTGATACCCTAATATGATTGAGTGGAGATAATAAATAAGAAGATACATCCCCAACAGACACCATCAACAAGCTCTACAAGCTTGATACCCTGATATGATTGAGTGGAGATAAGAAAGAAGAAGACACATCCCCAGAATACACCATCAACAAGCTCTAAAAGCTTGATACCCTATTATGATTGAGTGGAGATAAGAAAGAAGAAGACACATCCCCAGCAGACACCATCAACAAACTCTACAAATTTGATACCCTGATATAATTGAGTGGAGATAAGAAAGAAGAAGACACATTCCCAGCAGGCACCATCAACAAACTCTACAAGCTTGATACCCTGATATGATTGAGTGGAGATAAGAAAGAAGACACATCCCCAGCAGACACCATCAACAAGCTCTACAAGCTTGATACTCTAATATGATTGAGTGGAGATAAGAAAGAAGAAGACACATCCCCAGCAGACACCATCAACAATCTCTACAAGCTTGATACTCTGATATGATTGAGTGGAGATAAGAAAGAAGAAGACACATCCCCAGAATACACTATCAACAATCTCTACAAACTTGATACCCTAATATGACTGAGCGGAAATAAGAAAGAAGAAGACACATTCCCAGCAGACACCATCAACAAGCTCTACAAGCTTGATACCCTAATATGATTGAGTGGAGATAAGAAAGAAGAAGACACATCCCCAGCAGACACCATCAACAAACTCTACAAGCTTGATACCCTAATATGATTGAGTGGAGATAAGAAAGAAGAAGACACATCCCCAGAATACACTATCAACAATCTCTACAAGCTTGATACCCTAATATGATTGAATGCAAATAAGAAAGAAGAAGACGAGATTACAGATTTTGTTTCCTGTTATTCTCTAATAACTCCCACCCCCTTTATGATTATCATTTAGCAAACCATACCTATGGAAACAATGATGTTTAACTGAAAGAGAAGTCATAATGACAAGAAAGGACTGTATTTGCTCATCCATTGATGAGCTCTACTCATCCCCAGCAGACACCATCAACAAGCTCTAAAAGCTTGATACCCTAATATGATTGAATGTAGATAAGAAAGAAGAAGAAGAGATTACAGATTTTGTTTCCTATTATTCTTTAAGGGAGGGGGGTATCAAAGAATGACAAGAAAGGACGAAATTTCTGGACAAAGCCAACTATAAATGAAGAGAAAGGCTAAAAGAAGATGTTGAGGTGGCATGAGTAAGCCTCGGTGGACGTAGGTGGGTATTTATAGGGTGTTCGCCCCCCTCCTCTTGCAGGCGGTGTAGGGGGATCGGCTATATATAGGGGCGGTGTTTATAGCAACCTACTCAGTCAGCTCCTATCTACCGACATGGCTAATCGTGGACCCGCATACGGCCTTAGCGCCCAAGTGGCGAATAAGGTAAGTCCCATAGCTTTTTTTTTCCTTTTTGACCGTTGAATAGTTAGATTTGCCATGCTTCTATTGGTTTGTTTTCATTTTAAACGATATCGTTGATAATTCGATAATCCTTTGAATCAATATTAAGAACATTAGGTCTAAAGGAAAAGTTTCGTTTAATTTTGCTATTGTTGGTTTTTTTTTTTTTTGCGTGAGCTAGACATTTTTGGAGTATTATGAGTATTTCTCTGGTATTGCTCTGTATATACTCAAGTATTTTGACCTAGCACGAATTTATAGTTTGTTTTCATGTTTTGAGTATATTTAAACGAGATATCGTTGGTCTTTTTACATTAGATGGACATTTTGGAGAGTATTTTGAGTATTTCTCTGGTATTGCTATGAAGTATTTAGATATAGCATGAACATTTATGGTTTTTGTTCATGTTTTAAGTATATTTAAACGATATCATTGGGGTTTTTTTGCGTGAGTCGGACATTTTAAAAGTATTTTGAGTATTTCTCTGGTATTTTTCTCTGATGTATTTAGACCTAGCACGAGTTTATAGTTTGTTTTCATGTTTTGAGTATTTATAAACGTTATTTTTTTGCTATTTTTTGTTTGAATTAAACATTTTTGAAGTTTTTTGAGTATTTCTCTGGTATTGCTTTGTATATATTGTATATATGCTCAAGTATTTAGACCTAGCACGAATTTATGGTTTGTTTTCATGTTTAGAGTATATATAAACGATATTATTGGGTTTTTTTTGCGTTAGATGGGCATTTTAAACGTATTTTGATTCTTTCTCTAGTATTTTGCTCTAAAGTATTTAGACCTAGCACGAACACTTATGGTTTGTTTTCATGTTTTGAGCATATATATAAATGAGAGATATCGGTGGTCTTTTTACGTTAGATGGACATTTTTGGGGAGTATTTTGATTCTTTCTCTAGCATTTTGCTCTAAAGTATTTAGACCTAGCACGAATTTATGGTTTGTTTTCATGTTTTGAGTATATTTAAACGTAATTATTGGTATTTTTTGCGTGAATTAAACATTTTTGGAGAGTATTTTGAGTATTTCTCTGGTATTTCTTTGTATATGCTCAAGTATTTAGACCTAGCACGAACACTTATGGTTTGTGTTCATGTTTTGAGTATATAAACGATATCATTCGTTTTTTGCATGAGTCGGACATTTTTGAAGGTATTTTGAGTATTTTCTTTGTTATTACTTCTGAAGTATTTAAATCTAGCACAAACACTTATGGTTCAAGTGGTTTTGAAATATTTTGAAAATACTTTTATAGGTTTTCGGTTTAAAATATTCTGACAAAGTATTATAATCTTTTCACGTAATTTTACCATTTTTGAAAGTATTTCTAAGTTTTTCTTTATTGCTATTAGAATATTTGTTAATATATTTCTACATGTCTTGCAATTATTCTAGGCATTTTTTAGATTGGTTTCCATGAGTTGAGACTAATTCTTGAGATTTTTCTCAGATAGACAAATTGACAAATTAAACAATTTTATTGATTTTTTCAATCAAATTTTACAAAGGAGAAAATATAAAAGAGTAAATGGGCATATAAAGTGTAGGGGAATTTTTCTCAGATAGAGTAATTCTTGAGTGATTTGAAAGTATTCTCAATAGTTTTATACTTTGTTTCTAGATATGTTATATATTTGTATAATATTATTACAGAATTATCATAAGAACTAAAAATATCTCACGCTATATATTGATTACATCACACAACAACAACCAAGTCCTTGGTCAAAACCATATATACATATATATTACATTTATAAATTCAATTGGCATCTAGCGATAAAATTTGCAACAATTAAATCATCAAATATTATCTCTACAGACCTTACGTTTATAACTTTTATCATTACAGTAAGCTCTGTAGAGATAATATTTGATGATACAGTTAAACCTGTCTATAACGCCCCCTCTTGGGACTCACCAAGATAGGGTGCTATAGACAGGTCACTTTTAATGTAAATCTCATCGTACTATGTATTTAAAATCGGGCGCTATAGAGAGGAAGGCGCTATAGAGAGGGAGATGCAATTTAGAGGGGGTGCTGTAGGCAGGTCACTTTTAATGTAAATCGCATCGTACTATGTATTTAAAATCGGGCGTTATAGAGAGGAAGGTGCTATTTAGAGAGGGCGCTATTAAAAAAGAAACATATTGTCGTAAAAGTTTATATGTTACAAATTTCTTTATGTGTTTTAAATTGTTTGTTGTTTCACTCCTTTAGAAAGGGGGGTCGTTGGAAGGATGGTCTAAACCCTTGGTTGTCGACCTCTACGACCCGGGTTCGATTCCCGCATTGGGCACTTTTTTCCTGATTTTAAAAAATGCTCCAATGGCACCCGATTCTTCTAAAAGTCCAATCCCACCAGCGAGTACAAGTAACCAAAAGGGGCTCTGGCAGATTTGTAAGTACAAAAGTCGAACTGCTTTTCACATGTGTAGACATGTGGTGCACTTACAGTAAAAGCAGTCGCCAACTTCTACCCACCATGATTATCATGGTCTGTACCACGTGTACTAGGGATAATAATAATAATATAATTACAGTAAGGTATGTATATAAACGCGTCTGATTCTTTTGAAAAATTAAACAATTTCTAATCATTTAGACTGATAGCAAAAGGGACAGAGACTGCCACCTGAGCAGCACTGTGATTGGCAGGCCGGGACGTAATGGTGACGTAATCCTTCCTCGGTGGAAGAAGGCATATTCAACATGTCTTCATATCTGAATAGGTGTTATGATCACCACTTCAAATATCTATGTAGAACTCATAACTCGTAATGTTCACAGAATGGTAGAATGGTCCTGAAGAATCAAACGATCATTCTTGTAAAACAGCATTCCTGAACTTATTTAAAGTGTTTATAATGTTATGGAAAATGTTGATACTGTTGCACCAAGTTTCAGCTTTGCAGGGTCGTCGACCTTGGTTTCTTCCTTCTTGGTGTTATACACCGAGCGGGTTTCCATATTCAAAGCAAATAAATAAATGTAAAAGTAAATAAATAATAGTAAATAAAAATAAATTACCTTTCAACGTTATTGTGTTTATTTATTCGTAGTCTTCCTCGTAGGTCGTGATCCGCAGTCCTCGTCTAGGTCCTCTCTCGCTCCAATAACCAATCAAGATATATCCCTATATATATAAAAGTCAGTGTATGTATGTATGTGTGTGTGTTTGTTCCTATGTCGGCTATACACGTCCACAATACGTAACTAATCTGACTGAAATTTTAACAGTATATAAAGTAGAATCTGGAAAAACTTATAGTGAAAATTTCAGGTCTCTATCCCGAATATTCTTTGAGTTATTTGCAAATTGCGTTGCAAATTTGCCCTTTCGCTCGCAAGCAGCGCCTCTAGCGGTGAAGATGGGAGGTAATATCAGGGATGTAAAACGTGTTTTAACAGGACACAGAGAAAAATCTGGAAGATATATTTAACGGATTTTTAGCCAAGAAAATTTGAAATTGACAGGTTCTGGGCAAAAATAGTTGTTTTTTAGTCAGAAAATGATGACGACAATATTGATGTATCATGTTTGATTATCAGATGTAAAATTATATCGGGAAAAATTCCAAAAAGCAGAGACCACGGGTGAAGCCAGTTCATTTTTAGTATGCAGGAACAATATTCTAACAGAAAAACATTCATTCGAGCAGAAGACACAAAGCCAGATCATCTCTCTATAAAAATATCGCTTCTCAGACACAAAGTTTGGAGCGGGGCGTTTCACAAGAGTGGCATCCACGGCGCCAATTTATAATTGTAACGAATAGTATTTGAATAAAAACATTTAATCGGGTAAAACCCGGGCGTTGCCCGAGAGAACAATAAAAATGTTTTGAAAAGACACTTTTCCCTGGAGGAATGATTGATTTTACTCAAGGATATCATATAATGTGATGCATTAGCGCGCCATCTGTTATCAAAATACGAAACTATTATAGACGCCTTTGATTATTTTTAATATAATGTGAACCTCTATATTTTCTATACAGATTATTATTATTTTTTTAATATTCATATTTATTTATATTTTGCTATTCTGGAAACTTCTCTCATTGCTTATCTTGTATCTTATAAATATTTATTTTTGCCTTTAAAATATTGTCTTATCATTTTGAAGTTTGTATTTCCTAATTTTCTTTGTATAGTGTGGACCTCTATCATTTATAAGCAGCTAAACATTAGCTAGTGATCTCATCACGATGTATCCAATCAATTAAACATAGGTTATTCATGCCTATAAGTATAAGGAGTGAGGTAATTGATGCTTAGTTCATTTGATCCCAATATTCTATTGTTCTCTAAGCGCGATTGATTTTCTCAATTTTAGAAAGACAGTATCGTATCCAACTTTCTCTTCAAATGAAAAATTATTTAGAAATTAACAACAAAATCTTTTATTAGGGATACTTGTCCTATACAAGATTCTTCTTTATGGGTAAACAGAAGTAACCTATTCATTATGTTAAAATTGCGGATTTCGATTTAGGTCATATACCTTTTTTCGTAAATTTTGTAAGAGAGAGATATAATATAATAGTAATCTTACAGAAAGTTGAGAATAACATTAATTTTCCTTCAAGTTGGGTTCTCTTTTCTGTGTTATGCATTTTGACTGTGCTGTTCTCCAGAATTTGTGAAAAGTCAATGCATTTGTTTTACTTTTCATTACTTTTGCCAAAAAAACATATGGCAAATTGTTTTCATAAGCAATATATTATGGAGAAGAATTATTCATATATCTTTTTTTTTTTAATCTAGAATCTTTAATCAATATATTGGTCAACTCTTCCATGTTACAAGGTGCCTGCCTCAATTCAATCAATGTGGTCCTTTTACATATATTCTTATATGTAATTTTCATCGCAGTAAGGGCAGTAGAAGTTTGTATTATGTATAAAAGAAACACTCGCGCTTTTATATCCTTTCATTTTATATATATAGATGGCGCGTTTTATTGCTTTGTGTTAATTTAAGACTAACTGACCTTGTCTTTATTGTTTGCGGAAGAGCATTGCTCGATGCAAATATTTGAATGTAATTTTACTGTCCTATAAGCTTATGTCCATAGTTTTCTTGAAAACCATTTCTGAGATTCCACCCTTCAGTGCAGCGTATATAAGCAGAATCGTCCAATACAGTATTAGAGCTCTGAGAAGCGGTGTGGTGGATTAAATTGGCGAAACCGCTGGGAGGGTTCACCACTGATGAACCAAGCCCTCCCAATATTTTTTTTCATCGCAGTAAGGGCAGAAGAAGTTTGTATTAATATATGCAGTTATCAGCGTCATAATCAATTCTTTCTTAATCAATTCTGTCACCGTTTGCTTTGTGAATATAATAAATACCCAAATATGGCCATTTCTCATAACCATCGGTGGTTCAGTGGTAGAATGCTCACCTGCCACGCGGGCGGCCCGGGTTCAATTCCCGGCCGATGCATTTTTTTTTTTTTAATAATTTCTAAAACTCATTTATATATTATACAAGAATGACATCCACAGCACCAATTTATAATTGTAACGAATAGTATTTGAATAAAAGCATTTAATTGGGTAAAACCTGGGCGTTGCCCGGGTCATTCGGCTAGTTATGTTTAAAAGAAACATTCGTGCTTTATATCCTTTCATTTTTATATATTCTTATCTTGTATATAGTTTTCTATCGTTAAAAATAATGGCACATCATTTTTATACTGATGCAACTTTTCTCAAAATAGTAAACATATTGTTCTTATTTTTAAAATTATAATCTCCCTAGGTCTCACAGGGGTCGGCAACCTTTTGAGGAGGAAGAGTAAAAAATTACAATTTACAAAATTTCAGAGTTTTTAAAGAGCCACACATTTTTTTCTCTTGCCAAGACTTAATAGTACTCGAATAAATAAAAACTTTATATCCATCAACATCCCAAAAAATTGTTAACCAAACTTTACCGGCCGAACGTTGAGACCTGAGGAACATGTAATTCGTCCATTTTTGAACTCGTTAACCCATTTATAAATGTTTTTTTGAGACAAACAAGACTCACCATAGATATTTTTCATTCTTTGGCATATTTGAGATGTTTGAATACCTTCTGCATTCAAGAAACGAATAACTGCACGTTGTTCAAGCGTGGTGCAATCCTTCAAGGGAGCTTCCATTTTAGTTTATTTATAAGTCTCGCGCCGCGCGTGGGAAAAAAGAACAGAACACCTTAAATAGTCTCTCGATGTTATATTTTAATATTCTGTGGTTTAAATTATTTTTGCTTTTTAATTTTTAAGAAATAAGATAATTCACCTTATTTATTGATCCCTCTTTGTATTTTCATATTCAAAGAGATGCAGGTGGCACGCGAGCCGCAAGTTGTCGACTTCTGCCCTAGGTAAATATAGTAAAAAGTTCAAAAGAACAATGGAGAAAAGTTTACTTTATTGCATATTGGCTTATTTTTCTAAATTAACCAATTTTAAAACCTTTTTTTCTATTTTATTTAAGCCTCTAAATATCTGCAAATATCTTGAGAGTTTATTGGGTTTTTAAACAATATATATATGACAGCTCAAATTTCTAAGAAAAATTCTGTTTAATGCTTTGATAGATGGAAATTATAATTATTTAAAATATTAGTGTGAGATATTAACACATAGAGAATTTGCAAAATATAAAACAAGTGTCAAAATTCGAAAATATTTTAAAGGCGTAAGATTCTTTTTGTAATTAAACAATTTCTACTGCCCTTACTGCAATGGAAAAATTATTGGGAGGGCCTGGCTCATCAGTGGTGAACCCACCCAGCGGTTTCGCCAGTTTAATAAACCTGGGAGGGTTCACCACTGAGGAGCCAGGCCCTCCCAATAATTTTTCCATTGCAGTAAGGGGAGTAGAAATTGTTTAATTTTAAAAAGAATCTTACGCCTTTAAAATAGTTTCGAAATTTTATAACAGATGGCGCGCTAGTGCATCATAAAACAAGTGTATTAACATTTTTAAATTAATAAATTTAAGTAGTGATTAAATGACAATTTTTTGAATGCATATGTAGAGATTGTAGAAAAGATGCTAGATGGAAAAACTATAAAAAATATTACAAGAATTAGTTTGATGTAATAATTAAGAGATCAAAAAATCAATTTGAACATACATCGTTTTTAGAATAATTCAGTTATTTTTAAAGAGCATAATCATATAAGAGTATAATCACATAGTTGCAGACTGTCTAGGAATCTAAGTTTAATTCCCGAAAAAAAATCTGGAATTAACAATATACAATCATAATACTAATATATGATTTTTTAAATAGCCTCTCTCTAAAATTATACAAAGGCCAATGAACTATTCATTCATTTTCTGCACCACAAGATAGAAAGATATTCCAGGTAAAGAATATACACCTGAAACACAATTCAGAAAGAGAAAATTTTAAATAATTTTAAAAATAATTTTTTCTATAATTACTTTTATGGTATATTTAGTTAGGTTTTATAGTGTCAAATTTACAATATAATTAGATGTCTCTTTTTATCTATACCTTTTATGATGACTCTGATATATTGGAGAACACTTTTCGTCTTTTTTATTTTTAATTAATGTTTTAAATAGTGACTGACACTTTAATTTCCACCAGAGACAGCTGAATTGCCTCCAAAACCTACACACAATATTTATTTTATAAATAGTTCTAAAAAAAGGCGATCAGTTATCATTTTTACTATATAAAAAAACAAACGACTTTATTTTCTATAAAATAATGGCCATATTATGCTGAATACTGTGAATTTTGATGTTATTTGATAATTATAACTTTATTAAGGACCAGTAATTGTGACCTTAATAATGATCTTTCATATATAATACCCTGTTGTAAATAGTATAATCTGTGTAAATATAAAGATCTGTCAACACTATATTAGCATAAGCAATGGAGCTATAATAAATATGTAATTCATCTAGCGCGGTGCTGTATTGAATGGCTATATATATATATATAGAGGCTAAAGGTAAAATAGAAACAGTACAAAAGATATAACAGACTCCACCCCTTATAATGTATTGTATATTATTTTTATGATATGTATATTTTTGACCTATTTATAAAACTGCTAGCTACAGCTTTAGAGAGTCGGTTGTATTCCAAAGTGGAATGTGCCTCACCCTCAGCGAATTTGTGTCATCGTTCGTTTGTTTATGTTGGGAGTTCCACAAATAGTACTGGGGGGAGGGATATGTGATTGGAGAATGTTCTGGAACTTTCCAAGAACCGAGATTCCAGGCTTCTGACATAATTTCTTTTGCTGTGTTATTTATAGAAGAGAGGGGCACCCTCTTCTAACACTTTTATTTCTCGATTAGTCCACAATTCTAGTTAGCTCCATCTGCTTAGAGAATGAATATTTGACTATTTAATGTAATAAAATTTTCGATTTTTATATCTTCTAGTAATTTTATTATTTATATATGTTTTGAATATAAAGTTAGTCAAATTTTAAAAGCTTTTTCATTAAAAAACGTGGTCAATTATTATTTAAAACTCTAAACAGGTATAATATTTATGCACAGATTAAAAGCTGTGTGAACTATTTTTACATAATTTGTAAAGAATATAAAAACAAGTATATTGAAAGAAAATATAAAATTAAGCGATAATAAATGTTCGAAAAAAATTCGATTAAATTATCATTTAAACTGATCTTTTTTTTTTTTGTATTTTCTATTGCTAAATCTAATAAACTGTTAAAATGTAGACAGCTATTGATGTCATATCATTTAAATATCTAATTTGTTCATGAAGGGAAAACATAGATAATAAATAAAATATTTTATATATCTCTAATATATTAATTTTATATTTTAATTGCTAAAAATGGATGAATTTTATAATTAAATGAAACTTTTACCCTTATATTTATTAACTATTCTCGAGAAATTCAAATCAGGGCAAAAATAAAGAAAAATAAATTATATGTACTTGAAGTTTTAAGAGTTATTAAAAATAATTTTAAAGCTCATTTATCCATTAAAATATATTTTGGATAATATGGGTGAAAAGGGCTTTCAAGCGACTCATAGATTTACATCGCATAACATATTTTAACAGTCTCATTGTTGCTTATTCCATATTTTAACTGTTAATAATTTTATTGATGAATAATAATATATTAAATATTATTATTAATTTTAATTATCCAAAATATAAAACTTTTCTAACGTTTATAATTTAAAAGAATTTATATACCACAGAGTTATTATTTTATTTTCGGAATAGGCATTTGCAAAAGGAATAAACAAATATTGCACAAGTGTAACCAGGGTGAGGCTCGTTTTGATTGTCCTAATTTAAAGTCATGTCAACTCCCATTGAAAAGCTCCGTAAGCAATGTTTGCAAAGAGGTGCTTCAGGCATCAAAGGTTTGGCAAGAACCTTTAGAATAATGGATGATAATTTGGACAGAAAAATTTCGATGGAAGAATTTAAGACTGGACTTAGCGACTATGGCCTTCATCTGACACCCGATGAATTGAATCAATTGTTCAGTAGCTTGGATAAAGATAATAGTACAACAATTGACTTCGATGAATTCCTAAGAGCTATTCGACCTCCTATGTCTGAGTTACGCCTTAGTTTAATCGATCAGGCTTTCAAGAAAATGGACCAAACTGGAGATGGAGTAGTCACCATTGCGGACTTAAAGGGCATTTATAATGCCAGACGACATCCCAAGTATCTCAACGGTGAATTAACCGAAGAAGATGTCTTCAAAGAATTTTTGAAAAATTTTGAGGCCCCAAACAGCGTTGATGGAAAGGTTACCCAGGAAGAATTTCTTAATTACTATGCTGGAGTAAGTGCCTCCATTGATACGGATGCCTATTTTGATCTTATGATGAGAAATTCCTGGAAGATCTAATTGTAACGCAAGTATTTGGCAACACCATATATTTTTAAATACTTCTTCTTGCATAATGCCATGTTAAAATTATTATTATTATTTTACTTTTTAATGCCTTAGCACAGATTTAAAGGCTATTTTTAAAATATATATCTTAATGCTGCATTTAACCTATTAAGCCTAACTTCCATATATATTTGTGCCAATGTATTTGTCATTTAAAAAGTGTGCTTCCTTTTATCTAGAATTTTCTATTTGAGACTTAAAATATTGCTTTTAAACGCAACATACATATTCTTAAAAGGCCTTTACTTAAAAAAATTAAGATAAAATATATGAAATTTATATATATATGATGCTTTGACAAGTCATATTTAGATGATATTTTTTTGGGAAATATTATAAATGAAAAATATTATATTGCAATATTTATAAAACAATCACCTCTTGATTTAGTAAATTAATTTAAAAACAAATGTTCATTTAAATATCATTTTTTAATATTGTTAATGATAAGGCACATTTTGGATTATAGATAAAAGAAAATAAGACCTAATCCAAATAAATAGTGTGTGATATTTCAGTAACAACATTGTTACCATCATCAGACAAAAGTATTGAATTATTCTAATGATTGTAACAATGCTGTTATAGATAAGTCACACACTATTAAAATTATTTGGATTAGGTCTTATTACCTTGTGTTTAATATTGTTAAATTTTTCTTTTAACTATATATAAATGATATTTAGAAAAGTTAAATTTTTAAAAAAATTGTGTTGAAATCTAAATTTGTCAATAATTGTTGTAAAGTTATTGCTGGCTATTGATGGAAATATTTTGATGTAAACTTGTCATGTTTTTTTGTAAATGTTTAGCCATCAAATTTTTACTTCAAGTCTTGATATTTACAGTTGTAAGGTATCTATATAATTTGGCTCATTATGGGCATAATGTTGATGAAACAATGCAATGTGTCTTTGTAAAATTTAGCTCTAAAAATCCAACAATAAAGTCTTTATTAGGGACACTTGTCCCATACAGTATTCTCCTAGATAGGTAAACAGAAGTAAACATAACAGTTGTCAACAGAAAGTGGAGATTAACATCAATCTTTCTTCAAGTTGGGTTCTTCTGTTATACCTTTTGATTTTGCTATTATCCAGAATTTGCGAAAAGTCAATATATTGGTCTTGTTTTTCAAAGCCTTTATTAGGGACACACATCCCATACAGGATTCTCCTAGATGGGTAAGCAGTTATCTACAGAAAGTGGAGATTAACATCGACCTTTCCTCAAGTTGGGTTGTTCTTCTGTGTTACATCTTTTGACTGTGATGTTCTCTAGAATTTGTGAAAAGTCAAAATATTGGTCTTGTTTTTCAAAGCCTTTATTAGGGACACACATCCCATACAGGATTCTCCTAGATGGGTAAGCAGTTATCTACAGAAAGTGGAGATTAACATCGACCTTTCCTCAAGTTGGGTTGTTCTTCTGTGTTACATCTTTTGACTGTGATGTTCTCTAGAATTTGTGAAAAGCTAATGCATTAGTTTTGCTTTTCACTACTTTTGACAATAAAACATACAGCAAACTATCTTCATAAGCAACCTTTTGGTGGTGAATTACTCTCAAGATTCGGTGGACGAGTGGATAAAACACTCGATTCCTGACAGCCATGAACCAGGGGTTTAATCCTGCATTGAGCTCTTTGTGTTTAATATGTGAATAACCTTCACATATATTATTCATTGTTACAATTATCCTAAACTAGGTTGCTCTTGTTGAGCGGTACCTAATAAAGTGATTTTGAAACAACAATTATTCTCTCATCTTCCAAAGTCAAACAGTAAAACGTATTTTCTTCTTTCTTATTTCCACTCAATCATATTAGGGTATAAGCTTGTAAAGCTTGAGACTTTTGATGGTGTCTGCCGGGGATGAGTAGAGCTCATCAATGGATGAGTCAATAATGTATTTTGGGGTTGTAGGTTGACACCTAGTACATAGTGGGAAAACCTTGCAACCATTCTGGAAAGTCATTGTCCGTAGATGACCAGACTTAAGTCTGGAAATCAAAGACTGTTCTTCTCTTGGGAGAACAGAATTGGTGTTTGTCCCTCCTGCTAAAACGTATAAAATCATTCATTAAAAAGTTGAGGTATAAGAAAAATAAAGAGAAATATAAGATACTCTACTAAATGCTAAAAGTAATTATTCTGAAAAATCATTATTAGCGCATATAAATCAAGTTGATAATATGGAAGCCAGCACTGCAATTATTGACAATTCAGATTTCATCAAAATATTTTTTAACTCATTTGGATTAGGTCTTATTTTCTTGTATTATAATCTATAATCCAAATTGTGCTTTATCATCTTTTAACTCATTCAACTTTTGTTAAAATATCTAATATTGTGTGCAAAAAAATAGCATATGTAATCAGAAATATGTATTTTTTTATGGATAGATACAGTAGAACTTCTCTGTAAAGGACAAAACCAAGTTGCAGAACCAAAGTGTCCTTTAGGGAGAAATGTCTTCTTAACAGAGAGTCGCTATATAGTAAAAATGGTAATTTTGGCAGTGAAAAAAACTGTCCTTTGTAGGGAGGTGTTTTCTAACGAGAGTGTCCTCGCATGGAGGTTCTACTGTAAATTTCTAATTTTCTTCTAAATTTCAATCAAGAGGAGTTGTATCTAAATAAGCCAATAACTGAAACAGATTGCTAATAGATAGAAAATCACCTATATATATAATATATATTCCAACAATTATTATCCATAAATATATTTGACTTCACATATTTAGGCATTTAAAATTAAAGAAAGTCTCAACTCAAGATATATCAAAATTAAAGATAATAATTAGATTGCATAATAACAAAAATAGTAAACTATGTGATAAAATATTGTTTGACTTAAAAATGTTCTTGTGATATTCTCTGAAATACATGGCTTTTTCTTTTTGTTTTTCTGATATAAAATATATCAATTCCCAATTTGGTGTATTAGGTTATTAAGTTTATAATTTAGGGCTTTTTTTATAATATAAAATATTATTTATTAGCAACAAATATATAATTTACATTTTAATATTTATATATACAGAAATAATTTTAAAAATGTAAACATGATGATGATAAGTTTATTTGCAGACGATATATTTAATATAATCATAGAATTTTATGACCAAATATATTTAGAACATTTGAAATAGGCTCCAAAAATCCTTTAATAAAATCTACTTATTTTTTATTAAACTTGTTATATAAATTTAACTTTTTAAGGCCTAAAAAATTGTGAGAGTATTCTATTTGTAAACTTTAGGATAAAGAAATATTTTGAGGTATTGCAAATATAGCTTTGTGATATAGTTGTTGTGGTATATTATTGAGATATGTTTTAAAATGTTAACTTTTTGCAAAAGAAAGTATTTTTTGACATCTTTCATTGCCTTTTTCTAACCCATTTCTCTCTCAAATAGCCGTCCTATTCTCTTATAGCTATTGAAAATTCATTTTGATATTTTTTTAATCACTTTGAACACATTGTTTTTTTTGTTTGTTTAACTATATGTTTTTTTTTTTTTATTATTATTCTTGGCTTTCATTGTTATTTTTTATCTTGTTTTTCTGTTAATGACTATCTACCCCTCCCCTCTTCTCTATGAATTAAGCCTATTTGGTTAATGTGTTCTTATGTTATATTTACGAAGTCGCTTCATAAGTTTTTCATAGAGATATGCATACATGGTCCCAATTTAGTTATGTTTGTGTTCTCTATTGGATTGTTTGAGATAGAATTTGAAATAGCAAAAGAGAGAAACAAAATCAAAAGAAGTTTTTATTATTGAAAAAATCTGAATTATATCTAGTGTTATGTCATTGGGCGAGTCATATATTAGAGAAATGTTCTTTTTTTTTTTTTTAGTCATAGAAATTGGGTGCTATAGTCAGAAATAATGTGTCAACATAACGGGTAATATTCTCTATCATGTTTGTTCCTCTGTAATTCCTTTTTATTTTTTAAAAACAACTATATGTTTTCTATCTCTATTTAAGTTACTTTTTTTTTATTTCTATGATTTTTTTCATGATAAGGTACAATTTGGATTATTGTTTAGAACTACAAGACTAAAATCCAGATAAATTAATATTGTGTGATGTTTTGGTAACTGCTGTTACCATCATCAGATAATAGTCTTTAGACTTTAGTGTTACCGAAATGTCGCACACTATTAATTTTTTTGGATTTAGTCGTATTACCTTGTAGTTCTATGATTTCATTAAAAATTCCCCATTTGGCAACACCTGTAAGACATTTCAAAGTAATAATTAAGGTTAATTGGACTTCATTTAAATTGAGGTTAGTTAGGACGGATGGCCTTGTTTCTTGACTGAGAGACATGGAAGTTATGTTTTTGGGGGGAAAATGTATTTTTTTTATTTGGGGAGCGGAATCATGTGAAAGATTGAGTCACCAGAATTAGAATTATTATTGGATCACCATATTTTTGTCCATGGAAAAGGAGAGGTGCCATTGTCCCGTTAGTCAGCCACATTTCAGAGTTCCCTGTTCACGGTTACTGTAGTGGCTTGGAGCTCACGACACTGTCTGTACTTCACCCTACAGGACCGTCCATTGTGCTTTTTCTACCGCCCGCCACGTTGGACTTCTGGGTGGAATGTGGTTTAGTGTAATCCTCTTAAAGTCTTCCCTTTCCTTTTTTAATTGTTGTGTAAGGGTTTGAGATTTATTCTTTTTTAAATTTGTCATATAAAAGTTCTTTGTTTATAAAAAAAACCTCTATATATATAGGTGGTCATTCTGCTAGCCCAAGTCAAAATTAACATTTTCTGTCCTCTTTGAGTTTATTTAACAAGGCCTTCTTCAACTTTAAGACCTAGTTTCTTTGATTGTAAAGCTTTGATATATTGGTAAACCCTACCGCAACAAAGTTTTTCTCCCAATGATTAGTAGTTTTAAAATAAAAGTTTGTGTTTATTTTGATGCAAATTTGTATAGAATATACATTTGACCATCTTTGGTTCAAGTTTTGTTTGCGGATTCATACACTTTCCTTTTAAGGCCCCACCATATGCTGAGTTTGGACAGTAAAGCTTCTATATTCTCTCGTTTCTATATGCCTTATTAGAGAAAGTAAATGGTGTCCCCCCAAAATTTAATAGATTTTTGGGGGGAATAGGGGGTGATGTTTGAAGGGTTAGATACACACTCAATATTGTTAAAGTGATTATTGGAACTATACAGTAAAACCCCTCTATAGCAAATCCCACAATGATACTGAACCTGTGGTTTACTATAGCCATGGTTCATTATAGCCATAATTCACTGTATTACAAAATATAATTGGTGATTATTTCAGGTTTGTTATAAAGGAAGGTTCGCTATATACCAGGTTTGTTTTAGCGAAATTTTTACTGTTTATGGCTGCCAGCCAACCCCCCAATTTTGAGAATGGACTGTATAACATTAAAAGTCTTAATTCCCCCCCCCCCCCCCCCCTTTCAGATATTTTATAAGTTTTTATTCTCTCATTTATGTCTTTCCTTTAATAATGCATTTTAAGAAAATCTATTTCTTGTTTTGATTTGTTTTTTATTCTTTGTTAAGTTTTTTTTTGCCTTTTTATTATTATTATTTTTTAAAATATATTTTATATATTTCTATTTGTTTTTTTTTTTTTTAACTTTTTTTCCCTAAAAAATGTAAATGATGCAATGTTTTTCTATTTTTTTGTTACTTTTTTAAATGATTTTTTTAAGAATATATATTTATATATATGCTTGTATGTATACATTTTTTATATATGTTTAAATTTTGAAAATAACATTGTAGTTATATATATTTTGTATATGTGAAAAAAGTTTTTTACTAGAATTTTTGTCATTTAAAAAAAAAAAATTAGTTGTTTTTTTTTATATATACTTTTTTTTTGGTTATTGAAATATTTTTTCAGAGTTTTATTATTATTTTTTTTTTTTATTATTATTAGAGTGTAATTAACTCCCATGTGAGAATTTATTTAAAAAAATCAAACCATAAACTAAATCAAAATTCTGATAAGGGACAACCTCCAGGAGAGACCACAAGTTTCAATGATGCTGTGGTACTCTTCATGGGAGTTGTATTCTAGTGCAATCACAGTTACTACAGTATAACCTCCCTGTAAAGGACATCTAATTGCAGAGTTAAAGTGTCCTTTAGGGAGAGGTGTCCTCATACTGGAAAGTTACTAAATAGTAAAAATGGTATTTTTGGTAATGAAAAATGTACTTTATAGAGAGGTGTCTGCTAGCAGGGAGTGTCCTCTAAAGGGAGGTTCTACTGTATATATATATATTAGGTATATTCTCTCTAAAGATCACATCTAGAAGTTTGTCTTATCTTTTTATGAAGTAGAATGTTAAAGCCTTTATAATCAGATATATCCATGTCTTTCTATACAGCTTCCGACTGTTATCTTGAAACTGCCCAGTTTTGGATTACACGCAAGTCCTTATATACTCCCTCTCTCTCTATGCCTGGAAAAATAAAGCAAATTGTCCCAAATGCTACCCGGGACTTCTTCTTTCTTATCTCAATCATATTAGGGTATTAATTTGTGACCCTTGATAGTATCTGTTTGATAACCATCATGACTGGGAGAAGTAGAACGTATCTCCCTTTGTCATTAAGACTGGGAGCATTACTCATTGGCTACCCGGGACCTGACTTGGTCTAATGGCCCAAGATCTCATATAACTTGAGAGATTTCTTCGGTTCGAAGATACCCCTGCCTTCTCTCTCTCTGTCTCTATGTGGAATCTATGCAGAATGCTGTCCGACTTCAGAGCATAATGTGACATCAAATCAGACCACCCTCAATTAGGTAATTCTTCAGTTCACGTTTATAACACCCTCAATTCCCAACAGTCATGAACCAGGAACGAAACCAGCGTTAACATTTTGTTCAATATCTGAATAACCATCATATATTATTCTTTGTTGCAATTATCATAAACTAGTTTGCTCTGTTGTTGTTTCTTATCCCCTTGTGTAAAGAATACACAAATTCCATGCTCCATGAGTTGTTTTATGATAAGCAGTGGCCTCTCCCAAAGGTCCTGTTTAGTATATCTAAAGGTTGCTCTTGTTGAGCGGTACCTAATAAAGTGATTTTGAAACAAGAACATGTATACCATCCAGTCTGCTACCAGTTGATACACAACAATATTAAATTTCCTCAAGTTGGTTCTTGAGATCTCTGTGTAATCCAAAAATGTGTAGTTTATATTGTCATTATAACTACTGCCTTTTTACACTCTTTCCCAGAGTAAAAATGCCGCAAGTTGAAGTACTATAAATTTAATGACAATTGCTTGCGCTTTATATTAAAAAAAAACTATTTTCTCAATCTCGTAAATGCTTCCAAAATATATATTCTAATTAGAAATATACATGTTGAATATATAATATTATTATCTTTGATAGAGTATATATATATATATGTGGTACCTATAATTGTCTTTTGGATGCTTTAGTACTATGGTAGAATTTTTTTTTTTAATAGAATTTTTTAAGATTTTTTTTTTGTTGTTTTTCTCTCCTAAGCTTGCTTGCTGTCATTATTATTATTTTTTTAAATTCTTGTTCCTAAACCTGTAGAGCTTGGTTTATATTTTTTACTCTTTTTTTTTTTTTTCAATGTGTCTTCTCTTTCAAGTTAGAAATTTAATAAAAATTGTGCTTTATCTCCTATTTGGCTTGTCTTTTTTGTTTTTTAACTGTAATGTATTTAGAAATGATTGTTGGTGTTTCTTATCCCTTTGTATAAAGATTACATGAATTCAATGAGTCCATGCTCCTCGAGCTGTTTTATGATAAGCAACGGCCTCTTTAAAAAGTCCTGTTTAGTGCATCTAATACAAGCCAAAATGTGTTCTGTAGCTGCAGGTGCCAAGCTACATTTTGGTTAGAAATGGTAATTAAAAGGTACAATTTGGATTATAGATTAGAATTATAAGGTAATAAGACCAAATCCAAATAAATAGTGTGTGACATTTCATTAACAGTGTTGTTATCATCATCCGACAAAAGAATAAAAAAATGAAAAAAAAAAAATTGAAAAATTCTTTAGTCTAATGATGGTAACAATCCTGTTACCAAAATACCACGCACTATTTATTTGAATTAGGTCTTTCTCTTGTATGGTTATATATAACAAAATCTTGGTCCCAATAGATATTTTGTTATGATAAGACACAATTTTGATTATAGATTATAAACAAAAGGTAATAAGACCAAATAAATAAATAGTGTGACGTACAACAGCATTGTTACCGAAACGTCACGCACTATTTATTTATTTGGATTTGGTATTATTACCTTGTGTTTAGATATTTTGTTAACACAAGGTTCTACTGAGGAAATTTGGCAGAGAGGAAATTGATCCATAAAAATAAAGGTTGTCTCACAGAAAAATAGACGTTAAAACTAAGTGCCATTTAATGACCATCTCCACAAACTAGAATACTCAGGTTGGTGACAAAGCCACAACACCAGCTTTGTCAAACTGAGAAGCGTCCACCTGTAGACCATGGTTTTTGGCTAAAGACTGAATTTCGCTAGTTTGAAGAGACAGTCAATAGGTGGTACTTAGTTTTAGTGTCTATTTTGACAGGAGAGGTGAACTAAGATTTCTTTTTATTCTTATCCCTAGTACACGTGGTACAGGCCATGATAATCATGGTGGGTAGAAATAGGCGACTGCTTTTTACTGTAAGTGCACCACATGTTTACACACGTGAAAAGCAGTTCGATTTTGCACTTACAAATGTGTCAGAGCCCTGTTTGGTTACTTGCACTCACAGGTGGGGTTGGACTTTTGCAAGAATAGTGGGCCATTGGAGCTTTTTTTTTTTTCAATCAGAAAAAAGTGTCCACTGCGGGAATCGAACCCGGGTCGAAGCGGTCGAAAGCCAACGGCTCAGACCATCTTTCCACTGACCCCTCAGGTAATATGATGCCTGGGTTAGTTGCCTGCTGGGAAAGAAATTGGTCTCACCTTGCTTCATAGCACCATCTAGCTAACTCTGTTGTGAGTGATGGCCCTGCAAACTCACTATGCTGATATTGATTGATTGGAGAGGTTCAGATGTAAGTTCACTGTGCAGGGAAAGAATTGACTTCATTAAAAAGTACAGTAGAACCTCTCTGTAAAGGACAACACCTAGTTGCAGAGCCAAACTGTCCTTTAGGGAGAGATGTCTTCTTCTTCTTTCTTATCTCCACACTGGGTGAAGTAGAATGTGTCTGCCTTTGTCATCAAAACTGTGCACTACTCAGTGGCAGGACGACTTAGCTCCAAAAGAAATGGCCACCTCTGACATGAGGAACAGACTCCATGTGCAGCCGCTCCTAACATGGAGTACAAACACTGCTCATCCTGTATCCCTGGATCAGGAGCCCTTACAGGGTACTATCAGCCAGGCCAACTGAGCCCAGGTTTTTTAGTGCACTTGTTAAGAGCTGTTCTCTTATCGGAGAGTTACTAAATAGTAAAAATGGTAATTTTGAAAATGAAAACTGTCCTTTATGGAAAGTTGTCCGCTAAAGGGAGGTTCTACTGTTTCACACAAATAAGGGAGTCGGTGGAAGGATGGTCTAAACCGTTGATTTTCGACTGCTACGACCCGGGTTCGATTCCCGCATTGACACTTTTTTATGTTAAAAAAAAAATGCTCCAATGGCCCCCGATTCTTGCAAAGGTCCAAACCCACCAGCGAATGCAAGTAACCAAACGGGGCTCTAGCACATTTGTAAATGCAAAGTTGAACTGCTTTTCACATGTGTAGATATGTGGTGCACTTACAGTAAAAGCAGTCGCCAACTTCTACCCACCATGATTATCATGTCCAGTACCACGTGTACTAGGGATAAGCAAAAGAACACAAATTTTGTTTATTTTAACTTTTTTGCTGCTGACAAGACGCCAGTGTGACAATGGTTTATTGACATCTAGTCAAAAGCAAGAAGCGAGTTTACAATAGAGAAAATATATACACCAGATGAGGCCTTCTCCGAAAGGACGTCTGGATCCTACCAGGAGCCTAAAGCTGCCTTAAATTTAGACAGGCACTTGCCAGTCCAGCCGTTCATGTCTTCAACATACCTGAAGCAAGAGAATCTACCACCCAACTAGACGAAAGAGACCTCCTCCATACCATCAAAACCCAATGCCTGCAGGAATGGAAATCTGATGCTGCACATGACTGGTACAGAGGAGGAGGGACAAGCACCGGTTCTGTCCTCCCAAGAGAACAACAATCTTTGATTTCCAGACTTAAGTCTGATCATCTACGGACAATGACTTTCCAGAATGATTAAAGGTTTTCCCACTATGTACTAAGTGCAATTCTCAGCCTGCAACCCCAAGACATATTATTGACTGTATTGACTCATCCATTGATGAGCTCTACTCTTCCCCGGCAGACACCATCAAAAGTCTCAAGCTTTACAAGCTTGATACCTTAGTGTGATTGAGTGGAGATAAGAAAGAAGAAGATGTCTTCAACATGCTTGAAGATAGGGTTGAGGAATTTGGTGAGGATAGACACCAGTGTATGATTGTTAATTTTTACTCAGGAGCTGAGAACATGCCAACCTTGTATCCAACATTTATTCTTCTTTAGAACAAGAAACACAAGTTCGAGAAAAGAGATTCTTTTATAAGAGGATGATTGTACACAAGCTTTCAGGTAAGACCCGATATACATGCTAAAAAGTACAACTTCTTTAAGTATTGTCCATGAATGTGTCTTCAATAAAGGTCACTGTAATATCTTTCAGAGTTATTGTCTGAATCCCGATATACATGCTAAAAGGTACAACTTCCTTAAGTTTTGTCCATGAGTGTGTCTTCAATAAAGATCACTGTAATATCTTTCAGAGATATTGTCTGAATCCCGATATACATGCTAAAAGGTACAACTTCCTTAAGTTTTGTCTATGAGTGTGTCTTCAATAAAGGTCACTGTAATATCTTTCAGAGTTATTGTCTCAATCCTGATATACATGCTAAAAGGTACAACTTCCTTAAGTTTTGTCCATGAGTGTATCTTCAATAAAGGTCACTGTAATATCTTTCAGAGGTATTGTCTGAATCCCGATATACATGCTAAAAGGTACAACTTCCTGTCTGTAGATGGTAACAACGCTGTTACCAAAACGTCACACTCTATTTGGATTTGGTCTTATTACCTTGTATCTCTTGATATTTAAAAGTGGTTAAAAAATAACAAAATCCACAATTAGGTTGGTTTTACGTGACATCCCAGGATCTTATGTCCCACCTGAACCTTTAATTCTACAATCCAGCTGTGGTACCTGTGACAGTAAAAGGAGGAGGGGGAGCAGTAACAATCTCACTAAAAAACCTGGGCTCAGCTGGCCCGGCTGATAGTACTCTGTAAGGGCTCCTAATCCAGGGATACAGGATGAGTCTGTACTCTATGTTAGGAGCGGCTGCACATGGCGTCTGTTCCTAGATTTACAAGCTTGATACCCTAATATGATTGAGTGGAGATAAGAAAGAAGAAGACCAGTCACAGTATTGTCTAAATCCATTTCTTCCTATACATACAGTAGAACCTCCCTGTAAAGGACACCTAATTGCAGAGCTAAAGTTTCCTTTAGGGAGAGGTGTTCTCTTACCGAAGAGTTGCTGAATAGTAAAAATGGTAATTTTGTAAATGAAAACTGTCCTTTGTAGAGAGGTGTCCTCTAGAGTGAGTGTCCTCTCATGAAGGTTCTACTGTATAATATATTACAAACATAAAATGATGCATTAATGTGCCATCTGGGACAATTCTGGGAGGTTCCATCACTGATGAGCCAGGCCCTCCCATTATTTTATTATTGCAGTAAGGGCAGTAGAAAATTGATTTATTTTTAAAATAATCATACGTGTCTTAAATTGTTTCAATTTCTTATATAACAGATGGTAGATTAAACTGTCGAAACCGCTGGGAGGGTTCCACACTGATGAGCCAGACTCTCCCATTAATTTATCATTTTAGTAATTGCTAAATTTTAAGAAGAATCATTCGACTGCTACAACCTGGGATCGATTCCCGCATTGGGCACTTTTTTCTGATTATAAAAAAAAAATGCTCTAATGGCCCCCGATTCTTTTAAAGTCCAATCCCACCAGCGAGTGCAAGAAACCAAACGGGGCTCTGGCACATTTGTAAGTGAAAAAGTCGAACTGCTTTTCACATATGTAGACATGTGGTGCACGTATAGTAAAAGCAGTCGCCAACTTCTGCCCATCATGATTACCATGGCCTGTACTACGTGTACACTAGGGATAATAACGATTTAAAAAACATGTCTCTTTATAGGTTGAATATATATATTTCATATTATATAAATATTTAAAATTCTCTGTCCATTTCTAATTAAGATTTTCCCAACTACAACGAATGAATACTCAGTTTTAAAATTGCTAATTAATATTTGGATATGGACAATTCCTTTAGAGCCTAAACATACTCAATTTGTAATATTGTAATCAAAACTTGGCTTATGTAAAGTGTGCAAAGTTGAACTGGTTTATACATGAGTGAACATACAATGTATCTTTAGCACAAACAGTCACTACCCACCATGGTTTGGCTTGACAATCATACACTTTAGTAGCCTGTAAAACCGTATACCATTATTATAGCCTGTAAAACCGTATTTTCTCTACACACCATGATTAGGCTCGACAATCATACACTTTAGTTAGTATCCCGTAAAAACCGTATTTTCTCTACACACCATGATTATCCTCATACCACAATAGTTCCAGAATAAGTGGGTCGACAGAAGAGGACATAGAAAGGAATCTTGGAAGTTTTCCAATGACCTAAGAAGAACACTAAACAGTCTGAAATGCAACCTTGTGATATTTCCGTTTTCCCGCACGTTGGCAACGGGACATGACGTAACGCCGCAAGATGTACGACTTCCGTAAACGATAAAATACCCTCCCAACGCCATCTGTTGTAATAGAATCAGTACTACTTAAATAGAAACTTTTAGTAAATCTTTTTGTTGTTTTACAAGAGTATATATTTGCTCCACCTTTATCACTGGTAGGCCTGGTATTGCACTATTTTAAAATCTTTATTAAGACCTTTTAGTTTTTTACAGATTCTCCGAGTAGAAATGTAGGAAAAACAGTAATAATACCAGTAATAAGCATTGTTATTAATATTTCTGTGAAAAATATACACTTCGGCCAGTTAGAGTTTTTAAATTTTGTCAACGTTTCAACAAAAATCTTTTGTCTTCGTCAGGAGAAATATAAAAACGCCCTTGCAACCTCAGAACAATTTTTAACGCCTTGCCAAATGCTTTATTTTTATATTTCTCCTGACGAAGACAAAATATTTTTGTCGAAACGTTGAGAACATAAAAAAAACTCTAACTGGCCGAAGTGTCTATATTTGCTCCACCTTTATCCACTGGTAGGCCTGGTATTGCACTATTTTTAAAATTTTACTAAAAGCTTCTATTTAAGTCGTGCTGTTTCTTACAAGAGGTTTATGAAATCAGTCAAATGTACCTATATACCTTATAGCACCGTGTTATTTCATAAAGCCTTTTTTATTATCTTAATTTGTCTTAATATACAAGTATATATTCCAAACTAATCTATTAGCTTGATTGTCTTAATTAAGTTTTCCTGTTAATAAATTTTTCCAATATCTAATAATTTCCAACGCCATCTGTTGTAATAGAAGCAACACTACTTAAATAGAAACTTTTACTAAATATTTTATTGTTTTACAAGAGTATATATTTGCTCCACCTTTATCACTGGTAGGCCTGGTATTGCACTATTTTAAAATTTTGCTAAAAGCTTCTATATAAGTCGTGCTGTTTCTTACCAGAGGGGATATGAATAAGTCAAATTTACCTATTTCGTATACCACCGTGTTATTTCATAAAGCCTTTTTATTATCTTAATTGGCAAAGAAAAGAAAAAAAGAGACAATAAAAAAGATTTACTGGCCGAAGTATCTTTAATTTAAAGAATATTAATTGGTCTTAATATACAAGTGTATATTCCAAACTAATCTATTAGCTTGATTGTCTTAATTAAGTTTTCCTGTTAATAAATTTCATATTGCCATTGAATGTGATTAGCTTTAAAAATTATAATAATAATGTTTATTACTGTTGACGTAGCTCTTCTTTCTTTCACCGCCGCGCGCCGCCTTCTGCCACCTATGTTCAGAATAAAACTAAACAGGTATTATTACAGTTTTTTCCAACATGTATCCTACATTTCTACTCGGAGAATCTGTATAAGACTAAAAGGTCTTCATAAAGCTTTTTGTTGTTGTATATTGCTGATTACTGGTACAATTACTGTTTTTCCTGCATGTACCCTACATTTCTGCTCGGAGAATCTGTATAAGACTAAAAGGTCTTAATAAAGTTTTTTGTTGTTGTACAAGAGTGTATATTTGCTCCACCTTTATCACTGGTAGGCCTGGTGTTGCACTATTTTAAAATCTTTATCAAGACCTTTTAGTCTTATACAGATTCTCCTATTAGAAATGTAGGAAAAAACTGTTATAATACCAATAATAAGCATTATTATTTCTGGAGATAAGTGTCTTTTTTTATCTTTTTAAAAAGAAACTTCGGAAACCTTTTTGAATTGTTTAATTGGCTAAGAATATCAATAAAATACTTTGAATTGTTTCTAGAAGGTATAATAGATCACGAAATACGTGGTGTCGCTGGAGACCCACTGGTGATGATGATCGTAACGTACTCTCAACACAGGCGATTCTCCACCAAACTCTGCAGCGCTGATAGAGACGCCATATTCATTATACATAGTGTGTATAATGCATATTATCTTTTTTAAATAGTGCAAACTGCACTTTTGGTGGACATAGCATCTGCCCGGTAAGCGGAACACTTTGAGTTCGATTCCCATCCCTGGATACTTTATTTTTCCGTTTATCATTACTCTTCACAATTCATACTTCATCACTAAGGATAGAAATAGTCGTTAAAATAAATTTAAAATAAATTACGATTTTTCATTCAAAAGAAACATTTGCGGCAAAATTGTCAAACCTCGTTCTACAATCATAAGCCGCATTATATTGAATTATAAATGCACTTTGCATGTATTGACAAAATGTCAATAAAATTATTTTAATTGTCTAGAAGGGAGTAGTTCCATATAGATATATACGTTGGCTATGCACAGCATCAGTTTCTACCATTCGTCTAACTGATTCTATCTCTTATCTTTTATGATAGTAGAACGGATGTACCTATACTTCCCGTCACGTGTTGAGATTGGTAGATCAGCGTGTCCTTGAAACCTGTCAGGACAAAATGGCGATTCAATATGGCGGCTTACATTTATAGTTGTTGTTGTGTCCAATGAAGAGCTTTAGATGTCTCCATACATCTCTATCACAGCAGCAATGTTCTCTATTTTGGGTGTGTAAAGCTGCTGTTCTGGGTCCATGTCAATTTTCTGTTGTTGTCGTGTCCAATGAAGAGCCTCGGATGTCTCCATACATCTCTATCACAGCAGCAGCAATGTCCACTATCTTGGGTGTGTAAAGCTGCTGTTCTGGGTCCATGTCAATTTTCTGTTGTTGTCGTGTCCAATGAAGAGCCTCAGATGTCTCCATACATCTCTATCACAGCAGCAATGTTCTCTATCTTGGGTGTGTAAAGCTGCTGTTCTGGGTCCATGTCAATTTTCTGTTGTTGTCGTGTCCAATGAAGAGCCTCAGATGTCTCCATACATCTCTATCACAGCAGCAATGTTCTCTATCTTGGGTGTGTAAAGCTGCTGTTCTGGGTCCATGTCAATTTTCTGTTGTTGTCATGTCCAATGAAGAGCCTCAGATGTCTCCATACATCTCTATCGCAGCAATGTCCTCTATCTTGGGTGTGTAAAGATGCTGTTCTGGGTCCATGTCAATTTACATTTATAGTGATTCAGTACATTTGATGATAAACGAATCCTTTATGTCTTTCTTTCATATAAATATGGAAATGGATTTATGTCAACAGTTATGTTTCCTGTATATCTAAAGTATAAGGCACAATAGTGATTATAAACACAAGGTAATAAGACCAAATCCAGTACTTTTGTCTGAAGATGGTAACAACGCTGTTACCGAAACATCACACACTATTTATTTGGATTTGGTCTTATTACCTTGTGTTTAAAAGTCTAAAGTAAAATCTCCCATAAGTGAGCTATCTAAAGAACGACCTCCTCCCTAGGCGACCACCTTGATCAAATCAAAAATGATTTGACCATACATAGCCTGTCAACCTCCAAAAAGAGACTACTTCCAAGAGAGACCAGTGGTAACTATGTATATTAGACTTATATATTTATAATTATATGTATTTTTACTGTGTTCATCAAAGCTTATGTTCATAGTTTATTCAAAATACCTTTTCCAAGAGTACAGCTTCAGTATCAGCATGAAAGGAAAACAGCTCAATGCAATAATTACAGCGGTATGGTAGATTAAAGCAATAACGCGGTAAAAATGAGAAATTAAACAAATATAGTATTTACAATTATATGATAAAATATAAAAAGCTGTTCTCAGGAAGGGAGGCTCCTCCATCTTGTCCTCCTCCAGACATGGACTCTCAGTTCTATGTTGAACTTATAGAGACATGGCTTGGTAGATGTCAGGATGGTGTTATCATCCAGGCCTCGCCTGAAGACCCCTTCCCACTTCTAGAAGAGTATTTTCTTTCAATGTTTTGTTTATCTTTTTTTTTTGCTTATCCCTAGTATACGTGGTACAGGCCATGATAATCATGGTGGGTAGAAGTAGACGACTGCTTTTACTGTAAGTGTACCACATATGTGAAAAGCAGTTCGACTTTGCACTTACAAATGTGCCAGAGCCCCGTTTGGTTACTTGCACTCGCTAGTGGGGTTGGACTTTTGCAAGAATCGGGGGCCATTGGAGCATTTTTTTTTTAACATAAAAAAGTGCCCAATGCGGGAATCGAACCCGGGTCGTAGCGGTCGAAAACCAACGGTTTAGACCATCCTTTCACCGACTCCCATTTGTTTATCTTTAAAATGCAAGTGTCTCTAGGAGGACATAGCGTTCTAAATCGAAATAAAGGCTAGTATAGAGTCTAGTATAAAACGTTCTAAGTAAAAAAACTAACGGAATACAACACTATGTATGTTAACATCAGTACATGAAGTTCCTAGTGGACTTGAAATTAGATGGATTGAAAAGACAGGTGGGTGGACAATGGCCAGTTACGACATGGTCTTGAGTCATCACGACAGTCCAAGGGCACTGTCATGGTGGAGGTCACGTGTAGTACCTAGCCATGATAAATCATTACTACATATACTGTTAGTATACCACATGTCTATATGTATAGTACTGTTACAATTAGGATGTAAAATTCTAAGTAATATCTCAATGGCGCCCCACGTGGGGCCGGCAAAGAGATGGCATTCTGCCAGATGTCCTACTTCCAGACGATCAATGCTTACATCGCTACAAGAAAATGGCGCCAACGCCGTCGTCGTCTGCTGAAAAATTTACATTCGTCTGTTACCTCATCTTTAAAAAATTTCTCTTTCATTAGGAATTCTATACGTGTTTTTTACATTTATATTAAACATAGATATAAACTTGTATCTTATCGTACTTTTTTTAAATATCAATATTATTTCAACTATGATTTTTCATAATCGAGATGTTCTTTTATAGTTTAAGATTGTCTTTAAGATTAAGAGATTTCAAGTATTATTTTTATGGAGTTTGATATACTGTAAATGACATCGCTGATTATTGTTACTGTTACACACACAAGGCCTTTATTAAGACACCAGTCAGATTCTCCTCTCTCATTGCCGGCTTACAACGATATCCTCACAATGATCAATCACCATTATGTAGTGGAGGAGAAAACGATGAATCTAAGTTCTTTTTCCTTCTTACTGCTTTGTAAAAGTTTTCATATCACATACACACAAAGCTTTTTTTAAGACACCAGTCAGATTCTCCTCTCTCATTGCCGGCTTACAACAATATCCTCACAATGATCAATCATGATAATGTAGGGAAGGAGAAAACGATGAATCTAAGTTCTTTTTCCTACTTACTGCTTTGTAAAAGTTTTCATATCACATACACACAAAGCCTTTATTAAGACACCAGTCAGATTCTCCTTTCTCATTGCCGGCTTACAACGATATCCTCACAATCACCATCATGTAGTGGAGGAGATCCTACTTACTGTAAAAGTTATATAGGGACAACCATTGATATGGAGCTGGTACTTTGTACTGAGGCAAGTTGGCTGTCGTTTGTCGTCTTTCTTTCTTCTTTATGACTATTACTGTTATATTTCTGTATATTCCCTCTTCTACTATTAAAATCTGTATATGACTAAAAGGTATTCTTCAAATAAAAGACACTTCGACCAGTAAATCTTTTTATTGAGTAAAATTAATCATTCCTCCAGGGAAAGCGTCTTTTCAAAAGCATTTTTATTCTCTAGCTTTCGGGCACGTACGTCCTGCTACAGCAGAAAACATGGTATAATGATATAATTTCTCCTGTAGAAGGGCGTCCGTGCCCGAAAGCAAGAGAACAATGAAAATGTGTTTGAAAAGACACTTTTCCCTGGAGGAATGATTGATTTTTTTTTTTTGCTTATCCCTAGTACACGTGGTACAGGCCATGATAATCATGGTGGGTAGTTAGCGACTGCTTTTACTGTAAGTACACCACATGTCTACACATGTGAAAAGCAGTTCGACTTTGCACTTACAAATATGTCAGAACCTCGTTTGGTTACTTGCACTCGCTGATGGGGTTGGACTTTTGCAAGAATCGGGAGCCATTGGAGCATTTTTTTTTTTAAACAGAAAAAAAGTGTCCAATGCGGGAATCGAACCCGGGTCGTAGTGGTCGAAAACCAAACGGTTTAACCAGCCTTCTACCGACCCCCCTTGGAGGAATGATTAATTTTACTCAATATTTATACAAGGGATTATTTTATAGAAATCTTTTTTATTGTCTCGACGTTTCAACAAAAATCTTTTGTCCTCCTCGTCAGAAGAGAACAAAAATTAAAACATTTGTCGAAACGTCGAGATAATAAAAAGATTTACTGGTCGAAGTGTATTTTATTTGAACTATGAATGCTGGCCAGATAGCCTCTATCTTTACTATAAAAAGGTATTCATAAAGCTTTTTGTTTTTGTATAATTAGAAATAATTTTCAATGATAAAAATTATCGTTGGAATAGTTATACTATATAGATTGGGTTATATAGTTTGCGTTTTAATTAATAAATTAATAGTTTATGTTGTTATGTAATTAAAGTAAGTAAGAAGGATGAATCCGTAACCAATTTAACTTTACATATTATTTATTATTAATATTATTATTATTAATAGCCACCGGTGCACAGAGGAGGCCCTGGAGTGGATTCGTCACCTCGACATTCCACTCTAGAGAAACTTGCCAACATTGTTGTATTGTGCTGTAAAAAACAATATCATACGCAATATATATGTAATAATGTGTTGAGTCGACTTATCTGTGATTAGGGATCCTGTCGACTATCTGTAATAATTTGTTGAATCGACTTATCTGTGATTAGGGATCCTGTCGACTAGCTGTAATAATACGTTGGGGTTTGGTAAGCTTATTGTAGAACCTCGTCGACTCTCGCTATAAGTTGTGGCAACCGAGGGTCAAACCTGTAGTAACCGCGAGGGACAGTCAGGGGTGGAGAGTTTTCCAGTAGCCTCTCTGCACCTTGTAGGACCTTTAACAGTTCTTCACAAAGTACAGGCAGTCGTGGTCGAGGCAGAGTGGAAAACTGGGGATGTCCACACACAAAAAACGAAGCGACACAGTTGAAAGAAGGTTCCTTGAATAGATAAAAAGTTGAGCCAAGAGCAAAGATGGAGATTGAGAAGGTTTCTTACTGTTTTACATCGTCGATGAGTTGGTGACAACCGGCGACAAGGGGTGACGCTGACCGGGACTGATTAGAACTGAGAATCGCTGTTGCTACGTGGGGTCCTATTTAAACAACTTTTTTGGACTAGGAAGTGGACCAGGAAGTATTGCCTTTCTGCACGTGTCCGCAACTCGACTCTGGCAGCGGTCTGGGCTTCCATCTATCTTTAGAATTTACTTTGTAAATCTCTCTCTGGCTCTTAACTCAGTTTTTAATCTATTATATATTTTTATTTATTCATCCTCAGTACATTACATCTGGAGATACAAGGACACACGTCAATTATGCGTATAATTAGTTGTAGTTTATAATTAGTTCTATATACAACATGACAAGCTTGTTATACGTATTACATAATATAGGGTTATTGGTTTAAATTATCATAGATGGGCCCCGTGAGTGAAAGGGTTTATCCGGGTTTAAGCGGGTAAAGCCTCTCTAACACAGGTAAGTAATTAAAATTTCTTTAATTAATTAAAACTGTGAGGGTAAAGGGCTATAACAAAATGTTTATTTGGCTATATCTGAAAATTATAAAAATAAAACTTATGTTTAATTTAAAAGTTATGATATTCATTATAAAAGAGAACTGTAGATAAAACCTTTGTTTGCTAAAAAAAATAATGATGATGTTCTAAGAGATTGTTGGCGGGCGTTGGAAAGGGTTAGGGGTTGAAGAATATGCAATTGTAAGTGTTGCACAGACAATCAAATACTGAGATCCAGGTGCAAAGCGAGGATATAGACTTGTGCGTCTTCCTAGGCAATGTTTCACCTGTGATCCTGTATAAGGTTACAGTGCTTTGTCACAATTGTAGGGTTATTGGTTGAAAAGATGTTGAAGAAAAGAATTAATATGCTTGAAAGGGGTGGTAGAGCCATGCGATAAGTAGAATTGTTGTAGCGACAGTAAGTGGTCTGACTTGACTTGAAATCAAAGGTTGATTGTGGTCCGCTAGAGCTGAAAAAAATTGAAAATTGAAAAATGTGAACGCTTTGTGCATGCGTTGGTGATGTGCTCTGCGGATGATTGAAATAAACTTTTGAAACGTGTTCAGACCAAAAAGTCGAGACTTGTACTTCTGGGGAACGGTGTTTTCAAAGAGTTTGTTGAATTACGAAATCAAAAGAAAAATTGTCAAGCAGTACTGTCGTTTCTCTACGTGGATGTGAAGCAATGGCGGAGAGAAAGATAGTAGTGTAAAGTACACTGAAGTGGTTAGAGAAATAGATTGTTGTAAACGATTGTTGTATATGCCCGATAGTTGATGATAAACAAACATTGTCATATAATAAAGTAATTAAACAAAAATATAGTGAATAAAAGATAGAAATATGATTGCGGATAACAACAGTATAAGTGGATAAGATCGAACATGTAATATAAAAAAGACATAACAATGAATTAGCAAAATATAAAAGATATAATAATGAATTAGTAAAATATAAAAGATATAATAATGAATTTAAAAAAATGATTATTGAAAGAATTAAATGTTTTGTCATACTAAAATAATATGTTGGAATAAAAATTTGATTATATAATTGAAAAGTAAAAAAAAAAATAAAAATAAAAATAATTATTCAAGATTTTATACAAAAAAATATAACATAATTAAAGATTATTAATGATTATATAAATGTTAAGTAGTGAAAAATGGAACAAAAATTGTCTCTTTGGAATAAAAGTTAAAAGAAAACAAAAAATATTCGTTCCTGAAAAAAAAAAGAAAGGAACATGTTCACACAATGTCTAGGTGTAGGTCCAAGATTATTGGTGTCTTTAGTTTGACCTATGGGGAGGCAATGTGGTCCTATGTCGCTTTGGTCCGGTCTGAGAAGTTGGTCTTTGCCAGATCTTCCCGATTATATTATGTGAGACCAGACGGGGAGCGATCTTGATTCTTAAAATTGGATGGTATTGACGAAGATGATTGTAATATAATACAATAAAGGGTTAACATTATAAAAGCTGGCGTTCTAGTTTAGAAAAAATATTCCATACTGGGCGTGAAAATAATGTAAAAGTTGTAAAACACACAATGATAATTGAAGATATAAAGTTTTATGATATTTTTTTCAATATTAAAATTCAAATTAATAAGTAAATTGGGTAATGATTGGTAAGCCAATCAGTTGATAATTGACAGGTTATTTGGTGGACACGAAAGTCTAGCATACCCTAGCGAACTGGAGGTGTCATGTTAACATCGCGGCTGCAATTGGTGTCCATATCAACATGTGTCATGTCCTTTGATGCCTACCGACATAGCTGGGTTGTTTATTTACGTAGGCGGTCCTTTGTTGCCGACCCTTTGTTACCGACTGTCACATGATCCCATGTCTGGCCTACGTCCCGAGTTGAGTTATCTCCTCTTGTCTGTTTGAAAATATAGTCTTCTCGGTGTTCGCAAGTGTTGTGTTTCGACGTTGTTGCGGACTTATTAAAAAAAATGTTATTCAATGATGTCAGGTTAGATGTGCGTAAAAGTGCGACTTCAACGTAGACACGCTTTTGGTGAGGTGTCACAGGCATGAAGGCGTCTTGGGCCTGTTAAGTGAGAAAATTGTTGTGGTGCGCTGTGTAACACTAGTCGGTGAATTGTATGGAAAGGTGTCACGTGAAATCTGTTCTTGGTACAGCATCTAACTTGTTTCCGAAAAATAACAAATTTATTAGTCATGGGTGGTTGTTGTACGAAACACATCGAGAATTTTCAGATTGTTATAGAGGTGGTATGTTTATCGTGAAATCTTTGTGTTCGCGACGATATGGAGCTCGTGTGGCTCGAAATTGGATGTTGTTAAATCGCGCGTTAATAGATGTGGCCAATTGGAGAAAGTGATGTGGGAGTGTGTTGAAGTTCGTTCTGAGAGATGTGTGAATTATTAATAATTATGCATGTAAAAAGAAAAGGACGAGGGAGTGTAGCTATGCTGGAATTTTTAACTTGTTTTGGGGAAGGACAGTTACATTTCTAGTTGTGCTTTTGAAGATATTGTATCTTTCGATTTTTGTATTAAAAAAAAATGCGTTTCACCTATGTTTATTAAAATTTGAATATATTTTTTAAATCGTTGCTTATGGTAGTGCAAAAATTATACTTGTAAAAGGGTAATGGCATGATAGTGACTTATAATTTGAATGGGGCGTGTACATAAAATAGTGAACATAATAATGATTTTTTGCAAAGTTTTGTGTATTTAATTAAGACATTGGTGTTTTTTGGTATAAAAATAAGGTATTAAAAAAAAAACACACAAATAAGTTTAAAATTATGATTCGAGTAATTTAAATATAATATGATTTTTTTAAAACTGTAAGATTGCAAGTAATGAATTAAAATTTATAAGTTGCTTAAAATAAAGTAAAAATTGATAAATGATGGTGTACAAGATTTAAAATTTGAATTGAAATGCTATAAAAATGGTAAAATTTGATTTTAAAATAATTACAGTAAAAATAAACATTATATTTATGGAAAATCAAGTTGTTAGCATGAAGAGAGAGTTAAGTAGATTTTTAAAAACTCACAGTTTTTATGATTGTTCAGTCAGGAGACTTGGTCTTTGGTTGTTGTCCTGATGACGTGGAAGGCGTCTTGTAGAGCTTGTAGAAGCTTGTGACTTCTGTTTGGCGATGGTGGCATGTCGTCTGGATGGTAGCGTTGTAAGGTCGAAGGTGGGTAACTTCTCACCGGCTTATTTTGCGGGATGTTCGGCTGTGTCGTTGAGGGGAAGATTGCTTGGTCGATTTGTTGGAATGGCGTGCTTGTTCCTCCATCTTGCTTCTTGGCTCTTCTATCTATCTGGACAGTCTTTACCTTCTTCGTTGTGGTCTCCTTCGTTGTGGTAATCCTGTCGACTATCTGTAATAATGTGTTGAGTCGACTTATCTGTGATTAGGGATCCTGTCGACTATCTGTAATAATTTGTTGAATCGACTTATCTGTGATTAGGGATCCTGTCGACTAGCTGTAATAATACGTTGGGGTTTGGTAAGCTTATTGTAGAACCTCGTCGACTCTCGCTATAAGTTGTGGCAACCGAGGGTCAAACCTGTAGTAACCGCGAGGGACAGTCAGGGGTGGAGAGTTTTCCAGTAGCCTCTCTGCACCTTGTAGGACCTTTAACAGTTCTTCACAAAGTACAGGCAGTCGTGGTCGAGGCAGAGTGGAAAACTGGGGATGTCCACACACAAAAAACGAAGCGACACAGTTGAAAGAAGGTTCCTTGAATAGATAAAAAGTTGAGCCAAGAGCAAAGATGGAGATTGAGAAGGTTTCTTACTGTTTTACATCGTCGATGAGTTGGTGACAACCGGCGACAAGGGGTGACGCTGACCGGGACTGATTAGAACTGAGAATCGCTGTTGCTACGTGGGGTCCTATTTAAACAACTTTTTTGGACTAGGAAGTGGACCAGGAAGTATTGCCTTTCTGCACGTGTCCGCAACTCGACTCTGGCAGCGGTCTGGGCTTCCATCTATCTTTAGAATTTACTTTGTAAATCTCTCTCTGGCTCTTAACTCAGTTTTTAATCTATTATATATTTTTATTTATTCATCCTCAGTACATTACATCTGGAGATACAAGGACACACGTCAATTATGCGTATAATTAGTTGTAGTTTATAATTAGTTCTATATACAACATGACAAGCTTGTTATACGTATTACATAATATAGGGTTATTGGTTTAAATTATCATATATATATATATTATTAATAGCAATTATACAAAACAAATCTTGGAATATATGTCTACATGAAAACAACAAATCAGAAATGCACTTTCTGTGGATCAGGAATAACAATGGAGATGTTGCACTACTTATTTGATTGTGCTGCTCTGTCTGAGGAAAGACGAAAACTAAATGATAAAACGGGGCAACTTTGTCCTTCATTTCTGGCACTAATTAATTAAATATCAAAGAATAGGTATATAGCGGTGGCGATATTCCACAGGATTATATCCCGGAAAAAGGCCACACAGTGTTCTCCATATCCCTTGTGAACTGGCGAATCCTGTTTAGGGCGAGAGGCCCTAAATAAAGGCTTTGCTGTTGTTGAAAACAACAAAAAAATAATTAAGAAAAAAGCATCTCCTTATCGTGCAACTGAAAGTTGCTGATGGCTTGCGCCATCTATCGGAATAAATATCAACAATTCTAGTTGATTTTTAATTATTCCAGAATTGGCCAAATACCCATTTTTGATTAATCAAGAAAAGCTAACCACGGACGCGTTTCGGGCTGTTGGCCCTCATCAGCGTGGTACAAGCTGTACCTCAACGACCAAAAATTGGTCATTAAGGCATCCTGAAAAATCATGAAACGGGTAGTTAAGGCCAGAATTGCGTGAGAACGCTACACATTGTGAAAAAATAGTACAAATGTAATATTGTACTGGGATAAGGTGCATAAATTATTATTATATACAAGTTCCTTTTCAAACACGAGCTCATCTATAGCCATTATTACTCTGTGTAATATTCCAACTATGTAAGAAGACATGGGGCGTGTAGAGAAGAGAGAGTGTTGGCATTCCATGGAATAAATGAACTCTTTCTTCTAGCCCAAGAAGTATGTCGTAGAAGAATGCTAACAATTCAATGTGACAAAACCTGGCGTCAATTGTTTCCTTATTGTCAAACAACAATGACCTATTGTTTGAAATCCCTCTCTAACAATTATAATTATACCTTTTATATTTTAAATAATTTTTCAACACTAGAAAGTCCTTCGTACACACACGCGCTTACGTACGATGGAGATGTTTTAAATGATATTGTAACAAAGTATTTATTATTTTAGCAGAGTATTATTTGTTATGTTTATATTTTGCTATACTCTGTATACTTCCTTCTTTTGCTTATCTTTTTTTTTTTATCGTTCATAGTTTGTTCTTGCCTGAAATAAATTGTTATCTCATTCCGAAGTTGGGTCTTCCCTAATTTTCCACGTGGCAATATTTAAAATTAGATTCTCGAGTTGTTTGTTTGAATTATCTCCAACTTTTTAAAAGTGAAAATAAACGTTAAGAAATAACGTTAAATAATTCCATCCTTAACACGCAGACCACACTATGTATGGCTTACTAATCATCTCTCTTCTTCTTTCTTATCTCCACTCAATCATATTAGGGAATCAAGTTGTGACCCTTGATGGTGTCTGTTTGACAACCATCATGACTGGGTGAAGTAGAATGCGTCTGCCTTTGTCATTAATACTGGGAGCACTACTCAGTAGCAGGCCGACTTAGCTCCAAAATAAATGGCCGCCTCTGACATGAGGAACAGACGCCATGTGCAGCTGCTCCTAACATGGAGTACAAACGCTGCTCATCCTGTATCCCTGGATCAGGAGCCCTTACAGGGTACTATCAGCCGGGCCAGCTGAACCCAGGTTTTTTAGCGAGCTTGTTACTGCTCCCCTCCTCCTTTTTCATCCGAGCTTGGGACCAGCAAAGGCGGAATTCTTACTAATCATAAAAGGGCTAATTGTTCTTAAAATGACAAAAACGGATAACCCAAATGTCGAACCATTGGTTTAATCATTATTTGCTCCATAGCAAAAAAAGACTATGAAAGAAACTCAGCAAAATATACTAAATTCATTAACAATTTAGACCGTTTAGAATATCTTAAAACAAGGAATAAATACACACACATACAGCTTTATTAAGATCAACGATCTTATACAGATGCACCACAGGAAGGAAGCATAGATGGAGCTCCTAAACCCCAGGCAGCACAGAACCCAACAATTGTTCTGAATATACACATACAGCTTTATTAAGACCACCGGTCTTATACAGATTCACCACAGGAAGGAAGCATAGATGGAGCTCCTATACCCCAGGCAGCACAGAACCCAACAATTGTTCTGAATATACACATACAGCTTTATTAAGATCAACGATCTTATACAGATTCACCACAGGAAGGAAGCATAGATGGAGCTCCTATACCCCAGGCAGCACAGAACCCAACAATTGTTCTGAATATACACATACAGCTTTATTAAGACCACCGGTCTTATACAGATTCACCACAGGAAGGAAGCATAGATGGAGCTCCTATACCCCAGGCAGTAGAGAACCCAACAATTGTTCTGAATATACACATACAGCTTTATTAAGACCACCGGTCTTATACAGATTCACCACAGGAAGGAAGCATAGATGGAGCTCCTATACCCCAGGCAGCACAGAACCCAACAATTGTTCTGAATATACACACATTCAGTTTTATTAAGACCCCCAGTCTTATACAGATTCGCCACAGGAAGGAAGCATAGATGGAGCTCCTACACTCCAGACAGCACAGAACCCAATAATTGTTATGAATATACACACATACAGCTTTATTAAGACCACCGGTCTTATACAGATTCGCCACAGGAAGGAAGCATAGATAGAGCTCCTACACTCCAGGCAGCACAGAACCCAACAATCGTTATGAATATACACACACATAGCTTTATTAAGACCACCGGTCTTATAAACTAGACGCCATCTATTGACCTTCGCCAAAAACTACAGAAAACTTAGAAAAAGACACGAGGAAGATTTTCTAGAGAGAAGGAAGAGGTCGTTAGATTCTTTCTTAATTCGTTTTTCCCGGAAGTTCAGTTATAATTAGACATGTGGGACACCTTCTATATTTATATATAGGAAGGTCCTTCGGGACAGAGAGGTATTGTTAGATACTGGAAACAAGAGACGGGATAGGTATGCATGCTCTGATTGGTTGATCTACACCAGCATATGGTTGGAAAATGGGGGTCGATGGAAAGATGGTCTAAACCGTTGGTTTTCGACCGCTACAACCCGGGTTTGAATCCTGCATCGGGCACTTTTTTCTGATAAAAAAAATGCTCAAATGGCCTCCGATTCTTGATAAAGTCCAACCCCAATCAGCGAGTGTAAGTAACCAAACGGGGCTTTGGCATATTACTAAGTGCAAAAGTCAAACTGCTTTTCACATGTGTAGACATGTAGTGCACTTACAGTAAAAACAGTTGACAACTTCTACCCACTATGATTATTATGGCCTATACCATGTGTACTATATATGTAAAGATGCTCTGGAGCATTTGAAAGTGCAAAGTCGAACTGCTTTTCATATTTGTAGACATGTAGTACATTTACAGTAAAAGCAGTCGCCATCTTCTAACCGCTATATCAACATATCATGGCCTGTACCACGTGTGATAGAGATAATCAAAAATATATATAAAATGACGTTTGAATAAAGTTACAAGACTTTATTTACACCAAATTATTGCGTTTACCTGAGTATAAAATGTACATTAAAGAATAGATCTACCCCAACAGTTCCAGCATATTCAACACAGATATAATGTCCACCCTCATTGAAACTGTCCCCAAAACTATCTACAAATAAAAACAATTTTTATATTTGATTTTTAAATTTATTTCTGTGAATCTCTATTATATTGCCAACAATAAATAGTACTCACATAAATAATATTTACGTATGGAACTATATAAAGAGCTTCACATCCAAAGAGTGGAATGTGGCTTGGGAGCCATCGCAGTTTACCTGATCCCTGGTATAGTGTAATCAGAAATCTCCTTGCAGGTTCATCAGTTTATTCTGTCATTCCGCTCTATATATTGTCACAGAATTCTGTGGTGACAACTCTACAAATTAAATACCACGTCATCATCCTGATGTCGGCATTTGTAAATACTTTGTATTTCGGTTGTATTGATCGATCTCGGAAACTTGTAAATACCTTTCTTGTAGAAATAAATAATTCAGGAGTCTACTTAAAGTAGAGTTATCTCACTTATATAAATTGGTAGGATGGTTGAAACATGTTCTGGAGAGATACAAGATATGTCTGAGGAAAGAATCAAGGCTGAAGAGTCTGCCAAGACTCAACCTGGTGAAACAATATGTATGTTGTGCTTAATAGAAGAAATAAAAAGGTAAAATTAAATATTATTTATATCAGAGGAATCCCACTGATGGTGGTCTGGTATGATGTCACGTCCTGAAGTCGAACAGATCTCCCCGACTATTGCCATGTCGAGGAATAGCTTCGGACCTCTGCTCAGTCGACAGGTACTCGAAGACGTCCTCCCTGTTAGAAGAGAAGACTATCTCCTCCCTATAATAGTCTCTATACAGAGTGAGGTTCTAGGATGGGGATGGTATTCAAGCTCTCTAACAACTCCTCTACCTGTTGTAAAGTGGTCTGAAGCGGTTGTTTCTCTTCTAGCTTTGGTGAGTTAGATTAGATGGTTGATGCATTCTTAGAACGAGAGAGAAAGAGAATTTTGCACTTACAAATGTTTCAGAACCCCGTTTGGTTACTTGAACTCGCTGGTGGGGTTGGACTTTTACAAGAATTAGAGGCCATTGGAGCATTGTTTTTTAATCAGAAAAAAAGTGCCCAATGCGGGAATCGAACTCGGGTCGTAGCGGTCGAAAAACAATGGTTTAGATCATCCTTCCACCTACCGACCGAGCAATTGCTCTTCCTCAAATATCGTAGAAGAATACCATCGTGCTAATCAGCCTCTACTTGTGGTGGTCTGGGCCAAGGTTTCCCAACCGTCTTGGCTCCTTGGATGAAACAGAGATGGGGGTTGTCTGTAGCGTGGGAGACAAAACGACCCGTTGTCATCAACTCAATCAGCTGGCATTTTTCCTGAAGTTTTTCTGGCAACACAATTTGTTTTTTTCAAGAGACAAGTCGTTAACGTGAAACTTGCTTGGCACATGTTCACTTTTAGAACATTGCGGGGGTGTCGAGATACTTGGCTGGGTTGTTCTCGTTTGTCATGGAGGTTGACATTTCCTGGATGACAAGAATTTTCGGATAAATCAAGATCGTTAGATTGAAATATAGGATAATATTGGAGTTGTACTGCTCAGTAGATGAACGGACTTTGTTTGGTGCAGCTCGCTGGAAAGAGAGACCCTCAGCTGGAGGCAGAATGCTTGGCTTGGATCGAGAGTGTCCTTGGAGAGAGGTTGCCCGCTGGACCATACGAGGAGATCCTTAGAGACGGAACTGTCCTCTGCAGGTAAGACAACCTTCCTTGATACATCGTCCAAGACTTCCCTTCAAGGAAACACATGCAGCTTTATTAAGATCACAGGTCTTACACAGATTCACCATAATAAGGAAGCATAGATAGAGCTCCTATACTCCAGAAAGCACAGAACCCATCAATTGTTCTGAATATACACACACATACAGCTTTATTAAGACCATCAGTCTTATAGAGATTCCGAACAGGAAGGAAGCATAGACAAGGAAGGAAGCACTCAACAATTGTTCTGAATATACACACACGCACAGCTTTATTAAGACCACCGGTCTTATACAGATTCACCACAGGAAGGAAGCATAGATGGAGTTTCTATACTCCAGGCAGAACAGAACCCAACAGCATCCAGGTCCAACGCATGTCCTGTGGCCACAGAATCCACCGTGCATAAGTTTGCGTATCACTGAAAAGGCGAGTGTGGAATTAACCGCGTTATAGCCTTCGCTTTCCTCATCCAAATAGACCATACGCTTGTTCAGCGGTACAACTACTACAATAGGAGCGATACAGAGAAGATTAGCATGGCATCTGTGATACCAGTTCGGCGGTACAACTACTACAATAGGAACGATACAGAGAAAATTACCATAGACCCTGTGCAAGGATGACTCACAAAATCGCGAAGCGTTCCAAATGGACCATGATATTCGGCGATTCTATTAAACGTAGACAATATACGATATTGGATGTACAAGTTTATGAACATGTTGAAGAGTTAATTTTAGCATTGATATGCTAACATTTTTGAGATATTTTTATAATGGTTGTTTAGACACGATATGAAATTCTAGAAGGATATATACAAGTATATTGAACAAACCAGGTTTCTTGTGTGTATACAGGCTGATGAACAAGCTGATGCCCGGTTGCATCCCCAAGTACAACACCTCCGGTGCCCAATTCAAGATGATGGAGAACATTAACAAGTTCCAGGAGATGGCAAAGAGATGGGGCGTTCCTGAGATTGACGTCTTCCAGACTGTTGATCTGTGGGAGAGACGTAACATCGCTCTGGTGACTCAGTGTATCATGGCTGTGGGCCGCACGGTGAGTGCATCTACTTCTACAGGAGATATGAAACCTAACGGCATCGAGTTCCATTTCAGAATTAAGAAAATTACGATAAACTTTTATATTGTAAAACGACATTTGAAATACTATCCCGCATGTGTTTCTTTTCAACGAAAATTCAAAACCCATTTCAAGGAGAAATTACGATTATTTCTAAACTTTTGGATGAGGTATGAAAGGGTGAATTGTGAAGGGTAATGATAAACGGAAAAATAAAAGTGTCCAGGGATGGGAATCGAACCCACAGTGTTCCGCTTACCGGGCAGATGCCATGTTCACTAGGCTACCCTGGACATATTTTTCCGTTCGTAAATAATACATAAAGTTATTTATAATACAATATATCATCCAAAAGGTTAGAAATAATCGTAATTTCTCCTTGAAATGGGTTTTGAATTTTCGTTGAAAAGAAACACATGCGGGATAGTATTTCAAATGTCGTTTTACAATAACAAGCCGCATTATGTTATATTGTTATATATACTTTTATATATTAAAAACAAAGTAGGCATATCCTGACCAGGATTACATCTGCTTTTCAGAAGGCAGAGCGCCATCTGGTGAAACAGAAATAACTATTCATTGATTTAACCTGTTCCCTGATATTTGACCAACCCAATTTCTTGATAAATCAAGAAAAGCCATCCACGAACACGTTTCTCGCGTGTGAAAAAATAGTACAAATGTGATATTGTACTGGGATAAGGTTCATGAATTATGAAAAAAACATCTCCTTATCCTATTTTAATCAAGAAAAGCTAACCACATACGTGTTTCGGCCTAAATACCTATTTCATGATTTTTCAGGATGCCTGAAGGACCAGTTTTTTGGTTGTTGAGGTACAGCTTGCACCACGCTGATGAGGGTCAACAGCCCGAAACGCATCCGTGATTAGCTTTTCTTGATTAATCAAAAATAGGTATTTGGCCAATTCTGGAATAATTAAAAATCAACGAGAATAGTTGATATTTATTCCGATAAATGGCACAAGCTATCAGCAACTTTCAGTTGCACGATCAGGCAATGCCTTTTTCATTAATTTATCAACCAGATTCAAGTACAAATTAACGTTTGTGCTATTTTTTACTTACACAATAAGTTTCTTCATTACAAAACACCGCGAGCTTTCGGGCTCTTTCTCTTCAACAGGCAACATTACAATCGTGAGTGAGCACGGAGAAGGCGAAAAAGAGATAAAAACTAAACTCGATTAGATTCTTTATTGGCACATTTATAAGTACACTCTGACAGACTTATAAGTGCAAAAGTCGAACTCCTTTTCACATGTGTAGACATGTAGTGCACTTAGAGTAAAAGCAGTCGTCAAATTCTACCCACCATGATTATCATGGCCTGTACCACGTGTACTAGGGATAAGTAAAAAATAAAGAACAGTAAACACACTGCTTTCACATGTGTAGACATGTAGTGCACTTAGAGTAAAAGCAGTGGTCAAATTCTATCCACCATGATTATCATGGCCTGTACCACGTGTACTAGGGATAAGTAAAAAAAGAACAGTAAACACACTGCTTTTCACATGTGTAGACATGTAGTGTACTTACAGTAAAAGTAGTCGTCAACTTCTACCCACCATGATTATCATGGCCTGTACCACGTGTACTAGGGATAAGTAAAAAAAAAAGAACAGTAAACACACTGCTTTTCACATGTGTAGACATGTAGTGCACTTAGAGTAAAAGCAGTGGTCAAATTCTATCCACCATGATTATCATGGCCTGTACCACGTGTACTAGGGATAAGTAAAAAAAGAACAGTAAACACACTGCTTTTCACATGTGTAGACATGTAGTGTACTTACAGTAAAAGTAGTCGTCAACTTCTACCCACCATGATTATCATGGCCTGTACCACGTGTACTAGGGATAAGTAAAAAAAAGAACAGTAAACACACTGCTTTTCACATGTGTAGACATGTAGTGCACTTAGAGTAAAAGCAGTGGTCAAATTCTATCCACCATGATTATCATAGCCTGTACCACGTGTACTAGGGATAAGTAAAAAAAAAGAACAGTAAACACACTGCTTTTCACCTGTGGTACATTTAGTGTAAAAACAGTGGCCAAATTCTACCCACCATGATTATCATGGCCTGTACCACGTGTACTAGGGATAAGTAAAAAATAAAGAACAGTAAACACACTGCTTTCACATGTGTAGACATGTAGTGCACTTAGAGTAAAAGCAGTGGTCAAATTCTATCCACCATGATTATCATGGCCTGTACCACGTGTACTAGGGATAAGTAAAAAAAAAAATAACAGTAAACACACTGCTTTTCACATGTGTAGACATGTGGTGCACTTACAGTAAAAACAGTCGTCAAATTCTACTTACCATGATTATCATGGCCTGTACCACGTGTACTAGGGATAAAAATATAATAATGTTTCTCTATTGAAAAGGTATGAAAATTCGAAACTATTATAGACACGTATGATTCTTTTTGAAATTAAACAATTTCTACTGCCCTTACTGTAATGGAAAAATTATGGGCAGTAGTAATTGTGTTTAATTTCAAAAAGAATCATATGCGTCTATAATAGTTTCAAATTTTCATAACAGATGGCGGCTAATGTATCATGATTGAAAAGATATAAGTTTAACAAGGGGGGGTCGGCGGAAGGCTGGTTAAACCGTTTGGTTTTCGACCACTACGACCCGGGTTCGATTCCCGCATTGGACACTTTTTATGTTTAAAAAAAATGACCAGTGGCCCCCAATTCTTGTAAAAGTCCAACCCCATCAGCGAGTGCAAGTAACCAAACGGGGCTCTGGAGCACATTTTAAGTGCAAAGTCGAACTGCTTTTCACATGTGTAGACATGTGACAATTAAAACATACTTTATTGACACTCGTCAATAGTTACATTCAATCAAGAATTAATGGGATTTACAGATTAGGGGGGGGGAGCATTTCGCTGAGTATGCGCAGGCCCTCACGCACAAAGGGATCCGAGCTCCGAGCGCGCTCAGATGCAGCGCTGACGATCCCGGCAAGAGTGGTTCTCTTCTGAGTGGAGAGGCGCCTGAGGAGAGGTTCCCTATCGTCGGGGAAAATAATTGCCTCTACGATGTCACCCTCAGTGACTCCGATATCGGATAAAGTCTCCGAGTAGCGCTCATCGCTTAATTCATATATTATGTCATTTGCCTGGTCGTAGCAGGCATCAATGAATTCGGTTGACAGTGGAGGTGGAGGTGTCGCGATGTCCGGCGACGTCTTTTCCCCGTGGAGAGCGGGTGGTGTTGGCTTAGAAGGCCAAGGCGCAGGCAGTGTGGGTGTTGGAGGCACTGCTGGTGTTGTCCTGAGCTCGGCCTTGACTTGTCCGAGGACCTTATATAAATTAGAGGTGTGTCCGGGCTTCAGGTCCAGAATTTGACCGATCAGGCCGACGAGGGCGTCGCACTGCGGAGGCGACAGGAGGGGTCCCTTCCTCTGCGCCTTGGTCCTCGAGGAGAGGAGGTCCAGGACCTCCTCCCGCCCAAGACCAAGGGCGTCCGTCTTAGCGAATGACACGCTGGGGAGCCTCTCGATGAAAGCATCGAGGTCGACTCTCGTTGCGTTTTTTGCCGATGACGTGGAGGACGCAAAGGTCTCCTCCACGATGGACATCTCCACGTCCGGTGTTGGGGCCGCAGGCTCGCGACTCCCAGGTGTTTGCAGGGACGGAGCAGGGGTCACTGGTGGAGGGGCAGGAGGCGTCTCCTCCATAGGAAAGGCTGGGGCCGCTGGGTGGAGATGGCCGAGGTGCGGATGAGTGGAGCGCAGCTCGGGCCACGGGAGGAGCGCTGCAAACCTCCATGGCTGGATTGGAGGGTGTCGGCGCAGGAGGCTGGGCTGCTGACCGCTGAGGCGGTGCAGGGGTGGTCGGTGGTGGGACGCCAGCAGGAGTGGTCGGTGGGGCCGTTCTGGTGTTGTTGGCCAGCCCTGCAAGCAGGGGGCAGATGGCCCTCCGATGCCCTTGTCCGTGGCACCTGGAACACCTGATGCCCGAGGATAGGTACGCAGGCCAGGCTTGGCCTTTGATGTTGATGTCAAGGCGGGTTGGAAGCCTCTCGATGGTGATCCCCTCATGTAGGGTGATGAAGACGTCACGCCGGCCATCGACGTAGACGTAGGGGCCCGCCTTCATCTGCTTAGGGGCGATGGACGTAACCCGCCCATATGGAGAGAGGGCGGTGATGACAGCAGAGTCCGCCACAAAGAAGGGGAGGTTACCCACTGTAATCCTTTCCGCTCTTTTGCGGAAAGGGAATGCTCTGAGGAGTGTTCCCTCAACCTCGAGGCCCTCACTTATGAGGCGCTCGGCCAGGCCTCTGTTGGTCAGTCCCAGGAGCTGATGGCCGTTCACCTTGGTGATCTGGATGACTCCGGCAGTTCCTCCGAGCATCCTGTCCAGTGCCCTAAGGTAGTGGAAGGGCTCCAGTTCGGGGCTGTGTTCGATGTACACACAGTGTTCCTCGGAGGAGGACGCCTGCCGCGCCCTGGCTTCCGCGATGTGTGCTCTGGTGACCCTGATCTCTTGGGCCCGCGGCACCGAACCCGCCGATGGTTGAGGTCGGCGAATGGTCCTAGAGCCTCCGGGATTGGAGGATGGTGCAGCCGCCGTAGGCGAATTTGCCGAGCCACGGCGCCTCTTCCTACCCTGGACGAGGGTAAATCCTTCCTCAGCTCCAGGATTCACCTCTTCTGTGATGTCAGCCCAGTTTCTCCGGATTTGAGCAGCGGCGTCAGAAGTTGGAATAGCCGCAAGGTCGACCGGCGCGGCAGAATTTGCATCCTGGCTGCCGGCGGAGGGATTTACATAGTTTTGATTTTTAGTCAAAACTATTGGATTTTTGTTCTGCAAAACGTCTTTTGCTGTTATTTCCGCACTGGGCTGTGCTTTGGAGCCGAGCCTTACAGGCTTGTCTTCGGCTTTTGACGGGCTTTCAGCCCATACCATATTTGTCGCCATCCGCGACACTTTTCGCCCGCCAGAGGCGAAAAACTCAGGAGCTCGCGCGACGCGTGGCCGCACGGCCGAGTGTAGACATGTGGTGCGCTTACAGTAAAAGCAGTCGCTAACTACCCACCATGATTAACATGGCCTGTACCACGTGTACTAGGGATAAGCAAAAAAAAGTTTAACAAGAATTCAGACAATAACGTCCTTTAATAGGCTCCAATACGAATACAAGAAACTAGAAAAGAAATAAATGATTATTTACAGCAATATATATAAAATGAAAGGATTTAAAAGCACGAATGTTACTTTTATATATAATACAAAATTTTCTACTGTCCTTACAGCGATGAGCGGTTTCGCCAATTTAATCCACCAGACCGCTTCTCAGAGCTCTAATACTGTATTGGACGATTCTGCTTATATATGCAGCACTGAAGGGTAGAATCTCAGAAATGGTTTTCAAGAAAATTATGGACATAAGCTTATAGGACAGTAGAATTACATTCAAATATTTACATCGAGCAATGCTCTTCCGTAAACAATAAAGACAAGGCCAGTTAGGTATAAATTAACACAAAGCAATAACACGTGCCATCTATTTATCCTTTCATTTTATATGTATAGATGGCGCGTTATTGCTTTGTGTTAATTTACAGCAATGTTATATACACAATGTATCAAATAGAGGGAAAGAAAGAAAGCTATAGAGAGAGAGAGACAATTGACAATTCACATAATTTATTGACATCTTGTCAATACAGGTAAAGTGCACAGTCCGCACTAATCAAAAAATTAACAAAAATTAAAGAACATAAAAATTAAATATATATACATCAGACAGAATCCTCAATGAAAGGACGTCTGGAATTGAGCCTTACAAGCCACCTTAAATTCGGATAGCTTCTGGGTTATGTAGTGGTCACTGTCCCCAATACTCGCTATTGCACGGCCGAGGAGCTCCGCGAGAATGATCCTTTCATCGGGCGTAAGGCTGACCAGGACTTCCTCCTTTTGTTGGCTGTAAAAAACCGCTCGTGCTACCATCTCTGTTTGAATGTACAAGGGACGCAGGACTGAGAGAGAGAGAGATAGAGAGAGGGAGAGAGATTTGTGAATAAAAAAGTTTAAAAAGAAACTTCTTCCTGGATGCTTGGTATTTCCACCTTAATGTTGATACAAGGGATTACTTTATCGAATTGAAATAAACTTAGGAAAACCAGAATGCGTTCAACATTTGGCGGAAACTTTTTCGTATTTTCAGCACACCACAGGCTCACCATAACTCATCTAACAGTATAGAAAACCGCTAACATTCATTTCTTTATTATTTTAGATTTTCGTTCAAATCCAGATCGTTCCTTTATCTTCACTTTGTTCTAGCCTTTAGTGGGTACTTCCAAATTAAAAGGGCCAATTATTTAGTCGCCTGTTAAAATGCTATTGACATTAGGACATGATCCATTATTGAACTTTTTTAGCATCTTTTACAGCAACATAAAACATGTCATATGATACAGAAAGACGTGAATTGCTGATACAGAAAGACGTGAATTGCTGATACAGAAAGACGTGAATTGCTGGTGCAGAAAGGCATGGATTGCTGGTGCAAAAAGGCATGGATTGCTGGTGTAGAAAGGTGTGGATTGCTTGTGTAGAACGGCGTGGATTGCTGGTACATAAAGGCGTTGATTGCTGGTGTAGAAAGGCATGGATTGCTGGTGTAGAAAGGCATGGATTGCTGGTGTAGAAAGGTGTGAATTGCTGGTGTAGAAAGGCGTGGATTGCTTGTGTAGAAAGGCATGGATTGATGGTACAGAAAAGCGTGGATTGCTGGTGTAGAAAGGTATGGATTGCTGGTACAGAAAGGCGTGGATTGCTGATACAGAAAGGATACAGAAAGGCGTGGATTGCTGATACAGAAAGGATACAGAAAGGCATGGATTTCTGGTGCAGAAAGAATACAGAAAGGCGTGGATTGCTGATACAGAAAGGATACAGAAAGGCGTGGATTGCTGGTACAGAAAGGCGTGGATCGCTGATACAGAAAGGCGTGGATTTCTGGTGCAGAAAGACACTTGCAAAATATAAATCATAATATGTTCACGAACTTTAGGGACAACCTTATATTTGGAAGTATATTGATCCAGAAAAGAAGAGGTGAATCATAAGGCCTAGTCAGACTGGGAGAAGGTGGCTGGCAGAGCTACTCTCCAATCCAAATTTAGCCGCTAAGGCATCTTGCCAAGAATTGACGAATTGCATCTGATGATGGGACGTCGGATAAATCAGACTCTGTTTATATATAGCAGGTAGGGTGGCCAAATGGTGTTGGGAGAGTAAACACTGCCAACCTCATTATCATCATCACCTCTCTGTGATCTATTTTAAATAAAAATACTATTTATTATTAGGATATCTATAAATATTCTCTTCTTCAGCCAATGACATGATGGTAGTATACTGCTGGCATTATACACCCGTAGTTTTCTTTTATTCTCTGTTATTTTACATAAATTTATTTTCTTTTTATAGTAAGCTTATAATCTTTTCTTGTAGCTCCATCTTACGGTCGATTTGGACAGTTATAATATAAAACTTCGATATACAATAACAAGACCCTGTAGCTTTACACAACCAAGATAGAGGACATTGCAACTGGTGTGATAGAGATGTATGAAGACATCTGAGGCTCTTCATTGGACACGGCAACAACAACAGAAAATTGACATGGGCCCAGAACAGCAGCTTTACACACCCAAGATAGAGGACATTGCAACTGGTGTGATAGAGATGTAAGGAGACATCTGAGGCTCTTCATTGGACACTACAACAACAACAGAAAATTGACATGGACCCAGAACAGCAGCTTTACACACCCAAGATAGAGGACATTGCAACTGCTGTGATAGAGATGAATGGAGACATTTGAAGCTCTTCATTGGACACGTCAACAACAGAAAATTGACATGGACCCAGAACAGCAGCTTTACACACCCAAGATAGAGGACATTGTTACTGCTGTGATAGAGATGTATGGATACATCTGAGGCTCTTCATTGGACACGACAACAACAGAAAATTGACATTGACCCAGAACAGCAGCTTTACACACCCAAGATAGAGAACATTGCAACTGCTTTGATAGAGATGTATGGAGACATCTGAGGCTCTTCATTAGACACAACAACAACAGAAAATTGACATAGACCCAGAACAGTAGCTTTAAACACCCAAGATAGAGGACATTGCAACTGCTGTGATAGAGATGTATGGAAATATCTAAGACTCTTCATTGAACACGACAACAACAATGGGTAACGTGACCCTATCAATCTCCAGGCTGAAAGATATTGAATGCCTGAAAGGTAGGTTTGGAAGAACAACGAAATCTGGGTGCCGAGATTCAAAATGACCCTCATTTACCTTCTTGAGGTCATTCATTTGTCATTTTATGATGGTGGCGGAGGTCTGCAGAATAGGTCCTGCAAATAGATACTGCAGATTCCGAAGTTGGCGATACTTTCTATAAAAAAGGAAGGTATGAACGATTGCTAATTTGAATATGTGGTTAACAGCCATAAATGAAAGGTCAAATCCATTCTGGATTTTATTTGGTTTATGAAGAAAAGAATTAAACTCAAATTTCTGGGGATGCTATAGGAATTTTCAGGTATAGTTAAATTCAATTCCCAATATGGTGCTATTCTGGCCTAT
>CP092863.1:67944188-68043408 GCA_030710605.1 Cordylochernes scorpioides | reverse complement strand
TTTATATAAATCTTATGATAAAATCTCAGACATGCTCAATATAGGGTTGAAGTCTGGAATCTTGCATGGTCAAATCATCCATTCAATTCTTCTGAGAATTCTAGATTAGATTTATTCAGTAAGGATGTCATATTCTATAAAATAACCCCTTGCATAAATATTGAGTAAAATCAATCATTCCTCCAGGGAAAAGTATATTTTCAAAACATTTTTATTGTTCTCTAGCTTTCGGGCACGGACGTCCTTTTACAGGAGAAATATTGGTATGTGGTATGGAGATACCAGGTTTTCTCCTGTAGAAGGGCGTACGTGCCCGAAAGCTAGAGAACAATAAAAATGTTTTGAAAAGACACTTTTCCCTGGAGGAATGATTGATTTTACTCAAGGATATCATATAATGTAATGCATTAGCGCGCCATCTGTTATCAAAATACGAAACTATTATAGACGCCTTTGATTATTTTTAATATAATGTGAACCTCTATATTTTCTATACAGATTTTTTTTTTTAATATTCATATTTATTTATATTTTGCTATTCTGGAAACTTCCCTCATTGCTTATCTTGTATCTTATAAATATTTATTTTTGCCTTTAAAAAATTGTCTTATCATTTTGAAGTTTGTATTTCCTAATTTTCTATGTATAGTGTGGACCTCTATCATTTATAAGCAGCTAAACATTAGCTAGTGATCTCATCACGATGTATCCAATCAATTAAACATAGGTTATTCATGCCTATAAGTATAAGGAGTGAGGTAATTGATGCTTAGTTCATTTGATCCCAATATTCTATTTTCTCTAAGCGCGATTGATTTTCTCAATTTTAGAAAGACAGTATCGTATCCAACTTTCTCTTCAAATGAAAAATTATTTAGAAATTAACATTAAAAGTTTTTATTAGGGATACTTGTCCTATACAAGATTCTTCTTTATAGGTAAACAGAAGTAACCTATTCATTATGTTAAAATTGCGGATTTCGATTTAGGTCATATACCTTTTTTCGTAAATTTTGTAAGAGAGAGAGGTATAATATAATAGTAATCTTACAGAAAGTTGAGAATAACATTAATTTTCCTTCAAGTTGGGTTCTCTTTTCTGTGTTATGCATTTTGACTGTGCTGTTCTCCAGAATTTGTGAAAAGTCAATGCATTTGTTTTACTTTTCATTACTTTTGCCAATAAAACATATGGCAAATTGTTTTCTCAAGCAATATATTATGGAGAAGAATTATTCATATATCTTTTTTTTAAATCTAGAATCTTTAATCAATATATTGGTCAACTCTTCCATGTTACAAGGTGCCTGCCTCAATTCAATCAATGTGGTCCTTTTACATATATTCTTATATGTAATTTTCATCGCAGTAAGGGCAGTAGAAGTTTGTATTATGTATAAAAGAAACACTCGCGCTTTTATATCCTTTCATTTTATATATATAGATGGCGCGTTTTATTGATTTGTGTTAATTTAAGACTAACTGACCTTGCCTTTATTGTTTGCGGAAGAGCATTGCTCGATGCAAATATTTGAATGTAATTTTACTGTCCTATAAGCTTATGTCCATAGTTTTCTTGAAAACCATTTCTGAGATTCCACCCTTCAGTGCAGCGTATATAAGCAGAATCGTCCAATACAGTATTAGAGCTCTGAGAAGCGGTGTGGTGGATTAAATTGGCGAAACCGCTGGGAGGATTCACCACTGATGAACCAGGCCCTCCCAATATTTTTTTTCATCGCAGTAAGGGCAGAAGAAGTTTGTATTAATATATACAGTTATCAGCGTCATAATCAATTATTTCTTAATCAATTCTGTCACCGTTTGCTCTGTGAATAGAATAAATACCCAAATATGGCCATTTCTCATAACCATCGGTGGTTCAGTGGTAGAATGCTCGCCTGCCACGCGGGCGGCCCGGGTTCAATTCCCGGCCGATGCATTTTTTTTTTTTTTTACAATTTCTAAAACTCATTTATATATTATACAAGAATGACATCCACAGCACCAATTTATAATTGTAACGAATAGTATTTGAATAAAAGCATTTAATTGGGTAAAACCCGGGCGTTGCCCGGGTCATTCGGCTAGTTATGTTTAAAAGAAACATTCGTGCTTTTATATCCTTTCATTTTTATATATTCTTATCTTGTATATAGTTTTCTATCGTTAAAAATAATGGCACATCATTTTTATACTGATGCAACTTTTCTCAAAAAAGTGAATATATTGTTCTTATTTTTAAAATAATAATCTCCCTAGGTCTCACAGGGGTCGGCAACCTTTTGAGGAGGAAGAGTAAAAAATTACAATTTACAAAATTTCAGAGTTTTTAAAGAGCCACACATTTTTTTTCTCTTGCCAAGACTTAATAGTACTCGAATAAATAAAAACTTTATATCCATCAACATCCCAAAAAATTGTTAACCAAACTTTACCGGCCGAACGTTGAGACCTGAGGAACATGTAATTCGTCCATTTTTGAACTCGTTAACCCATTTATAAATGTTTTTTTGAGACAAACAAGACTCACCATAGATATTTTTCATTCTTTGGCATATTTGAGATGTTTGAATACCTTCTGCATTCAAGAAACAAATAACTGCACGTTGTTCAAGCGCGGTGCAATCCTTCAAGGGAGCTTCCATTTTAGTTTATTTATAAGTCTCGCGCCGCGCGTGGGAAAAAAGAACAGAACACCTTAAATAGTCTCTCGATGTTATATTTTAATATTCTGTGGTTTAAATTATTTTTGCTTTTTTAATTTTTAAGAAATAAGATAATTCACCTTATTTATTGATCCCCCTTTGTATTTTCATATTCAAAGAGATGCAGGTGGCACGCGAGCCGCAAGTTGTCGACTTCTGCCCTAGGTAAATATAGTAAAAAGTTCAAAAGAACAATGGAGAAAAGTTTATTGCATATTGGCTTATTTTTCTAAATTAACCAATTTTAAAACCTTTTTTTTTTCTATTTTATTTAAGCCTCTAAATATCTGCAAATATCTTAAGAGTTTATTGGGTTTTTAAACAATATATATATGACAGCTCAAATTTCTAAGAAAAATTCTGTTTAATGCTTTGATAGATGGAAATTATAATTATTTAAAATATTAGAGTGTGAGATATTAACACATAGAGAATTTGCAAAATATAAAACAAGTGTCAAAATTCGAAACTATTTTAAAGGCGTAAGATTCTTTTTGTAATTAAACAATTTCTACTGCCCTTACTGCAATGGAAAAATTATTGGGAGGGCCTGGCTCATCAGTGGTGAACCCACCCAGCGGTTTCGCCAGTTTAATAAACCTGGGAGGGTTCACCACTGAGGAGCCAGGCCCTCTCAATAATTTTTCCATTGCAGTAAGGGCAGTAGAAATTGTTTAATTTCAAAAAGAATCTTACGCCTTTAAAATAGTTTCGAAATTTGATAACAGATGGCGCGCTAGTGCATCATAAAACAAGTGTATTAACATTTTTAAATTAATAAATTTAAGTAGTGATTAAATGACAATTTTTTGAATGCATATGTAGAGATTGTAGAAAAGATGCTAGATGGAAAAACTATAAAAAAATATTACAAGAATTAGTTTGATGTAATAATTAAAAGATCAAAAAATCAATTTGAACATACATCGTTTTTAGAATAATTCAGTTATTTTTAAAGAGCATAATCATATAAGAGTATAATCACATAGTTGCAGACTGTCTAGGAATCTAAGTTTAATTCCCGAAAAAAAATCTGGAATTAACAATATACAATCATAATACTAATATATGATTTTTTAAATAGCCTCTCTCTAAAATTATACAAAGGCCAATGAACTATTCATTCATTTTCTGCACCACAAGATAGAAAGATATTCCAGGTAAAGAATATACACCTGAAACACAATTTAGAAAGAGAAAATTTTAAATAATTTTAAAAATATTTTTTTCTATAATTACTTTTATGGTATATTTAGTTAGGTTTTTATAGTGTCAAATTTACAATATAATTAGATGTCTCTTTTTATCTATACCTTTTATGATGACTCTGACATATTGGAGAACACTTTTCGTCTTTTTTATTTTTAATTAATGTTTTAAATAGTGACTGACACTTTAATTTCCACCAGAGACAGCTGAATTGCCTCCAAAACCTACACACAATATTTATTTTATAAATAGTTCTAAAAAAAGGCGATCAGTTATCATTTTTACAATATAAAAACAAACGACTTTATTTTCTATAAAATAATGGCCATATTAAGCTGAATACTGTGAATTTTGATGTTATTTGATAATTATAACTTTATTAAGGACCAGTAATTGTGACCTTAATAATGATCTTTCATATATAATACCCTGTTGTAAATAGTATAATCTGTGTAAATATAAAGATCTGTCAACACTATATTAGCATAAGCAATGGCGCTATAATAAATATGTAATTCATCTAGCGCGGTGCTGTATTGAATGGCTATATATATATAGAGGCTAAAGGTAAAATAGAAACAGTACAAAAGATATAACAGACTCCACCCCTTATAATGTATTGTATATTATTTTTATGATATGTATATTTTTGACCTATATTATAAAACTGCTAGCTACAGCTTTAGAGAGTCGGTTGTATTCCAAAGTGGAATGTGCCTTGTGCCTCACCCTCAGCGAATTTGTGTCATCGTTCGTTTGTTTATGTTGGGAGTTCCACAAATAGTACTGGGGGGAGGGACATGTGATTGGAGAATGTTCTGGAACTTTCCAAGAACCGAGATTCCAGGCTTCTGACATAATTTCTTTTGCTGTGTTATTTATAGAAGAGAGGGGCACCCTCTTCTAACACTTTTATTTCTCGATTAGTCCACAATTCTAGTTAGCTCCATCTGCTTAGAGAATGAATATTTGACTATTTAATGTAATAAAATTTTCGATTTTTATATCTTCTAGTAATTTTATTATTTATATATGTTTTGAATATAAAGTTAGTCAAATTTTAAAAGCTTTTTCATTAAAAAACGTGGTCAATTATTATTTAAAACTCTAAACAGGTATAATATTTATGCACAGATTAAAAGCTGTGTGAACTATTTTTACATAATTTGTAAAGAATATAAAAACAAGTATATTGAAAGAAAATATAAAATTAAGCGATAATAAATGTTCGAAAAAAATTCGATTAAATTATCATTTAAACTAATCTTTTTTTTTTTGTATTTTCTATTGCTAAATCTAATAAACTGTTAAAATGTAGACAGCTATTGATGTCATATCATTTAAATATCTAATTTGTTCATGAAGGGAAAACATAGATAATAAATAAAATATTTTATATATCTCTAATATATTAATTTTATATTTTAATTGCTAAAAATGGATGAATTTTATAATTAAATTAAACTTTTACCCTTATATTTATTAACTATTCTCGAGAAAATCAAATCAGGGCAAAAATAAAGAAAAATAAATTATATGTACTTGAAGTTTTAAGAGTTATTAAAAAATAATTTTATTTAAATTGAAAGCTCATTTATCCATTAAAATATATTTTGGATAATATTGGTGAAAAGGGCTTTCAAGCGACTCATAGATTTACATCGCATAACATATTTTAACAGTCTCATTGTTGCGTATTCCATATTTTAACTGTTAATAATTTAATTGATAAATAATAATATATTAAATATTATTATTAATTTTAATTATCCAAAATATAAAACTTTTCTAACGTTTATAATTTAAAATAATTTATATACCACAGAGTTATTATTTTATTTTCGGAATAGGTATTTGCAAAAGGAATAAACAAATATTGCACAAGTGTAACCAGGGTGAGGCTCGTTTTGATTGTCCTAATTTGAAGTCATGTCAACTCCCATTGAAAAGCTCCGTAAGCAATGTTTGCAAAGAGGTGCTTCAGGCATCAAAGGTTTGGCAAGAACCTTTAGAATAATGGATGATAATTTGGACAGAAAAATTTCGATGGAAGAATTTAAGACTGGACTTAGCGACTATGGCCTTCATCTGACACCCGATGAATTGAATCAATTGTTCAGTAGCTTGGATAAAGATAATAGTACAACAATTGACTTCGATGAATTCCTAAGAGCTATTCGACCTCCTATGTCTGAGTTACGCCTTAGTTTAATCGATCAGGCTTTCAAGAAAATGGACCAAACTGGAGATGGAGTAGTCACCATTGCGGACTTAAAGGGCATTTACAATGCCAGACGACATCCCAAGTATCTCAACGGTGAATTAACCGAAGAAGATGTCTTCAAAGAATTTTTGAAAAATTTTGAGGCCCCAAACAGCGTTGATGGAAAGGTTACCCAGGAAGAATTTCTTAATTACTATGCTGGAGTAAGTGCCTCCATTGATACGGATGCCTATTTTGATCTTATGATGAGAAATTCCTGGAAGATCTAATTGTAACGCAAGTATTTGGCAACACCATATATTTTTAAATACTTCTTCTTGCATAATGCCATGTTAAAATTATTATTATTATTTTACTTTTTAATTCCTTAGCACAGATTTAAAGGCTATTTTTAAAATATATATCTTAATGCTGCATTTAACCTATTAAGCCTAACTTCCATATATAATTGTGCCAATGTATTTGTCATTTAAAAAGTGTGCTTCCTTTTATCTAGAATTTTCTATTTGAGACTTAAAATATTGCTTTTAAACGCAACATACATATTCTTAAAAGGCCTTTACTTAAAAAAAATTAGGATAAAATATATGAAATTTATATATATATGATGCTTTGACAAGTCATATTTAGATGATATTTTTTTGGGAAATATTATAAATGAAAAATATTATATTGCAATATTTATAAAACAATCACCTCTTGATTTAGTGAATTAATTTAATAACAAATGTTCATTTAAATATCATTTTTAATATTGTTAATGATAAAGCACAATTTTGGATTATAGATAAAAGAAAATAAGACCTAATCCAAATAAATTAATAGTGTGTGACATTTCAGTAACAGCATTGTTACCATCATCAGACAAAAGTACTGAATTATTCTAATGATTGTAACAATGCTGTTATAGATAAGTCACACACTATTAAAATTATTTGGATTAGGTCTTATTACCTTGTGTTTAATATTGTTAAATTTTTCTTTTAACTATATATAAATGATATTTAGAAAAGTTAAATTTTTAAAAAAATTGTGTTGAAATCTAAATTTGTCAATAATTGTTGTAAAGTTATTGCTAGCTTTTGATGGAAATATTTTGATGTAAATTGTCATGTTTTTTTTTTTGTAAATGTTAAGACATCAAATTTTTACTTCATATTTGCAGTTGTAAGGTATCTATATAATTTGGCTCATTAGAGGCATAATGTTGATGAAACAATGCACTGTGTAAATTTTTAACTCTAAAAATCCAACAATAAAGTATTAGGGATACTTGTCCCATACAGAATTCTCCTAGATAGGTAAACAGAAGTAAACAGTTATCTACAAAAAGTGGAGATTAACATCAATCTTTCTTCAAGTTGGGTCACTCTTTTGTGTTATACCTTTTGATTTTGCTATTATCCAGAATTTGTAAAAAGCCAATGTATTGGTCTTGCTTTTCAAAGCCTTTATTATGGACACTTGTTCCATACAGAATTCTCCCAGATACAGAAGTAAACATAACAGTTATTTACAGAAAGTGGAGATTAAGATCGATCTTTCTTCAAATTTGGTCGCTATTCTGGGTTATGCCTTTTGATTTTGCTATTATCCAGAATTTGTGAAAAGCTAATGTATTGGTCTTGCTTTTCACTACTTTTGATAATAAAACATATGGAAAACTATCTTCATAAGCAACCTTTTGGTGGTGAATTACTCTCAAGATTCGGTGGACGAGTGGTTTAAAACCCTCAATTCCTGACAGCCATGAACCAGGGGTTTAATCCTGCATTGAGCTCTTTGTGTTTAATATGTGAATAACCTTCACATATATTATTCATTGTTACAATTATCATAAACTAGGTTGCTCTTGTTGAGCGGTACCTAATAAAGTGATTTTGAAACAACAATTATTCTCTCATCTTCCAAAGTCAAACAGTAAAACGTATTTTCTTCTTTCTTATTTCCACTCAATCATATTAAGGTATAAGCTTGTAAAGCTTGAGACTTTTGATGGTGTCTGCCGGGGATGAGTAGAGCTCATCAATGGATGAGTCAATAATGTATTTTGGGGTTGTAGGTTGACACTTAGTACATAGTGGGAAAACCTTGCAACCATTCTGGAAAGTCATTGTCCGTAGATGACCAGACTTAAGTCTGGAAATCAAAGACTGTTCTTCTCTTGGGAGAACACACAGAATTGGTGTTTGTCCCTCCTGCTAAAACGTATAAAATCATTCATTAAAAAGTTGAGGAATAAGAAAAAATAAAGAGAGAGAATCTACTAAATGGTAAAAGTAATTATTCAGAAAAAATGTCATTTTAGCGCATATAAATCAAGTTGATAATATGGAAGCCAGCATTGCAATTATTGACAATTCAGATTTCAACAAAATATCTTTTAACTCATTTGGATTAGGTCTTATTTTCTTGTATTATAATCTATAATCCAAATTGTGCTTTATCATCTTTTAACTCATTCAAATTTTGTTAAAATATCTATTATTGTTTTTAAAATAGCAGATGTAATCAGAAATATGTATTTTTTTATGGATAGATACAGTAGAACTTCTCTGTAAAGGACAAAACTAAGTTGCAGAACCAAAGTGTCCTTTAGGGAGAAATGTCTTCTTAACAGAGAGTTGCCATATAGCAAAAATGGTAATTTTGGCAGTGAGAAAAACTGTCCTTTAGAGAGGTGTCCTCTAACAAGAGTGTCCTTGCATGGAGGTTTTACTGTAAATTTCTAATTTTCTTCTAAATTTCAATCAAGAGGTGCTGCATATAAATAAGCCAATAACTGAAACAGATTGCTAATAGATAGAAAAAAATCACCTATAATCCAACAATTATTATCCATAAATATATTTGACTTTACATATTTAGGCATTTAAAATTTAAAGAAAGTCTTAACTCAAGATATATCAAAATTAAAGATAAAAATTAGATTGCATAATAACAAAAATAGTAAACTATGTGATAAAATATTGTTTGACTTAAAAATGTTCTTGTGATATTCTCTGAAATACATGGCTTTTTCTTTTTGTTTTTCTGATATAAAATATATCAATTCCCAATTTGGTGTATTAGGTTATTAAGTTTATAATTTAGGGCTTTTTTAATAATATAAAATATTATTTATTAGCAACAAATATATAATTTACATTTTAATATTTATATATACAGAAATAATAAAAAAAAAAATGTAAACATGATAAGTTTATTTGCAGACGATAAATTTAATATAATCATAGAATTTTATGACCAAATATATTTAGAACATTTGAAATAGGCTCCAAAAATCCTTTAATAAAATCTACTTATTTTTTATTAAACTTATTATATAAATTTAACTTTTTAGGCCTAAAAAATTGTGAGAGTATTCTATTTGTAAACTTTAGGATAAAGAAAATTTTTGAAGTATTGCAAATATAGCTTTGTGATATAGTTGTTGTGGTATATTATTGAGATATGTTTTAAAATGTTAACTTTTTGCAAAAGAAAGTATTTTTTGACATCTTTCATTGCCTTTTTCTAACCCATTTCTCTCTCAAATAGCCGTCCTATTCTCTTATAGCTATTGAAAAATCATTTTGATATTTTTTTTATCACTTTGAACACTTTTTTTTTTTTTGTTTAACCATGTTTTTTTTTTTTATTCTTGGCTTTCATTGTTATTTTTTATCTTGTTTTTCTGTTAATGACTTTCTACCCCCCCTCTCTCTATGAATTAAGCCTATTTAGTTAATGTGTTCTTTTGTTATATTTACGAGAGCCCCTTCATAAGTTTTTCATAGAGATATGCATACATGGTCCCAATTTAGTTATGTTTGTGTTCTATATTGGATTGTTTGAGATAGAATTTGAAATAGCAAAAGAGAGAAACAAAATCAAAAGAAGTTTTTATTATTGAAAAAATCTGAATTATATCTAGTGTTATGTCATTGGGCGAGTCATATATATTAGAGAAATGTTCTTTTTTTTTTTTTTAGTCATAGAAATTGGGTGCTATAGTCAGAAATAATGTGTCAACATAACGGGTAATATTCTCTATCATGTTTGTTCCTCTGTAATTCCTTTTTATTTTTTAAAAACAACTATATGTTTTCTATCTCTATTTAAGTTACTTTTTTTTTTTATTATTTCTATGATTTTTTTCATGATAAGGTACAATTTGGATTATTGTTTAGAACTACAAGACTAAAATCCAGATAAATTAATATTGTGTGATGTTTTGGTAACTGCTGTTACCATCATCAGATAATAGTCTTTAGACTTTAGTGTTACCGAAATGTCGCACACTATTAATTTTTTTGGATTTAGTCGTATTACCTTGTAGTTCTATGATTTCATTAAAAAATTCCCCATTTGGCAACACCTGTAAGACATTTCAAAGTAATAATTAAGGTTAATTGGACTTCATTTAAATTGAGGTTAGTTAGGACGGATGGCCTTGTTTCTTGACTGAGAGACATGGAAGTTATGTTTTTGGGGGGAAAATGTCTTTTTTTTTAATTTGGGGAGCGGAATCATGTGAAAGATTGAGTCACCAGAATTAGAATTATTATTGGAACACCATATTTTTGTCCATGGAAAAGGAGAGATGCCATTGCCCCGTTAGTCAGCCACATTTCAGAGTTCCCTGTTTACGGTTACCAGTAGTTTTTTTGTCCATGGAAAAGGAGAGATGCCATTGCCCCGTTAGTCAGCCACATTTCAGAGTTCCCTGTTTACGGTTACCAGTAGTGGCTTGGAGCTCACGACACTGTACTTCACCCTACAGGACCGTCCATTGTGCTTTTTCTACCGCCTGCCACGTTGGACTTCTGGGTGGAATGTGGTTTAGTGTAATCCTCTTAAAGTCTTCCCTTTCCTTTTTTAATTGTTGTGTAAGGGTTTGAGATTTATTCTTTTTTTAATTTGTCATATAAAAGTTCTTTGTTTATAAAAAAAACTATATATATATATAGGTGGTCATTCTGCTAGCCCAAGTCAAAATTAACATTTTCTGTCCTCTTTGAGTTTATTTAACAAGGCCTTCTTCAACTTTAAGACCTAGTTTCTTTGATTGTAAAGCTTTGATATATTGGTACGCCACAACAAAGTTTTTTTTTTTCCAATGATTAGTAGTTTTAAAATAACGAAAGTTTTTGTTTATTTTGTTATAAATTTGTGAGGTGTATAGAGTATGCAGTTAGCCATTTTTGGTTCAAGTGATAAGGCACAATTTGGATTATAGATTATAAACACAAGGTAATAAGACTAAATCCAAATAAATAGTGTGTGATGTTCTGGTAACACACTGAAACGTCAGACACTATTTATTTGGATTTGTTCTTATTACCTTGTGTTTATCTTTGGTTCAAGTTTTTGTTTGAGGATTCACACACTTTCATTTAACAGTCTCCACCATATTCTGAGTTTGAACAGTAAAGCTTCTCCTATATTCTCTTGTTTCTTTATGCCTTGTTAGAGAGAGAAAAGTGGTGTCCCCAAAAATTTAATAGATTTTTGGGAGGAATAGGGGGTGATGTTTAAAGGGTTAGATACACACTCAGTATTGTTAAATTGATTATTGGAACAAGCGACAGTAGAACCTTCCTGTAAAGGACACCTAATTACAGAGCCAAAGTGTTGTTTTAGGGAGAGATGTTCTCTTACCATAGAGTTACTACATAGTAAACAATGGTAATTTTGTAAATGAAAACTGTCCTTTGTAGAGAGGTGTTCTCTAAAGGGAGGTTCTACTATATATAGTTGCCAATCAACCCCCCAATTATGAAAATGGACTCTATGACATTAAAAGCCTTATAACTCCCCCCCCTATCAGATATTTTATAAGTTTTTATTCTCTCATTTATGTCTTACCTTTAATAATGCATTTAAAAAAATCTATTTCTTGTTTTGATTTGTTTTTTTTTTAATATTCTTTGTTAAGTTTTTTTTTTTGCCTTTTTATTATTATTATTATTATTTTTAAAAATATATTTTATATATTTCTATTGTCTTTTGACTTTTTTTTTCCCCCTAAAAAATGTAAATGATGCAATGTTTTTCTATTTTTTTTGTTACTTTTTTTTAAATATATTTTTTAAGAGCATATATTTGTATATATATGCTTGTATGTATACATTTTTTATATATATGTTTAAATTTTGAAAATAACATTGTTGAGTTTTATATATTTTGTATATGTGGAAAAAGTTTTTGACTAGAATTTTTGTCATTTAAAAAAAAAATTAGTTTTTTTTTATATACTTTTTTTGTGGTAGTTATTGAAATATTTTTTAAAAGAGTTTTATTATTATCATTATTATTATTAGAGTGTAATTAACTCCCATGTGAGCATTTATTTTTTAAAAATCAACCCGTAAACTAAATCAAAATTCTGATAAGCAACAACCTCCGGGAGAGACCACAAGTTTCAATGTTTTTTTATGCTGTGGTATCTCTTCATGGGAGTTGTATTCTAGTGCATTCACAGTATATATACAGTAGAACCTCCCTGTAAAGGACATCTAATTGCAGAGCTAAAATGTCCTTTAGGGAGAGGTATCTGCTAGTGTGAGTGTCCTCTAAAGGAAGGTTCTACTGTATAATATATTAGGTATATTCTCTCTAAAGATCACATCTAGAAGTTTGTCTTATCTTTTTATGAAGTAGAATGTTAAAGCCTTTATAATCAGATATATCCATGTCTTTCTATACAGCTTCCAACTGTTATCTTGAAACTGCCCAGTTTTGGATTACACGCAAGTCCTTATATACTCCCTCTCTCTCTATGCCTGGAAAAATAAAGCAAATTGTCCCAAATGCTACCCGGGACTTCTTCTTTTTTATCTACACTCAATCATATTAGGGTATTAAGTTGTGACCCTTGATAGTATCTGTTTGACAACCATCATGACTGGGAAAAGTAGAATGTATCTGCCTTTGTCATTAAGACAAGGAGACTACTCAGTGACTACTCAGGACCTGACTTGGTCTAATGGCCCAAGATCTCATCCAACTTGAGAGATTTCTTCGGTTCGAAGATACCCCTGCCTTCTCTCTATGTGGAATCTATGCAGAATGCTGTCCGACTTCAGAGCGGAATGTGACATCGAACCAGACCACCCTCAGTTAGATAGTTTTTCAGTTCACGTTTATAACACCCTCGATTCCCGATAGTCATGAACCAGGATCCCACGTTAACATTTTGTTTAATATATGAATAACCTTCACATATATTATTCATTGTTGCTATTATCATAAACTAGGTTGCTCTGTTTTTGTTTCTTATCCCCTTGTGTAAAGATTACATGAATTCCATGAGTCCATGCTCCTCAAGTTGTTTTATGATAAGCAGTGGCCTCTCCCAAAGGTCCTGTTTAATACTTTTAAAGGTTGCTCTTGTTGAGCGGTACCTAATAAAGTGATTTTGGAACAAGAACGTGTATACCATCCAGTCGGCTACCAGTTGATACATAACAATATTAAATTTCTCCTAGTTATTTCTTATTATCTCTGTGTAATCCAAAAATGTGTACTGGATAGTAAAGCATCAGCTTTTATTCAGTTCGTAGAATGACGAATCAAAGTCCATTTTCGTATTTGAGCAGAGAGTCCGGGGGTGGGAGGTCGGGCAACTCAACCACGCATGTGGCTGGTCCGGGGGGCGCGGGGACAAATGTGTAGTTTATATTGTCATTATAACTACTGCCTTTTTACACTCTTTCCCAGAGTAAAAATGCCGCAAGTTGAAGTACTATAAATTTAATGACAATTGCTTGCGCTTTATATTAAAAAAAAACTATTTTCTCAATCTCGTAAATGCTTCCAAAATATATATTCTAATTAGAAATATACATGTTGAATATATAATATTATTATTATCTTTGATAGAGTATATATATATATGTGGTACCTAAAATTGTCTTTTGGATACTTTAGTACTATGGTAGATTTTTTTTTTTTTAAATAGAATTTTTAAAGATTTTGTTGTTGTTTTTCTCTCCTAAGCTTGCTTGCTGTCATTATTATTATTTTTTTAAATTCTTGTTCCTAAACCTGTAGAGCTTGGTTTATATTTTTTACTCTTTTTTTTTTTCAATGTGTCTTCTTCTCTTTCAAGTTAGAAATTTAATAAAAATTGTGCTTTATCTCCTATTTGGCTTGTCTTTTTTGTGTTTTTTAACTGTAATGTATTTAGAAATGATTGTTGGTGTTTCTTATCCCTTTGTATAAAGATTACATGAATTCAATGAGTCCATGCTCCTCGAGCTGTTTTATGATAAGCAACGGCCTCTTTAAAAAGTCCTGTTTAGTGCATCTAATACAAGCCAAAATGTGTTCTGTAGCTGCAGGTGCCAAGCTACATTTTGGTTAGAAATGGTAATTAAAAGGTACAATTTGAATTATAGATAAGAATTACAAGGTAATAAGACCACAATCCAAATAAAAAGTGTGTGATGTTTCGGTAACAGCTTTGTTACCATCATCCGACAAAAGAATAAAAAAATGAAGAAAAAAATATTTTTAAAATTCTTTTTATCTGATGATGGTAACAACGCTGTTACCAAAATATCACACACTATTTATTTGAATTAGGTCTTTCTCTTTAGAATTAGGATTTTCTCTTGTATGGTTATATATAACAAAATCTTGGTCCCAATAGATATTTTACAAATATAGATAGTGAATTCTTCCTGGATTGTGAATTTAGACGATAAAAACATGGCGAAGGAAGGTTATCGTCTAAATAGATATTTTGTTATGATAAGGCACAATTTGGATTATAAACAAAAGGTAATAAGACCAAATAAATAAATAGTGACGTACAACAGCATTGTTACCTAAACGTCAAGCACTATTTATTTATTTGGATTTGGTATTATTACCTTGTGTTTAGATATTTTGTTAAAACAAGGTTCTACTGAGGAAATTTTGCAGAGAGGAAATTGATCCATAAAAATAAAGGTTGTCTCACAGAAAAATAGACGTTAAAACTAAGTGCCATTTAATGACCATCTCCACAAACTAGAATACTCAGGTTGGTGACAAAGCCACAACACCAGCTTTGTCAAACTGAGAAGCGTCCACCTGTAGACCATGGTTTTTGGCTAAAGACTGAATTTCGCTAGTTTGAAGAGACAGTCAATAGATGGTACTTAGTTTTAGTGTCTATTTTGACAGGAGAGGTGAACTAAGATTTCTTTTTTTTCTTATTCTTATCCCTAGTACACGTGGTACAGGCCATGATAATCATGGTGTGTAGAAATAGGCGACTGCTTTTACTGTAAGTACACCACATGTCTACACATGGGAAAAGCAGTTCGATTTTGCACTTACAAATGTGTCAGAGCCCTGTTTGGTTACTTGCACTCACTGGTGGGGTTGGACTTTTGCAAGAATAGTGGGCCATTGGAGCTTTTTTTTTTTTTTCAATCAGAAAAAAGTGTCCACTGCGGGAATCGAACCCGGGTCGAAGCGGTCGAAAGCCAACGGCTCAGACCATCTTTCCACTGACCCCTCAGGTAATATGATGCCTGGGTTAGTTGCCTGCTGGGAAAGAGATTGGTCTCACCTTGCTTCATAGCACCATCTAGCTAACTCTGTTGTGAGTGATGGCCCTGCAAACTCACTATGCTGATATTGATTGATTGGAGAGGTTCAGATGTAAGTTCACTGTGCAGGGAAAGAATTGACTTCATTAAAAAGTACAGTAGAACCTCCCTGTAAAGGACACATAATTGCAGAGCCAAAGTATCTTTTAGGGAGAGATGTCTTCTTTCTTATCTCCACACTGAATAAAGTAGAATGTGTCTGCCTTTGTCATTAAGACTGTGACCACTACTCAGTGGCAGGCCGACTTAGCTCCAAAAGAAATGGCCGCCTCTGACATGAGGAACAGACGCCATGTACAGCCGCTCCTAACATGGAGTACAAACGCTGCTCATCCTGTATCCCAGGATTAGGAGCACTTACAGGGTACTATCAGCATGGCCAGCTGAGCCCAGGTTTTTTAGTGAACTTGTTAAGAGGTGTCCTATTACCAGAGATTTTCTAAATAGTAAAAATGGTAATTTTGAAAATGAAAACTGTCCTTTGTAGAGAGGTGTCAGCTAAAGGGAGGTTCTACTGTATCACACAAATAAGGGGGGGCGGTGGAAGGATGGTCTAAACCTTTGGTTTTCGACCGCTACGACCTGGGTTCGATTCCCGCATTGGACACTTTTTTATGTTTAAAAAAAAAAAATGCTCCAATGGCCCCCAATTCTTGCAAAAGTCCAATCCCACCAGCGAGTACAAGTAACCAAATGGGGCTCTGGAACATTTGTAAGTGAAAAGTCGAACTGCTTTTCACATGTGTAGATATGTGGTGCACTTACACCAGTAAAAGCAGTCGCCAACTTCTACCCACCATGATTATCATGTCCTGTACCACGTGTACTAGGGATAAGCAAAAAAAAACACAAATTTTGTTTATTTTAACTCTTTCGCTGCTGACAAGATGCCAGTGTGACAATTGACAATGGTTTATTGACATCTAGTCAATGGTCAAGAAGCGAGTTTACAATAGAGAAAATATATACACCAGATGAGGCCTTCTCCGAAAGGGCGTCTGGATCCTATCAGGAGCCTAAAGCCGCCTTAAGTTTAGACAGGCACTTGCCAGTCCAGCCGTTCATGTCTTCAACATACCTGAAGCAAGAGAATCTACCACCCAACTAGACGAAAGAGACCTCCTCCATACCATCAAAACCCAATGCCTGCAGGAATGGAAATCTGATGCTGCACATGACTGGTACAGAGCAGGAGGGACAAGCACCGGTTCTGTCCTCCCAAGAGAACAACAATCTTTGATTTCCAGACTTAAGTCTGATCATCTACGGACAATGACTTTCCAGAATGGTTGCAAGGTTTTCCCACTATGTACTAAGTGCAATTCTCAGCCTGCAACCCCAAGACATATTATTGACTGTATTGACTCATCCATTGATGAGCTCTACTCTTCCCCAGCAGACACCATCAAAAGTCTCAAGCTTTACAAGCTTGATACCTTAGTGTGACTGAGTGGAGATAAGAAAGAAGAAGATGTCTTCAACATGCTTGAAGATAGGGTTGGGGAATTTGGTGAGGATAGACACCAGTGTATGATTGTTAATTTTTACTCAGGAGCTGAGAACATGCCAACCTTGTATCCAACATTTATTCTTCTTTAGAACAAGAAACACAAGTTCGAGAAAAGAGATTCTTTTTTAAGAGGATGATTGTACACAAGCTTTCAGGTAAGACCCAATATACATGATAAAAAGTACAACTTCCTTAAGTTTTGTCCATGAGTGTATCTTCAATAAAGGTCACTGTAATATCTTTCAGAGTTATTGTCTGAATCCCGATATACATGCTAAAAGGTACAACTTCCTTAAGTTTTGTCCATGAGTATGTCTTCAATAAAGGTCACTGTAATATCTTTCAGAGTTATTGTCTGAATCCTGATATACATGCTAAAAGGTACAACTTCCTTAAGTTTTGTCCATGAGTGTGTCTTCAATAAAGGTTACTGTAATATCTTTCAGAGTTATTGTCTGAATCCTGATATACATGCTAAAAGGTACAACTTCCTTAAGTTTTGTTCATAAGTGTATCTTCAATAAAGGTTACTGTAATATCTTTCAGAGTTATTGACAGAATCCCGATATACATGCTAAAAGGTACTACTTCCTTAAGTTTTGTCTATGAGTGTATATAAAGTTACTTGAAGGACTTATATATAGTGAAGTGAACAAAAGTGATATGAACAAGCCTTTTCATTCAATTTTATCTTGGAAATAACATGCCTTGAGATTTGATAAGGCACACTATTTGGATTATAAACACAAGGTAATAAGACCAAATCTAAATAAATAATGTGTGATGTTTCGGTAACAGCGTTGTTACCATCTTCAGACAAAAGTACTGAATGAGAAATAAATATGCTGTGATTTTTTCTCATTCAGTACTTTTGTCTGTAGATGGTAACAATACTGTTACTGAAGCGTCGCACACACTATTTTTTTAGATTTGGTCTTATTACCTTGTATCTCTTGAAGTTTAAAAGTGGTTAAAAATAACAAAATCTACAATTAGGTTGGTTTTACATGACATTCCAGGATCTTATGTCCCACATGAACCTTTCATTCTACAATCCAGCTGTGGTACCTGTGACAGTAAAAGGAGGAGGGGGAGCAGTAACAAGGTCACTAAAAAACCTGGGCTCAGCTGGCCATGCTGATAGTACCCTGTAAGGGCTCCTAATCCAGGGATACAGGATGAGCAGTGTTTGTACTCCATGTTAGGAGCGGCTGTACATGATGTCTGTTCCTAGCTTTACAAGCTTGATACCCTAATATGATTGAGTGGAGATAAAAAAGAAGAAGACCAGTCACAGTATTGTCTAAATACATTTCTTCCTATACATACAGTAGAACTACCTCCCTGTAAAGGACAACACCTAATTGCAGAGCCAAAATGTCCTTTAGAGAGAGGTGTTCTCTTACTGGAGAGTTTACGAGAGTATATAGAGTAAAAATGGTAATTTTACAAATTAAAACTTCTTTGTAGGAAGGTGTTCTCTAGAGCGAGTGTCTTCTCATGGAGGTTCTACTGTATAATGTATTACAAACATAAAATGCTGCATTAATGTGTCATCTGATACAGTTCTGGGAGGGTTTAACACTGATGAGCCAGGCCCTCCCATTATTTTATTATTGCAGTAATAATCATACGTGTCTGAAATTGCTTCAATTTCTTATATAAAATATGGTAGATTAAACTGGCAAAACCGCTGGGAGGGTCACCACTGATGAGCCATGCTCTCCTATTAATTTATCATTTTAATAATTGTTTAATTTTAAGAAGAATCATTCGACTGCTACGACCCGGGATCGATTCCCGTATTGGGCACTTTTTTCCAATTAAAAAAAAAATGCTCCAATGGCCCCCAATTTTTGTAAAAGTCCAACCCCACCAGCGAGTGCAAGTAACCAAACGGGGCTCTAGCACATTTGTAAGTGAAAAGGTCGAACTGCTTTTCACATGTGTAGACATGTGGTGCACTTACAGTAAAAAAAGTAGTCGCCAACTTCTGCCTACCATGATTATCATGGCCTGTACCACGTGTATTAGGGATTGTAATCAAAACTTGGCTTATGATAAGTGTGAAAAGTTGAACTGATTTGAACGCGAGTGAACATGCAATGTATCTCCAGCACAAACAGTCACTACCCACTGTGGTTGGGCTCGACAATCATACACTTTGGTTATACCATTATTATAGCCTGTAAAACCGTATACCATTATTATAGCCTGTAAAACCGTATACCATTATTATAACCTGTAAAACTATACCATTATTATAGCCTGTAAACCGTATACCATTATTATAGCCTGTAAAACCGTATACCATTATTATAGCCTGTAAAACTATACCATTATTATAGCCTGTAAAACTATACCATTATTATAGCCTGTAAAACTATACCATTATTATAGCCTGTAAAACTATACCATTATTATAGCCTGTAAAACCGTATACCATTATTATAGCCTGTAAAACTATACCATTATTATAGCCTGTAAACCGTATACCATTATTGTAGCCTGTAAAACCGTATACCATTATTATAGCCTGTAAAACCGTATACCATTATTATAGCCTGTAAAACTATACCATTATTATAGCCTGTAAAACCGTATACCATTATTATAGCCTGTAAAACTATACCATTATTATAGCCTGTAAAACCGTATACCATTATTATAGCCTGTAAAACTATACCATTATTATAGCCTGTAAACCGTATACCATTATTATAGCCTGTAAAACTATACCATTATTATAGCCTGTAAAACCGTATACCATTATTATAGCCTGTAAAACTATACCATTATTATAGCCTGTAAACCGTATACCATTATTATAGCCTGTAAAACCGTATACCATTATTATAGCCTGTAAAACCGTATACCATTATTATAGCCTGTAAAACTATACCATTATTATAGCCTGTAAAACTATACCATTATTATAGCCTGTAAAACTATACCATTATTATAGCCTGTAAAACCGTATTTTCTCTACACACCATGATTGGGTTCGACAATCATTTACTTTGATTAGTGTCCCGTAAAACCGTATTTTCTCTACACACCAAGATTATCCTCATACCACAATAGTTCCAGAATAAGTGGGTCGACAGAAGAGGACATAGAAAGGAATCTTGGAAGTTTTCCAATGACCTAAGAAGAACACTAAACAGTCTGAAATGCAACCTTGTGATATTTCCGTTTTCCAGCACGTTGGCAACGGGACATGACGTAACGCCGCAAGATGTACGACTTCCGTAAACGATAAAATACCCTCCCAACGCCATCTGTCGTAATAGAATCAGTACTACTTAAATAGAAACTTTTACTAAATCTTTTTGTTGTTTTACAAGAGTATATATTTGCTCCACCTTTATCACTGGTAGGCCTGGTATTGCACTATTTTAAAATTTTACTAAAAGCTTCTATATAAGTCGTGTTGCTTCTTAAAAGAAGGGTTATGAAATCAGTCAAATTTACCTATATTTCGTATAGCACCGTGTTACTTCATAAAGCCTTTTTATTATCTTAATTGGTAAATAAAAAAAGAGACAATAAAAAAGATTTACTGGCCGAAGTATCTTTAATTTAAAGAATCTTAATTGGTCTTAATATACGAGTGTATATTCCAAATTAATCTATTTATTAGCTTTATTATCTTAATTAAGTTTTCCTGTTAATAAATTTCATATTACCATCAATTATGATTAGTTTTAAAAATTATAATAATAACAATGCTTATTACTGGTACTATTACTGTTATTCCTGCATGTATCCTACATTTCTACTTGGAGAATCTGTATAAGACTGAAAGGTCTTAATAAAGTTTTTTGTTGTTATTCAAGAGTGTATATTTGCTCCACCTTTATCACTGGTAGGCCTGGTATTGCACTATTTTAAAATCTTTATTAAGAACTTTTTTTTTTTAGTATTATACAGATTCTCCGAGTAGAAATGTAGGAAAAAACTGTTATAATACCAGTAATAAGCATTGTTATTAATATTTCTGTGAAAAATATACACTTCGGCCAGTTAGAGTTTTTAAAATTTCTCAACGTTTCGACAAAAATCTTCTGTCTTCGTCAGGAGAAATATAAAAATAAAGCATTTGACAAGGCGTTAAAAATTGTTCTGAGGTTGTAAGGGCGTTTTTATATTTCTCCTGACGAAGACAAAAATTTTTGTCGAAACTTTAAGAAAAAAAAAAACTCTAACTGGCCGAAGTGTATATTTTTTACAGAAATATGAATGCCGGCCAGGCAGCCTCTATCTTCAGGATAAACATTGTTATTATTATAATTTTTAAAGCTAATCACATTTATTGGTATAATATGAAATTTATATACAAGAAAACTTAATACAATCAAGTTAATAAATAGATTAGTTTGTAATATACACTTGTATATTAAAACCAATTATTGAGGGACTCTCTTTGGAGCTCCTGTTGAATGAGGTGGTGAGAAACAGAACTGGAGCGTTTACGTTGTTCAAATATTGGAAGACGGCTGAAGAGAAGGGGAAAGCTATATACATAATCTAATTGATGTAAATAATTATATGTAAATAATCTTTGTCAGGATTAGAATGACGAATCCTGTATGGAACTTTGATTACAGTAAAAGGCTTGTTGCTGCTGTTGTATATAGTCACAGTGTAGAAAATACTATACTATACCTACTACTTATATCTCTGTATTCTTAGTTCTCTTCTCTTACTCTGTAAACTGGCGAATCCTATATAGGACGAGAGGTCCTCAATAAAGGCTTTTGTTGTTGTTTGTTGTTGTATATTAAGACCAATTAACATAATATAAAGGCTTTATAAAATAACAACTTGCTATATACGAAAAACAGGTAAATTCAACCGATTTCATAAACGCCTCTCTTAGGATGTTATGAAATCGAAGCTTCCACTGTACTGATGAGGGCCATATCCCTAAACCATGGTACATAGGTTGGCCTTTGTCTGGATTTTCCCAAACTGGTGATGTGGCTCATTCTTCATAATCACTAGTAAAGTTTAGAACCTTTAGCCGAGTATCACCTAATCGATCCTATTCAATATTTAATGAGAAAGATTTTTTTCATTATTTCACAGAGATTTGGCACGCCTTTTAAATATATTCATGGGTCTTCTTTTGATTTAAAATAAATTAAGCTGTTTACGATTCTATTGTTATCTTTTTTTAAATTATTATTATCTCTAGTACACGTGGTACAAGCCATGATAATCATGGTGGGTATAAGTTGGCGCCTGCTTTTACTGTAAGTGTCCCACATGTCTATACATGTGATCATTTTTTTGTTGTCGTTGAGTTTCTTTCTTTTTTTTTTTTCTTTTTAAAAAGAAACTCAGGAAACATTTTTGAATTATTTAATTGACTAAGAGTGTCAATAAAATATTTTAATTGTCTCTAGAAGGAATAATAAGGGATAAAATACGTGGTGTCACTGGAGACCCACTGACGATTCTCCACCAAACTCTGCAGCGCTGACAGAGGCGCCATGTTCATTGTACATAGTATCATGCATATTATATTTTTTAAATAGTGCAGACTGCACTTTTGGTGGACATAGCATCTGCCCGGTAAGCGGAACACTTTGAGTTCGATTCCCATCCCCGGATACTTTATTTTTCCGTTTATCATTACTCTTCACAATTCATACTTCATCACTAAGGATAGAAATAGTCGTTAAAATAAATTTAAAATAAATTACGATTTTTCATTCAAAAGAAACATTTGCGGCAAAATTGTCAAACCTTGTTCTACAATCATAAGCCGCATTATATTGAATTATAAATGCACTTTGCATGTATTGACAAGATGTCAATAAAATTATTTTAATTGTCTAGAAGGGAGTATAGTTCCATATAGATATATACGTTGGCTATGCACAGCATCAGTTTCTACCATTCGTCTAACTGATTCTATCTCTTATCTTTTATGATAGTAGAACGGATGTACCTATACTTCCTGTCACGTGTTGAGATTGGTAGATCAGCGTGTCCTTGAAACCTGTCAGGACAAAATGGCGATTCAATATGGCGGCTTACATTTATAGTTGTTGTGTCCAATGAAGAGCCTCAGATGTCTCCATACATCTCTATCACAGCAGCAGCAATGTCTACTATCTTGGGTGTGTAAAGCTGCTGTTCTGGGTCTATGTCAATTTATATTTATAGTGATTTAGTACATTTGATTATAAACGAATCCTTTATATCTTTCTTTCATATAAATATGGAAACGGATTTATGTCAACAGTTATTTTTCATGTATATTTTTTATGTAAGAATGACTCAATGCGTAGGTTGCCACACAAGCTTAGCTGAGCTATGCAATAATAAGGACTATGGATCAAAACAATGGTATCCATTTATCCGAATTTAGCAAATATATATTAGAATTTCCTAGTAGAATATTGCCAGGTAGATAATGCTAAAAAAATAATTTCACGTATGGAGACGTCGCATGAAATCTCACCTTGGATACATACTGTTGGAATATTACACAGAGTAACAATGGTATAGATGAGACTGAGTTTGAAAAGGAACTTGTATGTATATAATGTTTTAGTATCGTTTTCGTTGTTTTCATGTAGACATATATACCAAGATTTGTTTTGTATAATTGCTATTAATAATAAATAATATTAACACAAAGCAATAACGCGCCATCTATACATATAAAATGAAAGGATTTAAAAACACGAATGTTTCTTTTATACAAAATACAAACTTCTACTGTCCTTACTGCGAGGAAAACATATATTGGGAGGGCTTGGCTATAAGCTTATGTCCATAGTTTTCTTGAAAACCATTTCTAAGATTCCATCCTTCAGTGCTGCGTATATAAGCAGAATCGTCCAATACAGTATTAGAGCTCTTAGAAGCGGTCTGGTAGATTAAATTGGCGAAACCGCTGGGAGGGTTCACCACTGATGAGCCAAGCCCTCCCAATATATTTTTCCTCGCAGTAAGGGCAGTAGAAGTTTGTATTTTGTATAAAAGAAACATTCGTGCTTTTAAATCCTTTCATTTTATATGAATAAATAATATGTAAAGTTAAATTGGTTACAGATTCATCTTTCTTACTTACTTTAATTACATAACACATACAACTCATTAATAGGTGATATATTCAGTATGTGAGATTCTAACATAGCAGAAACACTATGTAATTTATTTACATATTTACAATTGTTAATATTCCTTAAAACTTTCTTCAATCTACAAATTGTTTTTTTCTCGAATACACACAATTAAATTTTGCATACCAATCCTTTGTACATATATCAATTGTAAATTAAATTTAATTGCCATCTATCGATAAAATTTTACACAAATAAATTTACTGGCAATGTGTTTCTTTTAAATATCATCAAATACGAGTTCATTGTTCATTGACCATCATTCAATAACTCATATCATTGCAGTAAGGTCTGTAGAGATAATATTTGATGATATTTAAAAGAAAAGCATTGCCAGTAAATTTATTTGTGTAAAATATTTCAATTGTGTTGATATTTTTCTCTTTTCATCTAACTAACTTGCATACTAATTCTTGTACATATTTCAAATATAAAATATATTTTATTGAAAACTCTTAGTTAATTATGAAAAAAAGAATCTCCTTATCGTGCAACTGAAAGTTGTTGATGGCTTGCGCCATCTATCGGAATAAATATCAACTATTCTCGTTGATTTTATGATTATTCCAGATGGCGCAAGCCATCAGCAACTTTCAGTTGCACGATAAGGAGATGTCTTTTTCATAATTATGCACCTTATCCCAGTACAATATCACATTTGTACTCTTTTTTCACACACACTCTTAGTAAATTGTTACAAAAATGAGAAATTAAACAAATATATTATTTACAATTTGATGATAAAATATTAAAAGGCTGTTCTCAGGAAGGGAGGCTCCTCCATCTTGTCCTCCTCCAGACAAGGATCTCTCAGTTCAATGTTGAACTTATAGAGACAGGTCTTGGTAGACGTCAGGATGGTGTTATCATCCAGGCCTCGCCTGAAGACCCCTTCCCCTTCTAGAAGAGTCTTTTCTTTCAATGTTTTGTTTATCTTTTTTTTTAATCCCTAGTACACGTGGTACAGGCCATGATAATCATGGTGGGTAGAAGTAGGCGACTGCTTTTACTGTAAGCGCAACACGTGTCTACATATGTGAAAAGCAGTTCGACTTTGCACTTACAAATGTGCCAGAGCCCCGTTTGGTTACTTGTACCAGCTGGTGGGGTTGGACTTTTGCAAGAATCGGGGGCCATTGAAGCATTTTTTAAAAACATAATAAAGTGCCCAATACGGGAATCAAACCCGGGTCGTAGCGGTCGAAAACCAACGGTTTAGACCATCCTTTCACCGACCCTCATTTGTTTATCTTTAAAGTGCAAGTATCCCTAGTGAGACATAGCGTTCTAAGTCGAAATAAAGGCTGGTATAGAGTCTAGTATAAAACGTTCTAAGTAAAAAAACTAGCGGGATACAACACTATGTATGTTAACATCAGTACATGAAGTTCCTAGTGGACTTGAAATTAGATGGATTGAAAAGACAGGTGGGTGGACAATGGTCAGTTACGACATGGTCTTGAGTCATCACGACAGCCCAAGGGCACTGTCATGGTGGAGGTCACGTGTAGTGTCTAGCCATGATAAATCATTACTATATTTACTGTTAGTATACCACATGTCTACATGCATAAGTACTGTTACAAGTAGGATGTAAAATTCTAAGTAATATCTCAATGGCGCCCCACGTGGGGCCGGCAAAGAGATGGCATTCTGCCAGCTGTCCTACTTCCAAACGATCAATGGTTACATCGCTACAAGAAAATGGCGCCAACGCCGTCGTCGTCTGCTGAAAAATTTACATTCGTCTGTTACATCATCTTTAAAAAATCTCTTTCATTAGATATTCTATACGTGTGTTTTACATTTATATTAAACATAGATATAAACTTGTATCTTATCGTACTTTAAAAAAAAATATCATTTTAACTATGGATTTTTTATAATTGAGATTTTTTTAAATAGTTTAAAGCTGTCTTTAAGATGAAGAGATTTAAGTATTATTTTTATATTAATATTATATTTATTAGAAATAAATTTCAATGATAAAAAATTATCGTTGAAATAGTTACACTATATAGATGGGGATATGTAAATTACGTTTTAATTAATTAATTAATAGTTTATGTTGTTATGTAATTAAAGTAAGTAATCCGTAACCAATTTAACTTTGCATATTATTTATTATTAATAGCAATTCTACAAAACAAAGCTTGGTATATATGTCTACATGAAAACAACAAATCAGAAATGCACTTTCTGTGGATTAGGAATAACAATGGAGATGTTGCACTACTTATTTGATTGTGCTGCTCTGTCAGAGGAAAGACGAAAACTAAATGATAAAACGGGGCAACTTTGTCCTTCATTTCCGGCACTAATTAATGAAATATCAAAGAATAGGTATATAGCGGTGGCGATATTCCACAGGATTATATCCTGGAAAAAGGCCACACAGTGTTCTCCCCATCTCTTGTGAACTGGCGAATCCTGTATAGGGCGAGAGGCCTTAAATAAAGGCTGAAAACAACAACAAAAAAATAATTAAGAAAAAAGCATCTCCTTATCGTGCAACTGAAAGTTGCTGATGGCTTGCGCCATCTATCGGAATAAATATCAACTATTCTCGTTGATTTTTAATTATTCCAGAATTGGCCAAATACCCATTCTTGATTAATCAAGAAAAGCTAACCACGGACGCGTTTCGGGCTGTTGGCCCTCATCAGCGTGGTACAAGCTGTACCTCAACGACCAAAAATTGGTCATTAAGGCATCCTGAAAAATCATGAAACGGGTAGTTAAGGCCAGAATTGCGTGAGAACGCTACACAATGTGAAAAAATAGTACAAATGTAATATTGTACTGGGATAAGGTGCATAAATTATTATTATATACAAGTTCCTTTTCAAACACGAGCTCATCTATAGCCATTGTTACTCTGTGTATTATTCCAACTATGAAACAAGACATGAGACGTGTAGAAAAGAGAGAGTGTTGGCATTCCGTGGAATAAATGAACTCTTTCTTCTAGCCCAAGAAGTATGTCGTAGAAGAATGCTAACAATTCAATGTGACAGAACCTGGCGTCAATTGTTTCCTTATTGTCAAACAACAATGACCTATTGTTTGAAATCCCTCTCTAACAATTATAATTATACCTTTTATATTTTAAATAATTTTTCAACACTAGAAAGTCCTTCGTACACACACACGCGCTTACGTACAATGGAGATGTTTTAAATTATATTATAACAAACTATTTATTATTTTAGCAGAGTATTTTTTATATATATTTTGCTATATATATACTCTGTATACTTCCTTCTTTTGCTTATCTTTTGTTTATCATTCATAGTTTAATAAGGCACAATTTGGATTATAGATTATAAACACAAGGTAATAAGACCAAATCCAAATAAATAAATAGTGTGTGATGTTTCGGTAACAGCGTTGTTACCATCTTCAGACAAAATTCATAGTTTGTTCTTGCCTGAAATAAATTGTTGTCTCATCCCGAAGTTGGTCTTCCCTAATTTTCCACGTGGCAATATTTAAAACTATATTCTCGAGTTGTTTGTTTGAAAAATCTCCAACTTTTTAAAAGTGAAAATTAACGTTAAGAAATAACGTTAAATAATTACATCCTTAACACGCAGATGATACTATGTAATGCTTGATAATCATAAAAAGGCTAATTGTTCTTAAAATAACAAAAACGGATACTCAATGTCGAACCCTTTGTTTGATCATTATTTGTTACATAGCAAAAAAGACCATGAAAGAAACTCTGGCAAAATATACTAAATAGAACAACAATTTAGACCGTTTAGAATATCTTAAAACAATGAATATACACACACATACAGTTTTATTAAGATCACCCGTCTTATACAGATTCACCACAGGAAGGAAGCATAGATAGAACTCTTATACTCCATGCAGCACAGAACCCAACAATTGTTCTGAATATACACATACAGCTTTATTAAGACCACAGGTCTTATACAGATTCACCACAGGAAGGAAGCATAGATAGAACTCTTATACTCCATGCAGCACATAACCCAACAATTGTTCTGAATATACACATACAGCTTTATTAAGACCACCGGTCTCTTATACAGATTCACCACAGGACGTAGACGTCAAAACTAGACGCCATCTATTGACCTTCGCCAAAAACTACAGAAAACTTAGAAAAAGATAGGAGGAAGATTTTCTAGAGAGAAGGAAGAGGTCGTTAGATTCTTTCTTAATTCGTTTTTCCCGGAAGTTCAGTTATAATTAGACATGTGGGACCTCTTCTATATATATATAGGAAGGTCCTTTGGGACAGAGAGGTATTGTTAGAGTGCTGGAAACAAGAGACGGGATGGGTATGCATGCTCTGATTCGTTGATCTGCACCAGCATATGGTTTGAAAATGGTGGTCGGTGGAAGGATGGTCTAAACCATTGGTTTTCGACCGCTACAACCCGGGTTTGAATCCCGCATTGGGCATTTTTTTCTGATAAAAAAAAAATGCTCAAATGGCTCCCGATTCTTGAAAAGGTCCAACCCAATCAGTGAGTGCAAGTAACCAAACAGGGCATATTTGTAAGTGCAAAGTCAAACTGCTTTTCACATATGTGTAGACATGTGGTGCACTTACAGTCGAAGTAGTTGACAACTTCTACCCACTATGATTATCATGGCCTATAACATATGTACTACATGTGTAAAGATGCTCTGTAACATTTATAAGTGCAAAGTCGAACTGCTTTTCACATGTGTAGACATGTGGTGTACTTACAGTAAAAGCAGTCGTCAACTTCAACCCGCTATATCACCATATCATGGCCTGTACCACGTGTACTAGAGTTAAGCAAAAAAAATTGTAAAATAATGTTTGTATAAAATTACTAGACTTTTTTTACACCAAATTATTGCGTTTACCCGAGTATAAAATGTTCATTGAAGAATAGATCTACCCCAGCAGTTCCAGCATATTCAACACAGATATAATGTCCACCCCTATTGAAACTATCCCCATAACCTTCTACAACTGAAAACAATTTTTATATTTGATTTTTTGAAAATGTATTTCTGTGAATCTCTATTTTATTACCAACAATGAATAGTACTCACATAAATAATATTTACGTATGGAACTATATAAAGAGCCGCAGCTTCACATTCAAAGAGCCGCATGTGACTTGGGAATCGCAGTTTACCGACCCCTGGTCTAGTGTAATCAGAAATCTCCTTGTAGTTTCATCAGTTTATTCTGTCAGTCCGCTCTATATATTGTCACAGAATTGTGTGGTGACAACTCAAGAGATTGGTGGAGACGCCGGGTAAAGCCTTGAAATAATAAAACCTGCTGAAATAGCTCTGTGTACCTTCATTCATTTAATTGCGACAATTGGTTGAGATGCTGGGTAACGATCCCAGTACCTCTCGCTTGGCAATTGTCGCAATTAAATGAATAGAGGTACACAGAGCTATTTCAGCAGGTTTTATTATTAAATTAAGGCTCGAAAATTGAGTGATATCTTTCTTACCTTTTATCTAAAGAAAAAGGAGGGAATATCTAAAGTTACAAAATTTACATAACATCGAACTATTAAAATATTTACATATTTAATAATTAAACAATTATTTTGATTTCACTCTAAACAAATTTCGCGACAATATCATCATCCTGATGTTGGCATCTTATCTGTAAATAGTTTGTATCTCGGTTGTATTGATCGATCTGGGAAACTTGTAAATACCTTTCTTGTAGATGTATATTATTGCGGAGTCTACTTAAAGTAGAGTTATCTCATTTATATAAATTGGTAGGATGGTTGAAACACGTTCTGGTAAGATACAAGATATGTCTGAGGAAATAATCAAGGCTGAAGAGTCTGCCAAGACGCAACCTGGTGAAACAATATGTATAAAACGACACTTGAAGTTACACCTCATGAGTTTCTTTTCAATGAAAAATCAAAATTTTATTTCAAGATGAAATATTGACTATTTCTAACCTTTTTGGATGAGGTATGAAAGGGTGAATTATGAAGAGTAATGATGAACGGAAAAATAAAAGTATCCAGGGATGGGAATCGAACCCACAATGTTCCGCTTACCGGGCAGATGCCATGTCCACTAGGCTACCCTGGACATATTTTTCCGTTCGTAAATGATACATAAAGTAACTTATAATACTTTTGCAATCACAGGCCGCAATGTATTATAAACAATATGTATGTTGTGCTTAATAGAAGAAAAAAAGGTAAAATTAAATATTATTTTAATCAGAGAAATCCCACTGAGGGTCGTCTGGTATGATGTCACGTCCTGAAGTCGGACAGATCTCCCCGACTATAGCCATGTTGAGGAATTCCTTCATACCTTTGCTCAGTCGACAGGTACTCGTCCTCCCTGTTAGAAGAGAAGACTATCTCCTCCCTATATCAGTTTCTATAAAGAGGGTCTAGGATGGTGTTGGCATTCAAGCTCTCGAACAACTCCTCTTGGCAGAGCTGACTGCAACAGGGCGCGTCCCCAGGTGGCAGATAGGGGAATGATCTTCAGATATGAAGGCCAGCTGTGAAACAAGCAGAATAACTCTGACAAATAAGCAGTCGCGGACCAACAGCAGCATTGTTAGAAGAGGAGAAAGACCTCTTTATAAATCCTGATTTCAACTGACCCGGTTGATAGACCTCAGCAAGGGTCACACTCCAGGGATACGGAGGAGCTGCGTCTGTACTCATGTTAGAGTCGGCAGCAAAGGCGTTTGCTTCCATGTTAGGAACGGCCTCAAACTACAGGCAAAGTCAGACTTACCAAAGTGTGCCTGGATCATGGTGCCATGATCAACGAAAGCGGCACCCCTATACCCCATTCCATGAGATTAGAATTCGTGTAATCTTTACACAAGGAGATAAGAAACAAAAACAACAACAACTCCTCTACCTGTTGTAACGTGGTCTGAAGCGGTTGTTTCTCTTCGAGCTTTGGTGAGTTGGATTGGATGGTTGGTGCATTCTTAGAACGAGAGAGAGAGAGAATTTTGCACTTACAAATGTTTCAGAGCCCCGTTTGGTTACTTGAACTCGCTAGTGGGGTTGGACTTTTACAAGAATTAGAGGCCATTGGAGCATTGTTTTTAAATCAGAAAAAAAGTGCCCAATGCGGGAATCGAACTCGGGTCGTAGCGGTCGAAAAACAATGGTTTAGATCATCCTTCCACCTACCGACCGAGCAATTGCTCTTCCTCAAATATCGTAGAAGAATACCATCGTGCTAATCAGCCTCTACTTGTGGTGGTTTGGGCCAAGGTTTCCCAACCGTCTTGGCTCCTTGGATGAAACAGAGATGGGGGTTGTCTGTAGCGTGGGTGACAAAACGACCCGTTGTCATCAAGTTAATCAGCTGGCATTTTTCCTGAAGTTTTTCTGGCAACACAATTTGTTTTTTTCAAGAGACAAGTCGTTAACGTGAAACTTGCTTGGCACATGTTCACTTTTAGAACATTGCGGGGGTGTCGAGATACTTGGCTGGGTTGTTGTCGTTTGTCAGGGAGGTTGACATTTCCTGGACAAGAAGAATTTTCGGATAAATCAAGATCGTTAGATTGAAATATAGGATCATATTGGAGTTGTACTGTACTGGAGATGAACGGATTTTGTTTGGTGCAGCTCGCCGGAAAGAGAGACCCTCAGCTGGAGGCAGAATGCTTGGCTTGGATCGAGAGTGTCCTTGGAGAGAGGTTGCCCGCTGGCCCATACGAGGAGATCCTTAGGGACGGAACTGTCCTCTGCAGGTAAGACAACCTTTTTTAATACATCGTCCAAAACTTCCCTTCAAGGAAACACACACAGCTTCAGCTTTATTAAGACCACCCGTCTTATACAGATTCACAACAGGAAGGAAGCATAGATAGAGCTCTTATACTCCGGGCAGCACAGAACCCAATAATTGTTATGAATACACACATATAGCTTTATTAAGACTACTGGACTGTACAGATTCACCACAGGAAGAAAGGAAACACTCGACAATTGTTCTGAATGTACATACATACAGCTTTATTAAGACCACCAGTCTTATACAGATTCACCAAAGGAAGGAAGCATAGATGGAGCTCCTATACTCCAGGTAGCACAGAACCCAACAATTGTTCTGAATATATACACACACAGCTTTATTAAGACCACCGGTCTTATACAGATTAACCACAAGAAGGAAGCATAGATGGAGCTCCTATACTCCAGGTAGCACAGAACCCAACAATTGTTCTGAATATACACAATCACACACATACATACAGCTTTATTAAGACCACCGGTCTTATACAGATTCACCACAGGAAGAAGGCATAGATGGAGCCCTTATACTCCAGGCAGCACAGAACCCAACAACAGCCTCCAGGTCCGACGTATGTACAGTGGCCACAGATTCCATCATGCATACGTCAAAGTTAGCGTATCACTGAAAAAGCGATTGTGGAATTAACCGCGTTATAGCCTTCGCTTTCCTCATCCAAATAGACCATACGCTTGTTAAGCGGTACAACTACTACAATAAGAACGATACAGAGAAGATTAGCATAGACCCCTGTGCAAGGATGACTCGCAAAATCGCGAAGAGTTCCAAATGGACCACGACATTCGGTGATTCTATTAAACGTAGACAATATCCGATATACTATAGGAGGATGTACAAGTTTATGAACATGTTTAGGTTTTAAATTTTGGATTGGTTAGTTAAAAGTTTGAGTATTTTTATAAAGGTTTTATGGACACTATATGAATTTCTGGAAGGATGTATACAAGTGTATTGAACAAACCAGGTTTGTGTTCTGTGTAACTCTAGTACGTATACAAGTGAATTGAAGAAACTAGGTTTGTGTTCTGTGTAACTCTATGTAAAGATATATACAAGTGTATTGAACAAACCAGGTTTGTGTTCTGTGTACAGGCTGATGAACAAGCTTATGCCCGGTTGCATCCCCAAGTACAACACCTCCGGTGCCCAATTCAAGATGATGGAGAACATTAACAAGTTCCAGGAGATGGCAAAAAGATGGGGCGTTCCTGAGATCGATGTCTTCCAGACTGTTGATCTGTGGGAGAGACGTAACATCGCTCTGGTGACTCAGTGTATCATGGCTGTAGGCCGCACGGTGAGTGCATCTACTCCTACAGGAGATATGAAACCTAACGGCATCAAGTTCCATTTCAGAATTAAGAAAATTACGATAAACTTTATATTGTAAAACGACATTTGAAATATTATCCCGCATGTGTTTCTTTTCAACGAAAATTCAAAACCCATTTCAAGGAGAAATTACGATTATTTCTAACCTTTTGGATGAGGTATGAAAGGGTGAATTGTGAAGGGTAATGATAAACGGAAAAATAAAAGTGTCCAGGGATGGGAATCGAACCCACAGTGTTCCGCTTACCGGGCAGATGCCATGTCCACTAGGCTACCCTGGACATATTTTTCCGTTCGTAAATAATACATAAAGTTATTTATAATACAATATATCATCCAAAAGGTTAGAAATAATCGTAATTTCTCCTTGAAATGGGTTTTGAATTTTCGTTGAAAAGAAACACATGCGGGATAGTATTTCAAATATCGTTTTACAATAACAAGCCGCATTATGTTATATATACTTTTATATATTAAACACAAAGTAGGCATATCCTGACCAGGATTACATCTGCTTTTCAGAAGGCAGAGCGCCATCTGGTGAAACAGAAATAACTATTCATTGATTTAACCTGTTCCCTGATATTTGGCCAACCCAATTTCTTGATAAATCAAGAAAAGCCATCCACGAACACGTTTCTCGCGTGTGAAAAAATAGTACAAATGTGATATTGTACTGGGATAAGGTTCATAAATTATGAAAAAAACATCTCCTTATCCTATTTTCATCAAGAAAAGCTAACCACATACGTGTTTCGGCCTAAATACCTATTTCATGATTTTTCAGGATGCCTGAAGGACCAGTTTTTTGTTTGTTGAGGTACAGCTTGCACCACGCTGATGAGGGTCAACAGCCCGAAACGCATCCGTGATTAGCTTTTCTTGATTAATCAAAAAATAGGTATTTGGCCAATTCTGGAATAATTAAAAATCAACGAGAATAGTTGATATTTATTCCGATAGATGGCACAAGCTATCAGCAACTTTCAGTTTCACGATAAGGAGATGCCTTTTTCATTATTTTATATCTATGTTTGACAAGTTTTACAGCAAATGTTTCTTTTGAACGCATTAGTTGATATTTATTCCGATAGATGGCGCAACCCATCAGCAACTTTCAGTTGCACGATCAGGCAATGCCTTTTTCCTTAATTTATCAACCAGATTCAAGTACAAATTAACGTTTGTGCTATTTTTTACATACGCAATATGTTTCTTCATTACAAAACACCGCGAGCTTTCGGGCTCTTTCTCTTCAACAGGCAACATTACAATCGTGAGTGAGCACGGAGAAGGCGAAAAAGAGATAAAAACTAAACTCGATTAGATTCTTTATTGGCACATTTATAGGTACACTCTGACAGACTTATAAGTGCAAAAGTCGAACTCCTTTTCACATGTGTAGACATGTAGTGCACTTAGAGTAAAAGCAGTCGTCAAATTCTACCCACCATGATTATCATGGCCTGTACCACGTGTACTAGGGATAAGTAAAAAATAAAGAACAGTAAACACACTGCTTTCACATGTGTAGACATGTAGTGCACTTAGAGTAAAAGCAGTCGTCAAATTCTACCCACCATGATTATCATAGCCTGTACCACGTGTACTAGAGATAACTAAAAAATAAAGAACAGTAAACACACTGCTTTCACATGTGTAGACATGTAGTGCACTTAGAGTAAAAGCAGTCGTCAAATTCTACCCACCATGGTTATCATGGCCTGTACCACGTGTACTAGAGATAACTAAAAAATAAAGAACAGTAAACACACTGCTTTCACATGTGTAGACATGTAGTGCACTTAGAGTAAAAGCAGTCGTCAAATTCTACCCACCATGGTTATCATGGCCTGTACCACGTGTACTAGAGATAACTAAAAAATAAAGAACAGTAAACATACTGCTTTCACATGTGTAGACATGTAGTGCACTTAGAGTAAAAGCAGTGGTCAAATTCTATCCACCATGATTATCATAGCCTGTGCCACGTGTACTAGGGATAAGTAAAAAAAAAAGAACAGTAAACACACTGCTTTTCACATGTGGTGCATTTAGTGTAAAAACAGTGGCCAAATTCTACCTACCATGATTATCATGGCCTGTACCACGTGTACTAGGGATAAGTAAAAAAAAAAGAACAGTAAACACACTGCTTTTCACATGTGTAGACATGTAGTGTACTTACAGTAAAAGTAGTCGTCAACTTCTACCCACCATGATTATCATGGCCTGTACCACGTGTACTAGGGATAAGTAAAAAAAAAATAACAGTAAACACAGTGCTTTTACATATGTAGACATGTAGTGCACTTACAGTAAAAGCAGTCGTCAAATTCTACTTACCATGATTATCATGGCCTGTACCACGCGTGTACTAGGGATAATAATAATAAAAATATTAATGTTTCTTTTTTGAAAAGGTATGAAAATTTGAAACTATTATAGACATGTATGATTCTTTTTAAAATTAAACAATATCTATTGTCCTTACTGCAATGGAAAAATTATGGGCAGTAGAAATTGTTTAATTTCAAAAAGAATCATACGCGTCTATAATAATTTAAAAATTTCATAACAGATGGCGCGTTAATGTATCATGATTGAAAAGGTATAAGTTTAACAAGGGGGGTCGGTGGAAGGCTGGTTAAACCGTTTGGTTTTCGACCACTACGACCCGGGTTCGATTCCCGCATTGGACACTTTTTTATGGTAAAAAAAAAAAATGATCAATGGCCCCTGATTCTTGTAAAAGTCCAACCCCACCAGCGAGTGCAAGTAACCAAACGGGGCTCTGGCGCACATTTTAAGTGCAAAATCGAACTGCTTTTCACATGTGTAGACATGTGGTGCGCTTACAGTAAAAGAAGTCGCTAACTACCCACCATGATTAACATGGCCTGTACCACGTGTACTAGGGATAAGCAAAAAAAAAAGTTTAACAAGATTTCAGACAATAACGTCCTTTAATAGGCTCCAATACGAATACAAGAAACTTGAAAATAAATAAATGATTATTTACAGCAATATATATAAAATGAAAGGATTTAAAAGCACGAATGTTACTTTTATATATAACTAGCGGAAGTGCCCGGCTTCGCCCGGGTTTAACCCGAGTGAATGTTTGTCTAACGAACATTTGTTAAAACAATTCTCTATAAACTTATAAAACGTACTCGGCTTCGCCCGGGGTTTTACCCGAGTAAAGGTTTGTCTAGCGAACATTTGTTAAAACAATTCTATAAAAACTTATTTAAAAAAAAAAGATATATTTTGATAATTTGAAACTCGTAAATTTGAATCTCTCGATAAAGTGAACATTTTTTCCCGGTCCCTGTGTGCCGTGTCATCCTGAATTTTGTCTTTCCTAATTTTCTACATTAGAAATTCATAGTTTTATCTAGTGAACATTTTTTCCTGGTCCCTTGAAAAATACTCGATAAGTTGAATAAAATCAATATTAATTGGTTCTCTCGGTAATTGGAAGTTAAGGGAATAGTATCTTCGCCTTGGAATTGTATCATTATTCTTGTCTCAAATAAATTGCCGTGTCATCCTGAGATAATCTTACTTTTGATAAATGATATTTAAGATAACAAACTTAGTGATAAGAAAACTTGTTAACATCGTCACAATGGGGGCGCTGCTTGCGAGTTAAATCTACAAATCTGCAAATAACTCTAAGGATATTCAAGATATTCATGAAATTATTTTTCAAAAACCTTCCCGGTAATATACCTAATAATATCCCAAATTTTCACGGCGATTGGATGTATGGTTTTTGAATCTATAGAGTACACACAGACAGACAGACATTCAATTTTATATATATAGATTTACTCTTCATTGTTGGCTTTTTATCTTACATTCATTCTTCATTGTTGGCTTTTTATATTACATTTACTATTCATTGTTGGCTTTTTATCTTACATTCACTCTTCATTGTTGGCTTTTTATCTTACATTCATTCTTCATTGTTGGCTTTTCATATTACATTCACTCTTAATTGTTGGCATTTTATCTTACATTCATTCTTCATTGTTGGCTTTTTATATTACATTTACTCTTCATTGTTGGCTTTTTATCTTACATTCATTCTTCATTGTTGGCTTTTTATATTATATTTACTCTTCATTGTTGGCTTTTTATCTTACATTTATTCTTCATTGTTGGCTTTTTATATTATATTTACTCTTCATTTTTGGCTTTTTATCTTACATTTATTCTTCATTGTTGGCTTTTTATATTACCTTTACTCTTTATTGTTGGCTTTTTATCTTACATTCATTCTTCATTGTTGGCTTTTTATATCATATTTACTCTTCATTGTTGGCTTTTTATCTTACATTCATTCTTCATTGTTGGCTTTTTATCTTACATTCATTCTTCATTGTTGGCTTTTCATATTACATTCACTCTTCATTGTTGGCTTTTTATCTTACATTCATTCTTCATTGTTGGCTTTTTATATTACATTTACTCTTCATTGTTGGCTTTTTATCTTACATTCACTCTTCATTGTTGGCTTTTCTATATATATAAAAATGAATGTATGTGTGTGTGTCTGTTTGTCCTTTATGCCTGACCAAACCACTCATTGGAACGCCATGAAACTTTGGGAAGTTATTTAGTATAGTACTGGGAAGGTTTCTAGCAAATAAAATTTTTTAAATAACTTTTCGCTTTAAAATAATCAAGATAAATATTCTAATTTATCTGTTATAATTCAACAATCTGCTCTAAATATTATCATGATGATACGATGATTTTGTAATGTAGAAAATTAGGAAAGACAAAATTCAGGATGACACGGCAATTTATTTGAGACAAGAATAATTATACAATTCCAAGGCAAGATACTATTCCTTTAACTTCCAATTACCGAGGGAACCAATTAATATTGATTTTATTCAACTTATCGAGTATTTTTGAAGGGACCGGGAAAAAATGTTCACTTTATCGAGAGATTCGTTAGACAAACCTTTACTCGGGTAAAACCCGGGCGAAGCCGGGTACGTCCATACAAGAATAATGATACAATTCCAAGGCAAGATACTATTCCTTTAACTTCCAATTACCGAGGGAACCAATTAATATTGATTTTATTCAACTTATCGAGTATTTTTCAAGGGACCGGGAAAAAATGTTCACTTTATCGAGAGATTCGTTAGACAAACCTTTACTCGGGTAAAACCCGGGCGAAGCCGGGTACGTCCGCTAGTTATATTATATTTTTAGATTGAGATTATTAGCTAGTATGTAAAAAAATTAACTCTGTTGAAATTTAATTTTGTATTTATATATAAATAAAATTAACTCTGTTGAATTTTTTGTATTTAATCGATAACAGCGAAGTTACGCATGTTAATGTTAGGAAATATATTTTGATGTTAAGCAAAACCTGCTCCATCTCGTTTTACATAAATGTTGAAAATTTGGTTGAAATTGATGCATTGTAACGAAAGTTTTTAGTGATGTCCTCTTATGAAATTTGCATTTTATTAATATAGATACAAAATTTTCTACTGTCCTTACAGCAATGAGCGGTTTCGCCAATTTAATCCACCAGACCGCTTCTCAGAGCTCTAATACTGTATTGGATGATTCTGCTTATATATGCAGCACTAAAGGATGGAATCTCAGAAATGGTTTTCAAGAGAACTATGGACATAAGCTTATAGGACAGTAGAATTACATATAAATATTTGCATCGAACAATGCTCTTCCGTAAACAATAAAGACAAGTTAGGCATAAATTAACACTAAGCAATAACGCGCAATCTATATATCCTTTCATTTTATATGTATAGATGGCGCGTTATTGCTTTGTGTTAATTTATACCAAAGTTATATACACAATGTATCAAATAGGGAAAAAGGAAAAAGAAAGCTAGAGAGAGATTTGTGAATAAAAAAGTTTAAAAAGAAACTTCTTCCTGGATTCTTGGTATTTCCATCTTAATGTTGATACAAGGGATTACTTTCTCGAATTGAAATAAACTTAGGAAAACCAGCCTGCGTTCAACATTTGGCGGAAACTTTGTCGTATTTTCACCACACCACACGCTCACCATAACTCATCTAACAGTATAGATAACCGCTAACATTCATTTCTTTTTGATTCTAGATTTTCGTACAAATCCAGATCGTTCCTTTATCTTCACTTTGTTCTAGCCTTTAGTGGATACTTCCAAATTAAAAGGGCCAGTTATTTAGTCGCCTGTTAAAATGCTATTGACATTAGGACATGATCCATTATTGAACTTTTTTAGCATCTTTCACAGCAACATAAAACATGTCATATGCTCATCGGTTAGGCATGGAAAACCCAAAAGGAATAAGCATTGCTCATGTGTAGGTGGTCGTGCAGAAAGGCATGAATTGTTGGTACAGAAAGGCATGGATTGCTGGTGCAGAAAGGTATGGATTGCTGGTGTAGAAAGGCGCTGATTGATGATACAGAAAGGCATGGATTGCTGGTGCAGAAAGGTATGGATTGCTGGTGTAGAAAGGCGTTGATTGATGGTACAGAAAGGCGTGGATTGCTGGTACAGAAAGGCGTTGATTGCTGGTGCAGAAAGGCATGGATTGCTGATACAGAAAGACGTGAATTGCTGATACAGAAAGACGTGAATTGCTGATACAGAAAGACGTGAATTGCTGGTGCAGAAAGGCATGGATTGCTGGTGCAAAAAGGCATGGATTGCTGGTGTAGAAAGGCGTGGATTGCTGGTACATAAAGGCGTTGATTGCTGGTGTAGAAAGGCATGGATTGCTGGTGTAGAAAGGCATGGATTGCTGGTGTAGAAAGGTGTGAATTGCTGGTGTAGAAAGGCGTGGATTGCTTGTGTAGAAAGGCATGGATTGATGGTACAGAAAAGCGTGGATTGCTGGTGTATAAAGGTATGGATTGCTGGTACAGAAAGGCATGGATTGCTGGTACAGAAAGGCGTGGATTGCTGGTGCAGAAAGGCGTCGATTGCTGATACAGAAAGACACTTGCAAAATATAAATCATAATATGTTTACGAACTTTTGGGACAACATTATATTTGGAAGTATATTGATCCAGAAAGGAAGAGGTGAATCATAAGGCCCAGTCAGACTGGGAGAAGGTGGCTGGCAGAGCTACTCCCCAATCCAAATTTAGCCGCTAAGGCATCTTGCCAAGAATTGACGAATTGCATCTGATGATGGGACGTCGGATAAATCAGACTCTGTTTATATATAGCAGGTAGGGTGGCCAAATGGTGTTGGGAGAGTAAACACTGCCAACCTCATTATCATCATCACCTCTCTGTGATCTATTTTAAATAAAAATACTATTTATTATTAGAATATCTGCAAATATTCTCTCCTACAGCCAATGACATTATGGTAGTATACTGCTGGCATTATACACCCGTAGTTTTCTTTTATTCTCTGTTATTTTACTTTTTTTTTTATAACACACTTATAATCTTTTCTTGTAGCCCCAACTGAAGGTCGATTTGGATGGTTATAATATAAAAATTTGATATATACAACAACAATACCCTTTAGCTTTATATATCCAAGATAGAGGACATTGCAACTGCAGTGATAGAGATGTATGGAGACATCTGAGGCTCTTCATTGGACACAACAACAACAGAAAATTGACATGGACCCAGAACAGCAGCTTTACACATCCAAGTTAGAGGACATTGCGACTGCTGTGATAGAGATGTATGGAGATATCTGAGCCTCTTCATTGGACACGACAACATAAAATTGACATGGACCCAGAGCAGCAGCTTTACACATCCCAGATAGAGGACATTGCAACTGCTGTGATAGATATGTATGGAGACATCTGAGGCTCTTCATTGAACACAACAACAACAATGGGTAACGTGACCCTATCAATCTCCAGTCTGAAAGATATTGAATGTCTGAAAGGTGGGTTTGGAAAAACAACGAAATCTCGGTGTCGAGATTCGAAAAATGACTCTCATTTACCTTCTTGAGGTCATTCATTCGTCATTTTATGATGGTGGCGGAGGTTTGGCGGTCAGACAAATGGCCGCTATAGAAGGAGTATAGAGGTCACATCGCAGAATAGAGAGACAATTCTGGATTTTATCCCTGAAATTTCAACAGTATATATACAGGGTGTACCAGGTAAATTGGGAATTTCAACAATGGTATTTTAACTGAAATTTTTTGCAAGTAAAAATTAAAATATCCGAATGAAATTTGACACAGTAGTAGATAAATGGATATAGTTTTTATTTATTCAATGTAGTTTCCATTATTAGCTACAACAGTCTCGAGGCGAGTGCGGAATGAAGCACAGGCCTTGGCGACGATGACCTTGTCCATTTGGGTCATCACCGTGTGAACTGCTTTCTTGACAGACTGGATGGTGGTATGAGGAGCTTTGTTGACATCTCTCTCAACAACGCCCCATACATAGTAGTCGAGGGGATTGCAATCTGGAGAATTAGGGGGCCAAATATCAGGACCCCAGTGACTAGGGACGTTAAGTGTCAGCCACGATTGTGTCTTTTTTGCCTTATGGGCTGGAGCTGAGTCCTGTTGGAAGACATACTTCCTTCCTGCGGCCACCATGTCCATCCAAGGCTTCACAACGGTCTCCAGAACATTGATGTAGGTGTCAGCGTTCATCCTAAGGCCCTTCTCAAAGAAATGGGAAGGCATGACATCACCTTCACTGCTGATAACGCCAAGGACCATTACGGAGGCAGGAAATTTCGTGTGCATCACGACAGGTACGAGTGTATCTCTGAGGGGTCTTTACAGATCCAGCGATCATTCCTGGGATTTACCTTTTGGTCCACGTCAAAGTTCTTTTCGTCAGAGAAGAACCTTAGCATGCCAAAAGAGTCGTGTTTCAGGTTGTTGAGGAGGGCAGCAGCCTTTCCTTTTCTGTTATTCTTCATATTCTCAGTGAGCAACTGACCTTTCCGAAGGGCATAAGACTTGAGACCAAGGTCCTCATGGATAGTTCTGACAATTGTCATAGAGCCAACGTCCATTTCCTTGGCTATGGCCCTCATGCTCTTCCCAGGGTTTCCATCAATCTTCTCCTTGACATTTTTGACAAATTCTTCGCCTCTTACCCTGTCCGATCGACGCGAGTGCTTTTTCCTTGTAGCTATCCCCTCTTTGTTACTGTCGGCCTCATCAAACTGCTTCTTGACACGATAAATAGTGGTTTTTGGGCAACTTAAGAAAATCCACTATCTCTTTGGGGCTCCTTCCGGCGCGCAGAGCAACGATGATGGCAGCTCGATTTTCAAATTCTCAGTTACTCTTCATCACTACACTGCGCACACATGTACTGTTGCATTTTACATGAATATGGCTACGTAATGAAAAAAAAAAACAAGTTTTTAATCTCAAGTAGTTTTTGTTTTATGGACTGTCAAAGTTAGTCCCAATTTACCTGGTACACCCTGTAGTAGAATCTGGAAAAACTTATAGTGGAAATTTCAGGTCTCTATCCCGAATATTCTTCAGGTCTCTATCCCGAGCTAATTTATAATTGTAACGAATAGTATTTGAAAATCAAAATAATAGAATTTTCAAATATCGTTGTGAAAATTTACATTTTTATCTTTTAAAAATACACAAAGTTTAGAGCGGAACACAAGAATGACATCCACGGCGCCAATTTATAATTGTAACGAATAGTATTTGAATAAAAACAATTTAATTGGGTAAAACCCGGGTGTTGCCCGGGTCATTCGACTAGGTCTTCTCTAAAAAAGGAATGTCTGAACGATTGTTAAATTGAATATGTGGTTAACAGCTATAAATGAGAATCCAAATTCATTCTGGATTTTATTTGTGATGTAGGAAGGAATTAAACTCAAATTTCTGGGGATGCTATAGGAATTTTCAGGTATAGTTAAATTCAATTCCCAATATGGTGCTATTATGGCCTATGGTTGTGTAATGACCGTGAATAACAGGATTCCATATTTCACTAATCTGGATATAGCCCAATTAGCATTTAAACAAACTGACTCAAATTCTGCGACAAATTCCAAATTGATGAAAATTTTAATGATTTTTTTTTGCGTTTATATTGTCATATTGATCTTTATCTTTTTATTTCAGATGGCAATTGATAATATAGAGCTTCGAGTTTTGATACATTATTGCTGGAAGCGAGGATTTTTCAACCAGAAAATCTGAAGAAATTTGAAACCAAAAAGATTATATCACAAATCCTTATCCTTAAGTCGATTCAAATAACTGGAAATTCGGATATTATGAGTTTTTTTCTGTATTTTATTCAATATCTTTTTAAATATTTAAAAAATACTTCTAATAAAAAGCATAATCACATCAATAAATAATTAGTGTTTTAATTTTTTGCAAAGGTTTACGAATTTTTGGGATAACCTTTGTATTTGAGAGTTAAAAATCTACTGTTTTGATCAAAATACAGAAAATATGGATAATTGGATAGATTTGTTGTTTAATAGTCAGAGCAAAAATATTCGTACAATATACTGGATTTACCAATCAAACGAAAAATACAAAAACAAAAATACATTTATGTTTTATTAATAAATAGAGAATTAAATATAATAACAAATATTTTTACTCAAAAAAAGTAACTAGAATCAATCTATTTGAAACCCCAAAAAAATTTTCTTTGCAAATCCTTATTTCAAAGTCGAATTAAATAACTAGAAATTCTGATATTCTGCGTTTTTCTGTATTTTATTCAAAATATTCCTAAATATTAAAAAATATCACTAAAAAAAAGCATAACCACATCAATAAATATAACATTAACCAAAAAATTCTATAATAATAAATAAAAATTTAAAAAAATCCAAACTTCAACTAAATGTCGCTAGAGGGCTACAAGTAGAGGGCATTGTTCTATGATATAACAAGGTGTTGCTTGACCAATGACCATCTAATTAGTAAGGGATTGATGACGCATGCGCCCATTGATCAGCAAGATTCCAAGCTTCTGGGTGTACAAGAATAACTCCATTGTCATCAGCTCAGACATTTGGCACTCTAACGTCTCTACCTTGTTCCAGAACCAGGTGTACTACATCTTTGCCAACTAGAATTTCTTGTCTGCCTTTTTTTTACTTTCTTGTTTTCTAAAAATGTGACAGACTCGTTCCAGAAACCCATTTTGTTTTTTGTAAGAAAGCTTTGTATGCTGGTAGCTTTATATATATATAGACCTTAGATAATATCTGTCTGTTTCTCGGATAAAAGGGCTCAAATCTGTTTTAAGATTTTTCTATTTTTATTTTAACATGATCACAGGCTTGTGGATTTTGATAAATAACAAAAGGTTTAAAATGCCGTAACTCTTTTTATTTGTTGTATAAAGTAGCTTTCGGGTAAGTCTTGACTCAGCAAACTAAAACTAAGTTGCAAAATAGTAAAAATGGTAATTTTGTAAATGAAAACTGTCCTTTGTGGAGAGGTGTCTGCTAGCAGGGTGTCTGTTAAAGGGAGGTTCTACTGTATTATCCTTGCTGGAATCAGTAATTCAGTAGTGTAACAACAAGGTTATGTGCGCAGTGCTACCAGCATCCTGAGTACACTGGCCCATGCCTTGGTCCCAGGCCTGCTGAGGAGAACAAGCGTGACTTCACTGAGGAACAGCTGCGTGCTGGTGAAGGAATCATCAACCTCCAGTATGGAACCAACATGGGCGCTAACCAGAGTGGCCAGAACTTCGGCAATACTCGCCATATGTAGAGATAATAAACACCTTATCTTGTTTCTCTATTCCTGTCTACATTCTTACAACATGATTTCAAAAGTCTTACTAAAGACAACAACACCGCTTTATTAAGACCACCAGTCTTATACAGATTCACCACAGGAAAGAAGCATAGATAGAGCTCCTATACTCCACAGGTAGCACAGAACCCAACAATTGTTCTGAATATTCACACACAGCTTTATTAAGACCACAGGTCTTATACAGATTCACCACAGGAAGGAAGCATAGATAGAGCTTCTGTACTCCAGGCAGCGCAGCACCCAACGACAGCCTACAGGTCCGACGCATGTCCAATGGCCACACGTTCCTTCGTGCATACGTCAAGGTTAGTGTATCACTGAACAGGCTAGTATGGAATCAGCCGCGTTCTAGTCTTCGCTTTCCTCATCCAAAAGGACCACGACATTCGGCGATTCTATTAATCTCCTCCGAACGGTGACTGCGGTCTTGTAGAATTTATATAAACCAAAGAGAAGAACTTGATCAAACGTCATTGCATTCATCCAGTTATAAATTTGTTGACTATCGGATTGAGACAAGGATAAATCACCCAAGAGTTCCCCTCTTTGTTTCTCCAAGCAACAGCAACCGAATATTGTATGCATGATTACATCTTGTATTCTGCTATTACATAGATCACAAGTTAAAGGACAGTCAGTCTTCCAGCGCTTTGATGGATTTTCTGGGAATAACACCCATAGGAAACTATTTTGTTGTTGTTTCTTATCCTCTTATGTAAAGATTACACGAATTCCATGCTCCTCGAGCTATTTGATGATAAGCATCGGACTCTCCCAAAGATCCTGTTTAGTACATATAATGCAAGCCAAAATGTGTTCTGGAGCTGTGGGTGGCCAGCTACATTTTGGATAAGTGGGATAGATTTTGTTGTTAATTTCGATCTTCAATGGCTTGAGATGCCAAAAATTGTAATAAATGGAAACCTTTTGTGTTCATCCATGTGTTTTTTCTCCTTATACAAATCCCTCTTTTAAACGGCAACTGGTTAAATGAGGCATGTGTTAACATTGACGTGGTCCCGTGATTCTATTCTATATCTTTAAAATAATTCCTTTTTGAATTAACTATTTGGTAAAATTTGAAGTAAAAATAAGACTTTTTCAAATCAAAATCATTAAATTAACATTATATTTGAACCAAAAAAGGTATCATTCTTTTTAGAATGCAGTTTTAATGCATTTTAAAAGAGAAAGGTGCCTCTTTTTGTATATAAATGTCATCTTCCGTAACTTTGACATTAAATTTTACTGCCATTAATACTACACTCATAGACAAAACTTAAGGAAGTTGTACCTTTTAGCATGTATATCGGGATTCAGAGAATAACTCTGAAAGATATTACAGTGACCTTTATTGAAGACATACTCATGGACAAAACTTAAGGAAGTTGTACCTTTTAGCATGTATATCGGGATTCAGACAATAATTCTGAAAGATATTACAGTGACCTTTATTGAAGACACAAACATGGACAAAACTTAAAGAAATTGTACCTTTTAGTATGTATATCGGGATTCAGATAATAACTCTGAAAGATATTACAGTGATCTTTATTGAAGACACACTCATGGACAAAACTTAAGGAAGTTGTACCTTTTAGCATGTATATCGGGATTCAGACAATAATTCTGAAAGATATTACAGTGATCTTTATTGAAGACACACTCATGGACAAAACTTAAGGAAGTTGTACCTTTTAGCATGTATATCGGGATTCTGACGATAACTCTGAAAGATATTTCAGTGACCTTTATTGAAGATACACTCAAGACAGCAGTGACCCAAGAAAAAAATTGAGCTGATAAGATTTTTACTTAGAGAAGATCGAAGAATTGCAGTTAGAGAAAAGTGTGGGCATTGGATCGGCAGCCATCAACACCATCATTAATGATCATTTGAAATACAGAAAACTTGTTAGTAGTGGGTACCTTACAGCTTGACTGAAGATCAAAAACTTGGTCGCGTTAAATGGTGTAATTTAATGTTGAAAAAATTTGATGAAGGCAAATAAAAGGCTATTTTTAATACAACAACAACAACAAAAAGCCTTTATTCAGGGTCACTGACCCTATACAGGATTCACCAGAGGTATGCATAAGAACAAAGCAATGAGACAAAGGAAATAACGATATATACAGAAGAAAAAGAAAAAAAAAAAAACAAAAAAGAGAAAGAGGGAAGCAAGAAAAACAACACAAAAAGAGTAGCAGTAAGAAAGTGAGGAGTGAGTGTCACTTGGCCTTCTTCTGAGATATGGATTTGTGGAAACCATAAAACGCCGTAGCAATATACTTATTCTGGGTCATATTGTCAATTATTGATGGAAGTGAAGCACCGAGTTGCCCAGTTTTGAGCATAAGGGTTCTTCTTTCTTCTTTCAGAGCATAGCAATCAAAAATATAGCGAGTGATTTCATTTTTTAGTTTTGAATTACAGAAGGTACAAATCGGGTCCTCACCGCAGAGCATCTTGGTGTGGTTTTCTCTGAAAAAACTTGAAAGTATTCTAACTTGTGCGAGTAGTTTTACAACCGGGAAAGGAAAATCCCCTAAAAGGTATCCCTCCGTCATGAAAGATATGTGAATGTCTTTGTAGTGAGAGTATAGCTTAGATTTATCCATTCTTGTAAGGTCGTTTTGTATAGATTGGTCTGCCGCTGTTTTTAAAACCCCTGTAATCGCGCTCCTCAGCGTTTCAGGATCATCACAGGAAACAAGTGCAGGGGATCCATTATTGTTAAGCAGATTGGTGAGCTTTTTAATGATACCGATGGGTGTGCCCGAGGCTATTTTTAATATTATTACAGGTGACGAAACTTGTATTTACAATTTTGATTTAGAAACAAAACGGCAATCTACTTTTTGGTGCTCTTCAACATCACCTCCTCCTAAGAAAGTTCGCAGAGCTCGAAGTGTTGGAAAACAAATGGTCGCTTGTTTTTTTTAGAAAAAAGTGGTTTCATTGTTATTGTGAAGTTAGATGATCGAAATACAGTTAATAGTGACTGGTATACAACAAAATCCTTCCATCAGTATTTGAAAAAATCAAGCAAAGCAGACCAAGAGCTCAACTTAGAGGAGTCCTTCTTCACCATGACAATGCAAGACCTCACACCTCAGCCCAAACATTAGACTTTTTAGCCAACTCTGGTGTTCAATTGGTCACTCATCCACCATATTCACCAGAACTAGCACCTTGTGACTTTTTTTAATTTCCAAAAGTTAAGATATTGTTGAAAGGATTAAAATTTGACACTGATGATGAAGCACTTCAAGCCTTTATCAATGCCGTAAATTCCTTCCCCGAAAATGACTGGTGTAAGTGCTTCGATAATTGGTTTACACGGATGATATCTTGTAAAGGTGCTAAGGGTGAATACTTTGAGAAACTCTGAAAATTTGAAAGTTGCAACAAGACAGTTTGACAAGATCTTGGAGGTCGTGCACATAAAGAAGTTCAAGAACTCTTCTTGGTTCTCTGTACAGGGATCCTTTGTCCTTTCCAATACAATTTAGTATATGTTGGGGAAGTGGCATCTTCGGTTTTGCACCTAGAGCACATGAGGAAGTTTTTGGCTCCCTCTTTATAGACTAGAGGGCGCAGGTGACCAGATTTCCATCTGGCCAACTGTGTCGACTTCCTTCTGTTTAGTTGGAGAGTCTAGTTCTTGGGGTTTTCTATTTGGTATCAAGAATGATGGAAACTATCTCTATGGTTCCTTATTACTTGTAGTTTCAGTTTCTTAATATGGTCCCTTGCTGAAAGGTAGGTCTCGGACATCAGGATGTCCAGCTGCTCCTTCCTTTGCCAATCTGTCGGCCTCCTCATTTCCAGGGACTCCCACATGTGATGGAATCCATTGTACTGCAAAAACTTTTGGAGTGACTCTTGTATATATATTTATGTTATAAATAAAAAAAGAGAGATTTCTGTTTTTTTTTTATCATGTGTTGAGGATTACGGTAATGTAATGCAGTCGTGATTAAATCTTGAAAGTATGATAATAAAAATAATTTTGATCAGTAATTTAATTGAACTAAAGGAATATATAAAATAACATAATTTGATAAAAGTACTGTCTGGCTTAAGGCGTAAGAATAAAAGAAATAAACTAGTTATTTACATAATGTACAAAGATTTTGAGCCGGCCCGCGGGAAGAGTGACCTCTGGCGGTCGATTTAGCAGAGTATTTGAATCTATGAAATTATAATTTAAAAAATAAATAATATTTTTATATAACATATATATAGAACAAAAAAAAACCTAATTAGTTATCAAAAGTACAAAATCATGAGGTGAAGATATTCCTGTATTTTTTTTTTCATTCAGCCAAGATTTCGAAAATATTTGCCTTTCTACAGGAATAAAAATGTGAACGTTCTCATGTTTACCCTTGTAGAAGGGCGTATATGCTCGAAATCTCGACTGAATAGAAAACTTTACAGAAAACTCTTTGACTTTAAGATTTGTACTTTTGGTAATTTACAGCTTCAGGTGTTTATCCAAATTATGATAGGGATCTAATCAGTCACCGAATCATCCCTTAAGTCCCAAAGAGCTATAGTCCTAGAAGGCTTCACGATTTTACGTGTCATTGCGGGCCATGCTAATCTTCTCTGTATCATTCCTATTGTAATAGTAGTATCACCGAACTGGTATCACAGGGGCCATGCTAATATTATCTGTATCGTTCCTTTTGTAGTAGTTGTACCACCGAACTGGTATCACAGGGGCCATTCCAATCTTCTCTGTTTCGTTCCTATTGTAGTAGTTGTACCGTCGAACTGGTATCACAGGGGCCATTCCAATCTTCTCTGTTTCGTTCCTATTGTAGTAGTTGTACCGTCGAACTGGTATCACAGGAGCCATGGTAATCTTCTCTGTATCGTTCCTATTGTAGTAGTTGTACCGCCGAACTGGTATCACAGGGGCCATGGTAATCTTCTCTGTATCGTTCCTATTGTAGTAGTTTTACCGGCGAACTGGTATCACAGGCCCATGCTAATCTTCTCTGTATCGTTCCTATTGTAGTAGTTGTACCGCCGAACTGGTATCACAGGGCCATGCTAATCTTCTCTGTATCGTTCTTATTGTAGTAGTTGTACCGCCGAACTGGTATCACAGGGGCCATGCTAATCTTCTCTGTATCGTTCCTATTGTAGTAATTGTACCGCCGAACTGGTATTACAGGGGCCATGCTAATCTTATCTGTATCGTTCCTATTGTAGTAATTGTACCGCCGAACTGGTATCACAGGCCCATGCTAATCTTCTCTGTATCGTTTCTATTGTAGTAGTTGTACCGCCGAACTGGTATCACAGGGGCCATGCTAATATTTTCTGTATCCTTCCTATTGTAGTAGTTGTACCGCCGAACTGGTATCACAGGGGCCATGCTAATATTTTCTGTATCCTTCCTATTGTAGTAGTTGTACCGCCGAACTGGTATCACAGGGGCCATGCTAATATTTTCTGTATCCTTCCTATTGTAGTAGTTGTACCGCCGAACTGGTATCACAGGGGCCATGCTAATATTTTCTGTATCCTTCCTATTGTAGTAGTTGTACCGCCGAACTGGTATCACAGGGGCCATGCTAATATTTTCTGTATCCTTCCTATTGTAGTAGTTGTACCGCCGAACTGGTATCACAGGGGCCATGCTAATCTTATCTGTATCGTTCCTATTGTAGTAGTTGTACCGCCGAACTGGTATCACAGGGACCATGCTAATCTTCTCTGTATCGTTCCTATTGTAGTAGTTGTACCGCCGAACTGGTATCACAGGGGCCATGCTAATATTTTCTGTATCCTTCCTATTGTAGTAGTTGTACCGGCGAACTGGTATCACAGGGGCCATGCTAATATTTTCTGTATCCTTCCTATTGTAGTAGTTGAACCGCCGAACTGGTATCACAGGGGCCATGCTAATCTTCACTGTAGCCTTCCTATTGTAGTAGTTGTACCGCCGAACTGGTATCACAGGGGCCATGCTAATATTTTCTGTATCCTTCCTAATTTAGTAGTTGTACCGCCGAACTGGTATCACAGGGGCCATGCTAATCTTCACTGTAGCCTTCCTATTGTAGTAGTTGTACCGCCGAACTGGTATCACAGGGGCCATGCTAATATTTTCTGTATCCTTCCTAATTTAGTAGTTGTACCGCCGAACTGGTATCACAGGGGCCATGCTAATCTTCACGGTAGCCTTCCTATTGTAGTAGCTGTACCGCCGAACTGGTATCACAGGGGCCATGCTAATATTTTCTGTATCGTTTCTATTGTAGTAGTTTATAAAATAAAAGGATTTAAAAGCGCGAATGTTTCTTTTATACATAAAACGAACTTCTACTGTCCTTACTGCGATGAAAAAATATATTGGGAGGGCTTTTATTTTATATGTATAGATGGCGCGTTATTGCTTTGTGTTAATTTATTCCTAACTGGCCTTGTCTTTATAGTTTGCTGAAGAGCATTGCTCGAAGCAAATATTTGAATGTAATTCTACTGTCCTATAAGCTTATGTCCATAGTTTACTTGAAAACCATTTCTAAGATTCCATCCTTCAGTGTAGCATATAAAAGCAGAATGATCCAATACAGTATTAGAGCTCTGAGAAGCGGTCTGGTGGATTAAATTGGCGAAACCGTTGGGAGGGTTCACCACTGATGAGCCAAGCCCTCCCAATATATTTTTTCATCGCAGTAAGGACAGTAGAAGTTCGTTTTATGTATAAAAGAAACATTCGCGCTTTTAAATCCTTTTATTTTATATGTATAGATGGCGCGTTATTGCTTTGTGTTAATTGTAGTAGTTGTATCGCCGAACTGGTATCACAGGGGCCATACTAATCTTCTCTGTATCGTTCTTATTGTAGTAGTTGTACCGCCGAACTGGTATCACAGGGGCCATACTAATCTTCTCTGTATCGTTCCTATTGTAGTAGTTGTACCGCCGAACTGGTATCACAGGGGCCATACTAATCTTCTCTGTATCGTTCCTATTGTAGTAGTTGTACCGCCGAACTGGTATCACAGGGGCCATACTAATCTTCTCTGTATCGTTCCTATTGTAGTAGTTGTACCGGCGAACAAGCGTGTACAGCTATAGTCCTAGAGAGTCCCAGGTATTTATAATTGTACTGTATATAGCAGATTTCTTGTCTATATTGGGTTTTAAGGAACCCAAACCATCGCTAGAAGTGATCAATATGGAAAGCTGAGGAAGGAGAGCTGGGGCTGATATATGAGTCAACAGTTTTACCGCATCAAATATCTCCATTATTCACAGCATCTCCGTGAAAATTGATTATGTGTGTACATTCCTGTCTCTTTACATCTTTTACACCTTCTTTTCTTTTTACATATCCTATGTCCTTGTGTGTATCTTAAGTTTTTGAGTTTTCTTATAATCATGGTAGCACACTGATGTGAAAATAATTCTTCCTATCTCTCTTCTCTATCCATCCATTTGATTTTGTCTTTATGGGAAATCTCAACTTCCCATCCTTTAGGGAGGGGGGAGTTTTTTTTTTTGCTTATCCCTAGTACACGTGGTACAGGCTGCTTTTACTGTAAGCGCATACACATACAACGCATACACATGTGAAAAGCAGTTCGACTTTGCACTTACAAAATGTGCCAGAGCCCCGTTTGGTTACTTGCAATCGTTGGTGGGGTTGGACTTCTGCAAGAATCGGGGGCCATTGGAGCATTTTTTTTAAACAGAAAAAAGTGCCCAATGCGGGAATCGAACCCGGGTCGTAGCGGTCGACGACCAAACGGTTTAACCAGCCTTCCACCGACCCCCAGGGGAGAGTTAAAATCTCTTAGCCAAGTTTTATTGTAATAATCAAGGTTTTTATAAAAATAAAATACAAATAGTTTTCAGAGAAATACACAAGCACATCAAGTTTTTAAAGAACCACAAAAATATTTTTAATTGCCAACAATAAATAGTACTCACATAAATAATATTTACGTATGGAACTATATAAAGAGCTTCACATCCAAAGGGCCGCATGTGGCTTGGGAACCGCAGTTTACCGACCCTTGACCTAAAGGGTGGTTGTTTAGATCCTGAGGGGCTCCGTTACATTGTTAAGGAAGACTCGCTTTCCAACTATACCTAGAATTTAAAGAGTCTCTTCTTCTTCTTTCTTATCTCCACTCAATCATATTAGTATATCAAGTTGTGACCCTTGGTGGTGTCTGTTTGACAACCATCATGACTGGGTGAAGTAGATGCTTCTGCCTTTGTCATTAAGACTGGGAGCACTACTCAGTAGCAGGCCGACTTTGCTCCAAAATAAATGGCCGCCTATGACATGAGGAACAGATGCCATGTGCAGCTGCTCCTAACATGGAGTACAAACTCATTCTGTATCCCTGGATTAGGAGCCCTTACAGGGTACTATCAGCATGGCCAGCTGAACCCAGGTTTTTTAGCGAGCTTGTTACTGCTCCCCCTCCTCCTTTTTCATCCAGGCTTGGGACCGGCAAAGGCGGAGTTATTTAAAGAGTGAATTGCATAGAACCACCGAAGTTTATCGAACACAGACCTTCCTTTTATTTTTATCATCGCATAAAGAAGGCACAGTATAAGTACACCTATCCCCCGATTTACCCAGTAGATACATTCCTGAGAAAAACGTGTAAATCGGGGGATAGGTGTACACAGAAATAAAAATAAAATGCATTGACAGGTTAAAATATGTAGTCAGCACATAAGCTCGGGATTCCTCGTGAGATGTGTACACAGCGCATATGTTCAATCACAGTAGCATTTAGTATAGTGCGATAAAAACAAAAATAAATTATTTGGAAAACCGTGTAAAAGCGAAAACGTGTAAAACAAGTACCGTGTAAATCGGGGGATAGGTGTACTTAATTTTAAAAAGAATCATACGCGTCTAAAATAGTGTCAATTTTTTTATAACAAATATTTCTATATCTGAGAAAGAATGTGTGTTGAATGGGGTTGGAATGAAAGCGCAGGTCAGTCGTGATTCACATTTACATAAGAGACGGCAGTGGGCAACAATCCCTGGCAATGGTCACCGTTTCTTACTCAATCCCTGATTGTTCTTAGACACGTCTAAAAAACACTAAGTGACCTCTCTTACACTGTTGCTTTTTTTAAGTTCCTGTGGTGAAATAATTTTATATGGTTTTCTTCATGTTTGTATATGCCTTCAATATAACTAGCTCCGGTTTAACGATAATTGTGTGTGTGTTGTTAGCTCCTACTAAGAGAATTACAAAGAAAGTTATTAAAATAATGAATCATAGTTCTTTAAATAAAAGATACTTCGGCCAGTAAATCTTTTTATTGTCTCGACGTTTCGACAAAAAAACGTTTGTCCTCGTCAGGAGCAAACAAAAATTAAAACATTTGGCAAAGCGTTAAAAATTAATTTTACGCTTTTTTTAACGCTTTGCCAAATGTTTTAATTTTTGTTCGCTCCTGACGAGGACAAAAGTTTTTTGTCGAAATGTCGAGACAATAAAAAATATTTACTGGTCGAAGTATATTTAATTTAAAGAACTATGAATGCCGGCCAGGCAGCCTCTATCTTTGCCATAATTATACATACAATCAGAAATAGTTAGCTCAAAAGTTGTCTCTATAAGTTCAACATTGAACAGAGAGATCCTGTCCTTGTCTATAGGAGGACAAGATGCAGGAACCTCCCTTCCTGAGAACAACTTTTTATATTGCCACGTGGAAAATTAGGGAAGACCAACTTCAGGATAAAACAACAATTTATTTCAGGCAAGAACAACCTATGAATAATAAAACAAAAGATAAGCCACTAGGTAAATTTACAGAGTAGCAAAATATAAACCAAAAAAATGACTACTCTGTTAATAAAATAATAGAATTAATAAATACTTTGTTACAATATTTTATCACCAAATTAGAAAAACCTATTAGCTTCTATTGAGAGAATTACAAAGAAAGTTATTAAAATAATGAATCATTTTATTAGAAATAGGATTTTTTTATAATTTTCTGATATCATCATTTTTTCCTGGCGTCTACCAAGAGTTTCCTATAGAAAGAATATGGTTTTATGGGGGCTACTAAACAAAGTATATGATTTTTAGCTCAAAATTCGCTTATATAAGTTCTAACTTAAAATTGAACTGAAAGTCTTTGTCTGGAGAAGGACTCTCTCAAGATGAACTAGCCTACCTTCCTGAGATAACAGCTTTTTATATTTTATCACCAAATTTCAAATAATATCATTTTTTAAATATTTATTTATTAATCAACCAGGCGCAATATTGAAATGTTTGCGTCTATTACAGAGGAAACAAACAAAACAACAAACAAATTAGAACTTAGAATTAAATATTTACATGTATTATTCTACAGAGTTCATAAAATGTATATAGACAGAGTGGCTGATGTATGAGAGTTAAATCATTTAGATCAGGAAACAATCGATGTCTCACTTCTGTAAAGTTTGGACAGTCATAGTTGGCTTCCGTAGGAAAGACGCTAGCCTACCGCCCGCCATGCGCGCGCACAGGGAAGTCACGTGCTCGCCGGCAGCCAACGGGCGCGCGCCGCCGGCAGGGGGGGGGGGGGGGGGGGGGAGGGCAAAGGTGGCGTGACGGGAGCCAACCAATAAAAGCAAACGGTGACAGAGTCGGCTGATCGGCCGATGACTGATTGATTAGGAAAGACGCTCGTAACTGTATATAGAATACATACACCATGTTCTGTAATATATGTAAAGTATCACGTATGTTCATATATCGAAAATAAGAGATGGAAACCCTGCCGGGGGAGGATATTGATCTAAAAAGACAATGGTCGCCTCTCCCGTCAAATTAAACGTCAAAACTAGATGCGCGCGAAATGCGTGGTGTCGCTGGAGACCCACTGGCGATTCTCCACCAAACTCTGCAGCGCTGGAAGAGGCGCCATATTCATTGTACATAGTGTATATAATGCATATTATCTTTTTTTTTATAGTACAGACTGTGCACTTTGTATGTATTGACAAGATGTCAATAAAATTATTTTAATTGTCAAATTGTCAAAACTAGATGTCATCTATTGACCGTCACCGCATACTAGCGGCCTGGGGTCGGTGACAAAGCCACAACACCAGCTTTGACAAACTGAGAAGCATCCACCTTGAGACCATGGTTTCTGGCTAATGGCGCTCGTCAGTCTAGGACGGACTAGTTTTCGGCGACGGTCAATAGATGTCGTCTGGTTTTGACGACTATTTTGACGGGAGAGGCGACTTTTGTCTCTTTGGATCAATATCCTTCCTACAGGGTTTCCATCTATATTTTAGCCATAGATTGCCAGTTAAACACCTCTTTGGCAGATTGTCAAGATTCCATTAGATCCCGTGTGGATCTCATGGAATAAAGTCCGCCATAGACTGACGAGGGCCATCAGCCCGAAACCATGGTCTCTAGGTGGACGCTTTTCAGTTTGCTAAAGCTGGTGTTGTGGCTTTGTCACCGATTCGAGGCCGCTAGTTGCGGTGACGGTCAATAGATGGTGTCTGGTTTTGACGTCTATTTTGACGGGAGAGGCGATCTTTGTCACTTTCGAAAATAAGAGCTTAAAAATAAAAGAGACTTCTGCTAATTAAAAGATTGAAAATATAATTATGCATGTGTGCATGACGATGTCCCATTTACACCATGGTGTGATAGTGACATCAATTTTAGAACAGCATACGTATCTAGATAAGTCTTATATTTGCATTTACCAGCTGGATCATGGTAACCCAATCGAATCACACACACACAAAAGCTTTTATTAGGGACATGCCCCATACAGATTCTCCCAATTGGGTAAGGTAATAATTATCTTGTGTTATTTACATGGGTAGTAAGATAGAAATTTAACTGGCTTTACTCTTCGTCTCAAAGTCATTCACTTGTTGACTGATCTTACATAATGATGATCTAAAAAAATTATAGTAAGCTATTGCCTTAGATTTGTTTGCTGATATTTTTGAAAGCAATACGTAGTGTTGGTACATTTAATTTGTTGATATAGGGCCTTCCTCTCTACATCAAGGACTGTACATTTAAGCAGGTAATGGGGGAATTCTTCAGTAATTTCCTTGTCACACAGTGTACATATTAGGTTTTTGGCCTCAAACGTCAGAACGTGGTTTTTTTTTTTTAGACTGTAAATAGTATTCTCAATTGAGCTATACATCATTTGACTGGTAAAGGGAAATCAACGGTTAGGTAACATTCTATTTCTATTGATGTATGGAAATTTTTATAATGTGGATAAAAACTCAATCGAATCAATAATATCTAAGACTTCTGCAAATAAAGTAATAGATCACCTGAGCTTCTGTCTGGAATTCTTTGATTGAGAAAGAGATCAAAGTTGATCCTAAAGAATATTTTATAAGAAAATCTTTAAACTTAATTTCAAAATAATCCTAGTAAAACAAACATTTAAAGACGCAACGAACAACTTGGCTGAAGTGGTCTTGCCAAGAACTAGGCCGAGGTAATTATCATTTGAATTTGATCAATCATCAAGACCAATTAGTTCTTATGAAATTACCAACCTCTGAATTCTATTTAAACAGCAAAATTCATTTGTGTTATAAATTCTGTTATGAAAATTAGAAACTATTTTAGACGCGTAAGATTCTTTTTGAAATAAAACAATTTCTACTGCCCTTACTACAATGGAAAAATTAAAGGGAGGGCCTGGCTCATCAGTGGTAAACCCTCCAAGCGGTTTCGTCAGTTTAATCTACCATACCGCTGGGAAATTTCACCACTGATGAGCCAGGCCCTCCCATTAATTTTTCCATTGCAGTAAGGGCAGTAGAAATTGTTTTATTTCAAAAAGAATCTTACGCGTCTATAATAGTTTCTAATTTTCATAACAGATGGCGCGCTAGTGTATCGTAATATAAATTCAGTTATAAACACCAGTTGTAAGGTCTTCAATTTAAGGAAGAAAAAATTTTTTGCAAACAAGTTTCTTTTATTCTGCAATTTGGCAAGCTTTCAGGCGTTAGCCTATCATCAGGCCGATCCCGCAAATACAAAATCTAAACTATATATAGGCGTAGAACTGATCTTACCGGAAATAAACAAATTGTAATAAAATATATCGTATACACCGATACATGCAAATGTGCCGAAAACTTTAAAATAAAATAAAAAATAAAAATTTTAAAACAAATTTAAAACTATGAAATTTGAGATACGCTAAGATTACATAAAAAGGACTAAATTAAGATTTGGAAATTACAATAAGACAAAAAACCGACTATGAATTTATACAACTAATTTAGCTATGGGATATATGAAGGTACTGCTGTGGTATATCGATCCTTCTGTTAATGCTCTTTTTATCGTTCGAAACCAAGGATTCCAGTATAAGTCTATTATGTTTGGAGAATATATTTCGGAAGTAACACTTGACTTCCTGTAGGTTGAAATGGTGGCCAGTAGAATCCTCATGTTGATAAATAAAAGATCTGCTATCTCGGTTCTTTACGTTCCTAATATGCTCTTTAACTCTGGTACCAACAGTTCGGCCGGTTTCCCCCACGTAAGAAGCGGTACATTGTTGGCAAGATAATGAATAAACCGCATTTTGCTGGTCACTCGGTTCTGTCTTAACCTGAGATTTCGTGATTGGATGTCTGACTAATTGGCCGATGGATCGAGAGCCTACAAAAACAGGCCTAATCCCAAATTTCCTCAAAACATCTGCTAGCCTTTGATTAGTAGGGGAATACTGCAAATAGCAATTAGATCGATATACCTGCCGGTTTCGGGGAAGGAACCCTTTATAAGTGTGTTTCATCACAAATGAGGCTGGGAATCCATATCTCTGGAGGTTTCGGATGATGTTGCTCTTTTCAATCTTTCTGAAGCCTGGAAGGGAGCAATGCGTGATAATTCTTTTTGTCAATGTTTTGACTATGGAAATCTTGTGACTTATCGGGCCAAATGAGTTGAAATTGAAGTATGACGGCTCTATTCCTTTCTTATAATAAACGGTCGAATGGAATTTGTGTTCGGTTCTGAGGATGAGTATGTCCAAATAAGGCAAGGCGGCCTCTGTCTCTGTCTCCATGGTGAATTTTATCTGGGGGTTGTAACTGTTCAGAGTGTTTAAAATCAGGTTTCCTTTGTCCTCTTCAAACTCGCAAAAGATGTCATCAATATAGCGGTGCCATCTTTTTATGCCAAGGTGTTTGAAGGTAGTGATCCACCTGTCTATTTTCAACATGACAATTTCAGCCGCTATCAATGAAAGTGGGCTCCCCATAGGGGAACCACAAATCTGTTGGTAGATTAAATCTTCAAACTTGAAATTATTCAATGAAAGGCAGAGCTGGAATAAAGTGACGACCCTACTGTTTTCAATGGAATCAGTAGAATTTTGGGCCAGTATTTCTTTCAGGTTTTCCACGATTAGATTGTGCGGTAAGCTAAGGAACAAGGATACAACATCAAAGGAGCCCATGATACATCCCGGATTTGGTTTGGAATTCCGTAATTTAATGATGAAATCAGGTATGTTACTGATGGAAAAGGAATTGTAAGGGCGTATCACTGGAGACAGGAATGAAGTTAAGAACCTTGATAATGGCATAGCTGGCGAAAGATGGTACGCTATTATTGGTCTCAGAGGGATATCCTCCTTATGTAGCTTCGGTAAACCATAGATGTAAGGGATTCGGTTGGTGGAAGATGTGAATTCTTTGAATTGGGCGTCGGTTATCAGTTTTTCTTTCTTTAAGGATGCCAGTTTCCGCTTAAACAGGGCTACTGTTTTCGAATTAGTGGTTTGGTCGATCTGTCTGAAGACACTTACATCATCTAAAATATTGGGGATTTTCTTGCATAGTCAAGTCTGCTCATGATAACCGTGTTGGCTCCTTTGTCTGATTTTGTAATCACAAGATCTGCATTATTTTTGAGTTGTTTAATGGCGGTCATTTCCTCTCTATTGGGTTTGACATCTAATTTGTTCTCTCTGCTAGATAGCCTACTGGCAACCAAGTTCCTGATTTCATTCTTTTCAGTATTTTTGAAGGACGATATAGCTGTCTCTACAGCTCCTATGGTAAGGTAATTGTCTGTTCGATTAGGCATCCTAAACTTGAGTCCTTTCATAAGAACATCCATTTCTATTTCAGAAAGCTTGGTTTCCGTTAGATTAACAATTGGATTAGAGTGATTTTTGTATGGAAAGCCATACTTTTTGGACCAGTGCTGGAGTTTCTTTTCATGTTTCATGTGAATAGAATTATCTTGTTCCCTTACTGCCCTGGTGGTTCTAATGATGAGATCTGTTAATTCATGAATGGGGATTTTATCTATGACCAAGGCTATTAACTGTTTGATTGTTTTTCCGAAGAATCTGATGGAGGAATGGCATCCCTTGATTCTCATTCGTAAGAGACTCTGTCTGTATTCTATAATCTTCCCCCGAGAAAAATGATTATTCACAGGATCCTTAATCCGCAAGGAAGGAGGTATAAAACTCACTTGTTTGCAACGGAGGTTAAATTCCAAATTCTTACGCCATCTTGCAAGCTGAAGGGATTTGCGAAATATAATGCTTTTATACCTGTCTAGATCCATCTGAGACAGTTCCATTTAGATCAATCACTATAAAAACCTAAATAATTGCAATCAGTAATCAATCAATCAATCAATATTTTAGATGATGTAAGTGTCTTCAGACAGATCGATCAAACCACTAATTCGAAAACAGTAGCCCTGTTTAAGCGGAAACTGGCATCCTTAAAGAAAGAAAAACTGATAACCGACGCCCAATTCAAAGAATTCACATCTTCCACCAACCGAATCCCTTACATCTATGGTTTACCGAAGCTACATAAGGAGGATATCCCTCTGAGACCAATAATAGCGTACCATCTTTCGCCAGCTATGCCATTATCAAGGTTCTTAACTTCATTCCTGTCTCCAGTGATACGCCCTTACAATTCCTTTTCCATCAGTAACATACCTGATTTCATCATTAAATTACGGAATTCCAAACCAAATCCGGGATGTATCATGGGCTCCTTTGATGTTGTATCCTTGTTCCTTAGCTTACCGCACAATCTAATCGTGGAAAACCTGAAAGAAATACTGGCCCAAAATTCTACTGATTCCATTGAAAACAGTAGGGTCGTCACTTTATTCCAGCTCTGCCTTTCATTGAATAATTTCAAGTTTGAAGATTTAATCTACCAACAGATTTGTGGTTCCCCTATGGGGAGCCCACTTTCATTGATAGCGGCTGAAATTGTCATGTTGAAAATAGACAGGTGGATCACTACCTTCAAACACCTTGGCATAAAAAGATGGCACCGCTATATTGATGACATCTTTTGCGAGTTTGAAGAGGACAAAGGAAACCTGATTTTAAACACTCTGAACAGTTACAACCCCCAGATAAAATTCACCATGGAGACAGAGACAGAGGCCGCCTTGCCTTATTTGGACATACTCATCCTCAGAACCGAACACAAATTCCATTCGACCGTTTATTATAAGAAAGGAATAGAGCCGTCATACCTCAATTTCAACTCATTTGGCCCGATAAGTCACAAGATTTCCATAGTCAAAACATTGACAAAAAGAATTATCACGCATTGCTCCCTTCCAGGCTTCAGAAAGATTGAAAAGAGCAACATCATCCGAAACCTCCAGAGATATGGATTCCCAGCCTCATTTGTGATGAAACACACTTATAAAGGGTTCCTTCCCCGAAACCGGCAGGTATATCGATCTAATTGCTATTTGCAGTATTCCCCTACTAATCAAAGGCTAGCAGATGTTTTGAGGAAATTTGGGATTAGGCCTGTTTTTGTAGGCTCTCGATCCATCGGCCAATTAGTCAGACATCCAATCACGAAATCTCAGGTTAAGACAGAACCGAGTGACCAGCAAAATGCGGTTTATTCATTATCTTGCCAACAATGTACCGCTTCTTACGTGGGGGAAACCGGCCGAACTGTTGGTACCAGAGTTAAAGAGCATATTAGGAACGTAAAGAACCGAGATAGCAGATCTTTTATTTATCAACATGAGGATTCTACTGGCCACCATTTCAACCTACAGGAAGTCAAGTGTTACTTCCGAAATATATTCTCCAAACATAATAGACTTATACTGGAATCCTTGGTTTCGAACGATAAAAAGAGCATTAACAGAAGGATCGATATACCACAGCAGTACCTTCATATATCCCATAGCTAAATTAGTTGTATAAATTCATAGTCGGTTTTTTGTCTTATTGTAATTTCCAAATCTTAATTTAGTCCTTTTTATGTAAGCTTAGCGTATCTCAAATTTCATAGTTTTAAATTTGTTTTAAAATTTTTATTTTTTATTTTATTTTAAAGTTTTCGGCACATTTGCATGTATCGGTGTATACGATATATTTTATTACAATTTGTTTATTTCCGGTAAGATCAGTTCTACGCATATATATAGTTTAGATTTTGTATTTGCGGGATCGGCCTGATGATAGGCTAACGCCTGAAAGCTTGCCAAATTGCAGAATAAAAGAAACTTGTTTGCAAAAAATTTTTTCTTCCTTAAATTACTGATTGCAATTATTTAGGTTTTTATAGTGAAAGGTCTTCAATATTGTGTTGAGACGTTTAAAGCGTTCTCTGTGTGCTTGAATCAACAACGGTGGACGAGTGGGTAACACCCTCGATTCCCGACAGTCATGAACCGGGAAAACTCCGCCTTTGCCGGTCCCAAGCCCGGATGAAAAAGGAGGAGGGGGAGCAGTAACAAGCTCTGTAAAAAACCTGGGTTCAGCTGGCCCGGCTGATAGTACCCTGTAAGGGCTCCTGATCTAGGGATACAGGATGAGCAGCGTTTGTACTCCATGTTAGGAGCGGCTGCACATGGCGTCTGTTCCTCATGTTAGAGGCGGCCATTTCTTTTGGAGCTAAGTCGGCCTGCCACTGAGTAGTGCTCCCAGTCTTAATGACAAAGGCAGACGCATTCTACTTCATCCAGTGTGAAGATAAGAAAGAAGAAGAAGATGTGACAAAAATTTACTTTGTACGGGTTAACACACAAATACAATATACTAGGGCCTACAGTAAGAGTAACTTAAACACAGAAAAAATCGTGGACTCAAAAGTACAACACAAAAAAAAAAAGTAAATAATAAATCACAATTTGTTAAATAAAATTTAAAAAAAAAACAGTACTTATCTTTATTGCTGCTTAGGTAGGGATCGGACCGAGGTTACACAGGTATGCGACGAGATTGCCAGACAGGGATATAGCACGCAGAGAACACTTTAAGCGTCCCCACACGATAATCCACCACACTCGCCTCGACTCAGAGAAAATATCTTTATTTTACGGGGCTTCTAACCAAAATACCATAGCCCCCTTTATATACAAACATGGCCACATTCGTCCAATGAGAAGGCGGGAGAGATTGTTCACAAACAAACGAAAACACAAATTATTTCCACTAAAACCTGAGATAAGATATGATAAGATTGCAAATATTTGTCAATATAATTTGACAGATGAACCGGGATTGAATCCCGAGTTAAAATTTTGTTTAATATATGAACTTCACATATATTATTCACTGTTTCATTTATCATGAACTAGGTTGATCTTGTTGAGCGGTACCTAATAAAGTGATTTTGAACCGATCTGTGTGCTTGTCTGGTGATCTTCTCACATACCTGTATAACCCCGGTCCTCTCCTTATCCACGCTGCAATAAAATAAAACTGTACATAGCAATAACACACCATCTATATAATACAAATGTAAAAAACCAAAACGCGAATGTTTCTTTTCACAAATAAATCAAACTTCTACTGTCCTTACTGCGATATAAAAATATTGGGAGGACTTGGTGATTCAGTGGTGAAACCTCCAAGCGATATCACCAATTTAATCTACCAGACCGATTTTTTAGAGCTCTAATACTGTATTGGATCATTCTGCTTTTATATGCAAAACTGTTGTATATATATTAAACTAGCCGAATGACCCGGGCAACGCCCGTGTTTTACCCGATTGAATGTTTTTATTCAAATATTATTTGTTACAATTATAAATTGGCGCCTTAAATTAATGCATATATTAGTTAATAACTATAGCCTATGTGCTTTATCTGTCTATGTACTGTTGGCTTCCGTAGGCGTCTCTTACTGGGAAAAAGAAAGAGAGGATTCCATTTAGTTATTAACTAATATATGCATTTATTTAAGGAGCTACCCGCTCCAACACAATAGTTACAAAAACCAAAAAGCGAGTGGGGGGGCATGATGGGGGGAGGGGCAAAGGTGGCGTGATCGTAGCCAACCAATAGGAGAGCGCCATTCCAAAAAAAAAAAAAGCAAACGGTGACAGAGATGAAGGATTAAGAACGCATGACGCTCGTAACTGTATATAGAATAATTGCTACCATAGAGTGTGTGTAAGCGTACAGGTAAAATAGGCGCTAACCGAAAAAAAAAAGTTCCTTTGTTTCAATATTAGTTTCCCTTTTATATTTTGTTCTCTCTCTTGTAAATTAATAAATATTGTGACGAAGAAATAATTTGTTAATTAAATTTAATTATTCAATGAAACTATTCAACAGATTATATAAATATATATTAATCTTTTATGTAAAATAATTATCAAAATATCTCTTTGCTTGCTTGCTCAAGATTCTCTAGCTGTAGATAGTTTGGTTGAGTTGTTAATAATTGTCGACTTGTCGCCGTGACGTCATCAATAAATACTTTTACATCTTAGGATATTTCAAGGCTTGATTTCTACGCTACATTATAATGTTTAATTAATAATTATTGGAATCAGTTTCATTAAATATTTTAAGCAAAGTCAACAAAAACTGTAATAAAAGATGAGTACTGTTTTTTTTTTTAACAATTTTTTTGTTATTTAATATTTACTTCCTTCCTTTTTGTTGTTGTAGCTTTTGAGATTACGTGTTTCTATATGAAGGAAATATGCTGAAGGAAATATTGTTAAATGAAGAAACTGAAACTTTACCAAATGAAGAATTTAGAACTTTGGCTGAAGAGATAGCAAGAAGCTGTCTTAAAGACTCCAAGAAAGAAGGAAACAGCAAACTGAATCAAGCCATCTTAGATGAATCCGTTGAAGATAAATCCAATACCTAGCAATCTAATCAAAAAGTTTAATTTGAAAATTTAACTTGCAAGATTTCTAATTTCTATTTGGTTTCTATATTATACTAGCCGAATGACCCGGGCAACGCCCGTGTTTTACCCGATTGAATGTTTTGATTCAAATACTATTTGTTACAATTATAAATTGGCGCCTTAAATAAATGCATATTTTAGTTAATAACTATAGCCTATGTGCTTTATCTGTCTATGTACTGTTGGCTTCCGTAGGCGTCTCTTACTGGGAAAAAGAAAGAGAGTATTCCATTTGGTTATTAACTAATATATGCATTTATTTAAGGAGCGACCCGCTCCAACACAATAGTTACAGAAATGGTGGCGTGATCGTACCCGACCAATAGGAGGGCGCCATTCAAAAAAAAAAAAGCTAACCGTGACAGAGGCCACGCATGACGCTCGTAACTGTATATAGAATATGCATATAGTAACGCCAATATGTAAAATTGTTCGCTCGAATAAAAAATATATATGATGGATTGCCTTATACAATCCTTTATATATTATTTCTCATCTAATATTCATTAATATATCAAAATTCGAAACTATTTTAAAGGCGTAAGATTCTTTTTGATATTAAACAATTTCGAATTTTGATAACAGACGGCGCGCTAGTGCATCATAATATTCATTAATATATGTTAAGCTACTTTTTTTACTTTTAGTGCAAATACTTTCTCTATGTAACCGCGTTGAAAGTAACATTTACCAATATAAAGAATTGATCTCTAATCTCAATTTATAATACAATATAATGCGACTTATGATTGTAGAACGACATTTGAAAATTATCCCGCATGTGTTTCTTTTTTGAACGAAAAATCTAAATTAATTTTAAGGAGAAATAACGATTATTTCTAACCTTAGGGATGAAGTATGAAAGAAATAATTGTGAAGAGTAAATAATATACGGAAAAATAAAAGATTCCAGGGAATATTTTTCCGTTTATCATTACTCTTCACAATTCATCCTTTCATACTTCATCCCTAAGGTTAGAAATAAGTATTATTTCTCCTTAAAATAAATTTCAAATTTTCGTTCAAAAGAAACACATGCGGGATAGTTTTCAAATGTCGTTCAGGTCTCAATGTCAAAGAAAGACCGTATTAGAGAGGTCCAGACTGTATTAACGCTGCCACCCCCAGCTATAAATACGTTCACTCCCCTCGACCTGTAGTGGAGGAGGCCCATGCCAGATTAGCTCGGTATTTTTAGCAGGGCTGATTATACCCGCCTACATATGGCAGAACCCTGGGTCATCACTTTCATGAACCTCATATAGGCCATGTTCTGTTCTTGTCTCTTTCCCTTCCATTGAACTTAGGGGTCATGCTGATCTCTGCACGGTCTGGTGGATTAAATGGGTCAAATGGCCATACCAAACTATCTACTGGACCTCAGCAGCCCATTATCACTAACAGCTGAGAAGTCCGATGCGTTATCCACATGGCCTTAATGGATCATACAGCCACGTTAAGATCCCCCAGTCAAAATATGTGGTCGTTTTCAAGTCGAAAATTGTCTTCACAAACATTTTGACTACGTTTTCAGCAGCATGGACTATCAGCTTGGCGACCATGACTTTGGCTACCCTTTACGCTATATCACCGACAGGAGCTCCTTTAATGGTGTGATCAACAGCGAACCTGGAACTAGGAAGCGTGACGTTGTGTTTATGGAGAAATCAGGTTTTGTTTGCAGCACCATGACATCCGTCACGGCGAAACCGCTGTGAGGGTTCACCACTGATGAGCCAAGACCTCCCAATAAATTTTTTCATCGCAGTAAGGACAGTAGAAGTTTGTATTATGTATAAAAGAAACATTCGTGGTTTTAAATCCCTTCATTTTATATGTATAGATGGCGCAATATGAAACTATTATAGGCGCGTATGATTCTTTTAAAAATAAAACAATTTCTACTACCCTTACTGCAATGAAAATATAAATGGTAGGGCCTGGCTCATCATTGGTAAACCCTCCCAGCGAGTGGTAGCATTAATACAGTCTAGACCTCTCTAATACGGTCTTTCTTTGAAATTGAGACTGTAATGCATGGTTATTTATATTGACAAAAGTTACTTTTAACGCGGGGAGGGTTCACCACTGATGAGTCAGGCCCTCCCATTATTTTTTCCATTGCAGTAAGGACAGTAGAAATTGTTTTATTTTTTAAAGAATCATACGCGTCTATAATAGTTTGGTATTTTGAATACTTGTATTGTTTAACGATTATTTCAAAACTCTTGCTGATTTGGGAAAAGTGTAGGTTTTCTGAACTAACAATAACATCTCTTTACCTAACATAATTATCACGTCATTATATTAGTAATGTAGAAATATAAAAAGAAAGATTTAAAAGAACGAATGTTTCTTTTATACATAATACAAACTTCTACTACCCTTACTGCGATGAAAGAAATATATTGGTAGTACTTGGCTCATCAGTGTTGAACTCTCCCAGCGGTTTCGCCAATTTAATCCACCAGACCGCTTCTCAGAGCTCTAATACTGTATTGGACGATTCTGCTTATATACGCAGCACTGAAGGGTGGAATCTCAGAAATGGTTTTCAAGAAAACTATGAACAGAAGAATGGACAGTAGAATTACATTCAAATATTTGCATCAAGCAATGCTCTTCTTCAAACAATAAAGACAAGGCCAGTTAGGCATAAATTAACACAAAGCAATAACGCGCCATCTATACATATAAAATGAGAGGATTTAAAAGCACGAATGTTTAAATGTGGTTTAATTACAGTACAGGCAGTCACAACTGTCTACACGCCATGGTTATGGTGGCTTGGTACTACATGTGTTTGTATTCATAATTATAATACAGACAGTCGCTACATATGTAGACATGTGGTGTACTTACAGTACAAGCAGTTACCATGGCCTGGTACTACATATGTAGACATGTGGTGTACTTACAGTACAAGCTGTCACTACCCACCATGGCCTGGTACTACATATGTAGACATGTGGTGTACTTACAGTACAAGCAGTCACCATGGCCTGGCACTACATATGTAGACATGTGGTGTACTTACAGTACAAGCTGTCACTACCCACCATGGCCTGGTACTACATATGTAGACATGTGGTGTACTTACAGTACAAGCAGTCACTACCCACCATGGCCTGGTACTACATGTGACAATTAAAATTTTTTATTGACTGTTAGTCAATGTTACAACTCAACCAGGAGGGTGAAAAGAAATATTTACATTTATAAGTTATCAGGAATCAAGGCATCGCCGCCTAAGTCTGGCCATATCGGTGCCAACATCGTGATGGTAGCTCCGAGCCAGTTCTATGGCCGCGCCGAGGAATTCAGCGAGGACCCCCTTCAGCGCAGGTGAAAGTTTCGTCATGAGGGACGCTCTGTCTTCGGTGAATAAAATGGCGCCTTAAGGTCAATAACATCGATCCCTGTATCATATAAGGGCCTTAGGCAGGTCATGTGCTTCAGTTTTCTGAAGATTTTAAAAATCATGACATCCTCTTGCTCTTCTGTCATCTGCTCCTCGTGGGGAACGGGCGGTGTCGGCCCAGTAGGCCGAGGCGCAGGCAGTGGGGGTGTAGGTGCTGCGGCTGGTGTTTTCGTTAGCTCAGCTCTAACTTGACCAAGGACCTTATATAAATTAGAGGTGTGTCCGGGCTTCAGGTCCAGAATTTGACCGATCAGGCCGACGAGGGCGTCGCACTGCGGAGGCGACAGGAGGGGTCCATTCCTCTGGGCCTTGGTCCTCGAGGAGAGGAGGTCCAGGACCTCCTCCCGCCCAAGACCAAGGGCGTCCGTCTTAGCAAAGGACACGCTGGGGTTTCCTTCTATGAACGCCACGAGGTCAACCCCCGTTGCGTTTCTTGTTGATGACGCGGAGGACGCAGTGGTCTCCTCCACGATGGACATCTCCACGTCCTGTGTTGGGGCTGCAGGCCCGAGGGTCTCCTGGATGGGCGGAGGGCCACGCGGGGCAGCGAAGTCAGGTCGAGCGGGAGGCGTCGGCTCTGGATGACGCGGCGTCGCCGAGCGAGGGTCCACGGGATTCTTGGGTACCTGCAGGGACGGAGCAGGGATCACAGGTGGAGGGGCAGAAGGCGTCTCCTTCATAGGTAAGGCTGGGGCCGCTGGTGGAGATGGCCGAGGTGCGGATGGATGGAGCACAGCTCGGGCCATGGGAGGAGCGCTGCAAACCTCCATGGCTAGATTGGAGGGAGCTGGCGCAGGAGGCTGGGCTGCTGACCGCTGAGGCGGTGCAGAGGTGGTCGGTGGTGGGACGCCAGCAGGAGTGGTTGGTGGGGCCATTCTGGTGTTGTTGGCCAGCCCTGCAAGCAGGGGGCAGATGGCCCTCCGATGCCCTTGTCCGTGGCACCTGGAACACCTGATGCCCGAGGATAGGTACGCAGGCCAGGCTTGGCCTTTGATGTTGATGTCGAGGCGGGTTGGAAGCCTCTCTATGGTGATCCCCTCATGTAGGGTGATGAAGACGTCACGCCGGCCATCGACGTAGACGTAGGGGCCCGCCTTCATCTGCTTAGGGGCGATGGACGTAACCCGCCCAAATGGAGAGAGGGCGGTGATGACAGCAGAGTCCGCTACAAAGAAGGGGAGGTTACCCACTGTAATCCTTTCCGCTCTTTTGCGGAAAGGGAATGCCCTGAGGAGTGTTCCCTCAACCTCGAGGCCCTCACTTATGAGGCGCTCGGCCAGGCCTCTGTTGGTTAGTCCCAGTAGCTGGTGGCCGTTCACCTTGGTGATCTGGATGACTCCGGCGGTTCCTCCGAGTTTCCTATCCAAAGCCCTAAGGTAGTGGAAGGGCTCAAGTTCGGGGCTGTGTTCGATGTACACACAGTGTTCCTCGGAAGAGGACGCCTGCGGCGCCCTGGCATCCGCGATGTGAGCCCTGGTGGCCCTGATTTCTTGGGCTCGGGGCACTGATCCCGCCGATGATTGAGGTCGGCGAATGGTCCTGGAGGCTCCGGCATTGGAGGAGGGTGCAGCCGTCGTAGGTGAATTCCCCGAGCCACGGCGCCTCTTCCTACCCTGGACGAGGGTAAATCCTTCCTCAGCTCCAGGATTCACCTCTTCTGTGATGTCAGCCCAGTTTCTCCGGACTTGAGCAGCGGCGTTAGAAGTTGGAATAGCCGCAAGAGAGAGAGGTCGACCGGCGCGGCAGAATTTGCATCCTGGCCGCCGGCGGGCGGATTTACATAGTTTTGATTTTTTCTCAAAACTATTGGAATTTCGTTCTGCAAATCTTGATTTGCGGATAATTCTGCACATGGTTGTGCTAGTGAGCCGTGCCTTACAGGCTTTTGCTCGGCTTTTGACGGGCTTTCAGCCCGTATAAAATTTGTCGCCATCCGTGACACTTTTCGCCCGCCAGAGGCGAAACACTCAGGAGCACGCGCGACGCGTGGCCGCACGGCCGAGTGTAGACATGTGGTGTACTTACAGTACAAGCAGTCACTACCCACCATGGCCTGGTACTACATGTGTAGACATGTGGTGTACTTACAGTACGAGCAGTCACCATGGCCTGGTACTACATGTGTAGACATGTGGTGTACTTACAGTACGAGCAGTCACCGTGGCCTGGTACTACATATGTAGACATGTGGTGTACTTACAGTACAAGCTGTCACTACCCACCATGGCCTGGTACTACATATGTAGACATGTTGTGTACTTGCAGTACAAGCAGTTACCATGGCCTGGTACTACATATGTAGACATGTGACAATTGACAATTGAAAATTATTTATTGTCATCTAGACAATTTTACATCTCACATGAGAGAGAGAGAGAGAAAGAGAGAGAAGAGGAAAATATATACATATAGAATTAAAGATATACATATATGGTCAAATTTACAAAGGGGACGAAGGTAGGAGACCTCGGCGCTGGAGGGTCCTGGACCAGGCGAAGAGCGGGTCCTCCACCGCTTCTCCGAGCCCAAATGATTTCAACAGGAGGTCAGGACGGCAAGGCGGCCCTAAGCTCAGATAGTCCCCTGAGAGTAAGGGAGTCTAAGTCCCGAGTGGAAAGCTTATCCAGGATTTGGGCGAGAACTTTCTTGTCCCCCGGCGAAAATCTCCCGAGGAAGCCCTCCCTATCCTCAGGGTAAAGCACCGCTTCCACGAGGTCAAGCTCGAAAGAGTAGAATTGGGGTAAGGGCTTCGGATTGAATTCCTTCATCAATTCGAAGGTCAAAAGTTGCAATTCCTTGCAACGTTTATCGATTGGATCAACCTCCATTTGGGCAGATGGGGGAGGTGGAGGTGTCGCCATGTCCGGTGTCGTCGTATCCCCATGGGGAGGGGGTGGTATTGGCCTATCAGGCCGAGGTGCAGGCAGTGGGGGTGTAGGTGCTGCGGCTGGTGTTTTCGTTAGCTCAGCTCTAACCTGACCAAGGACCTTATATAAATTAGAGGTGTGTCCGGGCTTCAGGTCCAGAATTTGACCGATCAGGCCGACGAGGGCGTCGCACTGCGGAGGCGACAGGAGGGGTCCCTTCCTCTGCGCCTTGGTCCTCGAGGAGAGGAGGTCCAGGACCTCCTCCCGCCCAAGACCAAGGGCGTCCGTCTTAGCGAATGACACGCTGGGGAGCTCCTCGATGAACGCATCGAGGTCGACTCTCGTTGCGTTTTTTGCCGATGACGTGGAGGACGCAAAGGTCTCCTCCACGATGGACATCTCCACGTCCGGTGTTGGGGCCGCAGGCTCGCGACTCCCAGGTGTTCGCAGGGACGGAGCAGGGGTCACTGGTGGAGGGGCCGGAGGCGTGTCCTCCAAAGGTAAGGCCGAAGGCGCTGGTGGTGATGGCTGGAGTGCAGCAGGTGGAAGGGGCGCAGCTCGGCTCGCGGGAGGCACGTCGGAGACCTCCATGGTTGAACTGGGGGACGCCGGAGGTGGAGGCCGGGCAGATGGCTGCTGAGGCAGCCTGGGCGCAGTCGCTGGTGGGACGCTGGTGGGAGAGGTTGGTGCGGCCGGTCCAGGAGCGGTGGTTCGCCCTGCAAGCATGGGGCAGTTGGCCCTACGATGTCCTTGGCCACGGCACCTGGAACACCTAATCCCGGAGGATAGGTATGCGGGCCAGGCCTCGCCCTTGATTGAGATGTCGAGGCGGGTGGGCAGCCTCTCGATGGTCATTCCCTCGCGGAGGATGATGAACGCCTCTCGGCGGCCGTCGTTGTAGACATATGGGCCTGCCTTCATCAGCTTGGGGGCGATAGATGTTACTCGCCCGAAAGATGAAAGGGCGCTGATGACGGCTGCATCCCCCACGAAGAAGGGGAGGTTGCCCACCGTGATTCTCTCCGCCCTCTTGCGGAACGGGAAGGCCCTGTGGAGAGTTCCCTCCACCTCGAGGCCCTCGTTGACGAGGCGCTCGGCCATGCTTTTGTTTGCCAGTCCCACTAGGAAGTGGCCGTTCATCTTGGTCACTTGGAAGACCTCCCTGGTGCTCCCAAACATTCGATCTATGGCCCTGATGTAATGGTAGGGCTCCAGTTCAGGGCTGCGTTCTACATAGACGCAGTGGTCCTCTGTTGAAGACGCCTGCCGCGCCCTGGCCTCCGCGATATGCGCCTGAGTGGTCCTGACCTCCTCCGCCCGCGGTGCCCATCCCGTGGATGATCGTGGCCGGCGAGTGGCTCCTGCGCCTCTGGTGCCAGAGGAAGTAGCTGCCGTAGGGGAACCCGGCGAGTCGCGGCGCCTTTTCTTACTCTTGACGACGGTGAAGTTGTCGTCCTCTCCAGGGCCTTGGTCCTCCGCTAAGTCTGCCCAGCTTCTATTGGCTTGGGCAGCGGCCTCGGAAAACGAGGCAGTAACGAAGTCGGTCGGCGTGGCCGGATTTGCATGATGTCCGCCGGCGGGCGGATTTGCATAGCCTTGATTTTTGTTGAAAAGATTTGAAGCTTTCTTCTGCAAATCTTCTTTCTTAGATAATTCAGCACATTGTTGTGCTTTTTCGCGGGGAAGAAGTTTTTCCCGCCCTCTACAATCACTCTAGAGGGGAGTGAGTGGAGAGGCGTCTCTGCGTGTTGTCCTCCGTAGGGGTGCCACTGGCTGATGTCCAGTGAAGCTGTAAGCTGGCCGTCTGCCCTTGGTTGTCTGAGGCGAGGCGCACGTGTCTTGAAACTCTTGGGTCTTCGCTCTGTGTGTGCGTCATTGGGAGCGTCCTTGCCGTGCGCGAAAATTGCACCAGGGCTAGGCCTGGTGTTGAAAAACCAAGGGGTGCACACAGTAGTACCACCCCCCCGCCTCCGCGTTGGTTTCCCCGCGTCAACCTCAGTACCTCAGAGGTCCTTGATTCGACGGCAGATTCAGGGAGTACTGGATAAGGGTTCGAGGGCTAAAGGGGGGGGAGTCCTATTGGAGCGTAGGACGGGTTTAGCTAAGTCCGAACGAGAGGGCTCGGTCAGCAACCTTGCCAATGAACTCTCGGAGACGCCTGTGGGGAATGGTCAACCCCATGGAGCCAGACCATAATGGCGGGCGCGAGGGGCCTACCAATGGCCGCTCGGTGCATGGAGAATGCATCATTCCTTCTGGCTGTGTGACGTGGTTTTTCAGCGAAAAACAGGGGATGCAAGGGCTTTTGTTGCCTATATCGTCCCTGGCTTTGCCGAATTTCTGTTGTGCTTTTTCGCCGTGCCTTGCAGGCTTTTGCTCGGCTTTTGAAGGGCTTTCAGCCCATACCATATTTGTCGCCATCCGCGACACTTTTCGCCCGCCAGTGGCGAAAAACTCAGGAGCTCGCGCGACGCGTGGCCGCACGGCCGAGTGTAGACATGTGGTGTACTTACAGTACAAGCTGTCACTACCCACCATGGCCTGGTACTACATTTGTAGACATGTTGTGTACTTGCAGTACAAGCAGTCACCATGGCCTGGTACTCAACGTTGGTACTCAACGAAGAGGATCAATTGATCAAATTTACATTAAGAAATCAGGTGGAGCGCTTGCCGCGGGGACGTCTGGTCTTGGGAGTTAAGGCTTTTATGAGCTCGGACAACCCGCTGAGAATCCTAGGATGGCAGTCCCGAGCGCGCTCGATGACCGCCTCGAAGAAGACGACGTAGTGTTTCTTCAAATCAGGCGAGAGTTTCGCAAGGAAAGGCGCCCTAGATTGGGAGTGTAAGATGGCATTAATGACGTCAGTCCAGGAGATTTCCGACTCGACCAAGACTTCAAGGTCGGATTGGGAACTGAGTACTTCTCTGTAAATCTTAAAGATCCAATCTTCTAGGTACGGCGGCAGGTCTTCCTCCATCGGGGCAGGCAGTGGAGAAGGAGGTGTCATAGCCGGTGTCGATTCCTCTTTGTGGGGAGCAGATGGTGTCGGCCCAGCAGGCTGAGGCGCAGGCAGTGGGGGGTGTAGGTACTGCGGCTGGTGTTATCCTCAGCTCAGCCTTGACCTGTCCGAGGACTTTATAGATATTGCTGCCTCCTCCAGGCCTCAGATCCAAGATTTGTTTGATCAGGCCGGCGAGAGCGTCGCCCTGCGGAGGTGACAGGAGGGGTCCATGCTTCTGCGCCTTGGTCCTCGAGGAGAGGAGGTCTAGGACCTCCTCCCGCCCAAGACCAAGGGCGTCCGTCCCAGCAAAGGACACGCTGGGGTGCCTCTCGATGAACGCATCGAGGTCGTTTTTCGTTGCGTTCCGTGTTGATGGTGTGGAGGATTCAGAGGACTCCTCCACGATGGACATTTCTACGTCCGGTGTTAGGGCTGCAGGCTTGAGGGTCTCCTGGATGGGCGGAGGGCCACGCGGGGCAGCGAAGTCAGGCCGAGCGGGAAGCGTCGGCTCAGGATGATGTGTCGTCGCTGGGCGAGGGCCAACGGGACCCTTAGGTGTCCGCGATGATGGAGCAGGGGTCACAGGTGGAGCAGGAGTCGCGTCCTCCACAGGTAAGGCCGAAGGCGCTGGTGGTGATTGCCGGAGTGCTGCAGGTGGATGGAGCGCAGCTCGGCTTGCGGGAGGCACGTCAGAGACCTCCATGGTTGGACTGGCGGACGCTGGTGGTGGAGGCTGGGCAGATGGCTGCTAGGGCAGCCCAGGCGCAGTCGCTGGTGGGACGCTGGTGGGAGAGGTAGGTGTGGCCGGTTCAGGAGCGTTGGTTCGCCCTGCAAGCAGGGGGCAGTTGGCCCTGCGATGTCCTTGGCCACGGCACCTGGAGCACCTAATCCCGGAGGACAGGTATGCGGGCCAGGCCTCGCCTTTGATGGTGATGTCGAGGCGGGTGGGCAGCCTCTCGATGGTCATTCCTTCGCGGAGGATAATAAACGCCTCTCGGCGGCCGTCGTTGTAGATGTATGGGCCAGCCTTCATCAGCTTGGGGGCGATAGATGTGACCCGCCCAAAAGATGAAAGGGCGCTGATGACGGCTGCATGCCCCACGAAGAAGGGGAGGTTGCCCACTGTAATTCGCTCCGCCCTCTTGCGGAACGGGAAGGCCCTGTGGAGTGTTCCCTCCACCTCGAGGCCCTCGTTGACGAGGCGCTCGGCCATGCCTCTGTTTGCCAGTCCCACCAGGAAGTGGCCGTTCATCTTGGTCACTTGGAAGACCTCCCTGGTGCTCCCAAACATTCGATCTATGGCCCTCGTGTAATGGTACGGCTCCAGTTCAGGGCTGCGTTCTGCATAGACGCAGTGGTCCTCTGTTGAAGACGCCTGCCGCGCCCTGGCCTCCGCGATATGCGCCTGAGTGGTCCTGACCTCCTCCGCTCGCGGTGCCCTTCCCGTGGATGATCGTGGCCGGCGAGTGGCTCCTGCGCCTCTGGTGCCAGAGGAAGATGTAGCCGCCGTAGGGGAACCCGGCGAGTCGCGGCGCCTTTTCTTACTCTTGACGACGGTGAAGTTGTCGTCCTCTCCAGGGCCTTGGTCTTCGGTGTAGTCCGCACAGTTTCCCAGGACACGGGCAGCGCAATTGGATGACGTAGCAGCTGCCAAGCCGGTCGTGACGTCATCGCGCGCGGCGGCCAGATTTGCATCTTTAACGCCTGTCGGCGGATTTGCATAGTTTTGCTTTGCGCTTAGATTATTTGAAATCTTCCTCTGCAGATCTTCTTTCGCAGATAATTCAGCGCATGTTTGGGCTTGTACGCTGTGCCTTACAGGCCTTTGTACAGCTTTCGAAGGGCTTTCAGCCCGTATAAAATTTGTCGCCATCCGCGACACTTTTCGCCCGCCAGAGTCGAAAAACTCAGGAGCTCGCGCGACGCGTGGCCGCACGGCCGAGTGTAGACATGTGGTGTACTTACAGTACAAGCAGTCACTACCCACCATGGCCTGGTACTACATGTGTAGACACGTGGTGTACTTACAGTACAAGCAGTCACTACCCACAATGGCCTGGTACTACATGTGTAGACATGTGGTGTACTTACAGTACAAGCAGTTACTACCCACCATGGTCTGGTACTACATGTGTAGACATGTGGTGTACTTACAGTACAAGCAGTCACTACCCACCATGTCCTGGTACTACATGTGTAGACATGTGGTGTACTTACAGTACAAGCAGTCACTACCCACCATAGCCTGGTACTACATGTGTAGACATGTGGTGTACTTACAGTACAAGCAGTCACTACCCACCATAGCCTGGTACTACATGTGTAGACATGTGGTGTACTTACAGTACAAGCAGTCACTACCCACCATGTCCTGGTACTACATATGTAGACATATAATATTTATAAATCAATATTTAGCAAATCAATAATTTTTTCTAGTTACCATTCCATTGAAAACAGTGAAAAAATATGGCTAAAAATTAAAAATGTAATAAAAAATAATATTATTTCAGCTACTACCATTAAAAAATAACATTGGCCTAAATATAAGTGATCGTGTATAATGAAATTTTCAGACTTCATTCAATATAAATTAACACGTGAAGCAACCTATATCAATAAGATGACTTAGAGCGCCATCTGTCATCAGAAAGTTAAACTATTTATAACTCGTATGATTCTTTTCAAATAATTTCTTTACTGCCCTTACTGTAATAATAAAAATAATCGAAGGGCCATCACTGATGAGCCAAGCCCTTCCATTATTTTTTCCATTGCAGTAAGGGCAATAGAAATTGTTTGATATTTAAAAGAATCATACGCGTTTATAATAGCTTCAAATTTTCATAAACTTATACGCAAGCAATCGAGAATAAGAAGTTCAAACCTACTACCAAGAAGTTTACAAGGGACCCTGTAATACAGTTGCCAGTTATTGTATCAACAAGGATTCTTTAAAATGCAAACTTTTCACCAGGATAGGTTCAGTGTAATTACCAAATGTTTAGTGGAAGAGAAAAAGTCTAAAGAGGCATTCCTCTACTAAGTTACTGTGGTGTTGGAAAATTATTAAATCTTCCGGCCAATGTATTTGTTTCTTGTTAAACATTAATTAAAAAATGGAAGTCCAGGCCAACAACTCACCACAAAAGGATCTGCCTGCTCCCAGGAGATGGGGGCACCCCATGAGGCCGGCCGGAGATGAGCACAGCATGAGAACAGCAACTGGCTTTAAACATAGCATGGTCATCAGCATTAACTTTTGACTAATTCTGCAATGTCAAAAATGTTCGGAATTCTTTCCAGTACAGTACATCAAGGTACTGTTCTTAGCTATCTCAAACCATTGAAGATAGAAAACAACAAAATCTACCTCACTTGTCCAAAACGTAGCTTGGCACCTGTAGATCTAGAACACATTTTGGCTTGGATTCGATGTACTAAGCAGGACCTTTGGGAGAGGCTGCTACTTATCATCAAACAGCTCGAGGAGCATGGACTCATGGAATTGGTGTAATCTTTACACAAGATATAAGAAACAACAACACAATTCTTGATTAGGGTTAACAGTCCGAAACGCGTACGTGGTTAGCTTTTCTTGATTAATCAAGAATGGGTATTGGGCCATAATTCTGGAATAATTAAAAATCAACGAGAATAGCTGATATTTATTCCAATAAATCCATCAGCAACTTTCAGTTGCACAATGAGGAGATGCCTTTTTTCATAACAGTGATTAGAATTGAGAGACACCTTGGTCAGTAAATATTTTTTTATTCTCTCGACGTTTCGACAAAAATCTTTTGTCTTCGACAGGAGCAAATAAACATTAAAGTGTATCGTAATTCTAAGAACTATGAATGCCGGTCAGACAATCTTTATCTTCATGATGATCAAGGTACTGGTTGATGTGTTAGAGATGGGCTTAGTCTTTCAGATTATTTTTTTTTGCTTATCCCTAGTACACGTGGTACAGGCCATGTTAATCATGGTGGGTAGAAGAAGGTGACTGCTTTTACTGTAAGTGCACCACATGTCTACACATGTGAAAAACAGTTCGACTTTGCACTTACAAATGTGCCATAAATATCATTTCTAAGATTCCACCTTTCAGTGTAGCATGTAAAAGAATAATGATCCAATACAATATTAGAGTTCTGAAGAAGCAGTCTGGTGGATTAAATTAGCGAAATCGTTGGGAGGGTTTACCACTGATAAGCCAAGCTTTCCCAATATTTTTCATCCCAGTAAGGACAGCAGAAGTTTGGTTACTTGCACTCGCTGGTGAGGTTGTACTTTTGCAAGAATCATTTTTTTTTATTATTATTTTAAAAAGTGCCCAATGCGGGATTTAATCCCGGGTTGTAGCGGTCGAAAACCAATGGTTTAGATCATCTTTCTACCGACCCCTCTTTCAGATTATGAATATGTTCAGTATAATCAGACTGGCCAGCATCCAGAAGTAGAAGCTGAGGCGAAAGTATAGGCAATACCATTCTGAACATGTTACATCCATACAGGAAATAGGCGGGGTAACTAGCAAACAGGAACCTGTCCATCTCTGTCAAGGATAAAGACATAGTTGGAAATTTTGCTAGGACATTAGAATTGTCTATGTTAATTTGCATATCTGCCTATATATCGATGCTTTGTCAGATTGTTGTAGTTGGCTAGTGGTTCTTGGATAGGACAGGTCGTTGATAGGTGTGATATGTTGGTGTGTATATAATTTTATCTCTTGTCCTTCCTTATTGTTTACTAACCGAATGACCCGGGCAACGCCCGGGTTTTACCCGATAAAATGTTTTTATTCAAATACTATTCGTTACAATTATAAATTGGCACTGTGGATGTCACTCTTGTGAAACGTCCCGCTCCAAACTTTGTGTGTTTTTAAAATATAAAAATGCAAATGTTTACAACGATATTTGAAAATTCTATTATTTTGATTCTCAAATACTATTCGTTACAATTATAAATTGGCACCGTGGATGTCACTCTTGTGAAACGTCCCGCTCCAAACTTTGTGTCTGAGAAGCGATACTTTTATAGAGATGATCTGACTTTATGTCTTCTGCTCGAATGAATGTTATTCTGTTAGAATTTTGTTCCTGCATACTAAAAATGAACTGGCTTCACCCGTGGTCTCTGCTTTTTGGAATTTTTCCCAATATAATTTTGTATCTGATAATCAAACATGATACAGCAATATTGTCATAATCATTTTCTGACTAAAAAACAACTATTTTTGCCCAGAACCTGTCAATTTTAATTTTTCTTGGCTAAAAATGCGACAAATATCTCTTTCAGATTTTTGTCTGTGTCCTGTTAAAACACGTTTCACGTGTACATTAGGCCAGGTGATATTATCTCCCATCTTCACCGCTAGAGGCGCTGCTTGCGAGCGAAAGGGCAAATTTTCAACCTAAATTTGCAAATAACTCGAAGAATATTCGGAATAGAGACCTGAAATTTTCACTAAAAGTTTCTCCAGATTCTACTCTATATACTGTTAAAATTTCAGTCAGATTAGTTACGTATTGTGGACGTGTATAGCCGACAAACATACATACATACATACACTGACTTTTATATATAAGGATTTACTCTCGGCAAAATTTCCATCTATAACAAAGGAAGAAATTAAGAGGCGAATTTTTCTTTTCAAAAATAAATCAAACATATACTTTTATATACTTATACAGTTAAATATTTGCATCGAGCAATGCTCTTCCGCAAACAATAAAGTATTACTAATTTCCTAAAAGCTATATCCATAGTTTTCTTAAATACCATTTTTAAAATTCCACCCTTCAGTGTAGCATATATAAACAGAATGATCCAATACAGTATTAGAGTTCTAAAGAAGCGGTCTGGTAGATTGAATTAGCGAAACCGCTGGGAGGGTTCACCACTGATGAGCCAAGCCCTCCCAATATTTTCCACCGCAGTAAGGACAGTAGAAGTTTGATTTATTTGTGAAAAGAAAAATTCGCCTCTTAATGTTTTCATTTGTTATATATATAATGGACGTTATTGCTTTGTATAAATAATGTTTAATTTTAATTTTTTTATTTTTATTTATTTTTTTATTTTGACTATTGACACACACACACTAGAAGTCAAAAAAACCTTTTCATTGTCATTTGTTTTTACTACTGTGTATGTTCTGTATAAATTCAAGAATCTCTTTTCACCAGTCTAACATGAGATGGAGTTGGCTATTATCTCGTCGAAATCGCCTGATAACAATTGCTAAATTTTCCGAGAAAATTTCTCCATTCTTCTATGAAATATTGGCAGTTAAATAGATAATGGGACAGCTCAGTTAGAACGTTTGGTCTACACAGATAAAATACCTCATATAAGGTGTAACGTCCTCGGCCTTGGTTCAAAAATCAGTTTATTTTGGTTAGCAGCCCCGTAAATAAAGATAAGTAACGTCCTTGTGTTTGTTAGTTGATGTAAGAATCAGTAAGAAGTATATGGAAGTTTAAAAAGAAAAGTTTTTATTTCTTCTAGGCTAACATCAGAGAAAATATCTTTATTTTACGGGGCTGCTAACCAGAATGAATGATTTTTGAGCCCCGATGGACACATAAAGCGGAATATAAATAAAGCACAGTTGGAGGGTCTGGGGATGGGTGGCCAGGGGATCATCGCCAAGTGAGGCCAGGAGAGCCGGGATGTAGAGGAGGATCGGGGGGGGAGCAGGGTGGTGATCCGTGGAGTTCAGGGGGAGGCAGAGACGGGTTCAATGGTGTTGAGCCCAGGGGTGACAGTGGAGAGCAGACAGACCGCAATGATTAAAGTGTATGATTTTTGAGCCCAAAAGGTGTAGCAGGCAGACAAGCCGCAATGCACTATATCAAAGTACCAAGGTGCTGCACGCAACCAAGGCTGTTCAAAAAGGTTAGATTCCCCAGGCCAGGGAAGATAGGCTAACATCAGACATGTGGATATATATTACAATAAGACAACTCCACAGAGTACCATCAGTGATGTGCTCACTGATAATTTACTATACATCCTGTAGGTATACCAGCTGCCGTTACATAAAGTATACTTTATAAGAAATTGAAACTATTTAGACAGATACGATTCTTTTTTTTAATTAAACAATTTTCTGCTTCGCCCTTACTGTAATGATAAATTAATGGAAAGGACTAGTTCATCAGTAGTGAACCCTCCCAGCGGTTTCGCCAGTTTGATTTACCATACCGCTGTAATATTGCATTTTGCTAGTTTCCTTTTTTATATTGTGTGGCGAAGAAATAATTTATAATTTAATTTAATTATTCAATGAAAATATTTGGTCCTGGTTCAAAATCACATTAATAGGTACCGCTCAGCAAGAGCAACCTAGTTCATGATAATTGAAACAGTGAATAATATGGGAAGGTTATTCACATATTAGAAAATTTTAACGCCAGATTCAATCCCGGTTCATGACTGTCGGGAATCGAGCGTGTTACCCTCTCATCCACCGACTTCTAAATATTTGGAAACAGATTTATTATTTGTAAAATCATCATTTAGTTACCTAGCTTGCTTGCTCGATATTCTCTGGCTGTAGATAGTTTGGTTGATTTGTTAATATTTGTTGACTGGTCGTGGTGACGTCATCAATAAATACTTTCACACCTTCAGATATACAAAGATTTGATTTCTACGCTACAATATATACTAATACTGAAGATAAACTATTGTAAAAGGTATTTTAAATGGAATATGAACATAAGCTTTGAGGGAAGTAGAATACATATAATTATAATACATTATAATCAATAAGAACATCAACAAACAATCCAGGGCCAAGTTTCTTTAACTATTTATTTCTCTAGATTTCGGGCCAATATGCCCTGCAAAAGAAGAACTAGAAGTATGACTTCCAGACGTGTATAGTAATCTGGAAATCATACTCCTAGTTTTCCTGTTGAGGAGTGTAGTGTGTCGATTTAATAGTCCAGCGATGGCTCAGATAAGTATTTCAAAGTCGATGTTTTATTGGTATTACTTATTAGTTACATTTTCAGAGAAAAACTTAAAAAGACAATACCCTAGAATGTCTATTGGTTTCTTATTGGCTTCCGCCGATCTGTCACGCCACACAGCGGTGGTCATCTCCTATTTCCAGGCCCCACTTGTATGTTTGCTGACGGCGTGGTCTGTCTTCCCAGCAGGCTGGAAGGTAGTCTCTCGCCCCCAACAGGAGCTTGTTGGCTCGAAAGTTAGAGAAATAAAAATAGTAAAAGAATACTGGCCCTGAATTGCTTGTTTTGGTTTTGGTCAAATATAATTATAAATATTAATTGTGTCTCAAGCATTGCTCTTCCGCAAACATCAAATAGAGTTTTTTTAGCCACAGTTTTAGTCACTTAGGTGAGTTTAAATTGGAATTACATGTTGTAAAAAGATTTATTGGTCAAGAGGTATCTTTATTTTCAAGAACTATGATGTTAATATTTACCAAGGTTGTATGTTGTGTGCAGTGTGTACATTTACTATAAATACATTTTATTTCTACCTGTGTTCTACAAGGTTGCAATAATTGAAGTACATATTATTAGATGATTTTTGTATTTTTACGTTGTGATATACCTCACCGCACAAATGTGAGATCAGGGGGGTATAAGAATGAGAATTTTTTACCCTGAGAACAAGTAATTCTAGGTGATACACTTTTTTGTGTGTCCAATGTATGATGACATTTTGATTAGCCATTGTGTGAGGGAAAGACATCTTAGAATTCAATAATTTATGTGTGCATATATTATTATTTGATTCAAACATGTACTAAATTTATATATATGGGTTTATTATTATAAACTGATTGAGTCTCATGGTAGTAAGCGATTTACGCTCAAGAAAACAGGATTACCTCTATTTTTTCTCTCTCTCTCTGCTCTGCTCTGAAGAAATTCCTTGACAAGGCAATCGCCCTTGTCGGGGACAAGGTATCGACCTAGGCAAGATGCTGTCCAACTTCAGGGCAGAATGCGACTTTGAACGAAACGACACCCAGTGGGATTCGTCTGATACAAATAATTTGTAATATTTTGTTTTATACATTTTTTTGCCCTCTCTATATAATTAACCCTATATAATCTATATGTATATTTTAATAAAGTAGTTTCAATCTCAATCTCTCTCTCTCTCTCTCTGATCGAGTATATCTATAGCAGGCAGACATATTTTAATGCGGTAAAGTAGTAGAAAATGATCACGTACAATTACAATGTTAATAATATACTATGAATGAAGTGGTATATAATTTACATAAACAATTTATGAACTGATTGATTACTGACAGCACAGAGTATCCAAAACAGTAGTCCAAAGGATGAAATATAGACGCGCTCAACAATTATTCAATCATATCTAAATTATATATTTTAGACGAGATAGAGATCAATGTTATAAAATTCTGCTATAGAAAAGCAATTTCGAAATTTAAAAGCATGGTCTGTTAATTCAATGTTGGAGGTTCTCTCTTCTGCAAGTAAAAGGAAGTCAATATGAGGGTGAGAATGCAAGCTAAGCTTAATTCACGTTTAGTTGCTACCAAATTGCACATTAAAATAACTTGTTTCCACACTATATTCTCTTTTCCCTGTAATTTGAAAATATGCTAGAAATTGTGATACAATATAATATAATGCGGCTTGTGATTGTAAAACGACATTTGAAAACGCATGTATTTCTTTTCAACGAAAAATCAAAATTTATTTTTGCGGAGAAATAATGATCATCTCCAATCCCAGAGATGAGGTATGAAAGGGTGAATTGTGAAGAGTAATGATTCCCATCCCTGGACACTTTCATTTTCCCGTTTATCATTACTCTTCACAATTCACCCTTTCATACCTCATTTCTGGGGTTGGAGATGGTCGTTATTTCTCCTTAAATATAAATTTTTGTTTTTCGTTGAAAAGAAAGACATGCGGGATAATTTTCAAATGTCGTTTTACATTTCTAAAAATTACTTTACAGGATTTTCTTTAAAATAGTTTTTTCTCTACTAAAGAGGAATAAACTGTAAATTTAAATTCTCTGAGCATCTTACCAGAAAATAATATTAATAAATAACACTGAACTATTTTGTTAAAACATTTTTAAAGTTCTAAGGTGAGAATAAAAATATAAATGAATGATTTGTGTTCGAAATAACTATCAGAAAAACTTTCTTTACTTTCACAAAGCCATATTTTTATACAGCATTTTATATACATTATGAAAATTTAATTAATTTCAGTAAAAAGGTAGTTTCAAAACTCACATAGGAAAAACATCTCTTAGTTAAAATTCTGATAATAAAATATTTTAATAATGAATATTTAAATTTTTTCCTCACTTTCTTTTTTTACCAAGTTCAAAGCTGAAATTAAATTCTGTCGCAACTATGATTGGAGTTTTTTATGCGTAAAAAAATAAATTTGAAATTTTGGAAACTTTCTAAAATTTAATGAGTTTAAAAAGTTCTAAACAATAAAATTTTCTCGTTTTGATCACATAAAAAAAAATGCAAAAATAAATTTTAATTGATATCGCAACCCTGCAATTATATATTTTTATTTAATTTTAAAGTTTATATAAATGTATATATAATGTTTTATGTTTTCCCCAAAGTAATTAAAACGTTAAATACGCCTATTTAACCTTTATAAATTAGCATTTCAAATGAGCGCACGAGAAAAATTGTCGCTCTTAAAAATATGTTAAATAATTGTCATTTAATTTGACATCCATAAAAAAAAAAAATCAATGTGCTTCATCAAACCAGTCTCCTAATTATCTCAAGGCGTCATATGTAAAGAATAATTTTTGCTATTTCATATACACAATAAATTCAAAATGTTCAATTTATTTCCATCATCGTTCGGATATTCTTCAGAAGATATAAAAGTACCACTTTTTAAGTTTGATGAAACTTGCCTTGGTGAATTTTTGGGTTATACGGCATCTTATATTTCAAATCATACTCCAAATGTGGCAACAAATAATGATACCAAACCTCATATACATTCCCATTTTGATTCAAAAACGGTAAATATGACAAATAATACAACACAGGCAGTTGAAAATGTATATAAATGCAATCAATGTGATTATAAGACAACACAAAAATCGAATTTAAAACAACATACAAGTTCATTACATTCATCAGAAAAAAGATACAAGTGTCCACATTGTGAATATCGTGCATCACAAAAGAATCATTTAGATCGACATTTATGCCGTCACACAGGTATTAAACCATTTTCCTGTACATTTTGTGAATATCGTACATCAAATATGTATCATTTAAAAAGGCATGTTACAGTACATACAGGAGATAAACCATTTAAATGTAATATTTGTGATTATAGTGCATCACAAAAAACACATTTAATGCGTCATATAACAACACATACAGGAGTTAAACCATATAAATGTACAATATGCCAATATGGTTCAGCAAATCCATCACATCTTGCTAGACATCTACTTACACATACAGGTGAAAAACCATATAGATGTCCACATTGTGATTTTAAAACAGCACGAACAACTAATCTAAACAAACATCTAAATAAACATACAGGTGCCAAACCATATAAATGCCATCATTGTGAATATACAGCTTTTCGTGAACAAAGCTTGGCACAACATATGTTTGTACATTCTGGTATGAAACTGTACAGTTGTCAAATTTGTGATTATAAAAGTCCAAGACAAGCATTACTTCATAGACATTTGATCAAACATGAATCAAAACCAAGTACAATTGGCAAAACAGAAAATGCTACAGTAACACCTGCTACGTATCTATCTCTATAAACATTATGGCTGCTGTTACAGATGTAAACCAATTATAAATCAGGTAATTTTTGTTCTCATGTTTTTTTATTTATTCTCTTTCTCACTGTAAATAATTCAATAAATCTTTGTGTCATTTTCCAATCAGTAGTCGTACTTTTTTTTTTGCTTATCCCTAGTACACGTGGTACAGGCCATGATAATCATGGTGGGTAGTTAGCGACTGCTTTTACTGTAAGCGCACCACATGTTTACACATGTGAAAAGCAGTTCGACTTTGCACTTATAAATGTGCCATAGCCCCGTTTGGTTACTTGCACTCGCTGGTGGGGTTGGACTTTTGCAAGAATCCGGAGCCATTGGAGCATTTTTTTTTATCAGAAAAAAGTGTCCAATGCGGGAATCGAACCCGGGTCCTAGTGGTCGAAAACCAAACGGTTTAACCAGCCTTCCACCGACCCCCCATATTCCATTAGTGAAAAAACATAACTAGATCATCACTTAGCAACAAAATAGCTGTTTTTGATTAATGATAAGGCACAATTTGGATTATTCTATATACAGTTACGAGCGTCATTCTTCATCAGTCATCTCTGTCACCGTTTGCTTTTTTTTTTTTGGAATGGCGCCCTCCTATTGGTCGGCTACGATCACGCCACCTTTGCCCCCCCCCCCCCCACTCGCTTTTTCGTTTTTGTAACCATTGTGGTGGAGCGGGTCGCTCCTTAAATAAATGCATATATTAGTTAATAACCAAATGGAATCCTCTCTTTCTTTTTCCCAGTAAGAGACGCCTACGGAAGCCAACAGTACATAGACAGATAAAGCACATAGGCTATAGTTATTAACTAACATATGCATTTATATAAGGCGCCAATTTATAATTGTAACAAATAGTATTTGAATCAAAACATTCAATCGGGTAAAACCCGGGCAACGCCCCGGTCATTCGGCTAGTAGATTATAAACACAAGGTAATAAGACCAAATCCAAATAAATAAATAGTGTGTGATGTTTCGGTAACAGCATTGTTACCATCTTCAGACAAAAGTACTGAATAATACAGTAGAACCTCCATGAGAGGACACTCACGCTAGAGGACACCTCTCTACAAAGGACAGTTTTCATTTGAAAAATTACCATTTTTACAATTTAGTAACTCTCTGGTAAGAGGACACCTCTCTCTAAAGGACACATTAGCTCTGTAATTAGGTGTCCTTTACAGAGAGGTTCCACTGTAGTCCATGAATAGTACTTTTGTCTGAAGATAGTAACAATGCTGTTACCGAAACGTCACACACTATTTATTTATTTGGTCTTATTACCTTGTGTTTATAATCTACTAGACGAATGACCCGGGCAACGCCCAGTTTTACCCGATTAAATGTTTTATTCAAACACTATTCGTTACAATTATAAATTGGCGCCGTGGATGTCACTCTTGTGAAACGTCCCGCTCCAAACTTTACATGTACATTAGGTCAGCTGATATTACCTCCCATCTTCACCGCTAGAGGCGCTGCTCGCGAGCTAAGTAGAATAATTTGAACATATAGTTTTAATAATTGATTTATATATTTTTTAAAATAGCCTATCGTCTTCCCCGTATTTTTTTACCTATGTATGGAAATTTTGGTTTGAATTAGTGAACTACTGCGAATTTGTATACAGGACATACAAACAAACATACAAACATTCATTTTTATATATATAGATATTCCAAATTGTGCCTTATCATTTTTTATAGACTTCAATGGAACTAAGAAGTTATTCTTCCTATGAGCTGAAGAATTCCAAAGTGAATATCAATGTTGAAGCCATCACTTGAAGAGTCTAACACACTATTTATTTGGATTTGCTCTTATTACCATGTGTTTTTGATTTTAAAAAATAACAGATAAGATATTCATGATAAAGCACAATTTGTATTATAGATTATAATAAAAGAAAATAAGACCTAATCCAAATAATTTATTAGTGTGTGACGTTTTTTTTTGCTTATCCCTAGTACACATGGTACAGGCCATGATAATCATGGTGGGTAGTTAACGACTGCTTTTACTGTAAGCGCATCACATGTCTACACATGTAAAAAGCAGATTGTGTAACGTTTTGGCAACAACAATGTCACCATCTTCAGACAAAAGAATAAAATGGTTTGAAAGATTATTATTTTGTCTGATGATGGTGACAATGTTGTTGCCGAAATGTCACACACTAATAAATTATTTGGATTAGGTCTTATTTTCTTTTATGATAAGATATTTCTTTTTAGCGCAGTGATTGTAATATTCTATGCTAGGCCTACTTACAATAAACAAAAATAATACACATGGTACAGGCCATGATAATCATGGTGGGTAGAAGTTGGTGACTGCTTTTACTGTATGTACACCACATGTCTACATATGTGAAAAGCATTTCGACAAATGTGTCAGAGCCATGTTTTGGTTACTTGCATTCGCTAGTGGGGTTGGACTTTTGCAAGAATCAGGGGCCATTGGAGCATTTTTTTTTTTTTTTTGATGGAGCATTCCATTAGTGAAAAACACAACTAGACCACTACTTAGCAACAAAATAACTGTTTTTGATTACAAAAATAACAGATAAGATACAAGGTAATAAGACCAAATACTTTATTAGTGTGTGACATTTCGGTAACAACATTGTCACCATCAACAGACATAAGAATAAAATAGATCATAATATAATAATATTAATAATAGATCAAAATAATAGATCATTTATTTGGATTAGGTCTTATTTTCTTGTATTATAATCTATAATCCAAATTGTGCTTTATCATTACAGATGAGATATTCATTTTAGCACTATGATTGTATTATCCCATGCTAGGCCTACTTGCAATAAACAAAATAGTAAACACAAGGTAATAAGACCAAATCCAAATAAATAGTGTGTGATGTTTCGGTAACAGCATTGTTACCATCTTCAGACAAAAGTACTGAATAAGAAGCTATTTTATTTTTCGTCTCAATTTACAGGTGTTACATTTGAGTCACCTTGTCCTGGCTATTTACACATGGCGTGGAGTAGAGGTGGTCCCCCAGACCTTGCAGGAGGGCAGCTGTTGGGCGATGAGCTCTTAACTAAGTGTCAGGCCGGGTCGTCGGAATCGGGGATTGATATCTCCTTTATTTTGTAGAATATCTTGTATGGTTGGGTTATTTGAATTTTGCATTTGAAGGTATAATTTCTTAACGGAAGTTTGGTACATATCTTCTAGATCGGGTTGGTTCAAGTCCTCCTTCAGGTTGGATTATTTGAATTCTGCATTTGAAGGAATAATTTCTTAACGGAAATTTGGTACATATCTTCTAGATCGGGTTGGTTCAAGTCCTCCTTCAGGTTGGATTATTTGAATTCTGCATTTGAAGGAATAATTTCTTAACGGAAGTTTGGTACATATCTTCTAGATCGGGTTGGTTCAAGCCCTCCTTCAGGTTGGATTATTTGAATTCTGCATTTGAAGGAATAATTTCTTAACGGAAATTTGGTACATATCTTCTAGATCGGGTTGGTTCAAGTCCTCCTTCAGTATCTTGTTTGATAGGTTGAATGGAGCTCCTATACTTGTCCGAAGGCAGATTCTCATAAATGAGTTTATCCTATTTTTGTCTGTGGTTGTAATATATTTGCACCAAACTGGGAGTGTGTTACTATCGGGAGGATACAACTTCTGTATAGAGTAAACTTTTGTTTTGTAGTCAATTTGCTTCTATAGTTGAACAGGCTTGATAATGTTATTTTAATGAGAAATTTTACCACAGCATGTTTTAAATAGTTACTTTTATCAAGTGTGTAAACAAGATAACAGATAAAAGGAAGATAATTTTCTGAGAAATACAGAATATTATTCTTAGAATTAAAAGTGGAAAAAAACCCACTTTTTTTTTTTTTTAGATATTTTATACATAATTAAAAGCATATCTATAAATACCATTGATATTTCCTCTTTCTTCCATTCTGTTAATTGTAGCACATTTCTTTTGAATGAAAAAGGCTTCTTTAAATTGTCTCTTAAAATAATTTTTCTCATAATCTAGTATCTTTGTTTCTTTTAGATTAATATGTTTTTACACTTGATGATAACAGTAACTATTTAAAAATATGCTGTGGTAAAATTTCTCATTCAGTACTTTTGTCTGATGATGGTAAAAACGCTGTTACCGAAACATCACACACTATTTATTTATTTGGATTTGGTCTTATTGCCTTGTGTTTATAATCTATAATCCAAATTGTGACTTATCAAAAATAGTACACACCTTACAGGCCATGATAAGCATGGTGGGTAGAAGTTGGTGACTGCTTTTACCATAACTGCACCACCTGTCTACACATGTGAAAAGCAGTTTGACTTTTGCACTTATTATATGCCAGAGCCCTGTTTTGGTTACTTGCACTTGCTGGTGGGGTTAGACTTGCAAGAATCAGGGGCCATTGGAGCATTTTTTTTTTTTATTATTAGAAAAAAAAAGCCTAATGCAGGATTCATTCCTGGGTCTTAGTGATCGCAAACCAACAGTTTAGACCATCCTTCCACCAACCCCTTTTTCAACTTAACCTGTTGTTGTTGATAAGGTAAAATTTGAATTATAGATTATAAACACAAGGTAATAAGACCAAATCTAAATAAATAAATAGTGTGTGATGTTTCTGTAACAGCTTTGTTACCATCTTCAGACAAAGTACTGAATCAGTTTTTTTTTCAGTGCCATTCAGTACTTTTGTCTGAAGATGGTAACAACACTGTTACCGAAACGTCACACACTATTTATTTATTTGGATTTGGTCTTATTACCTTGTGTTTATAATCTATAATCCAATATGTACCTTATCATTACATTCAGTATTTTGTCTGAAGATGGCAACAATGCTGTTACAGAAGAATATGCTATGATATTTTTTCTCATTTATTCTTTTGTCTGATGATGGTAATAATGCTGTTACTGAAATGTCATACACTATTAATTTATTTGGATTTGGTCTTATTACCTTGTAATTATAATGTTTTTTTTGTTTGTTTGTTTCTTATCCCCTTGTGTAAAGATTACACAAATTCCATGAGTCCATGCTTCTTGAGCTGTTTGATGATAAGCAGTGGCCTCTCCCAAAACTCCTGTTTAGTGTATTAGATGTACTAAACAGGAGTTTTGGGAGAGGCCGCTGCTTATCATCAAACAGCTTGAGGAGCATGTACTCATGGAATTTGTTTAATATTGATATAGCATTTTAACACTAGGTAATAAGACCTACTCCAAATAAATAAATAGTGTGTGACATTTCGGTAACAGCATTGTTACCATCTTCATACAAAAGTACTGAAGTACTATTCATAATATACAGTAGAACCTCCTTGTAAAGGACACCTAATTACAGAGCCAAAGTGTCCCTTAGGGAGAGGTGTCCTCTTACCAAAGAGTTGCTAAATAGTAAAAATAGTAATTTTTTAAAAGAAAACTGTCCTTTGTAGAGAGGTGTCCTCTAGCGTGAGTGTTCTCTTATGTACTAATTAGTATTTTTGTCTGAAGATAGTAACAACACTGTTACTGAAACACCACACACTATTTATTTATTTGGATTTGGTCTTATTACCTTGTGTTTATAATCTATAATCTAAATTGTACCTTATCATTGGAGATTTGGTCTTATTACCTTGTGTTTATAATCTATAATCCAAATTGTACCTTATCATTGGAGATTTGGTCTTATTACCTTGTGTTTATAATCTATAATCCAAATTGTACCTTATCATTAATGAAAATATAGAGAATAGATGTACATGGTTTCTACCATTTTTATTTCCTTATACCTTTTAATAATCTGATCAAATTTAATGAATATTTTTTTGTTTATAAATAGTAATGTGATGTATTTGGCTTCTTGTTTTTTTTTTTTTTTTTTTTCACTTTAAATTTTGAATCAAAGTATTATAAAGCTATCAATCTAAGTTTGTTGGGGAAATCTTATATTTGTTCCTTTTTTAATGTTATTAAATTGTTGATAATATTTTTGAATGTAGCCATCCATAAATAGAACTTTATAATTCATTAGCGTGCATCTTTTATGAAAATTCGAAACTATTATAGACATGTGATTCTTTTACAAATTAAACAATAACTCTTCTTTCTTATCTCCACTCAATCATATTACAGTATCAAGCTAGTAGAGCTTGACAACCATCATGACTGGGTGAAGTAGAATGCATCTGCCTTTGTCATTAAGACTGGGAGCACTACTCAGTGGCAGGCCGACTTAGCTCCAAAAGAAATGGCCGCCTCTGACATTGACAAAAAGTTACTATTTACGGGTTAACACACAAATACAATATACTAGGGCCTACAGTAAGAGTAACTTAAACACAGAAAAATCGTGGACTCAAAAGTACAACACGAAAAAAAAAGTAAATAATAAATCACAATTTGTTAAATAAAATAAAAAAAACAGTACTTAGCTTTATTGCTTCTTAGGTAGGGATCGGACCGGGGTTACACAGGTATGCGACAAGATTGCCAGACAGGGATATAGCACGCAGAGAACACTTTAAGCGTCTCCACACAATAATCCGCCACACTCGCCTCGACCCATACCATAGCCCCCTTTATATACAAACATGGCCACATTCGTCCAATGAGAAGGCGGGAGAGATTTGTTCACAAACAAACGAAAACAAAAATTCTTTGATAAGATATGATAAGATTGCAAATATTTGTCAATATAATTTGACAAAAGGTATCCTTCCAAAGAAAAAAAAAAGAAAAAGAAACTAACAAATCTCCCAAACATTCCCATTGTCCCGTAAGGAAAACCTTCCGCTGTCAGGAGGGAAAAAGCTCACGGGAGCCATGTTATAAAGATACAAAAAAAAAAAAGCTAAGGAGAGGAGAAGTAGGCATCCGGGTCGTTCCATAAAGGTGCCTTCCATCTTGTTCCTCCCAAAAGAAACTTAAAAAAAAAATCTGCGCACACTACGTGAGTTACCATGAGTGATTACCAAGCACAAACATATATAATATGCTTTAGTAGACAGAGTTTAATGGGGGACCAAATAAGCTCTCATCTGGGACCGGCTGGGTATGTTAGGTAGAGACTTAGGGTACTGACAGACGCTCACTTGATGAGAAACCGAACGATCTAATTCCATTCAGTTCTCTCAAGTCCAAGAGCTAAAAGCTCTTCTTAACGTCTGTTTCTAAACGCTTTCATCCTATCGACATGTACAACTTTCACATCGTGCATGGTGACCCCTCTTACTCTAAAGTTAACATCGGAGACCCTAGCTTCCACAAGGAAAGGCCCATAGACGTTGGAGTAACCTTCAGTCTTAGGAACAGCTAGCATCACCAGATCTCCTCTGTCGAAACTTTTGGTATAAGGTGGCCTAGGATTCATAAGCTTTTTAGCAGAATTACCTGACATAAACTGTCTGACAGTCTCCTTTGCTTTCCGCATCACCCTTAACCTCTCAGCCCAAGTAGGTTTTCTAAAACTATTAACAGACCCAGCACTACACTCACAGCTTCTGTTAAACTCAGTAGGTGGCAACTTTACAGCCTCGTTTTCAATGCGTCTCACTGATTTCTCATCTATGGAGCTTGAAACCATTGGTCTATGTTCACTGGCAACACAGCTAAGGTCTACATAATCATGGTCTTCTGGTTTCAAGGAAATCATGTTGCCACGTTCCCGTACGGGAGGCAACTGGATATTCAATCTCCTTATATCGTTGATTCCCAGAATCCCGTCGTAGCCCTTATCTCCGAGTGACATTAACCAGAATCTTATACCTCCCAGCTCGCTGCCGTTTTCGTTACCAACTCTACCGGTTTTAACACGTGTAAGTGTCTGCTCGTGGCCTGTGACTGACACTATACGTAAAGTTTTAAGTGCATCGTCCCAATTCTCCTTCAAGACATTACACTTTTCAGAATCAATAATACTGACTTGGCTTCCTGTATCATATAACAGGTGCCACATATTACCGTTAATATACACCTCAACTATTGGCAGATTTCCAAACTGATCTCTGCCATAAGAACGTATGTTCACTATCTCAGCATTGTCAAGAGTATTGCGGTTGGCAAACATAGAAGACTGTCTTGAGCAATCACTAGCTAAATGTCCTAATCTACACTCAGGTGGACTCAGCTTGATTTCGCCCAACAATTTAGTCAGTTTTTCTACCTCACCCCTAAGGTCTTTAATACACTGCTCATTTTCGTGCTTCATCCTGTTTACACTGGCGCTAAGCATCTTCATCTCACCCTTAATGCTATTTATTTCTTCAACCCCTTCTACTGAACATACCCCTTTCATAAAGCTGCAACGGTGTTCTACACTATCCTCCGTGGCCATGACACTGACTGCTTTGTCTATTGATTTAGCCTCACTGCGAACAATAGCCTCTCTATACTTATCGAGCACATTTTCAAGGAAAATTTCGAACACTAGGCTATAGTCAAATCTGTACTCTACTTTATCTCTAATGGCCAGGAATCTTTCTTTAAAAACCATAGGACTTTCCCCAACTCTCTGCTTAAGACTTTCTATTAATTTAAGGCATTCCCTAATACCACGCGCTTTCTTAGGGTACAATATGTTCAGTTTACTAACAATACTTTCGAAACTGCTATTGTTACGGATACCCATCTCCTCTAAGCTAAACCTAACTTCAGGGGATAGAGCCTCGAACATGAGCAGTGCTTTGACCTCAGGATCCCATTTGCCTACTCGAGCTTTAAGCTCGACTTCCCGAATGAAAGAATCGAGATCAACCCCATTAAACATTGACAGGTTAAGCATAGAGTTCACAAACATGATGGAGTACAAAATAATAATAATAATAAACCACTCAAACAAAGAAAAAAAAAAAACGCACGTAAAAATTACAGGAATTTACACGTGCAAACACTATTATCCTGGCAGGGCTCGCCAATGACAAAAAGTTACTATTTACGGGTTAACACACAAATACAATATACTAGGGCCTACAGTAAGAGTAACTTAAACACAGAAAAATCGTGGACTCAAAAGTACAACATAAAAAAAAAAGTAAATAATAAATCACAATTTGTTAAATAAAATTAAAAAAAAACAGTACTTAGCTTTATTGCTGCTTAGGTAGGGATCGGACCGGGGTTACACAGGTATGCGACGAGATTGCCAGACAGGGATATAGCACGCAGAGAACACTTTAAGCGTCTCCACACAATAATCCACCACACTCGCCTCGACCCATACCATAGCCCCCTTTATATACAAACATGGCCACATTCGTCCAATGAGAAGGCGGGAGAGATTTGTTCACAAACAAACGAAAACAAAAATTCTTTCCACTAAAACCTGAGATAAGATATGATAAGATTGCAAATATTTGTCAATATAATTTGACAACATGAGGAACAGATGCCATGAGCAGCCGCTCCTAACATGAGTACAAACACTGCTCATCCTGTATCCCTGGATTAGGAGCCCTTACAGGGTACTATCAGCCGGGCCAGCTGAATCCAGGTTTTTTAGTGAGCTTGTTACTGCTCCCTCTCCTCCTTTTTCATCCAGGCTTGGGACCGGTAAAAGCGGAGTTAAAACAATAACTATTGCACCTTAAATAGCTGGCGAAACCACTGGGAGGGTTCACCACTGATAAGCCAGGCCCTCCCATTAATTTTTCCATTGCAGTAAGGGCAATAGATATTAAACACAAGTTAATAATACCAAATCCAAATAAATAGATTTGGTCTATTACCTTGTGTTTATAATCTATAATTCAAATTGTGCCTTATCGGCAGTAGAAATTGTTTCATTTTTAAAAGAATCATATGCGTCTATAATAGTTACAAATTTTCAAAATAGATCTTTAATTATAAAGGTATTTTTTGGATCAACATATCATTTATTTTACCAATATTTTTATAAATACATATTTGTTGTTTCTATATATTATAATACCTTGATAAAGGTTGGCGTTCAGCCAACTGAAATATTGGTGAAATAAATTATATTTTCATCAACTATATGTCTTTTTAATTAAAGTTGATAAGATACAATTTGAATTATAGATTAGAAACAAAAGGACTTTTATTTTAGAAACACAAGGTAATAAGACCAAATCCAAATAAATAGTTTGTGTTGTTTTGGTAATAGCGTTGTTACTGAAACATCACACACTATTTATTTATTTGGATTTTATATTATTACCTTGTGTTTCTAATTGATTTAGTACTTTTGTCTGATGATGGTAATAACATTTTTACTGAAATGTCACACAATAATCATATATAAGCAGAATTGTCTAATACAGTATTAGAGCAAAGAGAAGCGGTCTGGTAGATTAAATTGGCGAAACTTCTGGGAGAGTTCACCACTGATGAACCAATATTTTTTCATTGCAGTAAGGACAGTAGAAGTTTGTTTTATGTTTAAAAAAAAAAAGAAAAAAACATTTGTTCTTTAATGCTTTCATTTCTTTATACAAGAAAATAAGACCTAATCCAAATAATTTAATAGTGTGTGATGTTTCAGTAACAGCGTTGTTAACATCATCAGACAAAAGAATAAAATCTTAGATAGATTTTATTCTTTTGTTTGATGATGGTAACAGCACTGTTATCCAAACTTCACACACTATTAAATTATATGGATTAGGTCTTATTTTATTGTATTATAATCCAAATTATGCTTTATCGCTTTCATTTCTTATATATAAATGGCACTTTATAGTCTTATAATTTTGATATTACCCTTTCTTCTTCTTCTTCTTCTATCTTATCTCCACTCAATCATATTAGGGTATCAAGTTGTGACCCTTGATGGTGTCTGACAACCATCATGACTGGGTGAAGTTGAATGCCTTTGTTATTAAGACTGGAAGCACTACTCAGTGGCAGGAGCAGATGTATAGGGTCAGTGACCCTGAATAAAGGCTTTTTGTTGTTGTACTGTTGTACTCAGCGGCAGGCCTGAGGGTCAGTGACAAAGCCACAACACCAGCTTTAGCTTCTTCTTCTTTCTTATCTCCACTCAATCATATTAGGGTATCAAGTTGTGACCCTTGATGGTGTCTGTTTGACAACCATCATGACTGGGTGAAGTAGAATGTGTCTGCCATTGTCATTAAAGACTGGGAGCATTACTCAGTGGCAGGCCGGAGGGTCAGTGACAAAGCCACAACACCAGCTTTAGCTTCTTCTTCTTTCTTATCTCCACTCAAACATATTAAGGTATCAAGTTGTGACCCTTGATGGTGTCTGTTTGACAACCATCATGACTGGGTGAAGTTGAATGCCTTTGTTATTAAGACTGGAAGCACTACTCAGTGGCAGGTCGGAGGGTCAGTGACAAAGCCACAACACCATCTTTAGCTTCTTCTTCTTTCTTATCTCCACTCAAACATATTAAGGTATCAAGTTGTGACCCTTGATGGTGTCTGTATATTACCCTTTAATATTCTTGATCAAAGAGGAAGTAACTTACTGTGAACATAGACATCAAGTCCCAGAGATAGACTATAATCCCAATTAACATGTGTTTACACATTAAACATTTAAAAAAAATTATTATCCCTTGTGTGTCATTATACAATGTCATGGAAACTATATACATGTTCAGTAGAACCTCCATGAGAGGACACTCACGCTAGAGGACACCTCTCTACAAAGGACAATTTTCATTTGAAAAATTACCATTTTTACAATTTAGTAATTCTCCGGTAAGAGGATACCTCTCTACAAAGGACATTTTGGCTCTGCAATTAAGTGTTGTCTTTTACAGTGAGGTTCTACTATACCTTGTTATGGATTAATTGTGACAATTAAAACAACTTTTATTGACATCTTGTCAATATTTACACTCAGAGAGAGTTATAATAGTAAAATAATAAATAGGAAAATAAAAATATATACAAAAAGTTATATAATAGAGGATGAGGGGAGACATCCTTGGCACGCGAGTGTTTCTCCTCCAGGCGATGAGCGGGTCCTCCACTCCACCGAGCCCAACCTGATTAAAGTGGCGGTAGATCCGTAACTTTGCCGACGCGAGGATGGTCAGGACGTCGTCCTCAAGGCCGGACCCGAAGATCCAAGCCTGCAGGTCAGGGAGCCGCCCGATTAGTTGTGGGTTGTGATCAAGTCATGTACCGTCTCCTAGAAGGCCTAAGTCTGGATGCCCCCTGGATAACCAACCAACAGCAGCAGTACCATTATGGACACCCTTTTCACTCACACATCTTCTTCTTTCTTATCTCCACTCAATCATATTAGGGTGTCAAGCTTGTAGAGCTTGATGATGATGTCTGTTGACAACCATCATGACTGGGTGAAGTAGAATGCGTCTGCCTTTGTCATTAAGACTGGGAGCACTACTCAGTGGCAGGCCGACTTAGCTCCAATATGAAATGGCCATCTCTGACATGAGGAACAGACGCCATGTACAGCTGCTCCTAACATGGAGTAAAGATCATCCTGTATCCCTGGATTAGGAGTCCTTACAGGGTACTATCAGCCGGGCCAGTTACACTCACACATGAAAGGTAATTAAGACCACTTTATTCTGAAGATGGTAACAACAGTTACCGAAACATCACACACTATTTATTTATATTTGATC
>CP092863.1:67923056-67944088 GCA_030710605.1 Cordylochernes scorpioides | reverse complement strand
TTTAATTTATTATTTAGAGCACAATAGTCATGATTAGATTTTTAATTTGGCTCTAGCTAGCGACGCGTGGCCGCACGGCCGAGTGTAGACATATGGTGTACTTACAGTACAAGCAGTCACTACCCACCATGGCCTGGTACTACATGTGTAGACATGTGGTGTATTTACAGTACAAGCAGTCACTACCCACCATGGCCCGGTACTACATGTGTAGACATGTGGTGTACTTACAGTACAAGCAGTCACTACCCACCATGGCCTGGTACTACATGTGTAGACATGTGGTGTATTTACAGTACAAGCAGTCACTACCCACCATGGCCCGGTACTACATGTGTAGACATGTGGTGTACTTACAGTACAAACAGTCACTACCCACCATGGCCCGGTGCTACATGTGTAGACATGTGGTGTACGTACAGTACAAGTAGTCACTAACCACCATGGCCTGGTACTACATGTGTAGACATGTGGTGTACTTACAGTACAAGCAGTCACTACCCACCATGGCCTGGTACTACATGTGTAGACATGTGGTGTACTTACAGTACAAGCAGTCACTACCCACCGTGTCCTGGTACTACATGTGTAGACATGTGACAATTTGACAATTAAAACAGACTTTATTGACGATCTGTCAATAATTACACTCAATCAAGAGTTAGGGAAAATTTACAGATTAGGGGGGGGGAGCATTTCGCTGAGTATGCGTAGGCCCTCACGCACAAAGGGATCTGAGTTCCGAGCGCACTCAGATGCAGCGCTGATGATCTCGGCAAGAGTGGTTCTCTTCTGAGTGGAGAGGCGCCTGAAGAGAGGTGCTCTATCCTCGGGGAAAATAATCGCCTCCACGATGTCACCCTCTGTGACTCCTATGTTGGATAAGGGCTCCGGGAAGCGCTCAGGGCTCAACGCATATATAATATCGCCTGCCTGGTCGTAGCAGGCATCTATGAATTGAGTAGACAGAGGAGGTGGAGGTGTCGCGATGTCCGGCGACGTCCTTTCCCCGTGGAGAGCGGGTGATGTTGTCTCAGCAGGCCGAGGCGCAGGCGGTGGAGGTGTAGGCACTGCGGCTGGTGTTGTCCTCAGCTCAGCTTTGACCTGTCCGAGCACTTTGTAGAGATTGCTGGCTGCTCCGGGCCTCAGATCTAAGATTTGCCTGATAAGTCCGGCTAGGGCGTCGCACTGCGGAGGCGGCAGGAGGGGTCCATTCCTCTGCGCTTTGGTCCTCGAGGAGAGGAGGTCCAGGACCTCCTCCCGCCCAAGACCAAGGGCGTCCGTCTCAGCGAAGGATACGCTGGGGTGCCTCTCGATGAACGCATCGAGGTCGATTCTCGTTGCGTTCTTTGCTGATGACGTGGAGGACGCAGAGGTCTCCTCCACGATGGTCATCTCCACGTCCGGTGTTGGGGCCGCAGGCTCGCGACTCCCAGGTGTTCGCAGGGACGGAGCAGGGGTCACTGGTGGCGGGGCAGGAGGCGCATCCTCCGCAGGTAAGGCCGAAGGCGCTGGTGGTGGTTGTCGGAGTGCTGCAGGTGGATGGAGCGCAGCTCGGCTTGTGGGAGGCACGTCGGAGACCTCCATGGTTGGGCTGGGGGATGCCGGAGGTGGAGGCTGGGCAGATGGTTGTTGAGGCAGCCTAGGCGCAGTCGCTGGTGGGACGCTGGTTGGAGAAGTTGGTGTGGCCGGTCCAGGAGCGGTGGTTCGCCCTGCAAGCAGGGGACAGTTGGCCCTGCGGTGCCCCTGCCCGTGGCATCTGGAGCACTTAATGCCGGAGGACAGGTAAGCGGGCCAGGCCTCGCCTTTGATGGTGATGTTGAGGCGGGTGGGGAGCCTCTCGGTGGTCACTCCCTCATGGAGGACGATGAACGCCTCACGGCGGCCGTCGGTGTAGGTGTATGGGCCGGCCTTCATCATTTTGGGCGCGATGGATGTAATGCGCCCATAGGGCCCAAGAACCATGATGATGGCTGAGTCCTCCACGAAGAAGGGGAGGTTGCCCACCGTTATCCTCTCCGCTCTTTTGCGGAAAGGGAAAGCCCTGAGGAGAGTGCCCTCAACCTCAGGGCCGTTGTTAATGAGGCGCTCGGCGAGGCCTCTGTTGGCCAGCCCCAGGAGTTGGTGGCCGTTTACCTTGGAGACTTGGATGACTCCGGCGGTTCCTCCAAGTAGCCTGTCCAGCGCCCTCAGGTAATGGAAGGGCTGCAGTTCGGGGCCGTGTTCCAGGTAGACGCAGTGCTCCTCAGCAGAGAACGCCTGCCGCGCCCGGGCCTCCGCGATGTGGGCCCTGGTTGTCGGGATCTCCTGCGCCCGCGGCACCGAACGCGCCGATGATTGCGTTCGGCGACTGTTCCTGGCACCTCCGATGTTGGAGGATGGTGCAGCGGCTGTAGGTGAATTCGATGATTCGCGGCGCCTCTTCTTGGTCTTCACGACGGTGAAGTCGTTGTCCGCTCCAGGGCCCGAATCCTCAATGCAGTCCGCCCAGTTTCCCAGGACACGTGCAGCGCCATTGGATGACGAACCGGCCGGTAAGCTGAGCGTGACGTCATCACGCGCGGCGGCCAGATTTACATCTCTAACGCCTGCCGGCGGATTTACATGATCTCGATTTTCAGAATTTTCTTTGGAGATTCTTTTCTGAATTCCGTTTTTCTTGGAATTCTTCACGCCAGTAGGAGGTGGGATGCTGGGCCTTCCAGGCTCTTGTCCAGCAGATCCCGAGCTCCCCGGCGATGCCGAATTCGGCATGTTTAAATTCATTTCATTGCTCGCCAGAGGCGAAAATCATGGAGCTCGCGCGACGCGTGGCCGCACGGCCGAGTGTAGACATGTGGTATACTTACAGTACAAGCAGTCACTACCCACCATGGCCTGGTACTACATGTGTAGACACGTGGTGTACTTACAGTACAAGCAGTCATTACCCACCATGACCAAGTACTACATGTGTAGACATGTGGTGTACTTACAGTACAAGCAGTCACTACCCACCATGACCTGGTACTACATGTGTAGACATAATATTTATCAAATAAAATAATAATCTTCCAGTTACCATCCCATTGAAAACAATGGAAAAATATGGCTAAAAATAAAAAATGTAATAAAAATAATATTATTTCAGCTATCATTAAAAAAATAACATTGGCCTTAATATAAGTGACCGTGTATAATGAAATTTTCAAGCTTCATTCAATATAAATTAACACGAAGCAACCTAATATAAATAAGATGACTTAGAGCGCCATCTGTCATCAGAAAGTTAAACAATTTATAACGCATATGATTCATTCCAAATAATTTCTCTACTACCCATACTGTAATAATAAAAATAATGTGAGGGTTCATCACTGATGAGCCAGGCCCTTCCATTATTTTTTCCATTGCAGTAAGAAAAATAGAAATTGTTTGATTTTTAAAAGAATCATACGCGTCTATAATAGATTCAAATTTTCATAAACTTATACCCAAGTAATCGAGAATTAGAAGTTCAAACCTACTACCAAGAAGTTTACAAGGGACCCTGTAATACAGTTGAAGAACAGCAACAGGCTTTAAACATAGAAAGGTCATCAGCAGTAACTTTTGACTAAATCTGTAATGTCAAAAATGTTCGGAATTCTTTCCAGTACAGTACATCAAGGTACTGTTCTTAGCTATCTCAAACCATTGAAGATAGAAAATAACAACAAAATCTACCCCACTTATCCAAAATGTAGCTTGGCACCTGCAGCTCCAGAACACATTTTGATTTGCATTCGATGTACTAAACAGGACCTTTGGGAGAGGCTTCTGCTGATCATAAAACAGTTCAAGAAGCACGGACTCATGGAATTAGTGTAATCTTTACACAAGATATAAGAAACAACAACACAGTTCTTGATGAGAGCCAACAGCCCGAAACGCGTCCGTGGTTAGCTTTTCTTGATTAATCAAGAATGGGTATTTGGCCAATTCTGGAATAATTAAAAATCATCGAGAATAGCTGATATTTATTCCAATAAATCCATCAGCAACTTTCAGTTGCACAATGAGGAGATGCCTTTTTTCATAACAGTGATTAGAATTGAGAGACACCTTGGTCAGTAAATCTTTTTTCATTCTCTCGACGTTTGGACAAAGATATTTTATCCTTGTCAGGAACAGTTAAAAATTAAAGTGTATTGTAATTCTAAGAACTATGAATGTCTGCCAGACAACTTCTATCTTCATGGTGATCAAGGTACTGGTCGATATATTAGAGATGGGCTTAGTCTTTAAGATTTTTTTTTTTTTGCTTATCCCTAGTACACGTAGTACAGACCATGATAAAACATGGTGGGTAGAAGTTGGCGACTGCTTTTACTGTAAGTGCACCACATGTCTACACATGTGAAAAGCAGTTCGACTTTGCACTTACAAATATGCCAGCACCCCGTTTGGTTATTTGCACTCGCTGGTGGGGTTGGACTTTTACAAGAATCGGGAGCTATTGGAGCTTTTTTTTTTATTAGAAAAAAGTGCCCAATGCGGGATTCGATCCCGGGTCATAGCGGTCGAAAACCAATGGTTTAGACCATCTTTCTACCGACCCCTCTTTCAGATGACGAATATGTTTAGTCTAATCGGGCTGGCCAGCATCTCCAGAAGAAGAAGCTGAAGCGAAAGTATAGGCAATACCATTCTGAACATGTTACATCCATACAGGAAATAGGCGGGGTAACTAGCAAACAGGAACTTGTCCATCTCTATCAAGGATAAAGACATAGTTGGAAATTTTGCTAGGACAGTAGAATTGTCAATTTTAATTTGCATATCTGCCTATATATCGAAGCTTTGTTAGATTGTTGTTGTAGTTGGCTAGTGGTTCTTTGATAGGACAGGTCGCTGAGAGCTGCTAGATTGTATATATAATTTTATCTCTTGTCCTTCCTTATTGTTTACTAATCGAATGGCCCCCGGGCAACGCCCGGGTTTTACCCGATTAAATGTTTTTATTCAAGTACTATTCTTATTGTTTGCGGAAGAACATTGCTCGATGCAAATATTTGAATGTAATTCTACTGTCCTATAAGCTTATGTCCATAGTTTTCTTGAAAACCATTTCTGAGATTCCATCCTTCAGTGCTGCGTATATAAGCAGAATCGTCCAATACAGCATTGGAGCTCTTAGAAGCGGTCTGGTGGATTAAATTGGCGAAACCGCTGGGAGGGTTCACCACTGATGAGCCAAGCCCTCCCAATATATTTTTTTTTATCGCAGTAAGGACAGTAGAAGTTTGTATTATGTATAAAAGAAACATTCGTGCTTTTAAATCCTTTCATTTTATACAAATACTATACGCTACAATTATAAATTGGCGCCGTGGATTTCACTCTTGTGAAACGTCCCGCTCCAAACTTTGTGTCTGAGAAGCGGTATTTTTATAAAGAGATGATCTGGCTTTATGTCTTCTGCTCGAATGAATTTTATTCTGTTAGAATTTTGTTCCTGCATACTAAAAATGAACTGGCTTCACCCGTGGTCTCTGCTTTTTGGAATTTTCCCGATATAATTTTGTATCTGATAATCAAACATGATACAGCAATATTGTCATAATCATTTTCTGACTAAAAAACAACTATTTTTGCCCAGAACCTGTCAATTTCAATTTTTCTTGGCTAAAAATGTGACAAATATCTCTTTCAGATTTTTCTCTATGTCCTGTTAAAACACGTTTCACGTGTACATTAGGCCAGCTGATATTATCTCCTATCTTCACCGCTAGAGGCGCTGCTTGCGAGCGAAAGGGCAAATTTGCAACGCAAATTTGCAAATGAATCGAAAAATATTCGGGATAGAAACCTGAAATTTTCACTATAAGTTTTTCCAGATTCTACTCTATATAATGTTAAAATTTCAGTCAGATTAGTTACGTATTATGGACGTGTATAGCCGACAAACATACATACATACACTGACTTTTATATATATAAGGATTTCCTCTCGGCAAAATTTCCATCTATAACAAATGAAGAAATTAAGACGCGAATTTTTCTTTTCAAAAATAAATCAAACTTATACTTCTATATACTTATACAGTTAAATATTTGCATCGAGCAATGCTCTTCCGCAAACAATAAGGTAATTCTACTTTCCTAAAAACTTATGTCCATAGTTTGCTTAAATACCATTTCTGAGATTCCACCCTTCAGTGTAACATATAAAAGCAGAATGATCCAAAACAGTATTAGAGCTCTAAAGAAGCGGTCTGGTAGATTAAATTGGTGAAACCGCTGGGAGGGTTCACCACTGATGAGCTAAGCCCTCCCAATATTTTTGATCGCAATATATACAGTAGAAGTTTGATTTATTTGTGAAAAGAAACATTCGCGTCTTAATGTTTTCATTTGTTATATACAACAACAAAAACCTTTATTGAGACACTATTGTCTTACAAGGGGATTCCTCTAAAAGGTTATATATGTACATGAGTGAGAAGGAAAAGCAATTTAGAGGGGAGGGGGAGCAATGAGCCGTTGTCTGTGGAGTTGAGCACTTCTTCCCTCATTTTATTTGTTATATATAGATTGTGCGCTATTGCTTTGTATAAATATAAATATAAATATCGCTTCTCGGCCTTTTGGCTAAGATCAAAGTGTGTGCTTTGTATAAATAATGTTTAATTTTCTATTTTTTCGTTTTTTTTTTACTGTTGACTAGAAGTTAATAAAACTTTTTCATTGTAATTTGTTTTTGCTACTGTGTGTGCCCTGTATAAATTCAAGAATCTCTTTTCACCAGTCTTACATGAGATGGAGTTGGCTATTATCTCGTTGATATCATCTGATAACAATTGTTGAATTTTCCGAGAAAATTTCTCCTTCTTCTATGAAATATTGGCAGTTAAATAGATAATGGGACAGCTCAGTTAGAACGTTTTGTCTACACAGATAAAATACCTCATATAAGGTGTAACGTCCTCGGCCTTGGTTCAAAAATCATTTTATTTTGGTTAGCAGCCCCGTAAATAAAGATAAGTAACGTCCTTGTGTTTGTTAGTTGATGTTAATCAGTAAGAAGTATATGGAAGTTTAAAAAGAAAAGTTTTTATTTCTTCTAGGCTAACATCAGAGAAAATATCTTTATTTTACGGGGCTGCTAACCAGAATGAATGATTTTTGAGCCCCGATGGACACATAAAGCGGAATATAGATAAAGCACAGTTGGAGGGTCTGGGGATGGGTGGCCAGGGGATCATCGCCAAGTGAGGCCAGGAGAGCCGGGATGTAGAGGAGGATCAGGGAGGGGGGGGGGGGGGGGGAGGCAGGGTGGTGATCCGCGGAGTTTAGGGGGTGGCAGAGACGGGTTCAATGGTGTTGAGCCCAGGGGTGACAGTGGAGAGCAGACAGACCGCAATGATTAAAGTCTATGATTTTTAAGCCCAAAAGGTGTAGCAGGCAGACAAGCCGCAATGCACTATATCAAAGTACCAAGGTGCTGCACGCAACCAAGGCTGTTCAAAAAGGTTAGATTCCCCAGGCCAGGGAAGATAGGCTAACATCAGACATAACATGTGGATATATATTACAATAAGACAACTCCACAGAGTACCATCAGTGATGTGCTCACTGATAATTTACTATACATCCTGTAGGTATACCAGCTGCCGTTACATAAAGTATACTTTATAAGAAATTGAAACTATTTTAAACACATATGATTCTTTTATTTTTAATTAAACAATTTTCTGCTGCGCCCTTACTACAATGATAAATTAATGGGAAGGACTAGTTCATCAGTAGTGAACCCTCCCAGCGGTTTCGCCAGTTTGATTTACCATACCACTGTTACATTCCATTTTGCTAGTTTCCTTTTTTATATTGTGTGTGTGGCGAAGAAATAATTTATAATTTAATTTAATTATTCAATGAAAATATTTGGTCCTGGTTCAAAATCACATTAATAGGTACCGCTCAGCAAGAGCAACCTAGTTCATGATAATTGAAACAGTGAATAATATGTGAAGGTTTTTCACATATTAAACAAAATTTTAACGCGAGATTCAATCCCGGTTCATGACTGTCGGGAATCGAGCGTGTTACCCTCTCGTCCACCGACTTCTAAATACAGTAGAACTTGGATAATTCGAACTTCTTTAATTCGAAAACCTCTTTAATTCGAATATTTATCTTGGTCCCTAGAATTTCCTATATAAATAATTTAACATCTTTAATTAGAATTTTTGTATAATTCGAATTTTTTTATGGTCCCTTGGGGTTCGAATTATCCAAGTTCGACTGTATTTGGAAACAGATTTATTATTTTTAAAATCATCATTTAGTTACCTAGCTTGCTTGCTTGATATTCTCTGGCTGTAGATAGTTTGGTTAACTTGTTAATATTTGTAGACTAGTCGCCGTGACGTCATCAATAAATACTTTTACATCTTAGGATATTTCAAGGCTTGATTTCTACGCTACAATATATACTGATACTGAAGATAAACTATTGTAAAAGGTATTTTAAATGGAATATGAACATAAGCTTTGAGAGAGAGAGAGAGGGAAGTAGAATACATATAATTATAATAAATGTCAACAAACAATCCAGGACCAAGTTTCTTTAACTATTTATTTCTCTAGATTTCGGGTCAACCTGCCCTTCAACAGAAAAACTAGAAGTATGAAAAATAGACACTTCGGCCAGTTAAAGTTTTTATTATAAAATCTTTTGGCGAAACGTTAAGAAAATAAATAAAAACTCTAACTGCCCGAAATATGAATGCAGGCCAGGCAACCTCTTTCTTCAAGATAGAAGTATGACTTCCAGATATGTATAGTTAGCTGGAAATCATACTCCTAGTTCTCCTGTTGAAGATCATGTTGGCCCGAAAGTTAGAGAAATAAAAAATAATAAAAGAAGACTGGCCCTGAATTGCTTGTTTTGGTTTTGGTCAAATCTATCTATATATATATATATATATGTAGTAATCCCGATGTGGAATGTACTGGGCAGTCGTGGTTGTGGATGCGTGATGGGATTCCCACACGGGGACAGCAAGAGACAGAGGCAGGTCTAAATGGTAACTCCAAGAAGGTAGAGGTAGACCACGGACGAAGGAAGTCGAACCACGGGCGCCTCGGATGCCCTAGGCCTACATCGCGGATAGAAGGGGGGGTGAGAGATCCGACTGACCGTATAACGGCGTCGCTCTGAAAACAACTGCTTTGTCTAATTTCTGGGCCTTTTTATACTGGACTCCCGCCTATGGTGGAGAGTCCTGATTGGTTCTTGTAATCACGCCACTTTTCTGGCGCCGGGTTGTTTTCGTCTGGTCTACCTCGTCTGCCACTTTGTTTTATTTGTCACTTCCATTGTTACAAGGTCGATACATATTTTTATATAGATATGGGGTTATAATAAATATTAGAAGAAGGTTGTGATCTATCTAATTCAAAATATACTACATATATATATATATATATATATATATATATATATATATATAAATGAATGTCTGTTTGTCTGTGTGTACTCTATAGATTCAAAAACCATACATCCAATCGCCGTGAAATTTTGGGATATTATTAGGTATATCCCCGGAAAGGTTTTCGAAAAATAATTTCTTGAATATCTTGAATATCCTTAGAGTTATTTGCAGATTTGTAGCTTTAACTCGCAAGCAGCGCCACCTTGCGACGGAGATGGCTTAGGTCTGCCCCATCCCCTGTCGAGAAAATGTAATCGTCCGGCCGCCGGCCGGATGGACAGTCCAAGTACGCACCGACCAATCAGAGGGGTCAAGAGGTCCTGGCGCGCGGGGGCAGAGTTGGTGACACAGCTGTGCCAAGTAGACAAGAAAAAAGCCTCGCGGGGGCTTGCCCAAGATGACCTCCGGGAACTTCGTCCATCTTCCATAAACGACCATGATTTTATTCAACTTATCGAGTATTTTTCAAGGGACCGGGAAAAAATGTTCACTAGATAAAACGATGATTTTTTAATGTAGAAAATTAGGAAAGACAAAATTCAGGATGACACGGCACACAGGGACTGGGAAAAAATGATCACTTTATCGAGAGATTCAAATTTACGAGTTTCAAATTATCAAAATATATCTTTTTTTAATAAGTTTATAGAGAATTGTTTCAACAAATGTTCGTTAGACAAACCTTTACTCGGGTAAAACCCGGGCAAAGCCGGGTACATCCTCTAGTATAATTATAAATATTGTGTCTCAAGCATTGCTCTTCCGCAAACATCAAGTAGAATTTTTTTTAGCCACAGTTTTAGTCACTTAGGTGAGTTTAAACTGGAATTACATGTAGTAAAAATATTTACTGGGCGAAGTATCTTTATTTTCAAGAACTATGTTGTATTTTGTGGACAGTGTGTACATTTACTATAAATACATTTTATTTCTACCTGTGTTCTACAAGGTTGCAATAATTGAAGTACATATTATTAGATGATTTTGGTATTTTTTCGTTGTGATATACCTCACCGCACAAATGTGAGATCAGGGGGGTATAAGAATGAGAATTTTTTACCCTGAGAACAAGTAATTCTAGGTGATACACTTTTTTGTGTGTCCAATGTATGATGACATTTTGATTAGCCATTGTGTGAGGGAAGGACATCTTAGAATTCAATAATTTATGTGTGCATATATTATTATATAATTCAAACATGTACTAAATTTATATATATGGGTTTATTATTATAAACTGATTGAGTCTCATGGTAGTAAGCGATTTACGCTCAAGAAAACAGGATTACCTCTATTTTTTCTCTCTCTCTCTGCTCTGCTCTGAAGAAATTCCTTGACAAGGCAATCGCCCTTGTCGGGGACAAGGTATCGACCTAGGCAAGATGCTGTCCAACTTCAGGGCAGAATGCGACTTTGAACGAAACGACACCCAGTGGGATTCGTCTGATACAAATAATTTGTAATTTTTTGTTTTATACATTTTTTTGCCCTCTCTATATAATTAACCCTATATAATCTATATGTGCATTTTAATAAAGTAGTTTCAATCTCAATCTTGAGCTACGCAGAAAGGAACCACCAAGAAAATGTACCAAAAACTCTTGGATTCATCCGACCTCGAAATTAACCCTATCCTACAGTCTCCCCCAAAACATAGACTAAAATCAAGGAAGCCGATATGGTCCAGAGGAAACCAACTTCTCTCCCAAAATTTTAATATCTCAGAAGCATGGACAAATTCCTGGATCAGCTCCGATATCCCAAACAAGAACCTCATCACAAGCCCAAGTGTCAAGATCCCAGGTTTTCCCCTCCCTCGAAGAGAATGGGTGCTTCTAAACCGCTTTAGGACAGGTCAGGGAAGGTGTGCAGAGCTGATGAAGTTATGGGGCTACACCAAAGATCCAAATTGTGCCTGCAACGTCCCACAATCAATGTCCCATATACTAGATGACTGCCCGCTGTACAAATTCAATGGAGGAATCTCCAATCTCCATTCTGTCACCCCGGAAGCCCTGAACTGGCTGAAGGCCTTGCCTCTCAGACTTTAATGACCGATATGTCCTCACTTTTTTTTTTCTAGATTTAATTCATTTTGTCTCCTCTCTAATTCTAAATACGCTGCTGTATCACCTCATAAGCATAAATAAATAAATAAATCTCAATCTCTCTCTCTCTCTCTCTTTCTCTGATCGAGTATATCTATAGCAGGCAGACATATTTTAATGCAGTAAAGTAGTAGAAAATGATCACGTACAATTACAATGTTAATAATATACTATGATTGAAGTGGTATATAATTTACATAAACAATTTATGAACTGATTGATTACTGACAGCACAGAGTATCCAAAACAGTAGTCCAAAGGATGAAATATAGACGCGCTCAACAATTATTCAATCATATATAAATTATATATTTTAGACGAGATAGAGATCAATGTTATAAAATTCTGCTATAGAAAAGCAATTTCGAAATTTAAAAGCATGGTCTGTTAATTCAATGTTGGAGGTTCTCTCTTCTGCAAGTAAAAGGAAGTCAATATGAGGGTGAGAATGCAAGCTAAGCTTAATTCACGTTTAGTTGCTACCAAATTGCACATTAAAATAACTTGTTTCCACACTATATTCTCTTTTCCCTGTAATTTGAAAATATGCTAGAAATTGTGATACAATCTATATATATAATTGCCTTATTCTGTCTGAAGCTCACGGATAGAATGCGCGCCCATTGGCTGCCGGCGAACACGTGTCCTCCCTGCCCCCCTCTAGACAACCCTGTTATCAGCTGTGTGATACATACACCTGTCTATAGCGGCCATTCTAGACAACCCTGTTATCAGCAGTGTGTTACATCCACCTGTCTATACAGACCACCCTGTCTATAGCGACCACTGACCACCCTGCCTATAGCGACCACTCTAGACAACCCTGTTATCAGCTGTGTGATACATCCACCTGTCTTTACAGACCACCCTGTATATAGCGGCCATTCTAGATAACCCTGTTATCAGCTGTGTGATACATACACCTGTCTATAGCGGCCACTCTAGACAACCCTGTTATCAGCTGTGTGATACATCCACCTGTCTATACAGTCCACCCTGTCTATAGCGGTCACCTTAGGCAACCCTGTTATCATCAGTGTGTTACATTCACCTGTCTATACAGACCACCCTGTCTATAGCGGTCACTTTAGGCAACCCTGTTATCAGCAGTGTGATACATACACCTGTCTATACAGACCACCCTGTCTATAGCGGCCACTCTAGACAACCCTGTTATCAGCTGTGTGATACATACATCTGTCTATACAGACCACCCTGTCTATAGCGACCACCCAAGACAACGTCTTTAAAATATATTCGCACTCGGGTAAAACCCGGGCGTTGTATAATATAATGCGGCTTGTGATTGTAAAACGACATTTGAAAATTATCCCGCATGTATTTCTTTTCAACGAAAAATCAAAATTTATTTTTAAGGAGAAATAATGATCATCTCCAACCCCAGAGATGAGGTATGAAAGGGTGAATTGTGAAGAGTAATGATTCCCATCCCTGGACACTTTCATTTTCCCGTTTATCATTACTCTTCACAATTCACCCTTTCATACCTCATTTCTGGGGTTGGAGATGGTCGTTATTTCTCCTTAAATATAAATTATTTTTCGTTGAAAAGAAAGACATGCGGGATAATTTTCAAATGTCGTTTTACAATTCTTAAAATTACTTAACAGGATTTTCTTTAAAATAGTTTTTTCTCTACTAAAGAGGAATAAACTGTAAATTTAAATTCTCTGAGCATCTTACCAGAAAATAATATTAATAAATAACACTGAACTATTTTGTTAAAACATTTTTAAAGTTCTATGGTGATAATAAAAATATAAATGAATGATTTGTGTTCGAAATAACTATCAGAAAAACTTTCTTTACTTTCACAAAGCCATATTTTTATACAGCATTTTATATACATTATGAAAATTTAATTAATTTCAGTAAAAAGGTAGTTTCAAAACTCACATAGGAAAAACATCTCTTAGTTAAAATTCTGATAATAAAATATTTTAATAATGAATATTTAAATTTTTTCCTTACTTTCTTTTTTTACCAAGTTCAAAGCTGAAATTAAATTCTGTCGCAACTATGATTGGAGTTTTTTATGCGTAAAAAAATAAATTTGAAATTTTGGAAACTTTCTAAAATTTAATGAGTTTAAAAAGTTCTAAACAATAAAATTTTCTCGTTTTGATCACATAAAAAAAAAATTGCAAAAATAAATTTTAATTGATATCGCAACCCTGCAATTATATATTTTTATTTAATTTTAAAGTTTATATAAATGTATATATAATGTTTTATGTTTTCCCCAAAGTAATTAAGACGTTAAATACGCCTATTTAACCTTTATAAATTAGCATTTCAAATGAGCGCACGAGAAAAATTGTCGCTCTTAAAAATATGTTAAATAATTGTCATTTAATTTGACATCCATAAAAAAAAAAAATCAATGTGCTTCATCAAACCAGTCTCCTAATTATCTCAAGGCGTCATATGTAAAGAATAATTTTTGCTATTTCATATACACAATAAATTCAAAATGTTCAATTTATTTCCATCATCGTTCGGATATTCTTCAGAAGATATAAAAGTACCACTTTTTAAGTTTGATGAAACTTGCCTGGGTGAATTTTTGGGTTATACGGCATCTTATATTTCAAATCATACTCCAAATGTGGCAACAAATAATGATACCAAACCTCATATACATTCCCATTTTGATTCAAAAACGGTAAATATGACAAATAATACAACACAGGCAGTTGAAAATGTATATAAATGCAATCAATGTGATTATAAGACTACACAAAAATCGAATTTAAAACAACATACAAGTTCATTACATTCATCAGAAAAAAGATACAAGTGTCCACATTGTGAATATCGTGCATCACAAAAGAATCATTTAGATCGACATTTATGCCGTCACACAGGTATTAAACCATTTTCCTGTACATTTTGTGAATATCGTACATCAAATATGTATCATTTAAAAAGGCATGTTACAGTACATACAGGAGATAAACCATTTAAATGTAATATTTGTGATTATAGTGCATCACAAAAAACACATTTAATGCGGCATATAACAACACATACAGGAGTTAAACCATATAAATGTACAATATGCCAATATGGTTCAGCAAATCCATCACATCTTGCTAGACATCTACTTACACATACAGGTGAAAAACCATATAGATGTCCACATTGTGATTTTAAAACAGCACGAACAACTAATCTAAACAAACATCTAAATAAACATACAGGTGCCAAACCATATAAATGCCATCATTGTGAATATACAGCTTTTCGTGAACAAAGCTTGGCACAACATATGTTTGTACATTCTGGTATGAAACTGTACAGTTGTCAAATTTGTGATTATAAAAGTCCAAGACAAGCATTACTTCATAGACATTTGATCAAACATGAATCAAAACCAAGTACAATTGGCAAAACAGAAAATGCAACAGTAACACCTGCTACGTATCTATCTCTATAAACATTATGGCTGCTGTTACAGATGTAAACCAATTATAAATCAGGTAATTTTTGTTCTCATGTTTTTTTATTTATTCTCTTTCTCACTGTAAATAATTCAATAAATCTTTGTGTCATTTTCCAATCAGTAGTCGCACTTTTTTTTTTTTTGCTTATCCCTAGTACACGTGGTACAGGCCATGATAATCATGGTGGGTAGTTAGCGACTGCTTTTACTGTAAGCGCACCACATGTTTACCCATGTGAAAAGCAGTTCGACTTTGCACTTACAAATATGCCATAGCCCCGTTTGGTTACTTGCACTCGCTGGTGGGGTTGGACTTTTGCAAGAATCCGGAGCCATTGGAGCATTTTTTTTTTATCAGAAAAAAAGTGTCCAATGCGGAATCGAACCCGGGTCCTAGTGGTCGAAAACCAAACGGTTTAACCAGCCTTCCACCGACCCCCCATATTCCATTAGTGAAAAAACATAACTAGATCATCACTTAGCAACAAAATAACTGTTTTTGATTAATGATAAGGCACAATTTGGATTATTCTATATACAGTTACGAGCGTCATTCTTCCTCAGTCATCTATGTCACCGTTTGCTTTTTTTTTTTTGGAATGGCGCCCTCCTATTGGTCGGCTACGATCACGCCACCTTTGCCCCCCCCCCCACTCGCTTTTTCGTTTTTGTAACCATTGTGTTGGAGCGGGTCGCTCCTTAAATAAATGCATATATTAGTTAATAACCAAATGGAATCCTCTCTTTCTTTTTCCCAGTAAGAGACGCCTACGGAAGCCAACAGTACATAGACAGATAAAGCACATAGGCTATAGTTATTAGCTAACATATGCATTTATATAAGGCGCCAATTTATAATTGTAACAAATAGTATTTGAATCAAAACATTCAATCGGGTAAAACCCGGGCAACGCCCGGGTCATTCGGCTAGTAGATTATAAACACAAGGTAATAAGACCAAATAAATAAATAGTGTGTGATGTTTCGGTAACAGCGTTGTTGCCATCTTCAGACAAAAGTACTGAATAATACAGTAGAACCTCCATGAGAGGACACTCACGCTAGAGGACACCTCTCTACAAAGGACAGTTTTCATTTGAAAAATTACCATTTTTACAATTTAGTAACTCTCTGGTAAGAGGACACCTCTCTCTAAAGGACACATTAGCTCTGTAATTAGGTGTCCTTTACAGAGAGGTTCCACTGTAGTCCATGAATAGTACTTTTGTCTGAAGATAGTAACAATGCTGTTACCGAAACGTCACACACTATTTATTTATTTGGTCTTATTACCTTGTGTTTATAATCTACTAGACGAATGACCCGAGCAACACCCAGTTTTACCCGATTAAATGTTTTATTCAAACACTATTCGTTACAATTATAAATTGGCGCCGTGGATGTCACTCTTGTGAAACGTCCCGCTCCAAACTTTACATGTACATTAGGTCAGCTGATATTACCTCCCATCTTCACCGCTAGAGGCGCTGCTCGCGAGCTAAGTAGAATAATTTGAACATATAGTTTTAATAATTGATTTATATATTTTTTAAAATAGCCTATCGTCTTCCCCGTATTTTTTTACCTATGTATGGAAATTTTGGTTTGAATTAGTGAACTACTGCGAATTTGTATACAGGACATACAAACAAACATACAAACATTCATTTTTATATATATAGATATTCCAAATTGTGCCTTATCATTTTTTATAGACTTCAATGGAACTAAGAAGTTATTCTTCCTATGAGCTGAAGAATTCCAAAGTGAATATCAATGTTGAAGCCATCACTTGAAGATTCTAACACACTATTTATTTGGATTTGCTCTTATTACCTTGTGTTTTTTATTTAAAAAAATAACAGATAAGATATTCATGATAAAGCACAATTTGTATTATAGATTATAATAAAAGAAAATAAGACCTAATCCAAATAATTTATTAGTGTGCGACGTTTTTTTTTGCTTATCCCTAGTACACATGGTACAGGCCATGATAATCATGGTGGGTAGTTAACGACTGCTTTTACTGTAAGCGCATCACATGTCTACACATGTAAAAAGCAGATTGTGTAACGTTTTGGCAACAACATTGTCACCATCTTCAGACAAAAGAATAAAATGGTTTGAAAGATTTATTATTTTGTCTGATGATGGTGACAATGTTGTTGCCGAAATGTCACACACTAATAAATTATTTGGATTAGGTCTTATTTTCTTTTATGATAAGATATTTCTTTTTAGCGCAGTGATTGTAATATTCTATGCTAGGCCTACTTACAATAAACAAAAATAATACACATGGTACAGGCCATGATAATCATGGTGGGTAGAAGTTGGTGACTGCTTTTACTGTATGTACACCACATGTTTACATATGTGAAAAGCATTTCGACAAATGTGTCAGAGCCATGTTTTGGTTACTTGCATTCGCTAGTGGGGTTGGACTTTTGCAAGAATCAGGGGCCATTGGAGCATTTTTTTTTTTTTTTTGATGGAGCATTCCATTAGTGAAAAACACAACTAGACCACTACTTAGCAACAAAATAACTGTTTTTGATTACAAAAATAACAGATAAGATACAAGGTAATAAGACCAAATAATTTATTAGTGTGTGACATTTCGGTAACAACATTGTCACCATCAACAGACGTAAGAATAAAATAGATCATAATATAATAATATTAATAATAGATCAAAATAATAGATCATTTATTTGGATTAGGTCTTATTTTCTTGTATTATAATCTATAATCCAAATTGTGCTTTATCATTACAGATGAGATATTCATTTTAGCACTATGATTATATTATTCCATGCTAGGCCTACTTGCAATAAACAAGAATAGTAAACACAAGGTAATAAGACCAAATCCAAATAAATAGTGTGTGATGTTTCGGTAACAGCGTTGTTACCATCTTCAGACAAAAGTACTGAATAAGAAGTTATTTTATTTTTTGTCTCAATTTACAGGTGTTACATTTGAGTCACCTTGTCCTGGCTATTTACACATGGCGTGGAGTAGAGGTGGTCCCCCGGACCTTGCAGGAGGGCAGCTGTTGGGCGATGAGCTCTTAACTAAGCGTCAGGGTCGGGTCGTTGGAATCGGGGATTGATATCTCCTTTATTTTGTAGAATATCTTGTATGGTTGGGTTATTTGAATTTTGCATTTGAAGGTATAATTTCTTAACGGAAGTTTGGTACATATCTTCTAGATCGGGTTGGTTCAAGTCCTCCTTCAGGTTGGATTATTTGAATTCTGCATTTGAAGGAATAATTTCTTAACGGAAATTTGGTACATATCTTCTAGATCGGGTTGGTTCAAGTCCTCCTTCAGTATCTTGTTTGTTAGGTTGAATGGAGCTCCTATACTTGTCCGAAGGCAGATTCTCATAAATGCGTTTATCCTATTTTTGTCTGTATTAGTAATATATTTGCACCAAACTGAGAGTGTGTTACTATCGGGAGGATACAACTTCTGTATAGAGTAAACTTTTGTTTTGTAGTCAATTTGCTTCTATAGTTGAACAGGCTTGATAATGTTATTTTAATGAGAAATTTTACCACAGCATGTTTTAAATAGTTACTTTTATCAAGTGTGTAAACAAGATAACAGATAAAAGGAAGATAATTTTCTGAGAAATACAGAATATTATTCTTAGAATTAAAAGTGGAAAAAACCCACTTTTTTTTTTTAGATATTTTATACATAATTAAAAGCATATCTATAAATACCATTGATATTTCCTCTTTCTTCCATTCTGTTAATTGTAGCACATTTCTTTTGAATGAAAAAGGCTTCTTTAAATTGTCTCTTAAAATAATTTTTCTCATAATCTAGTATCTTTGTTTCTTTTAGATTAATATGTTTTTACACTTGATGATAACAGTAACTATTTAAAAACATGCTGTGGTAAAATTTCTCATTCAGTACTTTTGTCTGATGATGGTAAAAACGCTGTTACCGAAACATCACACACTATTTATTTATTTGGATTTGGTCTTATTGCCTTGTGTTTATAATCTATAATCCAAATTGTGACTTATCAAAAATAGTACACACCTTACAGGCCATGATAAGCATGGTGGGTAGAAGTTGGTGACTGCTTTTACTATAACTGCACCACCTGTCTACACATGTGAAAAGCAGTTTGACTTTTGCACTTATTATGTGCCAGAACCCCTGTTTTGGTTACTTGCACTTGCTGGTGGGGTTGGACTTGCAAGAATCAGGGGCCATTGGAGCATTTTTTTTATTATTATTAGAAAAAAAAAGCCTAATGCAGGATTCATTCCTGGGTCTTAGTGATCGCAAACCAACAGTTTAGACCATCCTTCCACCAACCCCTTTTTCAACTTAACCTGTTGTTGTTGATAAGGTAAAATTTGAATTATAGATTATAAACACAAGGTAATAAGACCAAATCTAAATAAATAAATAGTGTGTGATGTTTCTGTAACAGCTTTGTTACCATCTTCAGACAAAAGTACTGAATCAGTTTTTTTTTTCAGTGCCATTCAGTACTTTTGTCTGAAGATGGTAACAACACTGTTACCGAAACGTCACACACTATTTATTTATTTGGATTTGGTCTTATTACCTTGTGTTTATAATCTATAATCCAATATGTACCTTATCATTACATTCAGTATTTTGTCTGAAGATGGCAACAATGCTGTTACAGAAGAATATGCTATGATATTTTTTCTCATTTATTCTTTTGTCTGATGATGGTAATAATGCTGTTACTGAAATGTCATACACTATTAATTTATTTGGATTTGGTCTTATTACCTTGTAATTATAATGTTTTTTTTTTTTTTTTTTTGTTTCTTATCCCCTTGTGTAAAGATTACATAAATTCCATGAGTCCATGCTTCTTGAGCTGTTTGATGATAAGCAGTGGCCTCTCCCAAAACTCCTGTTTAGTGTATTAGATGTACTAAACAGGAGTTTTGGGAGAGGCCGCTGCTTATCATCAAACAGCTTGAGGAGCATGTACTCATGGAATTTGTTTAATATTGATATAGCATTTTAACACTAGGTAATAAGACCTACTCCAAATAAATAAATAGTGTGTGACATTTCGGTAACAGCATTGTTACCATCTTCATACAAAAGTACTGAAGTACTATTCATAATATACAGTAGAACCTCCTTGTAAAGGACACCTAATTACAGAGCCAAAGTGTCCCTTAGGGAGAGGTGTCCTCTTACCGGAGAGTTACTATATAGTAATTTTGCAAATGAAAACTGTCCTTTTAGAGAAGTGTCATCTTGTGTGAGTGTTCTCTCATGGAGGTTCTACTGTATATTGAAACTACAGTAGAACCTCCCTGTAAAGGACAACACCTAATTGCAGAGCCAAAGTGTCCTTTAGGGAGAGGTGTCCTCTTACCGGAGAGTTGCTAAATAGTAAAAATAGTAATTTTTTAAAAGAAAACTGTCCTTTGTAGAGAGATGTCCTCTAGCGTGAGTGTTCTCTTATGTACTAATTAGTATTTTTGTCTGAAGATGGTAACAACACTGTTACTGAAACACCACACACTATTTATTTATTTGGATTTGGTCTTATTACCTTGTGTTTATATTCTATAATCCAAATTGTGCCTTATCATTGGAGATTTGGTCTTATTACCTTGTGTTTATAATCTATAATCCAAATTGTGCCTTATCATTGGAGATTTGGTCTTATTACCTTGTGTTTATAATCTATAATCCAAATTGTACCTTATCATTAATGAAAATATAGAGAATAGATGTACATGGTTTCTACCATTTTTATTTCCTTATACCTTTTAATAATCTGATCAAATTTAATGAATATTTTCTTGTTTATAAATAGTAATGTGATGTATTTGGCTTCTTGGTTTTTTTTTTTTTTTTTCACTTTAAATTTTGAATCAAAGTATTATAAAGCTATCAATCTAAGTTTGTTGGGGAAATCTTATATTTGTTCCTTTTTTAATGTTATTAATTTCAAAGTTTCTTTTAAC
>CP092863.1:67865984-67913240 GCA_030710605.1 Cordylochernes scorpioides | reverse complement strand
ATTCTTTTTCAAATATATTCTAACTGATTTTTTATTATTCTATGAAAATATTTTTTCATTTCGATATTTGTATTATCATACACTCTAAAATTTTCTCATTTCTTCTCTGCTAATTTACTAGTTTTAATTTTGGTTTTACATTAAATAAATTGCCGTGTATATAATCCTGAAGCTTGTCTACGTGACATGTTGGTGGAGATTGAGGAAGACAAACTGAAGATCGCCGAGAAGACCTTGAGGTCATGGTTGCTATGATCTACATTTTCAGAGATTGGTTCCAGGATTCCACCGCCGTGCTAAAACCAAGACTTCCCTCTAAAATGACGATGTCCCTATAGACGATACGACGACAAAGTTGCTCTTCACTCCACAAGAAAAAAGGACTCAAAGCTACTACTAGGGACAGACATCCAAGACTTCGAGGGAATACTTGACAGAAACACGTCAGATCCATGTCAGTAGCAACAAGATGTTCAAGCTGTGAGTCACAGCTCTCATAGGAAAGGAGCTATGTAGCAGATTATTTATTTTTCTATGAAAAGATTTTTTAAATTTCGATATTTGTATTTTGATAAGACTGTAAAATTTTCTTATTACCTCTTTGATATTTTATTAGTTTTAATTTGGTTTTACATTAAATAAATTGCCGTGTCATTCTGAGGTTTGTCTTTCCTAATTTTCTTACGTGACAATATAATTATTTCTAAGATTCCACCCTCCAGTGTAACATATATAAACAGAATGATCCAATACAGTATTAGAACTCTGAGAAGCGGTCTGGTAGATTAAATTGGTGAAACCGCTGGGAAGGTTTTACCACTGATGAACCAAGCCTTCCTAATAATTTTTTTCATCGCAGTAAGGACAGTAGAAGTTTGTATTATGTTCAAAATAAACATCCGTGCTTTATTGTTTGCATTTACTATGTATAGATGGCAGATTGTTGCCTTGTAATAATATAAATATATTTGCTATAAAAATTGAATTACTATTTTAGACACGTATGATTCTTTTTAAAATGAAACAGTTTTCTACTTCCCTTTCTGCGATGATAAAATAAAAAGGAAGGTCTATGTTCGATAAACCTCGCTGGTTCTATTCAATTCACTCTTTAAATAACTCCGCCTTTGTCGGTCCCAAGCCCGGATGAAAAAGGAGGAGAGGGAGCAGTAACAAGCTCACTAAAAAACCAGGGCTCAGCTGGCCTGGCTGATAGTACTCTGTAAGGGCTCCTGATCCAGAGATACAGGATGAGCAGTGTTTTTACTCCATGTTAGGAGCAGCTGTACATGGCGTCGGTTCCTCATGTCAGAGGCGGCCATTTATTTTAAAGCTAAGTCGGCCTGCTACTGAGTAGTGCTCCCAGTCTTAATGACAAAGGCAGACGAATTCTACTTCACTCAGTCATGATGGCTGTCAAACAGACACCATCAAGGGTCACAACTTGATACCCTAATATGATTGAGTGGAGATAAGAGATAAGAAAGAAGAAGAAGATACTCTTTAAATTCTAGGTAAAGTTGGAGAACGAGTCTACCTTAAGAATGCAGGGAATTCTTCAGGATCTAAACAACCACCCTTTAGGCCAGAGGTCGGTAAACTGTGGCTCGGAAACCACATACGGCTCATTGGATTTGAAACTGCGGCTCTTTATATAGTTCCATACGTAAATATTATTTATGTGAGTACTATTTATTGTTGGCAATTAAAAATTTGTGGCTCTTTAAAAACTTGATGTGGCTGTGTTTTTCTCTGAAAACTATTTGTATTTTACTTTAAAAAAAACTTTGATTATTACAATAAAACTTGGCTAAGAGATTTTAACTCTCCCCTGGGGGTCGGTGGAAGGCTGGTTAAACCGTTTGGTTGTCGACCGCTACGACCCGGGTTCGATTCCCGCATTGGGCACTTTTTTCTGTTTAAAAAAATGCTCCAATGGCCCCCGATTCTTGCAAAAGTCCAACCCCACCAACGAGTGCAAGTAACCAAACGGGGCTCTGGCACATTTTGTAAGTGCAAAGTCGAACTGCTTTTCACATGTGTATGCGTTGTATGTGTATGCGCTTACAGTAAAAGCAGCCTGTAACACGTGTACTAGGGATAAGCAAAAAAAAAAAAAACTCCCCCCTCCCTAAAGGATGGGAAGTTGAGATTTCCCATAAAGACAAAATCAAATGGATGGATAGAGAAGAGAGATAGGAAGAATTATTTTCACATCAGTGTGCTACCATGATTATAAGAAAACTCAAAAACTTAAGATACACACAAGGACATAGGATAATATGTAAAAAAAAAGAAGGTTTAAAAGATGTAAAGAGACAGGAATGTACACACATAATCAATTTTCACGGAGATGCTGTGAATAATGGAGATATTTGATGCGGTAAAACTGTTGACTCATATATCAGCCCCAGCTCTCCTTCCTCAGCTTTCCATATTGATCACTTCTAGCGATGGTTTGGGTTCCTTAAAACCCAATATAGACAAGAAATCTGCTATATACAGTACAATTATAAATACCTGGGACTCTCTAGGACTATAGCTGTACACGCTTGTTCGCCGGTACAACTACTACAATAGGAAGGATACAGAAAATATTAGCATGGCCCCAGTGATACCAGTTCGGCGGTACAACTACTACAATAGGAAGGATACAGAAAATATTAGCATGGCCCCTGTGATACCAGTTCGGCGGTACAACTACTACAATAGGAAGGATACAGAAAATATTAGCATGGCCCCTGTGATACCAGTTCGGCGGTACAACTACTACAATAGAAACGATACAGAGAAGATTAGCATGGGCCTGTGATACCAGTTCGGCGGTACAACTACTACAATAGGAACGATACAGAGAAGATTAGCATGGCCCCTGTGATACCAGTTCGGCGGTACAATTACTACAATAGGAACGATACAGAGAAGATTAGCATGGCCCTTGTGATACCAGTTCGGCGGTACAACTACTACAATAAGAACGATACAGAGAAGATTAGCATGGCCCCTGTGTTACCAGTTCGGCGGTACAACTACTACAATAAGAACGATACAGAGAATATTAGCATGGTCCCTGTAATACCAGTTCGGCGGTACAACTACTACAATAGAAACGATACAGAGAAGATTAGCATGGCCCCTGTGATACCAGTTCGGCGGTACAACTACTACAATAGGAACGATACAGAGAAGATTACCATGGCCCCTGTGATACCAGTTCGGTGGTAAAACTACTACAATAGGAACGATACAGAAAAGATTAGCATGGCCCCTGTGATACCAGTTCGGCGGTACAACTACTACAATAAGAACGATACAGAGAAGATTAGCATGGCCCTGTAATACCAGTTCGGCGGTACAACTACTACAATAGAAACGATACAGAGAAGATTAGCATGGCCCCTGTGATACCAGTTCGGCGGTACAACTACTACAATAGGAACGATACAGAGAAGATTAATATGGCCCCTGTGATACCAGTTCGGCGGTAAAACTACTACAATAGGAACGATACAGGGAAGATTAGCATGGCCCCTGTGATACCAGTTCGGCGGTACAACTACTACAATAGGAACGATACAGAGAAGATTACCATGGCCCCTGTGATACCAGTTCGGCGGTACAACTACTACAATAGGAAGGATACAGAAAATATTAGCATGGCCCCTGTGATACCAGTTCGGCGGTACAACTACTACAATAGGAACGAAACATAGAAGATTGGAATGGCCCCTGTGATACCAGTTCGGTGGTACAACTACTACAAAAGGAACGATACAGAGAATATTAGCATGGCCCCTGTGATACCAGTTCGGCGGTACAACTACTGCAATAGGAACGATACAGAGAAGATTAGCATGGCCCCTGTGATGCCAGTTCGGCGGTACAACTACTACAATAGGAAGGATACAGAAAATATTAGCATGGCCCCTGTGATACCAGTTCGGCGGTACAACTACTACAATAGGAAGGATACAGAAAATATTAGCATGGCCCCTGTGATACCAGTTCAGCGGTACAACTACTACAATAGGAAGGATACAGAGAATATTAGCATGACCCCTGTGATACCAGTTCGGTGATACTACTACTACAATAGGAATGATACAGAGAAGATTAGCATGGCCCGCAATGACACGCAAAATCGTGAAGCCTTCTAGGACTATAGCACTTTGGGACTTAAGGGATGATTCGGTGACTGATTAGATCCCTATCATAATTTGGATAAACACCTGAAGCTGTAAATTACCAAAAGTACAAAATCTTAAAGTCAAAGAGTTTTCTGTAAAGTTTTCTATTCAGTCGAGATTTCGAGCATATACGCCCTTCTACAAGGGTAAACATGAGAACGTTCACATTTTTATTCCTGTAGAAAGGCAAATATTTTCGAAATCTTGGCTGAATGAAAAAAAAAATTACAGGAATATCTTTTCCTCATGATTTTGTACTTTTGATAACTAATTAGGTTATTTTTTTGTTCTATATATATGTTATATAAAATATTATTTATTTTTAAAATTATAATTTCATAGATTCAAATACTCTGCTAAATCGACCGCCAGAGGTCACTCTTCCCGCGGGCCGGCTCAAAATCTTTGTACATTATGTAAATAACTAGTTTATTTCTTTTATTCTTACGCCTTAAGCCAGACAGTACTTTTATCAAATTATGTTCTTTTATATATTCCTTTAGTTCAATTAAATTACTGATCAAAATTATTTTTATTATCATACTTTCAAGATTTAATCACGACTGCATTACATTACCATAATCCTCAACATGATCAAAAACAACAAAATCTCTCTTTTTTATTTATAACATATATATATATATATATATATATATATATATAATAATAAATAGTTATTTAATTTTATAGTCCAGTTTTGTATTAAAATTATCTTCACTATTATGATCATTTAAATACAAATTATAAAATTTGTAAAATGTTATTAATTTGTAGATAGAGAGAGAAAGAAAAAAAAAAAAAAAATCCATTACTTCTTTTACATCCTCAAGTTAATTATATATTTATAATTAATAACAATAAAAAAAATTAACAAAGTAACGTCTATTACATCGGCTTTTACACGTCATTCAGACATACTCTAATCCTATATATAGAATAATCGAAGAGATAATATATATAATAGTTAGAAAAAAGAGAGAAAGACAGAACCATGCACTTTTAATCAAACTAATAATAAGGGAAAAAAAAAAGAGTTTTATAAAGAAGGTAGATAAGATTGTTAGTATATATATATATATTTTTTTATGATTTTATGTTTTATCCTTTTTTTTTTTTTTTTTAAAGATTTTTAAAGGTTTTTTTATTTTATAATATGATTATAAATAGTTGTATTTAGTAATATATCTATAGTATGAATTAACATTTGTTATAAGTTTGGATATTATGTTTTGAAACCCTAATGGTAGACCAGACATACACAAAAAACTTTAAATTGAAATAAATTGGAAAAAGAGATCTGCTGAAACGGGGATCATCAGATAAAATTTCAGCGACATTTCAACCCCTCCTTTATTATGTCATAGATCTCTTTTAAACCGTATTTTATGTGTTAATATTAAGTTGTTTCAGTGAAATATTTAAATGAACATATAACAGATACCAGTGTTAACAAATTCAAACTGTAAACCTACCTTGACCGCTGCGTCCTCCATTGTGTATATCTATTTCTGGCTTGCACATGTCGCGGGAGGGGAATGTCCCCCCACATTTCAAATTTAGACCATTTCTTCAGAATTTTTTTGAACAACAAGAAAATTAAAGAAGATAGGAAAAATAGTTAAAGGAAGAAAGCTAAGTTTTATAATCTTTACAGATAGTTATATCAAAATAACTGATTTAACACTTAATCATCTTTTAATATTCCTTTAAAAAGGCAAATTATAAGAGTTTAATAAAGCTATTAATTGTGCAAATTCATCTTTATTTAACTTCCATTTTCCTCCCCAGAAATTGGAGATTAAACAAAAATGAAATATATACTTTAAAACTTTAAAAATCTTGTGAAAAAATCTTTTAATCAGTTATTTAATAAAAGTTTAATTAACTGTTAAAGATTATAAATTTGTTTTAGTTAATATTAAGAGAAATTATAGAAAGTTGATTTCATAAATGGATATTTCCATTTATTTTTTTTTAAATATTTTATAATTGATATACTGTTGAAATATTTTACTTGTTTGATACTAAATTTGTTTTTAATAAATTCCATGTTTAAATTTTTAACATCTTCTATGAAATTATCTAATATATTATTTATTCTATAAAATCTTAGAAACTGACCATAATATATACCTTTACAGCAATTTAATGATATATTAGAATTCATATTACAGTATTTTATAATATTGAAATTATAATTACTCTTTTTATTATAAACTCTAACAGCACTATTTGTAAGGTCTATATTCAAGTCTAAAAAGTTAACTTTTTTGTTTCTATAAATTTTTTCATTGTTCTTAAGTTTCAAGTATTTAGGATATATTTCGGGTATTAATTTTTTAAACAGTGGATTATTAAATATTATTATGTCATCTACATATCGGAATATTTGCCAATTAATATTATTTTGTAGAAAGTATTCTCTTTCGTACCAGAACAATATTAAATTTGCTAGTAACGGACTAGAAGAAGTACCCATGGGAACGCCTTCTGATTGAATATATATTTTATTTTTAAATTCTATATAGTTAAAATTTAAAAATGTTTCCAGTAGAGTTTTTGCTGTTTTAAGATCTAATTTAAATGTTTTATATTTGTTATGAATAATTTTAATGTAGAAAGTTTTGTTATATGTTCATTTAAATATTTCACTGAAACAACTTAATATTAACACATAAAATACGGTTTAAAAGAGATCTATGACATAATAAAGGAGGGGTTGAAATGTCGCTGAAATTTTATCTGATGATCCCCGTTTCAGCAGATCTCTTTTTCCAATTTATTTCAATTTAAAGTTTTTTGTGTATGTCTGGTCTACCATTAGGGTTTCAAAACATAATATCCAAACTTATAACAAATGTTAATTCATACTATAGATATATTACTAAATACAACTATTTATAATCATATTATAAAATAAAAAAACCTTTAAAAATCTTTAAAAAAAAAAAAAAAAAAAGGATAAAACATAAAATCATAAAAAAATATATATATATATACTAACAATCTTATCTACCTTCTTTATAAAACTCTTTTTTTTTTTCCCTTATTATTAGTTTGATTAAAAGTGCATGGTTCTGTCTTTCTCTCTTTTTTCTAACTATTATATATATTATCTCTTCGATTATTCTATATATAGGATTAGAGTATGTCTGAATGACGTGTAAAAGCCGATGTAATAGACGTTACTTTGTTAATTTTTTTTATTGTTATTAATTATAAATATATAATTAACTTGAGGATGTAAAAGAAGTAATGGATTTTTTTTTTTTTCTTTCTCTCTCTATCTACAAATTAATAACATTTTACAAATTTTATAATTTGTATTTAAATGATCATAATAGTGAAGATAATTTTAATACAAAACTGGACTATAAAATTAAATAACTATTTATTATTATAATTAATTTAGATTTAGCTTGCTAATCTAATCAAATCTAACTGATATAAGTTATCATTATTATCAGTTTGCTCCTTAAATTTTTTAAAATTAGAATCACTGTTATAATTTTGTTATATAGTTTCTACACTATATTAATTCATATGAGCTTGCTCTATGATATATTTTTTTTATATATAACATAATATACAAATTAAATTATATTAGATATTCTAATATAAATAAATCTTCATACAAATTTTAATTATCTTTCATTGTTTGATTATTAAAAATTAAATTATAAAAGTAATTCTAGAAAAAAAAAATAATTTCAGAACTTTTGTTTCTTTCAGTGTTTTTGTTAGTTTAAAGATGTTTTTTTTATTAGTTATTCTTAAAAATATAACAGATAACAAACAGTAATATCTATATATTTATAGATTAATTATTCAATTTATTACAAATTTTATCACCACAAAAACAATTAAGTAAAATATATTTAAAAAATTCATAAGAATAACAAACTAAAAAAACTAAAAAAAACTACAAACATATTAGTGTTAGCACCTCTTTTATGTTAATTTAAACTCGCTAAGAATTGCCTAAGAAAAAATTGTCAAACTTGTCCCTCTCTTAAGAACCATGACACTTTTCAAACAACTAGTTGTAAATTAGTGAATACTATTTATAAATTAACATGCCAAATTTGTCAACTATCATATATAGGACAAACTTGTAACCCATTAAATATACGAATAAACCTACATAGAAACCACGCTAAAAAATCAATTGGTAATATATATATGAAAGAACACAATCAATTACATACTTTTAACAACTTTAAGATAGAAATACTAGACATATGTCAAAACAAAAAACAACGACTATTATTAGAAAACAACTACATTTATAAACACAACACATTATTCCCTTATGGACTTAACGACGAATTAAACTATACATACAAACCACAAACAGAAGAAATTTCAACTTATGAAATCAGTTGCAAATATAAAAATGAATTTAAAACTAAACCTAATAAAACTAGAGGTAAAACTACAAATAAATTAGGTTACATTGAATTTGAAGAATTACTGGACCCAAAACAAATGTACACTAACAACTTCGTCGATAAATTTATTAAAACATTATTTAAACTAAATAATAATAAATTTATCAAACTCATAGAATATATTAAAATTCATAATCTGACTAACAGATTAATAGATATCACACACGACATCTTTAAATACAGAAAAACTAAACAAAATACTAATAACATTAATATTATCATTAAATTTAATAACAATTTATTTAATCATATTAAATTTAATGATATTTTTAATAACCAAATCATCAATAATCTTTTCCCTATAAAAAATTTAAATTTTAAAACAATCTGGAGATACAATAAAAATATAGGTAATTTAGTTTGCAATTATAACCAATTTATTAATAATTTGGCAAATTTTAAAAAAATTAAATGTAATTGCAACAACTATATTGATAAATATAAGTACTCAGGTCATATATTAACTAGCAACTTTTCTTTTTTAAATCCAGAATATCAAGAAATTTTAAATAAAGGGTATAAATATATACCTCAAATTAAACACAATTATAATAATACAATTAAATCTATATTAAAAGATATAGATATTTTCATAAATAAAACTAGTATAAAATACAGTATTCCAGAATTTACTTTTCTGGAATGGAAACATAATATTAAAAAGGAAATTTTAAATTATTATAATAATACACTTAAATACACAAAACCCAATTCAGACATTCCTTCTTTCAAAGAAAATATAATTAATTTACAGAAGGACTATATTATCACTCCTATAGATAAATGTCCCAATAATTTATCTTTAATTTGTAAAAATCTATACCACGATATACTAAAAAAGGAAATTGATAATAATCATAAATACACTTTTGCTAGAACTACAGGCACAAAAATCAAAAAAGACATCAAAAATGTTGAAAATTCACTAAAAATTTATAATAACCACAAAAATCCAAACATACCAAAGTTCTATATAATTCCTAAACTACACAAAAAACCTATTTCTTTCAGAACAATCACATCTGGTATAAATTCAGTCATAAAAAATATTGATATACAATTAGCCTCAACACTACAATTTATTATAAATAAATTAACTAATAAATATAATTATAAATTTATCGACTCAAATAAAAAAATCATTAATTATTTAATGAACAATTGGACAAATATTGAAACAGTACACACATTTGACTTTGAGGACCTATATTCTAAAATAAATTTAAGAGATCTAAATAATAAAATAACCAATTTATTTAATGAATTAATTAATGACAAAACTTTCTACATTAAAATTATTCATAACAAATATAAAACATTTAAATTAGATCTTAAAACAGCAAAAACTCTACTGGAAACATTTTTAAATTTTAACTATATAGAATTTAAAAATAAAATATATATTCAATCAGAAGGCGTTCCCATGGGTACTTCTTCTAGTCCGTTACTAGCAAATTTAATATTGTTCTGGTACGAAAGAGAATACTTTCTACAAAATAATATTAATTGGCAAATATTCCGATATGTAGATGACATAATAATATTTAATAATCCACTGTTTAAAAAATTAATACCCGAAATATATCCTAAATACTTGAAACTTAAGAACAATGAAAAAATTTATAGAAACAAAAAAGTTAACTTTTTAGACTTGAATATAGACCTTACAAATAGTGCTGTTAGAGTTTATAATAAAAAGAGTAATTATAATTTCAATATTATAAAATACTGTAATATGAATTCTAATATATCATTAAATTGCTGTAAAGGTATATATTATGGTCAGTTTCTAAGATTTTATAGAATAAATAATATATTAGATAATTTCATAGAAGATGTTAAAAATTTAAACATGGAATTTATTAAAAACAAATTTAGTATCAAACAAGTAAAATATTTCAACAGTATATCAATTATAAAATATTAAAAAAAAATAAATGGAAATATCCATTTATGAAATCAACTTTCTATAATTTCTCTTAATATTAACTAAAACAAATTTATAATCTTTAACAGTTAATTAAACTTTTATTAAATAACTGATTAAAAGATTTTTTCACAAGATTTTTAAAGTTTTAAAGTATATATTTCATTTTTGTTTAATCTCCAATTTCTGGGGAGGAAAATGGAAGTTAAATAAAGATGAATTTGCACAATTAATAGCTTTATTAAACTCTTATAATTTGCCTTTTTAAAGGAATATTAAAAGATGATTAAGTGTTAAATCAGTTATTTTGATATAACTATCTGTAAAGATTATAAAACTTAGCTTTCTTCCTTTAACTATTTTTCCTATCTTCTTTAATTTTCTTGTTGTTCAAAAAAATTCTGAAGAAATGGTCTAAATTTGAAATGTGGGGGGACATTCCCCTCCCGCGACATGTGCAAGCCAGAAATAGATATACACAATGGAGGACGCAGCGGTCAAGGTAGGTTTACAGTTTGAATTTGTTAACACTGGTATCTGTTATATGTTCATTTAAATATTTCACTGAAACAACTTAATATTAACACATAAAATACGGTTTAAAAGAGATCTATGACATAATAAAGGAGGGGTTGAAATGTCGCTGAAATTTTATCTGATGATCCCCGTTTCAGCAGATCTCTTTTTCCAATTTATTTCAATTTAAAGTTTTTTGTGTATGTCTGGTCTACCATTAGGGTTTCAAAACATAATATCCAAACTTATAACAAATGTTAATTCATACTATAGATATATTACTAAATACAACTATTTATAATCATATTATAAAATAAAAAAACCTTTAAAAATCTTTAAAAAAAAAAAAAAAAAAAGGATAAAACATAAAATCATAAAAAAATATATATATATATACTAACAATCTTATCTACCTTCTTTATAAAACTCTTTTTTTTTTCCCTTATTATTAGTTTGATTAAAAGTGCATGGTTCTGTCTTTCTCTCTTTTTTCTAACTATTATATATATTATCTCTTCGATTATTCTATATATAGGATTAGAGTATGTCTGAATGACGTGTAAAAGCCGATGTAATAGACGTTACTTTGTTAATTTTTTTTATTGTTATTAATTATAAATATATAATTAACTTGAGGATGTAAAAGAAGTAATGGATTTTTTTTTTTTTTCTTTCTCTCTCTATCTACAAATTAATAACATTTTACAAATTTTATAATTTGTATTTAAATGATCATAATAGTGAAGATAATTTTAATACAAAACTGGACTATAAAATTAAATAACTATTTATTATTATAATTAATTTAGATTTAGCTTGCTAATCTAATCAAATCTAACTGATATAAGTTATCATTATTATCAGTTTGCTCCTTAAATTTTTTAAAATTAGAATCACTGTTATAATTTTGTTATATAGTTTCTACACTATATTAATTCATATGAGCTTGCTCTATGATATATTTTTTTTATATATAACATAATATACAAATTAAATTATATTAGATATTCTAATATAAATAAATCTTCATACAAATTTTAATTATCTTTCATTGTTTGATTATTAAAAATTAAATTATAAAAGTAATTCTAGAAAAAAAAATAATTTCAGAACTTTTGTTTTTTTCAGTGTTTTTGTTAGTTTAAAGATGTTTTTTTTATTAGTTATTCTTAAAAATATAACAGATAACAAACAGTAATATCTATATATTTATAGATTAATTATTCAATTTATTACAAATTTTATCACCACAAAAACAATTAAGTAAAATATATTTAAAAAATTCATAAGAATAACAAACTAAAAAAACTAAAAAAAACTACAAACATATTAGTGTTAGCACCTCTTTTATGTTAATTTAAACTCGCTAAGAATTGCCTAAGAAAAAATTGTCAAACTTGTCCCTCTCTTAAGAACCATGACACTTTTCAAACAACTAGTTGTAAATTAGTGAATACTATTTATAAATTAACATGCCAAATTTGTCAACTATCATATATAGGACAAACTTGTAACCCATTAAATATACGAATAAACCTACATAGAAACCACGCTAAAAAATCAATTGGTAATATATATATGAAAGAACACAATCAATTACATACTTTTAACAACTTTAAGATAGAAATACTAGACATATGTCAAAACAAAAAACAACGACTATTATTAGAAAACAACTACATTTATAAACACAACACATTATTCCCTTATGGACTTAACGACGAATTAAACTATACATACAAACCACAAACAGAAGAAATTTCAACTTATGAAATCAGTTGCAAATATAAAAATGAATTTAAAACTAAACCTAATAAAACTAGAGGTAAAACTACAAATAAATTAGGTTACATTGAATTTGAAGAATTACTGGACCCAAAACAAATGTACACTAACAACTTCGTCGATAAATTTATTAAAACATTATTTAAACTAAATAATAATAAATTTATCAAACTCATAGAATATATTAAAATTCATAATCTGACTAACAGATTAATAGATATCACACACGACATCTTTAAATACAGAAAAACTAAACAAAATACTAATAACATTAATATTATCATTAAATTTAATAACAATTTATTTAATCATATTAAATTTAATGATATTTTTAATAACCAAATCATCAATAATCTTTTCCCTATAAAAAATTTAAATTTTAAAACAATCTGGAGATACAATAAAAATATAGGTAATTTAGTTTGCAATTATAACCAATTTATTAATAATTTGGCAAATTTTAAAAAAATTAAATGTAATTGCAACAACTATATTGATAAATATAAGTACTCAGGTCATATATTAACTAGCAACTTTTCTTTTTTAAATCCAGAATATCAAGAAATTTTAAATAAAGGGTATAAATATATACCTCAAATTAAACACAATTATAATAATACAATTAAATCTATATTAAAAGATATAGATATTTTCATAAATAAAACTAGTATAAAATACAGTATTCCAGAATTTACTTTTCTGGAATGGAAACATAATATTAAAAAGGAAATTTTAAATTATTATAATAATACACTTAAATACACAAAACCCAATTCAGACATTCCTTCTTTCAAAGAAAATATAATTAATTTACAGAAGGACTATATTATCACTCCTATAGATAAATGTCCCAATAATTTATCTTTAATTTGTAAAAATCTATACCACGATATACTAAAAAAGGAAATTGATAATAATCATAAATACACTTTTGCTAGAACTACAGGCACAAAAATCAAAAAAGACATCAAAAATGTTGAAAATTCACTAAAAATTTATAATAACCACAAAAATCCAAACATACCAAAGTTCTATATAATTCCTAAACTACACAAAAAACCTATTTCTTTCAGAACAATCACATCTGGTATAAATTCAGTCATAAAAAATATTGATATACAATTAGCCTCAACACTACAATTTATTATAAATAAATTAACTAATAAATATAATTATAAATTTATCGACTCAAATAAAAAAATCATTAATTATTTAATGAACAATTGGACAAATATTGAAACAGTACACACATTTGACTTTGAGGACCTATATTCTAAAATAAATTTAAGAGATCTAAATAATAAAATAACCAATTTATTTAATGAATTAATTAATGACAAAACTTTCTACATTAAAATTATTCATAACAAATATAAAACATTTAAATTAGATCTTAAAACAGCAAAAACTCTACTGGAAACATTTTTAAATTTTAACTATATAGAATTTAAAAATAAAATATATATTCAATCAGAAGGCGTTCCCATGGGTACTTCTTCTAGTCCGTTACTAGCAAATTTAATATTGTTCTGGTACGAAAGAGAATACTTTCTACAAAATAATATTAATTGGCAAATATTCCGATATGTAGATGACATAATAATATTTAATAATCCACTGTTTAAAAAATTAATACCCGAAATATATCCTAAATACTTGAAACTTAAGAACAATGAAAAAATTTATAGAAACAAAAAAGTTAACTTTTTAGACTTGAATATAGACCTTACAAATAGTGCTGTTAGAGTTTATAATAAAAAGAGTAATTATAATTTCAATATTATAAAATACTGTAATATGAATTCTAATATATCATTAAATTGCTGTAAAGGTATATATTATGGTCAGTTTCTAAGATTTTATAGAATAAATAATATATTAGATAATTTCATAGAAGATGTTAAAAATTTAAACATGGAATTTATTAAAAACAAATTTAGTATCAAACAAGTAAAATATTTCAACAGTATATCAATTATAAAATATTTAAAAAAAAATAAATGGAAATATCCATTTATGAAATCAACTTTCTATAATTTCTCTTAATATTAACTAAAACAAATTTATAATCTTTAACAGTTAATTAAACTTTTATTAAATAACTGATTAAAAGATTTTTTCACAAGATTTTTAAAGTTTTAAAGTATATATTTCATTTTTGTTTAATCTCCAATTTCTGGGGAGGAAAATGGAAGTTAAATAAAGATGAATTTGCACAATTAATAGCTTTATTAAACTCTTATAATTTGCCTTTTTAAAGGAATATTAAAAGATGATTAAGTGTTAAATCAGTTATTTTGATATAACTATCTGTAAAGATTATAAAACTTAGCTTTCTTCCTTTAACTATTTTTCCTATCTTCTTTAATTTTCTTGTTGTTCAAAAAAATTCTGAAGAAATGGTCTAAATTTGAAATGTAGGGGGACATTCCCCTCCCGCGACATGTGCAAGCCAGAAATAGATATACACAATGGAGGACGCAGCGGTCAAGGTAGGTTTACAGTTTGAATTTGTTAACACTGGTATCTGTTATATGTTCATTTAAATATTTCACTGAAACAACTTAATATTAACACATAAAATACGGTTTAAAAGAGATCTATGACATAATAAAGGAGGGGTTGAAATGTCGCTGAAATTTTATCTGATGATCCCCGTTTCAGCAGATCTCTTTTTCCAATTTATTTCAATTTAAAGTTTTTTGTGTATGTCTGGTCTACCATTAGGGTTTCAAAACATAATATCCAAACTTATAACAAATGTTAATTCATACTATAGATATATTACTAAATACAACTATTTATAATCATATTATAAAATAAAAAAACCTTTAAAAATCTTAAAAAAAAAAAAAAAAAAAGGATAAAACATAAAATCATAAAAAAAAATATATATATATACTAACAATCTTATCTACCTTCTTTATAAAACTCTTTTTTTTTTCCCTTATTATTAGTTTGATTAAAAGTGCATGGTTCTGTCTTTCTCTCTTTTTTCTAACTATTATATATATTATCTCTTCGATTATTCTATATATAGGATTAGAGTATGTCTGAATGACGTGTAAAAGCCGATGTAATAGACGTTACTTTGTTAATTTTTTTTATTGTTATTAATTATAAATATATAATTAACTTGAGGATGTAAAAGAAGTAATGGATTTTTTTTTTTTTTCTTTCTCTCTCTATCTACAAATTAATAACATTTTACAAATTTTATAATTTGTATTTAAATGATCATAATAGTGAAGATAATTTTAATACAAAACTGGACTATAAAATTAAATAACTATTTATTATTATAATTAATTTAGATTTAGCTTGCCAATCTAATCAAATCTAACTGATATAAGTTATCATTATTATCAGTTTGCTCCTTAAATTTTTTAAAATTAGAATCACTGTTATAATTTTGTTATATAGTTTCTACACTATATTAATTCATATGAGCTTGCTCTATGATATATTTTTTTTATATATAACATAATATACAAATTAAATTATATTAGATATTCTAATATAAATAAATCTTCATACAAATTTTAATTATCTTTCATTGTTTGATTATTAAAAATTAAATTATAAAAGTAATTCTAGAAAAAAAAAATAATTTCAGAACTTTTGTTTTTTTCAGTGTTTTTGTTAGTTTAAAGATGTTTTTTTTATTAGTTATTCTTAAAAATATAACAGATAACAAACAGTAATATCTATATATTTATAGATTAATTATTCAATTTATTACAAATTTTATCACCACAAAAACAATTAAGTAAAATATATTTAAAAAATTCATAAGAATAACAAACTAAAAAAACTAAAAAAAACTACAAACATATTAGTGTTAGCACCTCTTTTATGTTAATTTAAACTCGCTAAGAATTGCCTAAGAAAAAATTGTCAAACTTGTCCCTCTCTTAAGAACCATGACACTTTTCAAACAACTAGTTGTAAATTAGTGAATACTATTTATAAATTAACATGCCAAATTTGTCAACTATCATATATAGGACAAACTTGTAACCCATTAAATATACGAATAAACCTACATAGAAACCACGCTAAAAAATCAATTGGTAATATATATATGAAAGAACACAATCAATTACATACTTTTAACAACTTTAAGATAGAAATACTAGACATATGTCAAAACAAAAAACAACGACTATTATTAGAAAACAACTACATTTATAAACACAACACATTATTCCCTTATGGACTTAACGACGAATTAAACTATACATACAAACCACAAACAGAAGAAATTTCAACTTATGAAATCAGTTGCAAATATAAAAATGAATTTAAAACTAAACCTAATAAAACTAGAGGTAAAACTACAAATAAATTAGGTTACATTGAATTTGAAGAATTACTGGACCCAAAACAAATGTACACTAACAACTTCGTCGATAAATTTATTAAAACATTATTTAAACTAAATAATAATAAATTTATCAAACTCATAGAATATATTAAAATTCATAATCTGACTAACAGATTAATAGATATCACACACGACATCTTTAAATACAGAAAAACTAAACAAAATACTAATAACATTAATATTATCATTAAATTTAATAACAATTTATTTAATCATATTAAATTTAATGATATTTTTAATAACCAAATCATCAATAATCTTTTCCCTATAAAAAATTTAAATTTTAAAACAATCTGGAGATACAATAAAAATATAGGTAATTTAGTTTGCAATTATAACCAATTTATTAATAATTTGGCAAATTTTAAAAAAATTAAATGTAATTGCAACAACTATATTGATAAATATAAGTACTCAGGTCATATATTAACTAGCAACTTTTCTTTTTTAAATCCAGAATATCAAGAAATTTTAAATAAAGGGTATAAATATATACCTCAAATTAAACACAATTATAATAATACAATTAAATCTATATTAAAAGATATAGATATTTTCATAAATAAAACTAGTATAAAATACAGTATTCCAGAATTTACTTTTCTGGAATGGAAACATAATATTAAAAAGGAAATTTTAAATTATTATAATAATACACTTAAATACACAAAACCCAATTCAGACATTCCTTCTTTCAAAGAAAATATAATTAATTTACAGAAGGACTATATTATCACTCCTATAGATAAATGTCCCAATAATTTATCTTTAATTTGTAAAAATCTATACCACGATATACTAAAAAAGGAAATTGATAATAATCATAAATACACTTTTGCTAGAACTACAGGCACAAAAATCAAAAAAGACATCAAAAATGTTGAAAATTCACTAAAAATTTATAATAACCACAAAAATCCAAACATACCAAAGTTCTATATAATTCCTAAACTACACAAAAAACCTATTTCTTTCAGAACAATCACATCTGGTATAAATTCAGTCATAAAAAATATTGATATACAATTAGCCTCAACACTACAATTTATTATAAATAAATTAACTAATAAATATAATTATAAATTTATCGACTCAAATAAAAAAATCATTAATTATTTAATGAACAATTGGACAAATATTGAAACAGTACACACATTTGACTTTGAGGACCTATATTCTAAAATAAATTTAAGAGATCTAAATAATAAAATAACCAATTTATTTAATGAATTAATTAATGACAAAACTTTCTACATTAAAATTATTCATAACAAATATAAAACATTTAAATTAGATCTTAAAACAGCAAAAACTCTACTGGAAACATTTTTAAATTTTAACTATATAGAATTTAAAAATAAAATATATATTCAATCAGAAGGCGTTCCCATGGGTACTTCTTCTAGTCCGTTACTAGCAAATTTAATATTGTTCTGGTACGAAAGAGAATACTTTCTACAAAATAATATTAATTGGCAAATATTCCGATATGTAGATGACATAATAATATTTAATAATCCACTGTTTAAAAAATTAATACCCGAAATATATCCTAAATACTTGAAACTTAAGAACAATGAAAAAATTTATAGAAACAAAAAAGTTAACTTTTTAGACTTGAATATAGACCTTACAAATAGTGCTGTTAGAGTTTATAATAAAAAGAGTAATTATAATTTCAATATTATAAAATACTGTAATATGAATTCTAATATATCATTAAATTGCTGTAAAGGTATATATTATGGTCAGTTTCTAAGATTTTATAGAATAAATAATATATTAGATAATTTCATAGAAGATGTTAAAAATTTAAACATGGAATTTATTAAAAACAAATTTAGTATCAAACAAGTAAAATATTTCAACAGTATATCAATTATAAAATATTTAAAAAAAAATAAATGGAAATATCCATTTATGAAATCAACTTTCTATAATTTCTCTTAATATTAACTAAAACAAATTTATAATCTTTAACAGTTAATTAAACTTTTATTAAATAACTGATTAAAAGATTTTTTCACAAGATTTTTAAAGTTTTAAAGTATATATTTCATTTTTGTTTAATCTCCAATTTCTGGGGAGGAAAATGGAAGTTAAATAAAGATGAATTTGCACAATTAATAGCTTTATTAAACTCTTATAATTTGCCTTTTTAAAGGAATATTAAAAGATGATTAAGTGTTAAATCAGTTATTTTGATATAACTATCTGTAAAGATTATAAAACTTAGCTTTCTTCCTTTAACTATTTTTCCTATCTTCTTTAATTTTCTTGTTGTTCAAAAAAATTCTGAAGAAATGGTCTAAATTTGAAATGTGGGGGGACATTCCCCTCCCGCGACATGTGCAAGCCAGAAATAGATATACACAATGGAGGACGCAGCGGTCAAGGTAGGTTTACAGTTTGAATTTGTTAACACTGGTATCTGTTATATGTTCATTTAAATATTTCACTGAAACAACTTAATATTAACACATAAAATACGGTTTAAAAGAGATCTATGACATAATAAAGGAGGGGTTGAAATGTCGCTGAAATTTTATCTGATGATCCCAGTTTCAGCAGATCTCTTTTTCCAATTTATTTCAATTTAAAGTTTTTTGTGTATGTCTGGTCTACCATTAGGGTTTCAAAACATAATATCCAAACTTATAACAAATGTTAATTCATACTATAGATATATTACTAAATACAACTATTTATAATCATATTATAAAATAAAAAAACCTTTAAAAATCTTAAAAAAAAAAAAAAAAAAAAAAGGATAAAACATAAAATCATAAAAAAATATATATATATATACTAACAATCTTATCTACCTTCTTTATAAAACTCTTTTTTTTTTCCCTTATTATTAGTTTGATTAAAAGTGCATGGTTCTGTCTTTCTCTCTTTTTTCTAACTATTATATATATTATCTCTTCGATTATTCTATATATAGGATTAGAGTATGTCTGAATGACGTGTAAAAGCCGATGTAATAGACGTTACTTTGTTAATTTTTTTTATTGTTATTAATTATAAATATATAATTAACTTGAGGATGTAAAAGAAGTAATGGATTTTTTTTTTTCTTTCTCTCTCTATCTACAAATTAATAACATTTTACAAATTTTATAATTTGTATTTAAATGATCATAATAGTGAAGATAATTTTAATACAAAACTGGACTATAAAATTAAATAACTATTTATTATTATAATTAATTTAGATTTAGCTTGCTAATCTAATCAAATCTAACTGATATAAGTTATCATTATTATCAGTTTGCTCCTTAAATTTTTTAAAATTAGAATCACTGTTATAATTTTGTTATATAGTTTCTACACTATATATATATATATATATATATATACAAGAGTCACTCCAAAAGTTTTCCAAAAGGATTCCATCACATGTGGGAGTCCCTGGAAATGAGGAGACCGACAGATTGGCAAAGGAAGGAGCAGCTGGACATCCTGATGTCCGAGACCTACTTTTCAGCAAGGGACCATATTAGCAAACTAAAACTACAACTGATAAGGAACCATAGAGATAGTTTCCATCATTCTTGGTACCAAATAGAAAACCCAAAAAACAGACCCTCCAACTAAACAGAAGGAAGTCGACACAGTTGGCCAGATGGAAATCTGGTCACCTGCACCCTCTAGTCTATAAAGAGGGAGCCAAAAGCTTCACCATGTACACTAGGTTCAAAACCGAAGAGGCCACTGACAAAAGTTATTACTTTTGCGGGTTAACACACAAAAATGGAATAAGCTAGGGCCTAAATTTAAGTACCTTAATACACAGAAAAGCGTACACTCAAGAAAACAACACTAACAACAAAAGGGAGATAAAAACAACTCACGATTTGTTAAATAAAATTTTAAAAAATACTTAGCTTTATTGTAGCGTTGGGAGGGATCGGACTGGGGACACAGGGATGCCAGGAGAACAGCCAGACAGGGAAAACCGCCAGTAGAAAACCCACTTTAAGTGCCTCCACACTAATTATCCACGAACTCTCTGTTCTCCCCGCAGTCCCCTCGTCCCCTTTATATACAAACATGGCCACATTCGTCCAATGAGAAGGCGTGAGAGATTGGTTCACTAACGAACGAAGACAACATTCTTCCCTCTAAAACCTGATCAGAAAAAAAAAACTAAAAATGTTTGTCAAATTAATTTGACACCACTCCCCAACATATACTAAATTGTATTGGAAAAGGCAAAAAGATCCCTGTACAGAGAACCAAGAAGAGTTCTTGAACTTCTTTATGTGCACGACCTCGAAGATCTTGTCTAATTTAGACTAATAAAAGAATAAGTAAAAAAAAAACTTATTTTTATTAAAATTGCAACTTTCAAATTTTTAGAGTTTCTCAAAGTATTCACCTTTAGCACCTATGCAAGATTCCATCCGTGAAAACCAATTATCGAAGAACTTACACCAGTCATCTTCGGGGATGGAATTTACGGCATTGGTAAAGGCTTGCAGTGCTTCATCATCAGTGTCAAATTTTATCCCTTTCAACAATAAATTATGGAAATAAAAAAAAAATATCACAAGGTGCTAAGTCTGGTGAATATGATGGATGAGTGACTAATTGGACACCAGAGTTGGCAAAAAAGTCTAATGTTTGGGCTGAGGTGTGTGCGGTCCTGCATTGTCATGGTGAAGAAGGAATCCTCTAAGTTGAGCTCTTGGTCTGCTTTGCTTGATTTATTCAAATACTGCTGGAAGGCATTTTGTTGTATACCAGTCACTATTAACTGTCTTTCGATCTTCTAACTTCACAATATCAATGAAACCACTTTTTTCTGAAAAAGCGATCATTTGTTTTCCAACATTTCGAGCTCTGCGAACTTTCTTAGGAGGAGGTGATTTTGAAGAGCACCAAAGAGCAGATTGCCGTTTTGTTTCTGGATCAAAATTGTAAATCCAAGTTTCGTCACCTGTAATAATATTAAAAATAGCCTTTGATTTGCCTTCATCAATTTTTTTCAACATTAAATTACACCATTTAACGCGACCAAGTTTTTGATCTTCAGTCAAGCTGTGAGGTACCCATCTACTAACAAGTTTTCTGGATTTTAAATGATCATTAATGAAGGTGTGTTGATTGCTACCGATCCAATGCCCACACTTTTCTCTAACTGCGGATACGTAATTCTTCGATCTTCTCTAAGTAAAAATCTTACCAGCTCAATTTTTTGACAATGACAATAAAAGGAGGAGTGTTTGAAGTCTTGTTGCTGTTGTTACTCTCGCCAACACCACAGTCGCTACTCTTCTGGTAAGTCTCTCGTGTCCCCCCACAAGTGGTAAGGCCGAGAGATACTGCCAGAGGAAAGGAGTTCCACTTGAGCGGTGGTTCTCGGACGTCCTTGGGTGCTATGCAGGTTAGAGAGTTGCAGAAGGAGAGCAACGGGAGCCCGGGTAGGTGATCCACGAAGGAGGAAGCGGCGTCGTCGCGAAGAACCGAAGAGGGGTCACGCGCGACAGTATTATATGTAGATATGTAGAATATGCGAGAATTTTGAACCTGATAACACTTAGTGTAGATTGGTAAGGCCATTTTATTCTATTGAAACACAAACACTCATGAACAAAACTTAAGTAAGTGGAAAGTCTTTGGTATTGCTCTTCGTCTATATACAGGGTGATCCAAAAGTCCCGCACAACTTTAAAAATTAATAACTCCGCGAATATTTGCGCTAGAGCAATGCGGTAAACACCATTGTGTTCAGGATGCAATGGGATTTTTTATGGCAAATAATGAAATTTTCGAAATTGATTTTAGTTACAACTTTATTCGCTAGATGGCGCCCTACCAGAATCAGCGATTCAGCGGCCAAATTGTTTGATAAATTGAAAAATATAACTGAACGACACGTATTTTTACTTTTTGAATACCAGGAAAGAACCCTAATAATATCAAATGATAAATTAATAAAACACCATTTCGCCAAAAGTTAGTAGAAATGGTTAACGATTTTTATCAACAATCTGAGATATGTAAAATAGGTATATGCAAATTAAAACATGTAGCAAAAAAAAAAACCCTGATATTTTAGATGCAGTTTGCTGGAATCCTCTCAGCTATTTATATTTCGAAAATAATAATTTTCTATTTTTTTAAATTCAACTCTCTCTCAGTATCGATTATATTTATTTTAATTCATTTGAAATATATTTATCTATCTCTGATGATTTATTTTACTCTGGAATGCCGTTGTTGTTTTTGTCGTGTCCAATAAAGAGCCTCAGATTATTTTCGTTTGGCCAACAAAAATGTCCAATTTATATACACATATATTCTTACATAATGAGACTTTAAAGAATGCAAATAATCTTCATCTATTTACATATACAACACATTTCCCCCCTTAATAATACTCCAGTCGGTCTAGGGGTTTCCTGGTTCTCTGAGGTCTAGGACTGCGGACGGGCACTTGCACAGCGGCAGCCTCCGGTTTAGGAGTGCAAGAGGGCACGTGCACAGCAACAGGCCCTGGTATAGGAGTGCAAGAGGGTACGTGCACAGAAGCAGTCTCCTCCTTGTTTCCTGATGTAATCTCTGGAACCTCCTCTTCACTTTATTTCTGACTTCCACCTACAGGCTTCTCTCCTGATGTTCGAGGAAGTATCAAATTTCTTGTCTCCACTTGTTTCTTTCTCACAGGTCGCAATTGATTGATATGCCTCTTATACACGACGCCCTCGCAACTTATAAGGTAGTGACGGTCGCTCAATAATTCAAAAATGGTACCTTTTTACCGTTTAGGTCCAGTTGCATAGTTGCGGAAATAAACCTCGCAACCTGTAGTAAACTGCTCCTGCCTTCTTACGGCCTCATGAAATACCTCTCGCGGATTTCTCATCTTGGTATTAAATTCGAGAATCTTGATCTTAAACTTCTCTTCATTAGCAGTTCCGCCGGGTAATTCCTTTATTACAGTTTGGGGGATGCTCTATGAGCAAATAGGAAACTTTGTAGATTCGTCTCTAAATCATCCTTCCCATTATTCTTTCTCAAAAGGTTTTTAAACTCTCTTACATATCTCTCAGCTAAACCATTTGTACTAGGATTATACGGACTGGTCTTAGTGTGTCGTATACCATTCATTTTGTTAAATTGATCGAATTCACCGGAGACAAACTGTCTTCTGTTATCTGTAACAAAATATTAGGGCAATCCAATTCTGGCGAGAATTTCTCTAAGATGACTTATAATCGTTTTTCTGGTAATATCTTTGATGATAAAAATTTCTATCCACTTTGACTATGCGTCCACGAGAACCAAAAACATTCTTCCCATGAAGGGACCCGCTAGATCAAGATTAAGTCGATGCCACGGTTTTTCGGGCCAAGTCCATTCCGAGATGGTAGCCGGGGGCATGCTTGCCGATTCTTGGCATACTCTACATTCTCTAGTTAACTCTTTGATGTTACTGTCTATGCCTGGCCACCAGAAAATACCGTCTGGCAATCATCTTCATTTTAACAATCCCCATGTGTATTTCATGCAAGTCATTTAAAATTAAAGATCTTAATTTTTGGGGAATTACCACTCTTTCACGCCATTGAAAACAATCAAACTCCAAACTTAATTCCTCATTGATCTTATAATAAGGAGCTGGTGGGTTTTCCCTCAGTACCCTTGTGAATTTCCACACACACACATAGTTGCCTTCTCTAACATTCCTTAATACTATGGACAGTATTTTATCTCGGGACGTCTCATATGCCACCTCCCTAAAAGAGAACGGTACCCCATTCAACTTCCTGAGAAGAAGTACGTGGTCTTCATCAAGAAACTCCCTGACACTCGATTCTAAAGGAAGACGTGACAATGTGTCAACATTGGAATTATCACTACCTTTTCGAAACTCCTCAGTATAATTAAATGCAGCTAATTTTAAGGACCATATTTTAATTCTTGATGCTGCACATATGGGAATTGGTTTCTGAGGTGAAAATATATGAATTAAGGGTCGGTTGTCTGTGACTAATACGAATTTTAGTCCCAGTAAGTATTGTCTTGATTTCTCATCGCCATAAGTTATGTTCAACGCCTCCTTTTCTATTTGAGAGTACCGTTTTTCCGCTTGAGTTAATGTCCGAGAAGCAAAATCTATAGGGCATTCTTCCTTTCTATCATTTCTATGACTCAGAGAATTACGCCTAGTCCATAGGCTATTAATAATGATTCACATTTTTAAAATAACATTCGATATTTTTCGTCCAATTCCATCTACAATTTTTATTCAAAAGTTGATAGAATAGCGCTAAAATGTTTGCTATATTCTTTATGAATCTATAATAATAAATTAAGAGTCCTATGAAAGATCTCAATTGCGAAACATTCTTTAGGTTCAGGCGCCTCTATCACTGCTTTAATTTTATTTTCTAAGGGATGCAGTCCATATTTATCCATTTTAAACCCTAAAAATTCAACCTATTTCTTTTTAAATTTACATTTATATCTGTTTAACTTTAAACCTTTTTCTAGCAATCATCTAAACACTAGATCCAACTTTTGTTCATAATCTTCAAAGTATTTTCCTGCAACCAAAATATCATCTATGTAGCAGGCCACACCTGGCAAATCAGAAAATAGGCCTTCCATAATCCTCTGAAATTTATTTGGTGCTACCGCTACGTCATATGGTAGTCTTTTATAAGAAAACAACCTCTTTGTTGTGTTTATATCAACAACAGCTCTTTGGCTTCTTCCGCTAACATTACTTGTAAGTAAGCCTGTGATAGGTCTAGAGTCGAAAGTACGGTGCTTGTAGATAATTTTGAAAAGATCTCATCGATCGATGGAATGGGATACCTATCTAATTCTATTGCTTTATTGGCTGTACATCTAAAATCACCACATATCCTTACACTACCATCCTTTTTTGATGCCGGTACTATTGGAGCGGTCCAATATGCATGAACTATAGGTTATCAAATGCAAGAATTCACTAAACGATCAATTTCATTTTCTACTTTGTTTTTTGGAGAGAAAGGTAAACTTCTGGCCTTACAAAACACAGGAGTCACATCCTTTTTTAAATTAAAATTTATTCTAACGTCCTTTAGACAGCCCAAATCTTTGTTAAACAAATCTGCATACCTATCCACCAACAACAAATGTCCAATTTATATATACATATATTTTTACATAATGAGGCTTTAAATAATACAAATAATATTCATCTATTTACATAAACAACAGTTAATATATAGCGAGAAGAGTAGAGGACTAAGCACAGATCCCTGAGGTACACCAGCCCATGTTCTTCGGTCCTTGGAAAAGTTTGGTAGTTTACCAGTTTGCCATGAAATGTTCAGTATTCGTAGGAGTTGATTTTTAGCTTCGTCTCCAAAGTGTTTAATCATTTGACCAAAGATTAGAGCATCTACAGGTGACATCTTGGATTTAACTTTCCTATTGATGAATTTAGCTCATTCAGTGAATTTAGCTCATTCTGCCCATTTTTCTTGTTTGAATATCCAAATTTCTTGTTCTATTTTGTGACTAATTTCAATGAGTTCCTTTATGATTTCTTCTGTTTTATTTGTTTTAAGAAGTTCATTTTTTATTGTCTCTCTCTGCAATCATTGCCTCGATATTGTGGTCCTTCCAGTAAAGTATTCACAGGTCTTTACGTCTACCTCTAGGTATCGATACTTTTGCATCTTTGGATATGTTCAAAGAGAATTTTTCCAAGTTTTTGTCAATCGTTCTGTGATTTAATTCTTCGTTGCACAGTTCTTCAAGCTTTCTGTAATTTTTTTCCAGTGTTCTTTTATTCTGTTGAAAATTCTCAATTTTGAATTTTAGGGTTGTTAAAATTGGTCTGTGGTCACTGATTGCAATTTTCAGAATTTTCCACTGTGTTGTGGGTGCGATGTTGTAATTTATCGCTGTGATGTCTATTGCGGATTCTGTGCCTGTGGACTTGGATATATAGGTGTTCTTTTCGTTATTTAACGGCGTAAGGTCGAGGTCGGTTAGCATGTCCTCAACCTGCTGACCTTTGTTATTCTGGACAGGTGATCCCCAAGTTGGTCTTTCGGCGTTAAAATCACCAAGTATGATTACGATATCCGAAGACGCTTCACTTAATGTCTCTATCAGGCCTGTATTGATGCTAGTATTATCGTGGTGATAAACATTTATGATTGGAATTGTTTTATCTGTAAGATAGATTTCTATTGCCTGAGCTTCTGTCGTGCTTTCTCTAGGCTTACTCTGATTATAGGCGATTTCCTTAAATTTGATTTCTAGAGTTTTAATCAAAACGGCAAGTCCTCCTCCGAATTTTCCCGGGGTGGTCTGTCCATTCGTAGTTTTGTATAATCTTTGATATTGAATCTCAGATTCTGATTCAATTTTGTCTCCTGAGGACAATTAATATGTACATTGTTGTCACAGAGAAGACAAGGCAGCTCTTTATTTTCCTCTGGGTACCATTTATATTGAGTTGTAGTAGATTGAATTGTGTCCTCGTAGTAGATTTATCATCATGAGCTCGAGCTGCAGCTCCTGATGCGGCGGTTACCCCGGACGCGGTAGCATTACTGGAGATATCAGTTTTGCTCTTCATTTGAAAATGGGTGCCGTTGCAACGTTAGTCATCTTGGAAACGAACCAGAATTTAATCAAATATTCCAAGGGTCCAGGGGGGGACCGCAAGGAGGTGTGGTCGAACTTCTCCCCTTCCCCCTGGAATGCCGTCACTACAGGATAAAGCACTCTTGGTGAATTGTTTTAATTGTGATTCAGAATCTGCCACTGAATCTTTACGAGCGTTTCGTTCCTTTAAAGATATTCGAAGCGGTAAAGGACCAATGAGTTGCTACTCTCTGAAGCGATTGATTAAAAGTTTTGAGGAAACTGGATCTCTGGAAGCAAAACCTCGGAGTGGAAGACCATCGACATGCAAGTCAGTGGCTTTTACGGTTTTGCAGAATGCTGAAGCTATTGAAACGTTATTCACGTATGGAGAAGTAAGTGCTAGACAAGTTTCTCGACAAACGGGGATTTCGTATGGAACAGTTTGGAGAGAACACACATTTAGAATTTTTCTATAAAAATATCCTAACAAAATTCAAAGTTTCCACGAGTGGAAAGTCAGCGATTTTGAGAAGCGTCAAGAATTCGCTGCATGGGTTTTCCGGCAAATTGATATTGAAGAAAACTGGCTGTCAAATGTTCTAAGAACAGATGATGCTCACTTTTATCTAAAGGGAGAATTTAACATTCAAAACTGCCTCATTTTGGCAACAGAACACTTTAGGATTTTACAGAAATACCACTTCATCAGCCCAGAGTTACAGTTTTGTGTGGGTTCACTTCTTCTTTTATTATTGGGCCATTTTTCTTTGAAAAAATCAATGGAAGAACTTTTAAAACCATTTTTGTAACTGGTGAACGTTATTTTCAACTTTTGAGAGAAAAGGTTATTCCCATATTGCAGGACAGACAAGTACTAAGCGAAATAACATTCTTGCAAGATGGAGGACTTCCTTATATCTCTCGCGGTGCCAAACAATTGCTGAAGGAAAGGTTCGGTGGAATTCGTTGATAAGTCGCCACTTTATATACCAGTGGCCCCCAATATCACCAGACTTGACGCCTTACAATTTCGGTAATGGGGGTACATTAAGTCGCGTTTTTATCGATGCCGGCCTACCACATTGGCCATGTTGAAGGCTTCTATCAGATGGCACGTTTTATAAATTTCAACTATTTAATTGTGACCATTTGTCATCTATCGTCTGCAGGCGGTGTTTGAGAATGAAGGGCGCCACATGAGCAAGGATTGTGACCTAATACAAGAGAGAAGGCAGTTACCTGATGTGTTATATTTTGCAGCTCTTTGTTTTGGGTTATGGGAAAAATAAATGCTGTCCTCACATCTTGACTCTTTTTTTTTTTCCTGTAAACGGTAATTTTTTTGTTTGTCATTTGCCCACATTTTATATTATGTCGTGCAGGCTAAAGTGTTATAACTTCTCGAATAACACTGGTATACACAATTTTACCCCTTATGTTTAGTTTATCGCTTTTCGCTCATTAGAAGAAATAGCATAAGGAATAATCTCTGTATCCCCCCCAACTTTAGATGTTTTGCGCAAAAAATAATACAAAATGATTTTACTACCACGTTTTTCAACGCAAAAGGTCGATTTAAAAATGATTTTTTTTTGAGGGGATACATTTTCAAAATTATGTACAGTATAATAAACAATGATAACATTTGACAAACCCATAGGATATTTGGAATAAAGTACGACAAATATATTTTGTCACTCCCCTCTATATTTCATTTTTGGATCATGACAAATATCCAGTTAAATAGTCAAGTGTCGACAATTAGTCAAGAAACTATACATTCCTTATAGCACGAAATCCTATTAGTAGTTCCATCATAATTTTTGGTACTATATTAACATTTCAAAAATCGTGTATTGATATCAGTAGTTATTTTCAAACATTCAATTTATTTCACAAAACTCCATCTAAAATATAAATATTTTTTTGCTACATGTTTTAATTTGCATATACCTATTTTACATATCTCAGATTGTATTTAAAAATCGTCAACCAATTCTTCTAACTTTTGGCGAAATGGTGTTTTATTAATTTATCATTTGATATTATTAGGGTTCTTTCCTGGTATTCAAAAAGAAAAAATACGTGTCTTTCAGTTATATTTTTCAATTTATCAAACAATTTGGCCGCTGAAATTCTGATTCTGGTAGAGCGCCATCTAGCGAATAAAGTTGTAACTAAAATCAATTTCGAATTTTTCATTATTTGCCATAAAAAATCCCATTGCATCCTGAACACAATGGTGTTTACCGCATTTCTCTAGCGCAAATATTCGCGGAGTTATTAATTTTTAAAGTTGTGCGGGACTTTTGGATCACCCTGTATATACAGGGTGATCCAAAAGTCCCGCACAACTTTAAAAATTAATAACTCCGCGAATATTTGCGCTAGAGCAATGCGGTAAACACCATTGTGTTCAGAATGCAATGGGATTTTTTATGGCAAATATTGAAAATTTCGAAATTGATTTTAGTTACAATTTCATTCCCTAGATGGCGCTGTACCAGAATCAGAAATTCAGCGGCCAAATTGTTTGATTAATTGAAAAATATAACTGATCGACACGTATTTTTCCTTTTTGTATACCAGGAAAGAATCCTAATAATATCAAATCGTTAATTAATAAAGCACCATTTCGCCAAAAGTTAGAAGAAATGGTTAACGATTTTTAAATACAATCTGAGATATGTAAAATAGGTATATGCAAATTAAAACATGTAGCAAAAAATATTTATATTTTTGATAGAGTTTTGTCATATATATTGAATGTTTGAAAAACATAGCTGAATTCAATACACGATTTTTTGAAATGTTAATATAGTACCAAAAATTATGATGGTACTACTAATAAGATTTCTTGCTATAAGGAATGTGTAATTTCTTGAATAATTGGCGACACTCGACTATTTAACTGGAAATTTGTCATGATCCAACAAATGAAATATAGATGGAGTGACAAAATACATTTGTCGTACTTTATTCCAAATATCCTATGGGCTTGTCAAATGTTATCATTGTTTATTATACTGTACACGATTTTTAAAAATGTATCCCCTCAAATAAATATAATTTTTAAATCAACCTTTTGCGTTGAAAAACGTGGTAGTAAAATCATTTTGTATTATTTTTTTTTGCCCAAAATTTCTAAAGGTGGGGGGTTATAGAGAATATTCCTTATGCTATTTCTTTTAATGAGCGAAAAGCGATAAATTAAACATAAGGGGTAAAATTGTGTGTACAGTGTTATTCGAGAAGTTATAACACTTTGGTGTGCACGACATAATATAAGATGTGAGCAAATGACAAACAAACAAAAATTACTGTTCACAAATAAAAAAGAGACAAGATATGAGGACATAATTTATTTACCCATAACCCAACACAAAGAGCTGCAAAACATTGGTAGATAATATAATACATGGCAGCTTATATAACACATGAGGTAACTTGTCTCTTGGAGGCCTTGTCTCTTGTATTAGATCACAATCCTTGCTCAATGTGGCACCCTTCATTCTCAAACACCGCCTGCAGACGATAGATTACAGAATGGACAGCATTAAATAAAATATCTGATGAAATTGATGAAACGTGCCGTCTGATAGAAGCCTTCAACATGACCAATGTGGTAGGCCGGCATCGATAAACACGCGACTTAATGTACCCCCATAGCCAAAAATCGCAAGGCGTCAAGTCTGGTGATCTTGAAGGCCACTGGTGTATAAAGTGGCGACTTATCACACGATCTTCACCGAACGTATCCTTCAGCAGTTGTTTGGCACCGCGGGAGATATGAGGAGGTCCTCCATCTTGCATGAATGTTATTTCGCTCAGTGCTTGTCTGTCCTGCAATATGGGGATAACCTTTTCTCTCAAAAGTTGAACATAACGTTCACCAGTTACAGAAACGGTTTTAAAAGTTCTTCCATTTATTTCTTCAAAGAAAAATGGCCCAATAATAAAAGAAGAAGTGAACCCACACCAAACTGTAACTCTGGGCTGATGAAGTGGCATTTCTGTAAAAATCCTAGGGTTTTCTGTTGCCCAAATGCGGCTGTTTTGAGTGTTGACTTCTCCATTTAGAGAAAAGTGAGCTTCATCTGTCCACAGAACATTCGACAGCCAGTTTTCATCAATATCAATTTGCCGGAAAACCCATGCAGCAAATTCTTGACGCTTCTCAAAATCGCCGACTTTTAGCTCGTGAAATCTTTGAATTTTGTACGGGTATTTTTTAAGAAAAATTCTTAGAGCTCTCCAAACTGTTCCATACGAAATACCCGTTTGTCGAGAAACTTGTCGAGCACTTACTTCTCCATACGTGGATAACGTTTCAATAGCTTCAACATTCTGCGAAACCGTAAAAGCCACTGACTTGCGTGTCGATGGTCTTCCATCCGAGGTTTTGCTTCCAGAGATCCAGTCTTCTCAAATTTTTTATCATTCTCCGTAAGAGAGTAGCAACTCATGGGTCCTTTACCTCTTCGAATACCTTTAAAGTTACGAAACGCTCGTAAAGCTTCAGTGGAAGAATCTGAATTGCAATAATAAAATTTCACCAAGAGTACTTTATCCTTTAGTGACGGCATCCCAGAGTAAAATAAATGATCAGGGATAGTTGAATTTTTCAAATGAATTAAAATAAACATAATCGATATATGGCTTCTGAAGCCAACTGTGCGGACGTGTTTGGCATCGCTTGTCTCGTACCGCGAATGGGATTTAACTCTGCATATCACAATATAGTATTAAAATTAACTCCTAAAGTTTACCAAATTTTAAGAAAAATGAGTAATGAGATATACACCGATTTTGAGCGATGTTCTACACAAGACAGAATATTTGTAAGACAATGCCAAAATTGTTTTGAATTTAATCCGTACCATAAAACAAAAGACTGCCAAAACATTAAAATATGTAAAATATTCGGTGTACAGGGTAGCCACAACTGTACTGAAGCGCCAAATTGTCACCATTTCTCTAAGCAGCCTAAATTTAAAAACCTTTCTACAAACCATAAATCAAATTCAAGTGAATGCCCGATTTACAAATCACAAATAGACAAAATTATCCAAAGGACACAATATTCACAAATACACGAGGGAAATGATGTAGCAAATATAATTTAAAGCTTAATCTTAAATAGATTAATATCCTATATGATTGAAAATGTGAGATGTATTCAACAAAATGTAAGAAAAAGTTTTACTGCGATAAGTAAACTACAGGCCAACACTAGAGATGACCCACCTGACAAGGGCGAGTGGGTAACACCCTCGTTTCCAGACAGTCATGAACCGGGATCGAATCCCGCGTTAACATTTTGTTTGATATGTGAATATCCTTCACCTGACATTCTTTTGATTCAAGAACCATATGTTTTACATGAGAATGTTATTTATGATATGGACTCTCAAATTATATGTTCGAATAAAACTGGGGAAAAATATACGGCAACTATAATTTTAAATAAAAATATAAAGTTCAGCAAAGAGGAAAAATTCACAAATTCTTTTTGTACAACAATATCTATTTCTACAGTTAAAGCAAAATTAATTATTTCTAATTTCTACATTCATCCGAATACATTTAACCCTGTTCATCAAACATTCATTAGAGATCTGCTCAAAACGTATATAAATCAACCTGTAATCCTTTGCAGTGATTTTATTTCAAGACCTACTATATGGTTTGTTAAAAACTCTAATGGATATAGATTACAACCTATTATAGACGAATGTAACCTCTTTATACATAACCTGAAAAAACACCCACCTGCCGCGGAGAGTAAGTATAATTGATCTCACAATCTCGAATAAACACTCACTAAGTTTAATAAACAACTGGCATACCACTGATTTGACTAATATTTCCGACCATGTTGCTGTTAAATTTGATATCAGGTTAAAGAATGGTCATTTATTCAATAATCAAATTTCCACTTTGAAAAAATGCGAATTGGGCAAATTTTTCTAATAACATATCATTACAAGATACAAAAAACTGGGAATTGATATAAGCAGAGTGAAAGATGAGGAAGACATTGATGGGATAGTGAACGCACTCATGAATTTATTGAGAGAAGCAGCATATAAATCTTCGAAGGTTAAATCCCCCATTAATAAACATGTTTCCAGAATTGACTGGTGGACTAATGAACAGGAAATAATAAAAAATCATTTTCATTATATTAGAAACTAGTATTATCGTCATAAAACAATCAGCTAATATACATTTAAGTTGGCAAGAAACAAATACACTAATGCAATAAGAAAAGTTAAAAGAACTAACTGGCGAAACGTTATTGAAGAAAATACACAGATAATCCATTTGGTAATGCTTATAAGTTCTTCAATAAATTAAGATCCTCAAATGTAAAGAATGAAATTCCCATAATTGACAATTCACCAGAATATCTAAAAGAGCAAACAATGACCATATTAATGGACGATTTAATTCCTGAAGACGATCCTAATTTGGACAATTTTCAACAACAAATAATTAGAAATTTTAAGCCACGAATGAATAATCCAAGCATAATTATTATCGAAGTAGAAGAAATAATTAATATCATTTCTAATTGTGATGTTTAAAAAGCTCTAGGTTTAGACAACATAAGTAACAATATTGTAGCGTAGAAATCAAGCCTTGAAATATCCTAAGATATAAAATAATTTATTGATGACGTCACAACGACGAGTCGACAATTATTAACAAGTCAGCAAAACTATCTACAGCTAGGGAATCTTAAGCAAGCAAGCAAAGAAATATTTTGAAGATGATTTCACAAATACAGAGTAATATATTTTTTTTATAATCTGTTGAGTATTTTAATTGAATTATATTAAATTAAATAATAAAATATTTCTTCGCCACAATATGATCAAATGTGCTTACCCAAAAATTAAGCATATGTTATGCAAACTATTTAATAAATGTATTCAAAAAGGGGTATTATCCGGAGAAATGGAAAATAGCAGCTCTAAAGATAATTCCTAAACCACATAAATCTAATTTAGAATCAACAAAAAGTTATCGACCTATCTCATTGATTTCAAATCTTTCAAAAATTTTCGAAAAAATTTTGAAAAATCGAATTTATGAATTTTATGAAAGTAATAATCTTTTGAGCTCCAGACAACATGGATTTGTCAAATAAAAATCAACGACAACGTGCTTGAATAAAATATTTATCGATCGAGGATCAACAGCGATACGACTTGGATATTCCAGATATAATTGAAAATTTGATTAAATATAAAATTACACTATTGAAGAAAAATACTAACCAAACATTTCAAAGATTCTTTCCCGCTAATATTCCGAATTATTTTCGGGCAAATTTCCACAACTCTCAATTTATTACAAATCACAGAAATTTTAGAAGCTTTTTAAAATTCATCAAAGCAGTGCAGGATTCAAGATGCTTCTGTGGATGTGAGGAACAAATTTCTATTCATCTGCTGCTAAATTGCCCCGTCTTCCAAGAGTATAGAGAGAGAAATAAGGATAACCCAGGCCCCTGGAGCGCAAGAAACGCCAACTGCCCGGGCTGTCCAGCTAACTAGTAGAAACCAGTTACTCTAGATTATATTTATATAGAGCCAATTGCAGAGCCGAACCAGCTGGTCAGGAAGTTCCATGCCTGCAGAGAACCCGGGAGTCCAGCCAACGAGACTGGGTCGAAGGAGGTCTTCCCAAGCAGCAGAGCTGTCTTCATTCTGTGTTGCTTGAAAGCATGGCATCTGAATAGAAAGTGGTCCGCAGTCTGTTGTTCCTCCATACAATGTGGGCAAGATGGGTCTTCCCCAAGACGCCAGAGAACCAAGTCTGCCCGAACATGGCCATGTCCTGTAAGTAAGGTGGTGGTGACTTCTCCAGGACAGACCTTAGGGAGGAATTGGAGCAGCCGGTCTGGAGTATGGGCTATTCTCCTCAGGTGTCTGTTGTAGTGGTCCTGGCAATAAACCTCCGTCCATGCGTCTAGGGCTGCCGCGCGTGAGTGGTTACGGGCCAGGCTTCTAGGCAGAATGGAAAATGATGGCTCTAAGATCAAAACGGCCGCGTTCTTAGCAGCTCTGTCTGCTCTTTCCTTTCCGTCGATGCCGCAGTGTCCCGGCACCCAACACAGATTTACGTTTTGGTTGGTGTTCAGTGCGAGAATAATCTTAGCTACTAATGTCGATCGAACTGGACCTGACGTACATATGGCTGACAGAGCTGATCTGCACTCCGACGCGATAGTGATCGCATTTCTTGAATAACCTTCCTTCACCAGACGGACCGCCCAGCGGATTGCCAGAAGTTCAGCCTGGAAGGCTGTGCAGTCGGGATGGAGCCGTAAGAGAACGGGCTGCTGATCTTCTGATGAGGGAACAATTACAGCGCCCACCCCAGCCTCATTTTTTGATCCGTCTGTGAATATTATAGGTGTTGTTATCTCCTCGATGTTTAGACTGAAAGACAATTGACGTCTATCTGGAGGGTATGGCAAAGAAGCAGGGCCTGGTCTAGATTCAAAATTTCCTTCATTGATTTCCTTCAGGAACGCCGTACGAGACCTAACAATAATATCGAAAGGAGGGCTGCCGGTGATGGAGTTGGCTTAGACTGTAGGTGTGTAAGGACCTCCTCTCAGTACACGTTTCGCAAAATTGCAGTGAAGGCTCCTAAGTTGCCTAATGCCTTCGCTGGAGAGAGCACGACCTCCCCATTTGACGCTCCGTCCAGCTGAAAAGAAGATTCCAAATTTACCCTGTATGGTGTGGGTGAGTCGTGGGATTATTGATCTGCATCTACGTGTGATCTTGCGTAGGTGGGCGACAAATCCGCGGGTCTGGTAAAACTCCACTCCTAAGATTGTGACGGTCTTCTTGATGTTTAAAGGTTGACCAAGGACTCTGAGCCCTGTCTCGGAGTTGGGGTGGACATTACGCCATTGGAACAGGCAAGCTTGAGTCTTAATGGGGTTTATATTAAGACCATTTATCGTGCACCAAGATGTCGACCTCTCCAAGAAGGTGTTAGTGGCAGAGACCGGAAGGCGACTACGAACCTGAGTCATAAGGGTGAAGTCGTCCGCGTAAGCTATTAATCGGCTATCTATGATGGAGGGAAGGGTGAAGATGGTCCGAGCAACTATGTTCCACAGGAAAGGACTTAGCGCTGAACCCTGGGGAGTGCCGAGTTGGGAGGACGTACATTCTGTGTGCTACGTGCCACAATTCCCGAGGGGATGTAGGCGCCTGGGACAAAAAAAAAGCCTGAAACCCACGTGTGGGCCAGAAGAAGTTAGTTGAGAGTTCTTGCAGGAGCACGATGTCGGCCTGTGTCGAATTTGCCAAATTTGCAAATTAAAGAATGACAGTTGGTGATTTTTTAGCGTTCACCTGCAGGACACGCAATGGCCTAGACATTGTTACTTGTTCGGGGTATTCTCTCTTTTACAAAGGGACAGGTAGATAATGTGGCAAAGTGGTTGTGGGAGCTCCAGATTTTTTTTCTGCAGCGGCTTTGGCTTGGCTCGACCGAGCATCGGATGCCCTCATGCTCTGCAGAGCCGCAGCGATAGCAGATTGGATGGGCAGCTGGACAGGCAGAAGCGCGGTGGCCGAAGCCACAGCAACGGAAGCATTGCTTTAAAGTATGACTGCGCTCATACCTGTGCACTAGATCCACCACAGGAATACGTCCATGTTGACCGAGGATTTCGTCGACTTGGTTGTCCACTTCGATGAACACTGTACTAGTGCTGTGTGCCGCATTATTCGATCGATGGACTACCCTGATTTCACGCTTTTCCAGGAGTGACTGCACGGAGTGGTTGGAGCGGAAGCTCTCGCATATCTCATCGTCCCGCACCTCCCCGTCCACTCTGAAGAGGCAGTATCTTGGTAGGATAACCGGGCACTCGGGGCAGCTTAGGCCCGTTTGCAGGGAGGTCAGCCCAGTGGCCAGCTACTTTGCCATTTGGGTTGTTTTGGGGTGAAAAACCACCTCGCCGCTGGTGTTGATGGACGCCACCACGTGTTTTGATGACGCTAGGGAAGGATGAATCTTTTGAATTTCCCTCAAAAATTCCCTTGGGTTGCTTTGGGGTTAGCCGACCTGACGTCTACATGCGATTCGAAGGAAGGAGCCAGATTCACAAATGTGGATTTCGCTTTGGGTTTCGGAGGTGCAGGCTTTACCGGCTTGTCTTTCTCTGCCACTACCGAGGCGAAAGAGGTGGAGGGAATCGGGACTTTGGCTGTGGGATTGGGTCTTCCTAGACTGGCTCCCTTGAAGGCGTCCTTAAGAAGAAGTTCTGCCTCTTGGACGAGAGTCAGCACCAGTCCTTTGGTGGCCATCTGTATTTTTTCGGGAGTCCAGGCTGGTGTCGGCAATGGTCGCTTCGAAGGTTTGGCACTCAAAGTTGAACAAGTTCGCCGTGCTGTTTAATTTAAATTGGTGATGGGAAGACGGGAGGAGGTCTTCGTCCTCAGAACGCGGCCGCTTGTTGGCCTGCTGACTTCCTCCACCACCGCCATCATACTGGTTCAGCTCCATAAATAAAAACTATCAAAAAGCAAATCTACTCCAAAGAGAGTAAAAAAAAGGCAGACCAGACAAAGAACATTATTCCGTTAACGAGATGAGGTGTGAATGGTTATTGGTTCGGCCAACAACAAATATCGAATTTATATACACATATATTTTTACATAATGAGGTTTTGAAAAATGCAAATAATCTTCATCTATTTACATGCACAACAATTTATTTTACCATCACTACAGCATAAATCACCCTTGGTGAAATTTTTTTATTGCAATTCAGATTCTGCAACTGAAGCTTTACAAGCGTTTCGTACATTTAAAGGTATTCGAAGCGGTAAAGGACCCATGAGTTGCTACTCTCTAAAGCGAATGATAAAAACTTTGGAGAAGACTGGATCTCTGGAAGCAAAATCTCGGAGTGGAAGACCATCGACATGCAAGTCAGGGGTTGCTACGGTTTCGCAGAATGTTGAAGCTATTGAAACGTTATCCACGTATGGAGAAGTAAGTGCTCGACAAACGGGGATTTGGTATAGAAAAGTTTGGAGAGCACTAAGAATTTGTCTTAAAAAATACCCGTTAAAAAATTCAAAGACTTCACGAGCTAAAAGTCGGCGATTTTGAGAAGCGTCAAGAATTCGCTTCATGGGTTTTCCGGCAAATTGATATTGATGAAAACTGGCTGTTGAATGTTCTGTGGACAGATGAAGCTCAATTTTCTCTGAACGGAGAAGTTAACACTAAAAACAGCCGCATTTGGGCAACAGAAAACCCTAGGAATTTTACAGAAATGCCACTTCATCAGCGCAGAGTTATAGTTTGGTGTGGGTTCACTTTTTCTTTTATTATTGGGCCATTTTTCTTTGAAGAAATAAATGGAAGAACATTTAAAACCGCTTCAGTAACTGGTGAACGTTATGTTCAACTTTTGAGAGAAAAGGTTATCTCCATATTGCAGGACAGACAAGCACTGAACGAAATAACATTCATGCAAGATGGAGAACCTCCTCATATCTCCCGCGGTGCCAAACAATTGCTGAAGGATACGTTCGGTGAAGATCGTGTGATAAGTCGCCACTTTATACACCAGTGGCCTTCAAGATCACCAGACTTGACGCCTTGCGATTTTTGGCTATGGGGGTACATTAAGTCGCGTGTTTATCGATGCCGGCCTACCACATTGGTCATGTTGAAGGCTTCTATCAGACGGCACGTTTCATCAATTTCATCAGATATTTTATTTAATGCTGTCCATTCTGTAATCTATCGTCTGCAGGCGGTGTTTGAGAATGAAGGGCGCCACTTTGAGCAAGGATTGTGATCTAATACAAGAGACAAGGCCTCCAAGAGACAAGTTACCTCATGTGTTATATAAGCTGCCATGTATTATATTATCTACCAATGTTTTGCAGCTCTTTGTGTTGGGTTATGGGTAAATAAATTATGTCCTCATATCTTGTCTCTTTTTATTTGTGAACAGTAATTTTTGTTTAAAACGAAAATTAAAATTAAAATTATACCGCGAATGTTTCTTTTAAAAATCGAAATTTATTTTCAAAGAGAAATAGCGACATTTCTAACTTTGAAGATGAGGTATGGAAAGGTGAAACATGAAGAGTAATGGAGAACGGAAAAATAAAAAGTGTCCAGGGGCGGGAATCGAACCCACACCCTTCTGCTTACCTGGACACTTTTTATTTTTCCGTTCTCCATTACTCTTCATGTTTCACCTTTCCATACCTCATCTTCAAAGTTAGAAATGTCGCTATTTCTCTTTGAAAATAAATTTCGATTTTTAAAAGAAACATTCGCGGTATAATTTTAATTTTCGTTTTACAATCATCAGCCGCGTTATATTGTATTTTAAATTTTTGTTTGTTTGTCATTTGCTCACATCTTATATTATGTCGTGCACACCAAAGTGTCATAACTTCTCGAATAACACTGTACACACAATTTTACCCCTTATGTTTAATTTATCGCTTTTCGCTCATTAAAAGAAATAGCATAAGGAATATTCTCTGTAACCCCCCACCTTTAGAAATTTTGGGCAAAAAAAAAATAATACAAAATGATTTTACTACCACGTTTTTCAACGCAAAAGGTTGATTTAAAAATTATATTTATTTGAGGGGATACATTTTTAAAAATCGTGTACAGTATAATAAACAATGATAACATTTGACAAGCCCATAGGACATTTGGAATAAAGTACGACAAATGTATTTTGTCACTCCCATCTATATTTCATTTGTTGGATCATGACAAATTTCCAGTTAAATAGTCGAGTGTCGCCAATTATTCAAGAAATTACACATTCCTTATAGCAAGAAATCCTATTAGTAGTACCATCATAATTTTTGGTACTATATTAACATTTCAAAAAATCGTGTATTGAATTCAGCTATGTTTTTCAAACATTCAATATATTTGACAAAACTCTATCAAAAATATAAATATTTTTTTGCTACATGTTTTAATTTGCATATACCTATTTTACATATCTCAGATTGTATTTAAAAATCGTTAACCATTTCTTCTAACTTTTGGCGAAATGGTGCTTTATTAATTAACGATTTGATATTATTAGGATTCTTTCCTGGTATACAAAAAGGAAAAATACGTGTCGATCAGTTATATTTTTCAATTAATCAAACAATTTGGCCGCTGAATTTCTGATTCTGGTACAGCGCCATCTAGGGAATGAAATTGTAACTAAAATCAATTTCGAAATTTTCAATATTTGCCATAAAAAATCCCATTGCATTCTGAACACAATGGTGTTTACCGCATTGCTCTAGCGCAAATATTCGCGGAGTTATTAATTTTTAAAGTTGTGCGGGACTTTTGGATCACCCTGTATATATAATAATAAATAGTTGTTTAATTTTATAGTCCAGTTTTGTTTTAAAATTATCTTCACTATTTTGATCAATTAAATTTAAATTATAAAATTTGTAAATAGTTATTATTTAGTAGAGAGAGAGAAAAAAAATCCTTTACTTCTGATACATCATCCAGTTAATTATATATTTATAATTAATAACAATAAAAATTAACAACGTAACGTCTTTTGCATCGGTTTTTACACGTCATTTAGACATACTCTATCCTATATATAGAATAATAGAAGTGAGAATATATTTAATATTATAAATTTTAGTAGTTAGAGAAAAGAGAGAAAGACATTTTAAAAATGGAGACGAGCAGATTACCACATGCTTGCTTAAACTATCTCTGGAAAGTCACCGCGAAAAAGGAAATAGAAAACAGTTTTACTCAAAATTTAATAAAAATTCTAGACTCCAAGGGATATTCCTTTCTGAAGGGCTGCGAAGACTACTTAGCCATACAGAAAGAATTGCCAGGCATAATTAGAACTACCACAGACCAACTAATTCAAAACGATCAGATGAAAATTACTGATTCAACCCACTTTGCTCACTACAAATCTTTGAGTGAATCATTCATGACAGAGGAGTACCTACGATTAAATATCTCGCTTCCCAACAAAAGACTAGTTGCACAACATAGAGTTTTATGGCAATTTTTCAGGGAAGAAAGAAAAGACTTCTGGAAAGAAAATGGCCGGAACTGTTTACTTTGTAAGGATCTCATGGATGATAATTTGGTTCACTATTTCTTCCAATGCCCTCTCTTAACAGAAAAACGTACTAAAATTTTCCCAAGCCCTACCTCTGGTCAATCTGGATACCATAGCATGTGTCAACTTCTCTCTTCAGATCTGAATGATAGATTACTGATTGATAGATACGTTAAGTTCTGTACGGAAGCTGGGCGCATGAGAAAGAATGCAGGGCAAAGGATACTGGAGGATGATCCATCTGTAAATAGGTAACAAACCTTATTTTTTGTTGTAAATGTTTCCTCTTCCCTCTCCTCCTGTTGACGTGTAAATGCGGTGAATCCTGTATGGGGCGGAATGCCCTAAATAAAGGCTTTTGTTGTTGTTGTTGTTGTTGTAAGAGAGAAAGACAGAACCATGTACTTTTAATCAAACTAATAATAAGAGAAAAAAAAAGTTTTGTAAAGAAGGTAGATGAGATTGTTAGTATATATATATATATATATATATATATATTTTTATAATTTTATATTTTATCCTTTTTTTTTTTAAAGATTTTTTGAAATTTTTTTATTTTAAAATATGATTATAAATAGTTGTATTTAGCAATATATCTATAATATGAATTAACTTTTGTTATAAGTTTGGTTATTATGTTTTGAAACCCTAATGGTAGACCAGACATACACAAAAAAATTTAAATTGAAATAATTATTGAAAAAAGAGATCTGCTGGACCGGGGATTTTCAAATAAAAATCCAGCTGACATTTCACCCCTTCTTTATTATGTCATAGACCTCTTTTAAACCGGATTTTATGTGTTAATATTAAGTTACTTTAGTGAAACATTTATATGAACAGATATACCAAATACAATTGTTAACAAATTCCAACTGTAAACCTACCTCGTCCGCGGCGTCCTCCATTGTGACCATCTATTTCTGGATGACACATGTTGCGGGGGGGACATTTCAAAATTAGATCATTTATTCTGAATTTTTTGAACAACAAGACAATCAAAGAAGAAAGAAAAAGTAGTTAAGGGAAGAAAGCCAAACTTTATAATCTTTACAGTTAGTTATATCAATATAACTGATTCAACACTCATTCATTTTTTAATATTCCTTTAAAAAGGCAAATTATAAGAGTTTAATAAAGCTATTAATTGTGTAAATTCACCTTTATTTAATTTCCATTTTCCTCCCCAGAAATTGGAGATTAAACAAAATGAATTCTATACAACACCACTTTAAAAATCTTGTGAAAAAATCTTCAAATCAGCTATTTAATCCAAGTTTAATTAACTGTTAAAGATTATAAATTTGTATTAGTTATTATTGAGAGAAATTATAGAAAGTTGATTTCGTAAATGGATACTTCCATTTATTTATTTTTAAATATTTTATAATTGATATACTGTTGAAATATTTTACTTGTCTGATACTAAATTTGTTTTTAATAAATTCCATGTTTAAATTTTTAACATCTTCTATGAAATTATCTAATATATTATTTATTCTATAAAATCTTAGAAACTGACCAAAATATATACCCTTACAGCAATTTAATGATATATTAGAATTTATATTACAGTATTTTATAATATTGAAATTATAATTACTCTTTTTATTATGAACTCTAACAGCATTATTTGCAAGGTCTATATTCAGGTCTAATAAGTTAACTTTTTTGTTTCTATAAATTTTTTCATTGTTCTTAAGTTTCAAGTATTTAGGATAAATTTTAGGTATTAAATTTTTGAATTGTGGATTATTAAATATTATGATGTCATCTACATAACGGAACATTTGCCAGTTAACATTATTTTGTAGAAAGTATTCTCTTTCGTACCAGAATAATATTAAGTTTGCTAATAACGGACTGGAAGAAGTTCCCATGGGAACGCCTTCTGATTGAATATATATTTTATTTTTAAATTCTATATAGTTAAAATTTAAAAATGTTTCCAGTAGAGTTTTTGCTGTTTTAAGATCTAATTTAATTGTTTAATATCTGTTATGAATAATTTTAATGTAGAAAGTTTTGTCATTAATGAATTCATTAAATAAATTGGTTATTTTATTATTTAGATCTCTTAAATTTATTTTAGAATATAGGTCCTCAAAGTCAAATGTGTGTACTGTTTCAATGTTTGTCCAATTGTTCATTAAATAGTTAATGATTTTTTTATTTGAGTCGATAAATTTATAATTATATTTATTAGTTAATTTATTTATAATAAATTGTAGTGTTGAAGCTAATTGTATATCAATGTTTTTTATAACTGAATTTATACCAGATGTGATTGTTCTAAAAGAAATTGGTTTTTTGTGTAGTTTAGGAATTATATAGAACTTTGGTATGTTTGGATTTTTGTGGTTATTATAAATTTTTAGTGAATTTTCAACGTTTTTGATGTCTTTTTTGATTTTTGTGGCTGTAGTTCTAGCAAAAGTGTATTTATGATTATTATCAATTTCCTTTTTTAGTATATCGTGGTATAGATTTTTACAAATTATAGATAAGTTATTAGAACATTTATCTATAGGAGTGATAATAAAGTCCTTCTGTAAATTAATTATATTTTCTTTAAGAGAAGGAATATCTGAATTAGGTTTTGTGTATTTAAGTGTATTATTATAATAATTTATAATTTCCTTTTTAATATTATGTTTCCATTCCAGAAAAGTAAATTCTGGAATACTGTATTTTATACTAGTTTTATTTATGAAAATATCTATATCTTTTAATATAGATTTAATTGTATTATTATAATTGTGTTTAATTTGAGGTATATATTTATACCCTTTATTTAAAATATCCTGATATTCTGGATTTAAAAAAGAAAAATTGCTAGTTAATATATGCCCTGAGAACTTATATCTATCAATATAGTTGTTGCAATTACATTTATTTTTTTTTAAATTTGCCAAATTATTAATAAATTGGTTATAATTGCAAACTAAATTACCTATATTTTTGTTGTATCTCCAGATTGTTTTGAAATTTAAATTTTTTATAGGGAAAAGATTATTGATGTTTTGGTTATTAAAAATATCATTAAATTTATTATGATTAAATAAATTGTTATTAAATTTAATGATAATATTAATGTTATTAGTAGATTGTTTAATTTTTCTGTATTTAAAGATGTCGTGTGTGATATCTATTAATCTGTTAGTCAGATTATGAATTTTAATATATTCTATAAGTTTGATAAATTTATTATTATTTAGTTTAAATAATGTTTTAATAAATTTATCGACGAAGTTGTTAGTGTACATTTGTTTTGGGTCCAGTAATTCTTCAAATTTAATGTAACCTAATTTATTGGTAGTTTTACCTCTAGTTTTATTAGGTTTAGTTTTAAATTCATTTTTTTTGTATTTGCAGCTGATTTCATAAGTTGAAATTTCTTCTGTTTGTGGTTTGTATGTGTAGTTTAATTCGTCATTAAGTCCATAAGGGAATAATGTGTTGTGTTTATAAATGTAGTTGTTTTCTAATAATAGTCGTTGTTTTTTGTTTTGACATATGTCTAGTATTTCTATCTTAAAGTTGTTAAAAGTATGTAATTGATTGTGTTCTTTCATATATATATTACCAATTGATTTTTTAGCGTGGTTTCTATGTAGGTTTATTCGTATATTTAATGGATTACACGTTTGTCCTATATATGATAGTTGACAAATTTGGCATGTTAATTTATAAATAGTATTCACTAATTTACAACTAGTTGTTTGAAAAGTGTCATGGTTCTTTTGAAGGAGACAGAGGCAATTTTGTTCAAAATTGGTTATCTCATGTGTCTTCAATAAAAGTCACTGTGTATTAAATATCTTTCAGAGTTATTGCCTGAATACAGATATACATGCTAAAAGGTACAACATTCTTAAGTTTTGTCCAGGAGTGTGTCTTAAAAAAAATCCCTGGAATATCTTTCAGAGTTATTGTCTGAATCCTGATATACGAGTACAAGTTAAAAGGTACAACTTCCTTAAGTTTTGTCTATGAGTGTGTCTTCAATAAAGGTCACTGTAATATCTCTCAGAGTTATTGTCTGAATCCCGATATACATGCTAAAAAGTACAACTTCCTTAAGTTTTGTCCATGTGTGTGTCTTCAATAAAGGTCAATGTAATATCTTTCAGAGTTATTGTCTGAATCATGATATACATGCTAAAAGGAACAACTTCCTTAAGTTTTGTCCATGAGTGTGTCTTCAATAAAGGTCACTGTAATATCTTTCAGAGTTATTGTCTGAATTCCGATATACATGCTAAAAGGTACAACTTCCTTAAGTTTTGTCCATGAGTGTGTCTTCAATAAAGGTCACTGTAATATCTTTCAGAGTTATTGTCTGAATCCCGATATACATGCTAAAAGGTACAACTTCTTTAAGTTTTGTCCATGAGTGTGTCTTCAATAAAGGTCACTGTAATATCTTTCAGAATATTGTCTGAATTCCGATATACATGCTAAAAGGTACAACTTCCTTAAGTTTTGTCCATGAGTGTATCTTCAATAAAGGTCACTGTAATATCTTTCAGAGTTATTGTCTGAATCCCGATATACATGCTAAAAGGTACAACTTCCTTAAGTTTTGTACATGAGTATGTCTTCAATAAAGGTCACTGTAATATCTTTCAGAGTTATTGTCTGAATCACGATATACATGCTAAAAGGTACAACTTCCTTAAGTTTTGTCCATGAGTGTATCTTCAATAGAGGTCACTGTAATATCTTTCAGAGTTATTGTCTGAATCCCGATATACATGTTAAAAGGTACAACTTCCTTAAGTTTTGTACATGAGTGTTTCTTCAATAGAGGTCACTGTAATATCTTTCAGAGTTATTGTCTGAATCCCGATATACATGTTAAAAGGTACAACTTCCTTAAGTTTTGTACATGAGTGTATTATTAATGGCGGCAAAATATAATATCCTAATATACTTGTATTTCCTATATAGAATTAACATAAAGTTACGGAAGATGGCATTTATTCATCAAAATAGACACTTTTCTCTTTAAAAATGCATTAAAACTGCATTCTAAAAGAAGTGATGGTCCTTTTGGTACAATAATTATGCTAATTTAAAGATTTTGATTTGAAAAAGTCTTGTTTTTACTTAAAAATTTCCAAATAGTTAATTCAAAAAGGACAATTTATAAGATATAGAATACAAGGTGCGTTCATTAATTTCCAGGACTGCTCTGTATATTTGAAAAAATTAAACAAATAAAAAAACTAATTCAATATTTTTCAAAATATGCC
>CP092863.1:67804083-67860041 GCA_030710605.1 Cordylochernes scorpioides | reverse complement strand
TGCATCGATAATGAATTAAATTGTTGATAATATTTTTGAATGTAGCCATCCATAAATAGAACTTTATAATTCATTAGCGTGCATCTTTTATGAAAATTCGAAACTATTATAGACATGTGATTCTTTTACAAATTAAACAATAACTCTTCTTTCTTATCTCCACTCAATCATATTACAGTATCAAGCTTGTAGAGCTTGACAACCATCATGACTGGGTGAAGTAGAATGCGTCTGCCTTTGTCATTAAGACTGGGAGCACTACTCAGTGGCAGGCCGACTTAGCTCCAAAAGAAATGGCCGCCTCTGACATTGACAAAAAGTTACTATTTACGGGTTAACACACAAATACAATATACTAGGGCCTACAGTAAGAGTAACTTAAACACAGAAAATTCGTGGACTCAAAAGTACAACATAAAAAAAAAAAGTAAATAATAAATCACAATTTGTTAAATAAAATAAAAAAACAGTACTTAGCTTTATTGCTTCTTAGGTAGGGATCGGACTGGGGTTACACAGGTATGCGACGAGATTGCCAGACAGGGATATAGCACGCAGAGAACACTTTAAGCGTCTCCACACAATAATCCGCCATACTCGCCTCGACCCATACCATAGCCCCCTTTATATACAAACACGGCCACATTCGTCCAATGAGAAGGCGGGAGAGATTTGGTCACAAACAAACGAAAACAAAAATTCTTTGATAAGATATGATAAGATTGCAAATATTTGTCAATATAATTTGACAAAAGGTATCCTTCCAAAGAAAAAAAAAAAGAAAAAGAAACTAACAAATCTCCCAAACATTCCCATTGTCCCGTAAGGAAAACCTTCCGCTGTCGGGAGGGAAAAAGCTCACGGGAGCCATGTTATAAAGATACAAAAAAAAAAGCTTAGAAGAGGAGAAGTAGGCATCCGGGTCGTTCCATAAAGGTGCCTTCCATCTTGTTCCTCCCAAAAGAAACTTCAAAAAAAAATCTGCGCACAATACGTGAGTTACCATGAGTGATTACCAAGCACAAACATATATAATATGCTTTAGTAGACAGAGTTTAATAGGGGACCAAATAAGCTCTCATCTGGGACCGGCTGGGTATGTTAGGTAGGGACTTAGGGTACTGACAGACGCTCACTTGATGAGAAACCGAACGATCTAATTCCATTCAGTTCTCTCAAGTCCAAGAGCTAAAAGCTCTTCTTAACGTCTGTTTCTAAACGCTTTCATCCTATTGACATGTACAACTTTCACATCGTGCATGGTGACCCCTCTTACTCTAACTTCTTTCTTATCTCCACTCAATCATATTAGGGTATCGTGATCCTTGATGGTGTCTGTTTGACAACCATCATGACTGGGTGAAGTAGAATGTGTCTGTCTTTGTCATTAAGACTGGGAGCACTACTCAGTGGCAGGCCTCAGGGTCAGTGACAAAGCCACAACACCAGCTTTAGCATCTTCTTCTTTCTTATCTCCACTCAAACATATTAAGGTATCAAGTTGTGACCCTTGATGGTGTCTGTTTGACAACCATCATGACTGGGTGAAGTAGAATGTGTCTGCCTTTGTCATTAAGACTGGGAGCATTACTCAGTGGCAGGCCGGAGGGTCAGTGACAAAGCCACAACACCAGCTTTAGCTTCTTCTTCTTTCTTATCTCCACTCAATCATATTAGAGTATCAAGTTGTGACCCTTGATGGTGTCTGTTTGACAACCATCATGACTGGGTGAAGTAGAATGTGTCTGCCTTTGTCATTAAGACTGGGAGCACTACTCAGTGGCAGGCCTGAGGGTCAGTGACAAAGCCACAACACCAGCTTTAGCTTCTTCTTCTTTCTTATCTCCACTCAATCATATTAGAGTATCAAGTTGTGACCCTTGATGGTGTCTGTTTGACAACCATCATGACTGGGTGAAGTAGAATGTGTCTGCCTTTGTCATTAAGACTGGGAGCATTACTCAGTGGCAGGCCGGAGGGTCAGTGACAAAGCCACAACACCAGCTTTAGCTTCTTCTTCTTTCTTATCTCCACTCAAACATATTAAGGTATCAAGTTGTGACCCTTGATGGTGTCTGTATATTACCCTTTAATATTCTTGATCAAAGAGGAAGTAACTTACTGTGAACATGACATCAAGTCCCAGAGATAGACTATAATCCCAATTAACATGTGTTTACACATTAAACATTAAAAAAATTATTATTATTCCTTGTGTGTCATTATACAATGTCATGGAAACTATATACATGTTCAGTAGAACCTCCATGAGAGGACACTCACGCTAGAGGACACCTCTCTACAAAGGACAGTTTTCATTTGAAAAATTACCATTTTTACAATTTAGTAATTCTCCGGTAAGAGGATACCTCTCTACAAAGGACATTTTGGCTCTGCAATTAAGTGTTGTCTTTTACAGTGAGGTTCTACTATACCTTGTTATGGATTAATTGTGACAATTAAAACAACTTTTATTGACATCTTGTCAATATTTACACTCAGAGAGAGTTATAATAGTAAAATAATATAATAATAAATAGGAAAATTAAAATATGTACAAAAAGTTATATAATAGAGGATGAGGGGAGGCATCCTCGGCGCACGAGTGTTCTCCTCCAGGCGATGAGCGGGTCCTCCACTCCACCGAGCCCAACCTGAACAAAGTGGCGGTAGATCCGTAACTTTGCCGACGCGAGGATGGTCAGGACGTCGTCCTCAAGGCCGGACCCGAAGATCCAAGCCTGCAGGTCAGGGAGCCGCCCGATTAGTTGTGGGTTGTGATCAAGTCATGTACCGTCTCCTAGAAGGCCTAAGTCTGGATGCCCTCTGGATAACCAACCAACAGCAGCAGTACCATTATGGACACCCTTTTCACTCACACATCTTCTTCTTTCTTATCTCCACTCAATCATATTAGGGTGTCAAGCTTGTAGAACTTGATGATGATGTCTGTTGACAACCATCATGATTGGGTGAAGTAGAATGTGTCTGCCTTTGTCATTAAGACTGGGAGCACTACTCAGTGGCAGGCCGACTTAGCTCTAAAAGAAATGGCCGCCTCTGACATGAGGAACAGATGCCATGTACAGCTGCTCCTAACATGGAGTACAGATCATCCTGTATCCCTGGATTAGGAGTCCTTACAGGGTACTATCAGCCGGGCCAGTTACACTCACACATGAAAGGTAATTAAGACCACTTTATTCTGAAGATGGTAACAACAGTTACAGAAACATCACACACTATCTACTTATATATTTGCCTTATTCTGTCTGTTTGTTTGTCTGAAGCTCACGGATAGAATGCGCGCCCATTGGCTGCCAGCAAACACGTGACCGCCCTGCCCGCCCCCCTCTAGACAACCCTGTTATCAGCTGTGTGATACATACACCTGTCTATAGCGGCCATTCTAGACAACCCTGTTATCAGCAGTGTGTTACATCAACCTGTCTATACAGACCACCCTGTCTATAGCGGTCACTTTAGACAACCCTGTTATCAGCAGTGTGATACATACACCTGTCTATACAGACCACCCTGTCTATAGCGACCACTCTAGACAACCCTGTTATCAGCTGTGTGATACATCCACCTGTCTATACAGACCACCCTGTCTATAGCGACCACTCTAGACAACCCTGTTATCAGCTGTGTGATACATCCACCTGTCTATACAGACCACCTGTATATAGCGGCCATCCTAGAAAACCCTGTTATCAGCTGTGTGATACATACACCTGTCTATAGCGGCCACTCTAGACAACCCTGTTATCAGCTGTGTGATACATCCACCTGTCTGTACAGACCACCCTGTCTATAGCGGCCATTCTAGACAACCCTGTTATCAGCAGTGTGTTACATCCACCTGTCTATACAGACCACCCTGTCTATAGCGGTCACTTTAGGCAACCCTGTTATCAGCAGTGTGATACATACACCTGTCTATACAGACCACCCTGTCTATAGCGACCACTCTAGACAACCCTGTTATCAGCTGTGTGATACATCCACCTGTCTATACAGACCACCCTGTCTATAGCGACCACTCTAGACAACCCTGTTATCAGCTGTGTGATACATACACCTGTCTATAGCGGCCACTTTAGACAACCCTGTTATCAGCTGTGTGATACATCCATCTGTCTATACAGACCACCCTGTCTATAGCGGACACCTTAGGCTACCCTGTTATCATCAGTGTGTTACATTCACCTGTCTATACAGACCACCCTGTCTATAGCGACCACCCTAGACAACCCTGTTATCAGCTGTGTGATACATCCACCTGTCTATACAGACCACCCTGTCTATAGCGGCCACTTTAGGCAACCCTGTTATCAGCAGTGTGATACATACACCTGTATATACAGACCACCCTGTCTATAGCGACCACTCTACAGCTGTGTGACACATCCACCTGTCTATACAGACCACCCTGTCTATAGCGGCCACTCTAGGCAACCCTATTATCAGCTGTGTGATACATCCACCTGTCTATACAGACCACCCTGTCTATAGCGGCCACTCTAGGCAACCCTAGGAAGCAAGATGTATACAAGGTGTAGACAAGATGAAGATCTAGATGAAGATTAAAACGTTTTTAAAATATATTCGCACTCGGGTAAAACCCGGGCGTTGCCCGGGCCATTCGTCTAGTTTATTTATATTTGATCTTATTACTTTGTGTTTATAATCTATAATCCAAATTGTGCCTTATCATTTCACATTTATATATTACCAGTTGCAAATAAGACACGCTATATCCAATCTGGATAATAGCGCATGGAACTATTTACAATAATTGTAGTAGAGTAGGTAACAGAATTGTCAAAAAAAAATAAACAATTAAGAAAAAGAGCATTGAATAAACATTATACATTAAACAAATAAGCAACAACATAAACAGATAGACACAAGGTAATAAGACCAAATAAATAAATAGTGTGTGACATTTCGGTAACAGCCTTGTTACCATCTTCAGACAAAAGTACTGAATGAGAAATTTTACCACAGCATGCTTTAAATAGTTACTGTTATCAAGTGTGTAAACAAGATAGCAGATAAGAACTTGTTTACACACTTGATAACAGTAACTATTTAAAGCATGCTGTGATAAAATTTCTCATTCAGTACTTTTGTCTGAAGATGGTAACAACGCTGTTACCGAAACGTCACACACTATTTATTCATTTGGATTTGGTCTTATTACCTTGTGTTTATAATCTATAATCCAAATTGTACCTTATCATAAACAGATAGAAGTCACAAGGTAGTTATTTACAATATCAAATGAAATTCCGCCTTTGCCGGTCCCAAGCCCGGATGAAAAAGAAGAAGGGGGAGCAGTAACAAGCTCAGTAAAAAACCTGGGCTCAGCTGATAGTACCCTGTAAGGGCTCCTAATCCAGGGATACAGGATGAGTTTGTACTCCATGTTAGGAGTGGCTGTACATGGTGTCTGTTCCTCATGTCAGAGGCAGCCATTTCTTTTGGAGCTAAGTCGACCTGCCACTGAGTAGTGCTCCCAGTCTTAATGACAAAGGCAGACGCATTCTACTTCACCCAGTTATGATCTCAAGCTTGATACCCTGATATGATTGAATGGAGATAAGAAAGAAGAGAATATCACATCAAAGATACAAATTTTCACAAGCTGGACCAAATGCTGCTTTATAATACCTTGTTTACTTTTGATCATCTCAGGACCACTCTCAACCTAACCTAACTGAAGCAGCTTCTGGCCACCTTCCAAATTTTTCATTCAATTATGTTAATTTGGACTCATTCCCAACAACTGCCAATTAGTGATAATTTGACTGTAATTTTAGGAGGATTTTACTAAGATTGATTATAAACACAAGGTAATAAGACCAAATAAATAAATAGTGTGTATAAGGCACAATTTGGATTATAGATTATAAACACAAGGTAATAAGACCAAATCTAAATAAATAAAGAATGAAGACATTAAGATGCTAATTTTTTTTTTTTTTCACCCACAAATCAAACTTCTATTGTCTTTACTGTGGTGAACTACTGGGAGGCCTGGCCTTTTTCATTCCAGTAAGGACAGTAGAAGTTTGATTTATTTGTGAAAAGAAACATTCATGTCTTGTTGTTTTCATTCGTTATATATAGATGGAACATTATTGCTTTGTATTAAATAAAGAAGGTGTTACCGAAACATCACACAATATTTATTTATTTGAATTTGATCTTATTACCTTGTGTGTTTAACTTCCCCTTTGCCGGTCCCAAACCCGGATGAAAAAAGAAGGAGGGGGAGCAGTAACAAGCTGAGTAAAAACCTGGGCTCAGCTGGCCCGGCTGATAGTACCCTGTAAGAGCTCCTAATCCAGGGATACAGGATGAGCAGTGTTTGTACTCCATGTTAGGAGCAGCTGCACATGGCGTCTGTTTCTCATGTCAGAGGCGGCCATTTCTTTTGGAGCTAAGTCGGCCTGCCACTTAGTAATGCTCTCAGTCTTAATGACAAAGGCAGACACATTCTACTTCACCCAGTCATGATGGTTGTCAAACAGACACCATCAAGGGTCACAACTTGATATCCTAATATGATTGAGTAGAGATAAGAAAGAAGAAGAGGACCTTGTGTTTATAATCTATAATCCAAATTGTGCTTTATCATAATGTTGATTATATTTGTAAACATAAACACAAGGTAATAAGACCAAATCCAAATGAATAAATAGTGTGTGATGTTTCGGTAATAGCGTTGTTACCATCTTCAGACAAAAGTACTGAATGAGAAATTTGGAAATATCTTTATTTACGGGGCTGCTAACCTAAATGAAATGATTTTCGAGCCCTAATGGCCGCGTAAAGTGGAATATATAAAACCACTATGACCAGACTGAGGACAGGATCTCTGTCAGGGAAGAGGCAGGTTAGGCTGGATTGGATCCGCGGAGGTCAGGAGGCAGGAAGAAGGCGGGAGGACTAGAACTTTGCAGCTCTAGCTCTGGTAGTTGGGCAAGACATTGATCTTGCCTCGTGGTCGGCAGAGAGGCCCTTGGCTGAGCAGTTGGTGCACGTGGCCGTGCGCAGGTTGGCGAGAGTTGGATAGCTTCGGCCTTGGTGGTCACCAGAAGTGCAGTGGAAGCAGGTGACTGTAGCCTTGATAATGTGTGACGTTTCAGTAACAGCGTTGTTACTGACACATTATACACTATTAATTTATTTGGATTTGGTCTTATTACCTTGTAGTACATAATGGGAAAAGTGTCATGTCAGAGGCGGCCATTTTATATTGGAGCTAAGTCGGCCTGCTACTGAGTAGTGCTCCCAGTCTTAATGACAAAGGCAGATGCATTCTACTTCACCCAGTCATGATGGTTGTTTTCGATGGAACACAATAGTGTGGACAGGGGAAGACAAAAGGAAGTAAATGGAAATGAAGTTTCAGATGTTGACAAGGTTAGATGGTCCCAGATTAGGAGATTAGCAGATACATTAGAACCTCCATGAAAGGACACTCACGCTAGAGGATACCTCTCTATAAAGGACAGTTTTCATAGGTAAAATCACCATTTTTACTATTCAGAAACTCTCCAGTAAGAGGACATCTATCCCTAATAGACACTTTGGCTCTGTAATTAGATGTCCTTTACACGGAAGTTTTACTGTACCAATTTTTTTTTGCAATATCCCCGCCTCCATTTTTTTTTTTTTTTAAAGTAAACCTATGCCACCTGAACCTAGTTTATTCTCTCATATTATGATACGGTACAGTTTGGATTATAGATTAGAAACACAAGGTAATAAGACCAACTCCAAATAAATAAATAATGTGTGATACAAGACAATAAGACCCAATCCAAATACATTAATAGTGTGTGATGTTTCTGTAACAACGCTGTTACCTAGACATCACACACTATTAATGTGTTTGGATTAGGTCTTATTTTCTTGTAGCTATAATCTATAATCCAAATTGTGCTTTATCAAATAGTGTGTGATGTTTAGGTAATAGCATTGTTACCGAAACATCACACACTATTTATTTATTTAGATTTGGTCTTATTACCTTGTGTTTCCCTTTGGATTATTTTAAATTTTTCTCTCTGAAATATTTAATAATTTATTCCCTATAAAACCTAGATGTGACTTATGAATATCAGAAAATTTGAAGAAATTGTTGAAAATTTAATAGATTTTGTAGGTTTAGAATAGGGGGAATGGGCTTGTGAAATTAATTTACAATCAGAGAATTTTGAAACAACATTTTCTCAATGCTTTACCAGGGTTCAAACATATAAATACAATGTAATAAAACCAGATCTAAATAAATAAGTTGTGCATGATGTTTTGATAACAGCAATAATACACAATTTGGATTATAGAATATAAACTCAAGGTAATAAGACCAAATCTAAATAAATAAATATTATGTGACATTTCGGTAACAGCAATAATTCACAATTTGGATTATAGATTATAAACTCAAGGTAATAAGACCAAATCTAAATAAATAAATATTATGTGACATTTCGGTAACAGCAATAATTCACAATTTGGATTATAGATTATAAACTCAAGGTAATAAGACCAAATAAATAAATAGACTTTTTGGTAATAGCGTTTTTACCGAAATGTCACACACTATTTATTTATTTGGATTTGGTCTTATTGCCTTGTGTTTTTCAGTAACAGCGTTGTTACCATCATCAGACAGTACACCTATCCCCCGATTTACACGGTACTTGTTTTACACGTTTTCGCTTTTACACGGTTTTCCAAATAAGTTTTTTTGTTTTGTTTTTATCGCACTATACTAAATGCTACTGTGATTGAACACATGCGCTGTGTACACATCTCACGAGGAATCCCGAGCTTATGTGCTGACTACATATTTTAACCTGTCAATGCATTTTATTTTTATTTCTGTGTACATCTATCCCCTGATTCACACGTTTTTCTCAGGAACGTATCTACCGTGTAATTATTATATTTTATATACTGATTATTAAATATTTTGTTACTCTGGATACTTCCATTGCTTATCTTGTCTTATATATAAAATCAATTTCTGTTGTCTGTTTTTCAATAAACTCAAAAACTACTCAACCAATTGGTACCAAATTTTGCATGTCGCTTTTTATAAACCTGTGGAAAATTTTCAGCTACATTTTGATTAGTATTTTTGGCTATTCATTTTTCATTTGAAGAACTTTTTTTTTACGCAGAGTAAATATGAGGCGAAGTAACAACACCAGGCAAATTAAGTGATCAATGAGCGTTCTGCTTTTTTTTTTTTAAGTTGCTTGCGTACTTTTTTTTACAAAAGTATTGAGAATTGAGAGAGAAACAACTAAATGGATTGCAAAAAATAATTAAATCAAATACCTAAACACTAATATAATACAATTTTTGCCATCACATACACTTTTTGCCTGTGGTTTATGTGTTACTTCTGTATGGCACCATTTATTATTGATGTACTTTCAGTATGAAGGAAATTGCACTCGGGGGAATTCTTGGGTGAAGCCGGGTTATTCGTCTAGTAGATTATAAATGTTGATTTTGTTCTTGCCTTAAATAAATTGCCATGTCACTGAAGTTTGTCTTTCCTGATTTTCTAAGTGACAATATTACAGCATGTTTCAAAAGTTACTGTTATCAAGTGTGTAAACAAAGATAGCAGATAAGAAGAAGAAGATTTTCTAAGAAACCTAAAAGTATAATTTACACTTGTTTATACACTTGATAACAGTAACTATTTAAAACATGCTGAGCTATATTTTCTCATTACGCTCCAGGAGTCCGGGTTATGTACAGAATAATAATATTTTCTCATTCAGTACTTTTATATGAGGATGGTAACAAGGCTGTTACTGTGACGTCATATACTATTTATTGATTTGGATTTGGTCTTATTACCTTGTGCAGTAGAACCTTCCGCTAGTGGACACCTCTCCCTAAAGGACACTTTAGCTCTGCAATTAGGTATTGGCCTTTACAGGGAGGTTCTACTATATTTCTAAAATCCAAATTGTGCCTTATATCAAGATTCAAGCTTGTCATGAATTTAAAAAGTTTCATCCAATATACCTTTCCTACATTTCAATAATATTTTACAAAATAAGTGAGAATTCGTTTTGTGTGGAAAACTACATGTAAAATAACCACCCAACAAGAGAGCCATTCCTTCATGAATCAATGGTGAAGTTGAAAAGCAGACAAACTCCATGATAAGGCACAAGCCCGGATGAAAAAGGAGGAGGGTGAGCAGTAACAAGCTCCCTACAAAACCAGAACTCAGTTGGCCCAGCTGACAGTACCCTCTAAGGGCTCCTTATCTAGAGATACAGAATGAGTCTATACTCCATGTTAGGAGGTGCTGTACATGGTGTCTGTTCCTTATGTCAAAGGTGGCCATTTCATATTGGAGCTAAGTTGGTCTTTTACTGAATAGTGCTCCCAGTCTTAATGACAAAAGCAGACACATTCTACTTTACCAAATCATAATGGATGTCAAATCTTTGATGAGCTCTAACTCATCATCACAGACATCAACAAGCTCTACAGGCTTGATACCATGATATGATTGAGTGGAGATAAGAAAGAAGAAGACTCATCTCCAGCAGACACCAACAAGCTCTACAGACTTGCTACTCTAATATGATTGTTGAGTGGGTTGGACTTTTGCGAGAATCAGTGGCCATTGGAGCATTTTTTTTTTTTTATCAGAAAAAAGTGCCCAATGCGGGAATCGAATCAGGTTTAGACCATCCTTCCACCGACCCCTTACTGATGAAATATAAAGACCTTGAATGCACAAAGTTGGTTATTCTTTTCTTGAGAGAGAGAGAGAGAAACCTGGGTATTTTTGTAACTCTCCCTTTCTAGTATCCAATTCCACATTTCCACATTTAATATATGGTGGTACTTTCATTGTATTCATGCTGATAATTCATTTAGCATCTTGCTCCAATGTTTTTTTTTTTCTCTCATCTATTACAGTAGAGCCTCCCTTTAGTGGACACCTCTCTATAAAGGACAGTTTTCCTTTGTAAAATTACCATTTTAAATATTTAGCAACTCTCAGGTAAGTGGACATCTCTCTCTAAAGGACACTTTGGCTCTGCAATTAGTGTTGTCCTTTACAGGGAGGTTCTACTGTATTATAAAAGATGATTTTTTAACCTTAAGTTTGAATTTAAAAAGCAAGTATTTTTGAAAGTTGGATGTAAAAAATAATACTTCTCTCTCTCTAATATATGTAGGTTGAGGTGAATCATTCCAAGCAGGATAGCTGTTTTCATCCTATTTATCAAGAATGCTAGACAGCAGAAGAAATGATCAACTGTCTGTGGCTCTTCTGAACAGTGGATGCAGGTAGGGTTGTTGGGGCACGTTTTTGTAACCATACCCCAACAGAAGGTGTAGGTATGATCAACATCAAATGGATACATGGCTTCCCTCCCACATAGACTTATAGACCACCTTTTTGCCCAGAAACCTAGACACTTGATGACACCAGACTTCCATGCCGAAAGCTGATGCCTGGTGGAGAAGAAGACACCAGTGACATCCGCGCTGGAAGCTGTTGTTCCATATGTACATATATTCCCCTCATCTAAAATTTAGGTAGAGGTGACCAGAAGAAATGGAGAAGGAAGATTTCTAAAAGACTAAGCCTTATAAATATCCTTCCCGAAAAAGGGAAGTATCACATTACAGTCCAGGTAAAAGGGGCCTGGGTCGATTTTAGCCAAGACGGGGGGCGATATATATACCGTCCCGAGAAAAGGGAGGATCGTATTACAGCCCATGTGGAGGAGGCCTGGGGTCCGATGAAATTTTACACTAGTGCCGTGGCTGTTTCCCTCTTTAGATTTTTTTGTTTTGGCAATACGATATGTTCTATTTTGATGGGAGAGGCCTGGGGCGTCGGTGAAATTGTATACTGGAGACGTTGGCCATTTTCATTGGTGTTTTCTTTCGACGAATGAAAATGCCAACCAATAGAAACTTTGGCGCGGCCAGCGAATGAAAATGGAGAGAGACAAGGATAAAAGAGGGTTTGGTTGCCAAAAAGAGATTCAATCGGAGTCGCTCAGTGAGAGGACAGTCTTCAGTCGGGAGACCAGACCTTTGCCGGCACTTTCGAGAAAAGGTAAGCCATTTGTCATTATGACTTAGCGCCCCCCCTTTTTTGCATAGAAACTAACCTAGATTTCGCATGGGCCCTAAAGGGCTTTTAAGTAACTTAAAAGGAATGATAAGGTTCTCATATTTTGTCTCGCTAGAATAGATGGAGATCTAGTTTTTTTTTTCTTTATAAAGGCAAATTCGTAGCTTCAGGTCACCTCTATCAAGATTACTATGTAAATAGCATATCTCGTCAATATAGAAATGTTCCCAAATTTTAATTTATTTGAATAAATATCTAGTATATAACTTATAAGGAGAAATTTTCTTGTTTCCTCTCATACATATTTCATTCTTTTGTTTTATGGTGCTACCCCCCACATCTTATTATTATTACAAATTATATTGGAATATAGAACTACCGACTCTGATGGAATGGAGTTGTGTATTGTACCTTATTGTGATACTTTAATACAGAAACAGCGGTAAATACGATTTTACCCGCCTTGAGGGTATCTCTTTGTCAGGTTTTAGTAATATTTGTATTTTCATGTGAGGAATTTGCCCTTCTTCCACTGTTTAAATGAAATATTGTATGATTCTTACCTATTTGGAGGGAATGTTACTAATAATCAAGTCTTCTAATAATTGCTGGCCAACATACATTGTCGAACGTGCCTGCCAAAGAAGCCAGTTCTCCTGTCTGTGTTTCAGTATATATTTTTTTCCATATCTACCATTATACCATTCGTTGATTTAAATTTAATAAGACCCATGTTGCCTTATACTCATAGATTGTTCTCTCTATGATTTTATTAAAAACCTTTTTTTGTTCTAAATATATTACAAATGTCAATGTCAATAGTATAGGTCTATAGATTTTGCTTGTCTCATAGCTTATTTTGCTAGGTTTTAGTATAATCTTCATAAATAGAGTCTTTCCATACATCCAGATAGTGACCTAATTCAACACATTTGTTGAATCTTTGCTGTAAAATCGGAATTAAAGGTGTACCTACACGTTTGATCATATTATTACTGGAAAAATCTGGACCTGGTACTTCCTTGATATTTAAATTTGAAATAATATTTTCAACACCTTATATTTCTATAAAAAAATTGTTAATTTGGTCTTATATTCAGGTTTATAGTTTGTAATAATAACATGCTCATCTTTATCTGAGATCCATTAAAGTTGTTGGATGATCCCAGAGAATTTGAAATTATATGGGTTTGTCACTGACCCGAGTCCGTTAATCTGTAGAGGCGGTCAATAGACGGCGATCAATTCCAGCGTCTATTTTGATGAGAGAACCGACCACTATTTTATAGATCATTTAATTTATTGTAGGGACACATGTCGATAGAGCGTAACGGGAGGAACCCAACAGGGTCTGTTTCGGGATGTACACGTGTAATGTCTGCCAGTACATGACCATGGCCCGTGAGGATGATGATGATGGCCTCTCCATTGCGGATTTTTGGTAGAAATTTCAGGAGATGGCTTGGAGTGCAGCAATTCTCCTGAGGGATCTGGTGTTGAATAGTCTTGTGAATATAATACACTCCATGATGATTGAGAAGTCTTACGCATTAGGTTTAGGTTTCGAGCATGGATTTGAGGCAAGATGGAGTAAAAGTGTAGTAGGACAGAAGTGGTAGCAATTTTTGCTGCACTGTCTACTAGTTCACTGCCGTTGACTTCAATATGTCTACATAACCAGCACAGCCTAATGTGAGAATCTCTGTAAAGGTCTCTGTTATTAACTCTGTTATTTTCGCCACTATCAATGTTTGTATTAGTCCAGAGGAGCAGATAGCTGATAAAGTAGATTCGAGACACTCCGCATTGGCTGGACTTATCTCCGCGAGATGACCTGCCCAGAGAAATTTCAAATGAGTTCAGCTTGAAAGTCAGTGCAGTCTTGGTGAGTGCAGTCTTGGTGAAGTTGTAGAAGAACTGGCTTATGTTCTTGAAAAGGGAAGATAATTGCAGCATGAAACATGCCTGAAATACTTTTTTCTCCACCTGTGAAAATTAGTGGTGTTGTTATATCTCTTTAAGGTGTAAATTGAAGAAACGAGGTCTTCTAAATTCGAGGAGGGGGTATGGCAGTGCAACAGGTCTTGGCTTTGATTCACAATTCCCCTCCTTGATCTCCTTTAGGAAAGCCAGTCAGACCTAGATGATTATGTCAAGAGAAGGCTGGCCGTCAGGGATATGGTTGGAGTACAATAGATCCCTTTCAATATAGGCTTTGCAAATGTGTAATGGATGCTCCTAGATGACCCGACACCCTACTTGGAGGAAGCATGACGACCCCAAGCCAAGGGCCATGGTGACTACGGACTAAAGGATTTTGATGCCTGCAGTATAGGAAATACCAAATTTCCTATGCATTGAGTTAGTCAACCATGAAGCAACTGGTGTCCTGAAGGGAAAAGTGATTCAGCAAAGTGAGGCAGGTCTCTTTGGGAGAGAAAAAAGTGCCATCACCATGTTTGAAAAGAGAAGGACCTCTTGGGGAGCTGCGTCCTCGGGCGATAAAATGGTGAGTAGCACTCCACACCGCAGGTGAAACCTCCTTGTAGAAGTCGAACCTGGCGTTTGGCTTTAAGGATAGCTGCCTTGAGCCTGTTGTGACTAGTGTAGTGTTGTGATAGTTGTAAATGGAAAAAGTTATTGATAGCGCTCTGGGTTTTCTGGCTGTTTGGCCTTGGGTAACTATCAACTTTTTCAGATGGCATGGGGGGGGGGGGGGGTTTAGATGGTATAGTGAAGTGTTAGAAAGTCTAGGCATGGAGGACTCACAGGCTGCCTGTAGGATTGAGGTAAGTAGGAGAACTGTATTGTCAATGTCATCTGATGTAGAAGCTTATTTAAGAGGGAGGAAACTTGATGGATAGATGAGAAAATATTTGTATGAGTCTTGCTTGCATGAGGATTCCACCCATGTGGTAGTTTCCTCTCCATGGTAACCATATCTGTAAAGGTTGTCAATATTGGAATGTTACAATTAGAGAGGGAGAGAAATATATTTATAACCCAGGTTCCTAGAGCGCAGAATATCTTGTGAACATTAAGCAAACAAGTTATGGAACATATATGAGAATTTCCAAAATACATAGTTTTTTTTTGCTTATCCCTAGTACACGTGGTACAGGCCATGATAATCATGGTGGGTAGTTAGCGACTGCTTTTTTACTGTAAGCGCACCACATGTCTACATATGTGAAAAGCAGTTCGACTTTGCACTTACAAATGCCAGAGCCCCGTTTGGTTACTTGCACTCGCTGGTGGGGTTATAATGGAATTTGATAAAATTCATTCCCCAACTAATTACTTCAATCCTGTAGGCAGCCTGTGAGTCATCTATGCCTAAACGTTCCAACACTTCTCTATACCATCTAAACCATGGTGGACCCTGAACTGAACCAGCTGAGAAAGTTTATAGTTACCCTTTGCCAAGCAGCCAGAAAATCCAGAGCTCTTTTAGTGACCTTTTCCAAGAATTATATCGAGCACAAAGCACAAAATACAGGTGATTAAAATCATATAGAAATCAAAGTTCCTAGAATAAAAGTTTTTTTTTTTTTAGTTTTTTTAGCTCTTTAGAGAAAAGTGATGGAGAATGACTGATGATGAAAAAGAATACTTAATAAAGAGGAAGAGGGAAAAGCAGTCCAGGTGTAGATCTTCATTACCACTGGATTAGAAAGTATTTGGTTCATTTTAGCCATTGTCTAAATTATATCAGCAGATCATTGAAGATTCTATTAATTTTCATTTTCATAATTTTTCAACAAGGCGAATCTATATATCCTCTTGAAGGTTCTTCCTCAGTCCAGAGTCGAAGAAATATATGCTTCAGCTTGATTACAGATAGTATAGAAAAAAACGGGATAGCTTTTCCGCTCATTTGTTAAAATCTTGAATATCTTAAACATATTATTCGCAAGGCAAAGGATTTATATTTTGTAAAATTTATATTATTATTATCAAATCACTTTAAAATAACTTAAAATAATTTACACACTATAATTAAATAAATATTATCAAATATACGTAGTTATATATATAGAACTTCTTTTTGTTGAAAATAGTCTTGCATTTTAAAAAAAGTAAATACTCTGTGATCTTTGTGTTTCGCTCTTTTAATACTTGGTCACTTGGCTGGCCACGACTTCGTTTATTTGTGCCGGATAGACACTTTAATTATTGTTATATTTATTTATTTTTGTTTTTCATTTATCCAAAACGTAAGTATTTTTAATATACAGCTTTTGAACCCCACATTTTTAATTCTATAGCTAAGTAATATCTTTATCCAATCTTAATTCTTATACATCCTTATCGTTTCAATGAGTCATTTAAAAACATAAATTTACCCACCTTCATATTTTAGTTAGAAAAAAATTAAGTGAATTAATCAATTATAGTATGTGGAGATACCTATCAACTTGCACTAACCGCAATTTCAGCATCTATTTTCGTCTTCTGTTTGTTTATATTTCAGCTTGCAACGTCACCACCATAATTTTGTCGATAAGATAGTAACATTTTAAAAAAGTTTCAAACGATGAATTAAAATCGTTATGTTTAAAGCTAAAAACGCGGAGCGTATATTAAAAAAAAAAAAAAAATCCCAGAATAAAAATAAGTTGGTTCCTGTTAATTACAAAAATTGCTAAATAATGCCATGATTGGTTAATCCTTTAGTTACATTTCACTTTTTAAGTTAAAAAAAAAGTTTAATATGTATTCATTTAACAAAATATATATTAAAAATTACATTTTTTATAACTAATAACTAATTGAAACAGTATGAAAATAGGAGATTTATAACAGCACAAGTTTTGTATTAACAAGATGACAAATTAGTATTAAAAAAATATATCAAAAACCATTTTATAGATGAGTTGTTAGGAAATTTGAAATTATTTTAAAGGCGTAAGATTCTTTTTTGATATTAAACAATTTCTACTGCCCTTACTGCAATGGAAAAAATTAATGAGAGGGCCTGGCTCATCAGTGGTGAACCCTCTCAGCGGTTTCGCCAGTTTAAATTTGATCAACAGACTGTATATAATGAATAATGAAAAAAAAAATTGTTTTAATATATTATTTCAAAGGTATTTCAAACATGGTCAAACAGACACCATCAAGGGTCACAACTTTATATCCTAATATGATTGAGTGGAGATAAGAAAGAAGAAATAGTTATCATACAAAAGTACTGAATGAGAAAATTCAGGGGTAACAATGCTGTTACAGAAATGTCACACTATTTATTTAGATCTGTCTTATTACTTTCTTTTTGTGTTCAGACTTAAAAGTTTGGTAAATCATTTGTTATTCTTTTGAAAATAGAGCAATCCATAAATAAATCTTTAATTAAAAAAGTATATATTGGATCAAAATATCATTTATTTTACCAATATTTCAGTTGGCTAAACGCCAACCTTTATCAAGGTATTATAACATATTAATGTGTTATGAAAAAGTAGATGTGTTGATGAATGCAATGATATTCTATTAAATAAAAATGTAAAATTAGAAGTTTGTATTATGTATAAAAGAAACATTCGTGCTTTTAAATCCTTTCATTTTATATGTATAGATGGCGCGTTATTGCTTTGTGTTAATTTATGCCTAACTGGCCTTGTCTTTATTGTTTGCGGAAGAGCATTGCTCGATGCAAATATTTGATTGTAATTATACTGTCCTATAACCTTATGTCCATAGTTTTCTTGTAAACCATTTCTGAGATTCCATCCTTAAGTGCTGCGTATATAAGCTGAATCGTCCAATACAGTATTAGAGCTCTGAGAAGCGGTCTGGTGGATTAAATTGGCGAAACCGCTGGGAGGGTTCACCACTGATGAGCCAAGCCCTCCCAATATATTTTTTTATTGCAGTAAGGGCAGTAGAAGTTCGTATTATGTATAAAAGAAACATTCGTGCTTTTAAATCCTTTCATTTTATATGTATAGATGGCGCGTTATTGCTTTGTGTTAATTTTTAAAACTCATTTATATATTATACAAGAATGACAACCACGGCGCCAATTTATAATTGTAACGAATAGTATTTGAATAAAAGCATTTAATCGGGTAAAACCCGGGCGTTGCCTGGGTCATTCGGCTAGTACTTTTATAAACACTATAAAAGTGGCATGTTACTAGCCATCTGCTTCTCTTGCGCCAAGTAACTTGAGTTTTAAAGTTCAGTTACCAGATTCAGAGCATTTAACATATAACTGGCCTTGTCTTTATTGTTTGCAGGAGAGCATTGCTCGATGCAAATATTTATATATAATTCTACTGTCCTATAAGCTTATGTTCATAGTTTTCTTGAAAACCACATTTCTGAGATTCCACCCTTCAGTGAAGCATATAAAATCAGAATGATCCAATACAGTATTAGAGCTCTGAGAAGCGGTCTGGTGGATTGGATTGGTGAAACCACTGGGAGGGTTCACCACTGATAAGCCAAGCCTTCTCAATATGTTTTCATTGCAGTAAGGACAGTAGAAGTTTGTATTATGTATAAAAGAAATATTTGTGCTTAAATCCTTTTATTTTATATGTATAGATGGCGCATTATTGCTTTGTGTTAAAAATGTAAAAATACAACATGTGTGTGGCAAAAATAGAACATTGATGTAAACAATGCTGCTAAATTTATTGTTTTGGAATTGCAGTCTGTGAGCTGAAACTGTTCAAAATTTGTTTTAAAAAATAATATTTAATTAATATTTAAAGTTTGTTTTTTATAAGTGGGACATAGAATTAGGTTCATTATAGGGGTATTTTGTTAAGGTAGAACCTCCTTGAGAGGACACTCACACTAGAGGACACCTCTCTATAAAGGACAGTTTTCATTTGCCAAAATTACCATTTTTACAATTTAGTAACTCTCTGGTAAGAGGACGCCTATAAAGGACACTTTGGCTCTGCAATTAAGGGTCCTTTACAGAGAGGTTCTACTGTATTTTAAAAATCTTAAAGGTTTGTTATAACAATGATATTTTCATATACATAAACATTTATTACTCTTATTCACACAACTTCGCATTAAAAATATCTAAAACTGTTGTTTTGTCAAACCCAAGCCCGGATGAAAAAGAAGAGGGAGCAGTAACAAGCTCAGTAAAAAACCTGGGTTCAGCTGGCCCGCCTGATATTACCCTGTAAGGGCTCCTGATTCAGGGATACAGGATTAGCAGAGTCTGTACTCCATGTTAGGAGTGGCTGTATATGGCGTCTGTTCCTCATGTCAGAGGCGGCAATTTCTTTTGGAGCTAAGTCGGCCTGCCACTGAGTAGTGCTCCCAGTCTTAATGACAAAGGCAGACACATTTTACTTCACCCAGTCATGATGGTTGTCAAATCTCCTTTGATTAGCACTACTCATCCCAAGCAGACACCATCAACAATCTCTACAGACTTGATACCTTGATATATGATTGTTGAGTGGAGATAAGAAAGAAGAGTATTACAGAGACTTTAAACCTATTTCCCACCTGTTATCAATTATTGACTGTATTTTTTAAAATATGTCTTAGGTCTTAACTGCCATTTTGAAGGTGTAAATTAATTTCAACAAAGGATTTTTCTAAGGGACACCTGGATTGAAGCCATATGATGTCGTCTCAAGGATTAGGTTACTCTCATGGCAATCTGAAACCACATTGCTTCTTAGTCCTGCTACATAGGAATCTTAAATTGGAGAAATTGGTGTTTTCATTTGTCTCGGATGCAAACCCAGCTGTCTTATCTTCCCAGATGGAGAACAAGTCTCATTTCTCAGGACTATCTACCTATTGGGAAATCAAAAATAGTCTCTTCTTCTTTCTTATTTCCACTCAATCATATTAGGGTATCAAGCTTGTAGAGATTGAGACTTGACAGCCATCATGGCTGGGTGAAGTAGAATGTGTCTGTCTTTGTCATTAAGACTGGGAGCACTACTCAGTGGCAGGCCGACTTAGCTCCAAAAGAAATGGCCGCCTCTGACATGAGGAACAGACACCATGTGCAGCCGCTCCTAACATGGAGTACAAACACTGCTCATCCTGTATCCCTCGATTAGGAGCCCTTACAGGGTACTATCAGCATGGCCAGCTGAGCCCAGGTTTTTTAGTGAGCTTGTTACTGCTCCCCCTCCTCCTTTTTCATCCGGGTTTGGGACTGGCAAAGGCGGAGTTTCAAAAATAGTATCTCAGCAGTTCCACAATTGATTTAAATCTCCTGGGCACAAATTTAACAGGTTTCTGGAGATATATACAGTAGAACCTCCATGAGAGGACACTCACTTTAGAGGATACCTCTCTACAAAGGACAGTTTTCATTTTCAAAATGAGCTTTTTTACCATTTAACAACTCTTCGGTAAGAGGATACCTCTCTCCCTAAAGGACACTTTTGCTCTGCAATTAGGTGTTGTCCTTTACAGGGAGGTTCTACTGTAATTGAAAATATTGAGACTAATTTTTAAATTCCTCAGCGGCAATCCCAATGTGTATTTAAATATTACTCTTAAAATATTTTTCAATACAAAGTAATCCTTATATCAATATCAAAGTGCCTCCCTGCAGTCCCCCCTGGACCCTTGGAATATTCAACCAAATTCTGGTCCGTTTCCAAGGTGACTAACGTGGCAACGGCACCCATTTTCCAATGAAGAGCAAAGATAGTGGATATTGCTGCTGCTGTGATGGAGATGTATGGAGACATCTGAGACTCTTCTTTGGACACGACAACAACAATATCAAAGTGAAAATAACTGGGTAACAAAGTGAACAAACTGGAGTAACTGGAGGTGATAGTGAGTGAGTATCTGTAAGACTCAAATATTGGAAAAGTTGGTGGACGAATGGGAAACACCCTCGATTCCACGACAGCCATTAACCGGGATTGAATCCCGCGTTAAAATTTCGTTTATGTGAATAACCTTCACATATATTATTCATTTTATTTTTAATATCAACACTTGACCTTTTTATTTTTTCTACTGTTTTTTTCATGTGTTAAGCGTATTTACGCAAATTTGGCCTTAAATACCCATTTCTTGGTTTCTCAAGAAGCCTCTGGGACCAAAAATCTTTTTGGTTGCAATGGTACAGCCTACTCCACGCTAACGAACGCCAACAGCGTGAAACGCGTTCGTGGATAGCTTTTCTTGATTTATCAAGAAATTGGGTTGGCCAAATATCAGGGAACAGGCTAAATCAATGAATAGTTGATTTCTGTTCCACCAGATGGCGCTCTGCCTTCTGAAAAGCACATGTGCTCCTAGTCAGGATATGCCTTTTTTATTTGTAATATTATCCATTGTTACAAATATTATTATTTTTTTTTTTGCCTATCCCTAGTACACGTGGTACAGGCCATGATAATCATGGTGGGTAGTTAGTGACTGCTTTTTACTGTGAGCGCACCACATGTCTACACATGTGAAAGCAGTTTGACTTTGCACTTACAAATGTGCCAGAGCCCCATTTGGTTACTTGCACTCGCTGGTGGGGTTGGACTTTTGCAAGAATCGGGGGGCCATTGGAGCATTTTTTTTTTTTAAACAGAAAAAAGTGTCCAATGCGGGAATCGAACCCGGGTCGTAGTGGTCGAAAACCAAACGGTTTAACCAGCCTTCCACCGACCCCCCCGCAAATATCATAAACTAGGTTACTCTTTTTGAGTGGTACCTAATAAAGTGATTTTGGAACAAGAGGCTCAAATAGATTTCAACACCAATGTTATCATTACCACCAGGGTAAAAAAATAGTACCGATAAGAGAAACAAATGTAGAAACAGTTCTGATAAATCTTGATTGCCAAACCACAAGGCAACAAAACCAAATCCAACTAAGTATAATATAGGTAAATCTATGCAACAAACAAAAAGTCTTATTAAGACTCATACAAGAAAATAAGACCAAATAATTTAATAGTGTGTGATGTTTCGGCAACAGCATTTTGTCACCATCATCAGACAAAAGAATAAAAATGTTCTAATGCAAGAATAAAGATTTTTATTCTCTTTTGTCTGATGATGGTGATAATGCTGTTGCCGAAACGTCACACACTATTAAATTATTTGGATTAGGTCTATTTTCTTGTATTATAATCTATAATACAAATTGTGCTTTATCGCTTTATTAAGACCTTTTAGTCAGATTCTCAGAGTAGAAATGTAGTTATAGGTAAATCTATAAGTTAGGTGAAATGGGTTTTGTTACTTTGTAAAACTTATTCCAAATTTGTTTACCTCCTAAACTGTCGCCTCTTTTTAAAGCCCCAGGTTGTGCAATTCCATACTCTGTTGATAATGATGATGGGGTTGCAAAGAAGAACAGCTCACTATCTATTGATTTGTTGTGCTGTCAATTTCATCTATATTGGTAATCTTTTATTGGTTTTGTTAAATTGGAACGATTCTGCTTATATATGCTACATTGAAGGATGGAATCTCTCGGAAATGGTATTCAAGCAAACTATGGACATATGATACGGCACAATTTGGATTATAGATTATAAACACAATGTAATAACACTAAATCCAAATAGATAAATAGTATGTGGCATTTCGGTAACAGCGTTGTTACCATCTTCAGACAAAATTTTTGTGCCTTATATATTATTACTCTTCATATTATTACTCTTATATTTAATCAATTTTAAGGTGTGCTTGCCTCAATGTACGGTAGAACCTCCCTGTAAAGGACAACACCTAGTTGCAGAGCTAAAGTGTCCTTTAAAGAGAGGTGTCCTCTTATGGAGGTTTTACTGTATATATAAAAATAACTATTATTCCTGTATCTACCCTATATTTCTACTTGGAGAATCTGTATAAGACTGAAAGTTCATAATAAAGCTTGTTTTTATAAAGGGTGTGTGTGTGTCAGGATGTCAATGAAACCCAATGGAGGCAACATGGCCAACAACAAAGAAGATGGCGGTGGTGGCGGAGGATCCTACGGGCAGATTGACCTCAGCGGCAAGCTGATCATCAAGGCCAAGCTGGGGGAGGACATCCGTAGAATCCCCATCCATAACGAGGAGCTCAACTACGACGAGCTGGTGCTGATGATGCAGAGAGTCTTCAAGGGCCAACTGCAGCCCAAGGATGATGTCACCATCAAGTACAAAGATGAGGGTGAGTGGGACCACTTGTGTGTCAACAATTAACATCTGTGAACACATTCTTTATCCTAGTATACGGGGTACAGGCCATGATAATCATGGTGGGTAGTTAGAAACTGCTTTTACTGTAAGTGTACCACATGTCTACATACGTTTGTACTTACAAATATGCCAGAGCCTCGTTTTAGTTATTTGCACTTTATTTATTTATGCTTATGAGGTGATACAGCAACGTCTTTACAATAAGAGAGGAGACAAAATGAATCAAATCTAGAAAAAAGAAGTGAGGACTTCTCGGTCATTAAAGTCTGAGAGGCAAGGCCTTCAGCCAGTTCAGGGCTTCCGGGGTGACAGAGTGGAGATTGGAGATTCCTCCATTGAATTTGTACAGCGGGCAGTCATCTAGTATATGGGACATTGATTGTGGGACGTTGCAGGCACAATTTGGATCTTTGGTGTAGCCCCATAACTTCATCAGCTCTGCACACCTTCCCTGTCCTGTCCTAAAGCGGTTTAGAAGCACCCATTCTCGTCGAGGGAGGGAAAAACTCATTTTGCTCGAGGATTTGCACTCATTGGTGGGGTTGGACTTTTTCAAATTTAGGATGCCTAATTACTTGGACCTAACGTGAATCTAAACTTTACCTTACAACTATTCCTAGATAACATCTTGCAAAATTCCAACTTTTAACTTTTTTATAAGGGTGGTCTAAACCATCGGTTTTTGACCGCTAAGACCCAGGATTGATTCCCACAGTGGGCACTTTTTTTCTAATTAAAAAAAAAAAAAGCTCCAATGGCCCCCAATTCTTGCAAAAGTCCAACCCCACCAGCAAGTGCAAGTAATCAAACGGATCTCTGGAACATTTGTAAGTGCAAACGTTGAACTGCTTTTCACATATGTAGACATGTGGTGCACTTTGAGTAAAAGCAGTCGTCTACTTCTACCCACCATGTTTATTATGGCCACATGTACTAAGGATAAGCAAAAAGATAAAAAGGAATCTCTTGATTGTGCAACAAAAAGTTTCTGATGGTTTAAAACCATCTGTCAGAATATAAATATCAATAAATTGTTGATTTTTCAAAATTCTTTGGCAAACTGAGAAGTTGGTGTTGTTACCAACCTGAGTCCACTATTTTGAAAGTCAATAGATGACGTCAAGTTTTGATGTTTAATTTGACGGGAGAGATGCCCTATGCTTCTTTAGATCAATATCCTCTTAACAAAATTTCCATATACAGTTAAACCTGTCTATAGCGCCCCCTCTAAATAGCGTCTTCCTCTCTATAGCGTCTGATTTTAAACATCAAAATGTAAACATTTTACATTAAAAGTGACCTATCTATAGCATCCTATTTTGGTGAGTCCCAAGAGGGGGCGCTATAGACAGGTTTAACTGTATATATATAAATACATTTCCCTATTGGTTCTGTCCCTTTAAACCACAAGGCTACACACAGTAGATATATGTCCTGATCGAATGGAAGGGTACAACAGTTATGCTTACAATCCCCAAGAATTAGTTCCAGCCAAGTGAGCAGCGCACCTGCGACATGCCATAAGCATTCGCCCGCGATGTCTGCCACATTTATTTTTGTACAGTTTTTATAGATGGATGAATTTGCATATTTACATTTTAACACAAGCCCTACATATTTACATACTTATTTTGGTGAAAATAAATTATACATCTTTTAACAAGTCTTAAAATTTTTAGGTTCTATTGTTTTAAAATAAACTCTGATCCACATTAAGTAATTAAACATATTTTAATCAATACAATCCTATTTTTAAAAATATGACCCTATTAAAATAATATTCCAAATAATAGAATTGTCGCAGCGAGTGAGTGAGTTGAAAAATGTTGATATAGAGTTACATTTATTAGTAAATTAATTTTATTTTAACGATAGATGGCAATTAAATTTAATTTACTAATATATACTTGTTGTGAAAACATATTTTGTGGAAGAGCTTTGCTCGATGCAATACCTTGAAATTATATGTATGTACCTCTACAGACCTATAAGCTTATGTCCATAGTTCACTAAACACCCCTAAGCTGCCTTCCATAGAAAATACAGGGTATATTCACTACTGATGAGCCAAGCCCTCTCATTCAATAACTCATATCATTGCAGTAAGGTCTGTAGAGATATTATTTGATGATATTTAAAAGAGGCGCATTGCCAGTAAATTTATTTGTGTAAAAAGTTACATTTATATAAAACGTTTTTGTATGACTTAAATAAAAATAATTTACATACACATTAGCTAGAGTTAAAATAAATTATAGTGAAACATAAATAATCTCACAATTGTTTTATTTTTTTAACTAATTAAGGTAAAACTTTAATAAGACATAGACTGCCATTCTATACAGAGCTAATTCTCTAGTATATATATATATATGGCGGCCGGCCCCACTATGCTTCAGCAAGCGCAAGCTAGGAGAACACACTACACATGCGCGCGGGGCGTAGACTACTGCTGGCGTCATGACAACAAGGCCTGCTCCCAACGGCCGTTACTTCTTTTCTCTTTATATATTTCTGGCTTTAATTTTAATTATAATTTTATCAGAGAGCGGCCACAAGCCACACCAACACATCACGCAACCATCCCCACATATATATTTACACTAAACTATGTGCCAAGTTTCTACAGCAACATTAATACCGCCACCATCCTAACAAATATCTTGTGTGTGACAGACGGCGACCTGATCACCATCTTTGACAGTTCCGACCTTTCTTTTGCCATTCAGTGCAGTAGGATCCTCAAACTGACACTATTCGGTGAGTTGTTGTTGATTAATTATAATATCCCAGCAGGTGTAATGTGTCTCCCTCCGTTCTTCTCTTCAGCTGACACATAGCACTTCACTACCTGCAACATACATTCTATAGACTATTGACAATTAGCATTTGCGGAAGAGCGATTGCTCATAGCATATTTTAATATTTATAATTGTATGTGATAAGGCACAATTTGGATTATAGATTATAAACAAAAGGTGATAAGACCAAATCCAAATAAATAAATAGTGTGTGACGTTTCGGTAACAGTGTTGTTACCATCTTCAGATAAAAGTACTGAATGAGTAGTAGTCTGTTGTCTGTAGTTTTGTCTGAAGATGGTAACAACACTGTTACCGAAACGTCACACACTATTTATTTATTTGGATTTGGTCTTATTACCTTGTGTTTATAATTGTATGCATTTCTGCTGTCCTCAAAGCTTTATGTCCATAGTTCATTTAAAAATACCCATTCCAAGAGTCTTTTTTGCTTATCCCTAGTACACGTGGTACAGGGCATGATAATCATGGTGGGTAGAAGTGGGCGACTGCTTTTTACTGTAAGTACACCACATGTCTACACATGTGAAAAGCAGTTTGACTTTTGTACTTACAAATGTGCCAGAGCCTTGTTTGGTTACTTGCACTCATTGGTGGGGTTGGACTTTTGCAAGAATCGGGGGCCGTTGAAGCATTTTAATTTTTATTCTAAGAGTCTAACATCAGTATCTGTATAAAAGGTCCCAAGCCCGGATGAAAAAGGAGGAGGGGGAGCAGTAACAATCTCACTAAAGCACCTGGGCTCGGCTGATAGTACCCTGTAAGGTCTCCAGGGATACAGGATGAGCAGCGTTTGTACTCCTTGTTAGGAGTGGCTGTACATAGTGTCTGTTCCTCATGTCAGAGGCGGCCATTTCTTTTGGAGCTAAGTCGGCCTGCCACTGAGTAGTGCTCCCAGTCTTTAATGACAAAGGCAGATGCATTCTACTTCACCCAGTCATGATGGTTGTGAGAGCACTCTTTCTAGAGGACACCTCTAACAAAACCCATTTCCCCATTTGCTATAAAATTCTTTATCATTACTAGCTGTTTGTCCTTCATGTTAGAAGTTGCTGTAAACAATAGCTGTCTTCAGAGAAATATCTTCAAACCTGGGAGATAGGAAAATAGAACCTCCATGAGAGTACTCTTTCTAGAGGACTCCTCTAACAAAACCCATTTGCTAGAAATTCTTCATTACTAGTAGCTCTCTGTCCCTCATGTTAGAAGTTGCTGTAAACAAAAGCTGTCTTCAGAGGGATATCTTCAAACATGGAATATAGAAAAGTCGAACCTCCATGAGAATACTCTTTTAAAGAACACCTCTAACAAAACCCATTTGCTAGAAATTCTTCATTACTAGTAGCTCTCTGTCCCTCATGTTAGAAGTTGCTGTAAACAAAAGCTGTCTTCAGAGGGATATCTTCAAACATGGAATATAGAAAAGTAGAACCTCCATGAGAGCACTCTTTTAAAGAACACCTCTAACAAAACCCATTTGCTATAAATCCTTCATTACTAGTAGCTCTCTGTCCCTCATGTTAGAAGGAGGGAAGGCATTTTGAGTGAGCATTTTTTTAAATATGTGTGTTAACCTAGCTTCAATTCTTACTTCTAGATAGAATGTTAAAACCAAATGAGCCATCATAATGCTAATGAGCTAGGACCTCTCTGAATGCCCAGATGTGATCTACCCAACAAAGCCTGCTGTGTGAGCAGTGAACCAGAAGCCAGCCCCCATTGAGGGTGATGATGTCAAATACCTGCGGAGGGAGCTGTGCCTGCTGAGAGACAGGGTCCTACAGCTGCTGGACTACCTGGAGCCCAAGCTGCCTCCCCAGTCCCCAGCCAGCCAGGAGCAGGTAGCGGAGGAGCCCCCAGCAGTGACCAAGCCCCCCAAGGAGTTCGACCCCCTGGCAGAACGGAGACAACAGCAGCAACAGCCTCCAGATGAAGTTCAGCAGAGCGTGAAGGCTTCCTTCAACATCAAGGATGGTAGGTGTAACATCCTGTTGGGTCAGCAGTGGCTTTATTTATTTCAATTTAAATGTCCCCCTAGGGACACTTGCACTGTCATACATGTATGCCTTTACATTTGTCCATTCATATATATACAAAAAAATTTTATGCCTGCAGCTCCAGAACACATTTTGGCTTGCATTAGAAGCACTAAACAGGACCTTTGAGAGAGGCCCCTGCTTATCATAAAACAGCTCGAGGAGCATGAACTCATGGAATTCATGTAATCTTTACACAAGGGGGATAAGAAACAACAACAACATAATTTTAGGCCGTGAATAGAATAGACATGTGATATTAACAATGAGAAAGAGAGGAAAATAAAACGTGAAAAAGAACTGTGTACAAAAGAAAGAAGTGTCTGGCAATGTAAATTATCAGTTTCTTAAAAGATATTTGTTGCTATATACAGTTAAACCTGTCGCGCCCTCTCACCTCCCTCTCTATAGTGCCTGATTTTAAATACATAGTACGATGCAATTTACATTAAAAGTAACCTGTCTATAGCACCCCCTCTCTATAACACCCTATTTTGGTGAGTCCCAAGAGGGGGCGCGCTATAGACAGGTTTAACTGTATCTACAAAAGGTATTGAATTTAATATACATTTCTTTACTGGAAATACTTGGATCTGTTACTATAAAATTATTGTTGATTCTATAGTCTTGAAAAACAGTCAGTAAAAGATGTATTGAGGTTTGTTCCTCATCTCTGCAGTGGATGGTAGGTGTAACATCCTGCAGCTGTTGGATCAGTAGTGACTTCCACTAGTGCAGACATACAAGCCTGGATATGATGACTGGTGCTTGGTTAACGGAAAATTCGCTGATTTCTGATCCATACAATGGCCGTAGCAAGCTGACAATGCAATGTTGCAATAAACCAAAGTTACTGCACGTGGCCAAGGTTTTTTTTATTTGCTTATCCCTAGTACATGTGGTACAGGCCATGGTAATCATGGTGGGTAGAGGTAAGTGGCTGCTTTTTACTGTAAGTGTACCATATGCCTACACATGCGAAAAGCAGTGTGACTTTTGCACTTACAAATGTGCTAGAGCTTCTTTGGTTACTTGCACTCGCTAGTAGGGTTGAACTTTTGCAAGAATCGAGGGCCATTGGAGCATTTTTTTTTTTAAATCAGAAAAGTGTCCGATGCGGGAATCGAACCCGGCTCATAGCGGTCGAAAACCAGAGGTTTAGGACCATCCTTCCACCAACCCTCGTGGCTTTTACTAGTGTGGAAATACAAGCTAGGATCTCTGGCGAGTGGGTGTTTGGTTGATTAACAGATTATTTTAGGCTCTAACCAAAGTCGTTGATTTTTTACCCATACAATGGCCGTAGCAAGCAGGCAATGTACTGCTGCAATACACCAAAGTTACTGTACATTGCCAAGGTTGTTAAACACAGTGAGATTTCCCAGGCCTAGGAATAATAGGTTGGTCAAGTAGGGTTCTTTGTTGCTTTCTATACCTCTGATGGGAGACATGGCTACTACTGGAAGTGGTCTTCTTGGAGGTTGGTTGGTTTTGTCAGTTTGGATGCTGCCAAAGTTAGGGAAGTAGTCATCTTTATTCATCTGATTGTTGATTTTGTTGTCGTTGTTTCTTATCCCCTTGTGCAAAGTTACACAAATTCCAGGAGTCCATACTTCTCAAACGTGTGACTCATGGGATGGGATGGAGTGCAGCTTTTGTTGATCACATGATCCAGGCACACTTGATGAACTTGGTGAAAGTCTGACTTTGCCTTAATTTGAGGCCTTTGCTGCGGACTCTAACATGAGTACAGACACAGCTCCTCTGTATCCCTGGAGAGGAACCCTTGCTGATGTCTATCAACAGGGTCAGTTGAACCCAAGTTTTTTAAAAAGGTCTTTCTCCTCTTCTTACAATGTTGCTGTTGGTCCGCGACTGCTTATTTGTCAGAGTTATTCTGAATGTTTTACACCTGGCCTTCATATCTGAAGGTTGTTCCCTTATCCGCCACCTGGGATACACCCTTTAGCAGTCAGCTCTGCTGAAGGGTTCTTCTTGTGGGAGGTTTTACTGTAGTTAGGAACCCTCCATCTTGCTCTTGTCAATGGCTGTTGTTGGTGTATGACACTTGTAACATCTTACTTGTTATACTCAGCCTTTGCCGGTCCCAAGCCCGGATGAAAAAGGAGTAGGGGGGCAGTAACAAGCTCGGTAAAAACCTGGGCTCAGCTGGCCTGGCTGATAGTACTCTATAAGGGTTACAGGATGAGCAGCGTTTGTACTCCATGTTAGGAGCCGTTACACATGGCATCTGTTCCTCATGTCAGAGGCGGCCATTTCTTTTGGAGCTAACTCGGCCTGCTACTGAGTAGTGCTCCCAGTCTTAATGACAAAAGCAGACACATTCTACTTCACCCAGTCATGATGGAGCTCTACAAGCTTGATACCCTAATATGATTGAGTGGAGATAAGAAAGAAGATTATAATTTGAAATCTCCCATCTTACTCTTGTCAATGGCTGTTTTTTGATACTTGTGGCGTCTATTCAGCCTGAGTGACAAGAGCTGTGTGACCACAGATGATGATATCCCACCGCCACGAGGACAGGTTGCCCAGCTCCGACCCCAGCAACAGGTGACTGTTGGCCCCACTCCTGGATTGGGCGGAGCCTACCCTCAGCCTCTGGCCAATCAGCAGCCTAACCAGCCACAGCAGCCATCACCCCTGCCCAATCAGCCACCACAGCAGACCCCTCTGTCCAATCAACCACAGCAGCAGCCACCAACTAGCCTGCCATCCTATGGAGGCTATGCATCCTATCCTCAGCAACAGCAACAGAGACACTGTAAGTCCGCCCATCTCTCAACACTTGCTTCTCCACCGCCCCTTGTGAAAGAACATCCACTATAAGAGCTAACTACATAATCCTTTAACAGCATCAAACGACCCAAGATTTAGAACAGGCCATCTCAAGCCATTGAAGATAGAAAATAACAACAAAATCTACCCCACTTGCCCAAAATGTAGTTTGGCACCTGCAGCTCCAGAACACATTTTGGCTTGCATTAGATGTACTAAACAGGACCTTTGGGAGAGGTCGCTGCTTATCATAAAACAGCTAGAGGAGCATGTACTCATGGAATTCGTGTAATCTTTACACAAGGGGATAAGAAACAACAAACAACAACATAATCCTTTATGTGGAGTGGGGACGAAGAAGAGTGAACTAAATAATTGACATTGGCTCACCAACCTGCCACCAAATAAAATGAACTGGCCAATGGAGATATCACCAGAACACTGGATTAGAGACCATTTCTAACACTTTTGTAGAGCTTTGCGTCTCTTCTCTCTTTTAGGAGCTTGTAAAACTATCCTTGTCTTATCCCCATATTACCATCTCTCAGAACTATGGTGCACTAACCTGCCATGTTGATGGGCTAATGTTCTAGTGATGCACATTGACTGTGCTTTTTTAAAAGTGCTTTATAAAAAAGTCTCTCCTAAATCTCATTTAATTATGAGGACTCCTTTTTTCTCCCAGTTTTTTTTTTGTTGTTTCTTATCCACTTGTGTAAAGTTTACGCAAATAAGTTCATGCTCCTCAAGCTGTTTGATGATAAGCAGTGGCCTCTCCCAAAGGTCCAGTTTAGTGCATCTAATACAAGCCAAAATGTGTTCTGGAGCTGCAGGTGCCAAGCTACAGTTTGGAAGTGGGGTAGATTTTGTTGTTATTTTCTATATTCAATGGCTTGAGATGGTCAGTTCTAAAACTTGTTAGTGTTGTTTGATGCTGTCCGAGGTTCACTCCTGGGTCCACTCCACTGTACACAGCTGTACAACTGTACAGTTATAGACCTAAAGGTCTGGGAGGCCATCTGTTTCTAGGATGTACCAGTTGTGCTTTGGTGGAGGATCCTCCAGTTCTTATTTATTTTTGTTACGTCTACTGTCTCTATTTATTTAAAAGTGAAGTTTATTATTCTGCGGCAAGGGTTCTCTTGTGTTGTTTCTTATCCCCTTGTGTAAAGATTACACAAATTCCATGAGTTCATGATCTCATGGAATGGTGTATAGGGGTGCAACTTTCATTGATCATGTCACTATGATCCAGGCATACTTTGATGAAAGTCTGACTTTGCCTATATTTTGAGGCCTTTCCTAACTTGGAAGTAGACGCCTTTGCTGCAGACTCTTATCATGAGTACAGATGCAGCTCCTCTGTATCCCTGGAGAGGGACCCTTGCTGAGGTCTATCAACTGGGTTAGTTAAACTCAGGATTTTTAAAGAGGTCTTTCTCTTCTTTCTAACAATACTGCTGTTGGTCTGTGACTGCTTATTCTTCAGTTATTCTGCTTGTTTCACAGCTGGCCTTTATATCAGAAGGTCATTCCCCTATCTGCCACCTGGGGACATGCCCTGTAGCAGTCAGCTCTGCCAAGGGGGTTTCTCTTGTAACATTTTGTGCTTCAGTTTTAGATGTTGTTGTTTTTTATCCCCTTGTGTAAAGATTACACGAATTCCATGAGTTGATGCTCCTTAAGCCGTTATTTATTCAGTTTTAGTGGTTTCTCCAGATGTGTAATGGGTATGTGTGTATCAGACTCCCCAGTACCTCCATCTGGCTATCCCTCAGCCCCCGGCCAGTACGGCGGCCCTCAGCAACCTCAGCCACCTCAGCCACAACAACAACAGCAGCAAGGTCCTTATCAGCATGGACCACCGCCCCCAGGCCAACAACAACCTCCTCAGGGGGCTTCCCCTGCCTCCCCCTACATGGTGGCCACAAGGTGAGATTGTGGAACATCCCCTTTTCTAACAAACCTAGACATTGATAAGGCACAATTTGGATTATAGATTATAAACACTAGGTAATAAGACCAAATCCAAATAAATAAATAGTGTGTGACGTTTCTTCAACAGTGTTGTTACCATCTTCAGACAAAAGTACTGAATGGTACTGAAGTCTTGAGTACTGAAATACAGTGGTACCTCGACATATGAGTTTAATTCGTTCCGCGACCTTGCTCGTATCTTGAATTACTCGTATCTCGAAGCAAATTTCCCCATACAAAACAATTGGACTACCATTAATCCGTTCCAACCTCCAAAATGTCACCCCAGTTATTTTTGTTACGTGGTTTTAAATAATAAAAACATATTTATAAATAGCAAATATTTATTGCATAAAAACAAAAAAAGAGAATGTAAAGAAATAAATTAGATATCCTCACTCGTCTTTGCCTTTTTCGGTACATTTTTCTCGCTTTCACCTGTAGGCCGTTTAGAAAAAACACGTCCAAGGAGGTTTGTTTCTTCCTCCCTCTCAGAATGTTCCGGAAATGAGTTAGGCAAGTGTCATTAAAAAGGTCAGATGCACGACCTGTTGCAACTTTTTCTGGGTGTTTTTTTTTTCCACGAACTGTGAAACTCTCTCCCACATTCTAAGATCTCCTTTATCTCACTTGTAGAAATTTCACGTTTTAATTCAATACTCATCATCTTTTTCTTAGCACTTGACTTTTTACAAACTTTCTTCCGATCCATGGTTATAAAAATAAATGAACTAAAACTGAAAATGTAAACGCAACACAAAACGTGAACACAAAGCACAACTTATCACAGCGGAAGCACGCTGCTAACTGATCGTGATGGCGCGACTGCGTGTTACTACCGAACCGAACTCGTATCTCGAATTTCGCTCGTAACTAAAAGCAAAAAATCACTTGCTCGTCGGCTCGTATCTCGAAAAACTCGTATGTTGGGGCGCTCGTATGTCGAGGTACCACTGTACCTAAAAGTACCATTCAGTACTTTTACCTGAAGATGGTAACAACGCTGTTACAGAAACGTCACACACTATTTATTTGGATTTGGTCTTATTACCTTGTGTTTAAAACCTAGACATTCCTTTCTTCTTCTTTATCTCATAGATGACCCCTGATTCAGGGATACAGGATGTGTTGTTGTTGTTGTTTCTTATCCCCTTGTGTAAAGATTACACGAATTCCATGAGCTGATCTCATGGAATGGGGTGTAGGGGTGCAGCTTTCGTTGATCATGGCACCATGATCCAGGCACACTTTGGTGAAAGTCTGACTTTGCCTGTAGTTTGAGGCCGTTCCTAACATGGAAGCAGACGCCTTTGCTGCCGACTCTAACATGAGTACAGACGCAGCTCCTCCGTATCCCTGGAGTGGGACCCTTGCTGAGGTCTATCAACTGGGTCAGTTGAAGTCAGGATTTTTAAAGAGGTCTACTCCTCTTCTAACAATGCTGCTGTTGGTCCGCGACTGCTTATTCGTCAGAGTTATTCTGCTTGTTTCGCAGCTGGCCTTCATATCTGAAGGTCGTTCCCCTATCCGCCACCTGGGGATGCGCCCTATAGCAGTCAGCTCTGCCAAGGGGGATACAGGATGTACTCCATGTTAGGAGAGGCTGGCTGTACATGGTGTCTTATGTGTGTATGTTTAATTGAGCCTAAGGGTTCAGTGGAAGGGTGGATCTAAACCATTGGTTTTAGACCGCTACAACCCGGGACCTGGGATGGATGGAATCCTGTACATTAGGCACTTTTTTTTCTAAAGTAATTTATAATACAATATAATGCGGCTTATGATTGTAGAACGACATTATGTTGTATTATAAATTACTTTATATAATATTTACGAATGGAGAAATATGTCCAGGGTAGCATTGTGGACATGGCATCTGCCTGGTAAACGGAACACTGTGGGTTCCCTTCCTAATCCCTGGATACTTTATTTTTACCGTTTATCATTACTCTTCACAATTTATCCTTTCATACTTCATCCCTAAGGTTAGAAATAGTCGTTGTTTCTCCTTAAAATAAAAATTTCGATTTTTCATTCAAAAGAAACACATGCGGGATAATTTCAAATGTCGTTCTACAACTTTTTTTTTCTAATTAAAAAAAAAAAAAATTTTTTTTTCAATGGCCTCTTTATTTCTGTAAAAGTCCAACCCCCCCCCCCCCCCCCCACCAACAAGTAACCAAGATGGGGCTCTGACACATTTGTAAATGTAAAAATCGAACTGCTTTTCATGTGTGTAGACATGTGGTGTACTTACAGTATAGGCAGTCTTCTACCCACCATGATTATCATGGCCTGTACCAGGGATAATATTACGTGTATTAGAGGGATCATAATAATTCCATTTTTGAAGATAAAATTGCTATAAAGTATAAAATAGAATAGAAACAGTAGCAACATGTTTCTTTATTTGTGTAAATACATCTGATGTCTGTAGAAGGATTATAAAGATCTGAAAACCTGTACTTTACATGAATAAAGAAACACATTTTTTATATTCTTATTTTATAATAAGAGGGGGACTGTGGAAGGCTGGTTAAACTGTTTGGTTTTCGACCACTATGACCCGGGTTCGATTCCCGCATTGGACACTTTTTTTCTTAAAAAAAAAAAAAAATGCTCCAATGGCCCCCGATTCTTGCAAAAGTCCAACCCTACCAGCGAGTGCAAGTAACCAAACGGGGCTCTGGCATATTTGTAAGTTCAAAGTTGAACTGCTTTTCACATGTGTAGACATGGGGTAGACTTACAGTAAAAGCAGTCGCTATAACTACCCACCATGATTATCATGGCCTGTACCACATTTTCTAGGGATAAGAAAATAATATTGTAGCAAAGTATTTATTATATTACTCTGGAAACTTCCCTCATTGATTCTCTTATATTCTACTAGCCGGATGACCCGGGCAACGCCCGTGTTTTACCCGATTGAATGTTTTTATTCAAATACTATTTGTTACAATTATAAATTGTGGTCATGGATGTCACTCTTGTGAAACGTCCCGCTCCAAACTTTACATGTACATTAGGTCAGCTGGTATTACCCCTCATTTTCACCGCTAGAGGCGCGAGCGAATTGACTTTTTGTAAATATACATAATTATAAAGATAGAAGCTTCTATAGAAGATAATGATCATAATGATGATGCGCGCGCATCCGTGACAGCGGCCGATGAGGAATTGAGGAAAGACTGTCATGACTATATATGTTGATAATAATAATAATAATAATAATATAATAATAATTATTATTATTATCATTAGATAATGATAATGATCATAATGATGATGCGCGCACATCCGTGACAGAGATGAGGAATTGAGGAGGAAAGACGGTCGTGACTATATATGTTGATTATTAATGTTCATTTGTTCTTGCCTTAAATAAATTGCTGTGTCATCCTGAGGTTTGTCTTTTCTTTATTTTCTACAATAATAATAAATGAGATGAATGTTGTTTTCCAGCAAGCCACCAATGACAGGTTCCCCATACCCAGGACCCTACGGAGCAGGTCCCGGAGCCCAGAATGCTCCTCCTCAGCCCACTTCCCAAACAGGTCCAGCCTATCCGAGCCCTCAACAACCTCAGCAGCCATATGGGGGAGGAGCTCCTAATGCTGCTATGGCCCCGCCTCCAGCAGCAGGCTCCGCCTCTTCCGCACCACCAGGAGCCAATCCCTACTCTCGCAATTTCTCCCGCCCCTATCAACCCGGCTACCAATAGATTCAACACCTTCCTATCGTGTAAATAAGTCTTTATTTTTTTTGTGCTGCTGATCCCAGCTATACCAAATATGGCCTCCACGCTTTGTTTTTGTTTTGTTTTATTGTAAACAAACAACACTCTAACCCCCTTCCCCCCCATTTCTTTAGTTCCAAATGACATCCCATTTTTTTTTTAAGGCTTTTTTTTTTAAAGAAAATATTTATATACTTGCTATCTAAAAAGCTTTATATATATATATTAAAGACTCCTTTTTCATTGATTATTCTTTATAAATCTTGCACCATTTTTTTTTTACATTTATCAATTTGAAAAAAAAGACACTATATCCTACAGATTCACTTCATGTTATTTTTCTTCCTTTATTATTATTATTATAAGCAAAACAGGCAACATTTAGTTATTGATTGGTAAATAAAAAATGTTTTATAATCAATTTTTGGGTCTTTTTTTTTCATCTTTTTTGACCGCAATAAATAATAATTTAGATTATAGATTAGAAATGCAAGGTAATAAATTAATACAAAGCAATAACATACCTGTCAATGGCTGGAGCTCTTGGCCTACCTCAAGCTAGAGAATCTACCACCCAACTAGACGAAAGAAATCTCCTCTGTACCATCAAAACACAATGCCTGCTGGAATGGAAATCTGATGCTGCACATGACTGGTACAGAGCAGGAGGGACAAGCACCGGTTCTGTCCTCCCAAGAGAACAACTGTCTTTGATTTCCTTCCAGACTTAAGTCTGGTCATCTACGGACAATGACTTTCCAGAATGGTTGCAGGGTTTTCCCACTATGTACTAAGTGCAACTCTCAGCCTGCAACACCAAAACACATTATTGACTGTATTGACTCAGCCATTGATGAGCTCTACTCTTCCCCGGTAGACACCAAAAGTCTCAAGCGTTCAAGCTTGATACCCTGATATGATTGAGTGGAGATAAGAAAGAAGTAGACACATCCCCAGCAGACACCAAAAACAAGCTCTACAAGCTTGATACCCTGATATGATTGAGTGGAGATAAGAAAGAAGAAGACACATCCCCAGCAGACACCATCAACAAGTTCTACAGACTTGATACCTCAGTGTGATTGAGTGGAGATAAGAAAGAAGAAGACATATCCCCAGCAGACACCATCAACAAGCTCTACAGGCTTGATACCTCAGTGTGATTGAGTGGAGATAAGAAAGAAGAAGACATATCCCCAGCAGACACCATCAACAAGCTCTACAGGCTTGATACCTCAGTGTGATTGAGTGGAGATAAGAAAGAAGAAGACATATCCCCAGCAGACACCATCAACAAGTTCTACAGACTTGATACCTCAGTGTGATTGAGTGGAGATAAGAAAGAAGAAGACACATCCCCAGCAGACACCATCAACAAGTTCTACAGACTTGATACCTCAGTGTGATTGAGTGGAGATAAGAAAGAAGAAGACATATCCCCAGCAGACACCATCAACAAGCTCTACAGGCTTGATACCTCAGTGTGATTGAGTGGAGATAAGAAAGAAGAAGACATATCCCCAGCAGACACCATCAACAAGCTCTACAGGCTTGATACCTTAGTGTGATTGAGTGGAGATAAGAAAGAAGAAGACATATCCCCAGCAGACACCATCAACAAGCTCTACAGGCTTGATACCTTAGTGTGATTGAGTGGAGATAAGAAAGAAGACACATCCCCAGCAGACACCATCAACAAGCTCTACAGACTTGATACCTCAGTGTGATTGAGTGGAGATAAGAAAGAAGAAGACATCCCCAGCAGACACCATCAACAAGCTCTACAAGCTTGATACCCTAATATGATTGAGTGGAGATAAGAAAGAAGAAGACACATCCCCAGCAGACACCATCTACAAGCTTGATACCCTAATATGATTGAGTGGAGATAAGAAAGAAGAAGACATACCATCTATTTATAACAAATGAAAATATTATTACATGAATGTTTCTTTCACAAATAAATCAAACTTCTACTATCCTTACTGCGATGAAAAAATATTGGGAGAGCTTGGCTTATCAGTGGTGAACCCTCCCAGTGGTTTGTCAATTTAATCTACCAGACCGCTTCTTTAGAGCTCTAATACTGTATTGGATCATGTTGTTGTTGTTGTTGTTTCTTATCCCCTTGTGTAAAGCTTACACGAATTCCATGTGATCTCATGGAATGGGGTATAGGGGTGCAGCTTTCGTTGATCATGGCACCATGATCCAGGCACACTTTGGTGAAAGTCTGACTTTGCCTGTAGTTTGAGGCCGTTCCTAACATGGAAGCAGACGCCTTTGCTGCCGACTCTAACATGAGTACAGACACAGCTCCTCCGTATCCCTGGAGTGGGACCCTTGCTGAGGTCCATCAACCCGGGTCAGTTGAAGTCAGGATTTTTAAAGAGGTCTACTCCTCTTCTAACAATGCTGCTGTTGGTCCGCGACTGCTTATTTGTCAGAGTTATTCTGCTTGTTTCGCAGCTGGCCTTCATATCTGAAGGTCGTTCCCCTATCCGCCACCTGGGGACGCGCCCTATAGCAGTCAGCTCTGCCAAGGGGTATTGGATCATTCTGTTTATATATGTTACACTGAAAGGTGAGAAAAAGGTAATAAGACCAAATCCAAATAAATAGTGTGTGACGTTTCGGTAACAGCGTTGTTACCATCTTCAGACAAAAGTACTGAAATTTTATCACAGCATGCTTTGTTCCTGTTACCCTGTGTTTATAATTTACATTCAGTACTTTTGTCTGAAGATGGTAACAACGCTGTTACTGAAACGTCACACACTTTATTTATTTGGATTTGGTCTTATTACCTTGTGTTTATAATCTACATTCAGTACTTTTGTCTGAAGATGGTAACAACGCTGTTACCGAAACGTCACACACTATTTATTTATTTAGATTTGGTCTTATTACCTTGTGTTTATAATCTATAATCCAAATTGTGCCTTATCTTATCCCCTTGTGTAAAGGTTACACAAATTCCATGAGTTCATGTTCCTCGAGCTGTTTTATGATGAGCAGCGGCCTCTCCCAATAATGTTTAGTTTTGGTCTTATTGCCATGTGTTTCTAATTTATGCTATCTATCTTTGCTATTCCAAGAATTTGGTGAGAGCCCACTGATCACTCAAATAACTAAATGCTCCAATGGCCCCCAATTCTTGCAAAAGTCCAACCCCACCAGCGAGTGCAAGTAACCAAACGAGGCTCTGGCAGATTTGTAAGTGCAAAGTCGAACTGCTTTTCACATGTGTAAACATGTGGTGCGCTTACAGTAAAAGCAGTCGCTAACTACCCACCATGATTATCATGGCTTTGAGATAAGAAAGAAGAAGAAGACTCAAATAACTGTTACTTGTGAATGGTGGACATTTTTAAGCACTGAAGAGGCAAGAATGCAACTGCTATCATTTATCCAGGTATATCTTCATCCATTGCTCCCGTTTCTCACAGTCCTGAGTATCCAACACTTAATCCGCCAAAGAAATTCTCCTTCAGTTTTCTAGATCTAAGAGCAGTTTTCAGCAAGCCAAAAGTACAAAAATCCAGAGGGAGACTCTATATCAGCGAGTCTCAAAGCTGGTCCCTATTCACAGATGCGATATTATTACGGCCCTGCGTGGGAGCTTTTGCCTGCTGTGTTTCCGCCCTGGGTCCACGCCTCCTTAGCTGACCTGGAGGCTCCAGGCTCCCCCGGGGTCGCCATATTGACTATGGGCCTATTGGACATCCGTCAACATAGGTAGCCAGAAGAGAGGACTCCCCGTCTCAAGCCATCCACCAACCCCGGCCTCCAAGTAACTAGATTACAGGAGCACGCCACGGCTCCCAGAGGGAGACTATAGGTCTGGAGATTTTGCAGGGATATGCTTAAAAGGAATATATGAAATGCTGGTGTCATCCATCTTTTCGTCCAGGTATTGATGTTTTGAACGTGATGTATGACTCGTGGCTTTATCCTGGTGCAGCCACACGGATCTTGAGTCACTTGGATATAAAAACGGGACCTCATTGTCGAATAATGGGTCTAAGACAAGTCTTTGGTAGATTTGTTAATTTATATTGACATTTGGGTCCACCTTCTTCATAGGAAGCTTCCCATTGTAGCAGAAACCTGCAACGATCATGAAGCCCTTTGAGAAACTTTCCTTGAATTGCTTGACCCAGTTCTGAAAGGTGTTTATTTGAGAGTTAGCAGAGTAAATGGCACAGGGTTGGTTGCTATCATTGAGGTAAACCCATGTCCAGTGTAACAACATTCTTCCATTTTTCACCTGCCAGGTATTTTCATAAAGGGTCCTGCTGCGGGTCTTTCGTTCCCCAATATGGTGCGGCTTGAGGACATGAACCTTTGCCTTTTTACGTATTTTTAAGCCGATTTTTTCCTAATAATACAGTTAACGGTAGAAAGTGGTACGTTGGTTATTTTGGAAATGTTCCTTTGAGAAGGTGGATTCTCTCTGACAACCATTTCCTTTCTTTCGGTTGGAGTTAAAGGTTTCTTCAGGCACCTTTTTTCAGAGAAAAATTTTCACTTAATTTCAAAAATTTCTTTATTTTTCTATACTATGTGACTGATTGTGAACTTAGTATTATCAATACGTATTATTTTCTTTAATAATTTTTATAATTTGGGGTAAACGAGTATTTCTCCTCGGAAAGTCTGAAAACGTAACCTTTTACAAAATCACTTATAATTTTAGGCATTTCGAAAATTGAAAAATAGTTCTTTGATGAAATATAAATCAATGTTTGTTCTTTAGAATAAATATAACATCACGCGAAAATCATGCGCTTCTTTGACAAGCTACAGCATTGCAAAATCCAAAGTTATCAACTTTAAAAATGTAAAATATAAAAGGAGTTGTGATTAGCAATTCCAAGGTTTTCAAAAATGAGGATTAAAGGCAGAGATATTTTTTACATATACAGTTAAACCTGTCTATAGCGCCCCCCCCTTGGCACTCACCAAAACAGGATGCTATAGAGAGGGGGTGCTATAGACAGGTCACTTTTAATGTAAATCACATCGTACTATGTATTTAAAATCGGGCGCTATTTAGAGGGGGCGCTATAGACAGGTTTAACTGTACATGATGTTTTTTTCTTATCTCCACTCAATCATATTAGGGTATCAAGCTTGTTTGACAACCATCATGACTGGGTGAAATAAAATGCGTCTGCCTTTGTCATTAAGACTGGAAGCACTCAGTAGCAGGCCGACTTAGCTCCAAAAGAAATGGCCGCCTCTGACATGAGGAACATGAGCAGCCGCTCCTAACATGGAGTACAGGCTCATCCTGTATCCCTGGATCAGAAGCCCTTACAGGGTACTATCAGTTGGGCCAGCTGAGCCCAGGTTTTTTAGTGAGCTTGTTACTGCTATCTCCCCCCCCCCCCTCCTTTTTCATCCGGGCTTGGGACAGGCAAAGGCAGAGTTATATGATGTTTTAATTTCAATGATACTAATAATTTTTAGTTTTATAAAACTCTACAAGCTTTCAGGAAACCCGTTGTATATAAAGTAAAACAAATATGCATGATCGTAATGATTGAGGCTGTCTGGCTGGCATTCATAGCTCTTAAAATTAAAGATGTTTGTCGAAAGTCGAGATAATAAAAAGATTTACTGGCCGAAGTATCTTAAAATTTAAGAAATATGCATGAGTATTAAATGAAAGTTAAACCTGACCTAGCCCTGTGGAGCCAGCAAGCTATCAAAGGAGAAGAGTTCTTAAGTTCATATTGTCTGTAGACAGGGTTAAAGTATGGGGTCATCACCTGCCCAACGTTCTTGTCCCTTTATTAGGTACCGGTCAAAAGGAGAAACCTAGTTTATGATATTTGTAATAATGAATAATATGTGAAAAAAAACAATAGAAAAAAATAAAAGATAAGTAGGTCAGGTGTTGATATTAAAAATAAAGAAGGCATCTCCTGACCACGAGCACATGTGATCGTGGTCAGGAGATGCCTTCTTTATTTTTAATGAATAATATGTAAAGATTATTCACATATTAAACAAAATGTTAACATGGGATTTAATCCCGGTTCATGGCTGTCAGGAATCAAGTGGAACTCCGCCTTTGCCGTCCCAAGCCCGGATGAAAAAGGAGGAGGGGGAACAGTAACAAGCTCACTAAAAAAACCTGGGCTCAGCTGGCCCGGCTGATAGTACCCTGTAAGGGCTCCTAATCCAGGGATACAGGATGAGTCTGTACTCCATGTTAGGAGCGGCTGCACATGGCGTCTGTTCCTCATGTCAGAGGGCGGCCATTTCTTTTGGAGCTAAGTCGGCCTGCCACTGAGTAGTGCTCCCAGTCTTAATGACAAAGGCAGACGCATTCTACATTACCCAGATATGATTGAGTGGATATAAGAAAGAAGAAGAAGAGAGGAATCGAGTGTATTACTCACTCGTCCACCGACTCACCAGCGTGGAAAGGCTGAGGAACACAATTCCATTGATGTCCCAACATAGATATGCGAGGACTCTAGTAGCTTCTGCTGCAATCCTGAATCTTTCACGATTCTTCTTTATCATTGTTTCTCTCCCTCTTTCTCTCTGTGTTTGGGTAGTTGGTGTTTGACACTGCAGGAAGCTGGGTCTCTCCCTCTCTGTGTGTCTGGGCTTTAACTAATTCTCTCTCTCGACCTGCCCACTCTGTGGGAAAGAACTCTCGCAGTCCATCAGTGGCGGAGTCTCTCGCGGTGGGCGCCATCAATGACGACTTTGTATACACAGTTAAACCTGTCTATAGCGCCCCCTTTTGGGACTCACCAACATAGGGTGCTATAGACAGGTCACTCTTAATGTAAATCTTATCGTACTACATATGTAAAATCGGGCGCTATAGAGAGGGAGGCGCTATTTAGAAGGGGCGCTATAGACAGGTTTAACTGTATTTTTATATATGTGAAAAAAACAAAAAATATAAAAAGGTTCAGGCGTTGATATTAAAAACAAAAGAGGCATATCCTGACCACCCTTTTTATATTTTAATCGTTTTTTTTCGCATGAAAAGCGTATTTACGCAAACTTGGCCTTAAATACCCATTTCTTGATTTCTCAGGAAGCCTCTGGGATCAAATATTGGCCGTAGAGGTACAGTCTGCACCACGCTGACGAGCTTCAATAGCGCGAAACGTGTTCGTGGATGGCTTTTCTTGATTTATCAAGAAATTAGGTTGGCCAAATATCACGGAGCAAGTTAAATAAACGTTTAGTGTATTTTTGCTCCACTAGATGGCGCTCTGCCATCTAGAAAAGCTCATGTGAGCCTGGTCAGGATATGTCTCTTTTGTTTTTAATATTTATTAATATGTATATTTATCAATTATTCTTATATTTATACATATACTAGCGGATGTACCCGGCTTCGCCCGTGTTTTACCCGAGTAAAGGTTTGTCTAACGAATCTCTCGATAAAGTGAACATTTTTTCCCGGTCCCTTGAAAAATACTCGATAAGTTGAATAAAATCAATATTAATCGGTACCCGAGTAAAGGTCTGTCTAACGAACATTTGTTAAAACAATTCTCTATAAACTTATAAAAAGAAATAAATATATTTTGATAATTTGAAACTGATAAAGTGATCATTTTTTCCCGGTCCCTGTGTGCCGTGTCATTCTAAATTTTGTCTTTCCTAATTTTCTACATTACAAAATCATCGTTTTATCTAGTGAACATTTTTTCCCGGTCCCTTGAAAAATACTCGATAAGGTTGAATAAATTCATGGTCGTTTATGGAAGATGGACAAAGTTCCCGGAGGTCATCTTGGGCAAGCTCCCGCGAGGCTTTTTTTCTTGTCTACTTGGCATAGCTGTGTCACCAACTCTGCCCTGATTGGTCGGTGGGTACTTGGACTGTCGGCCGGCGGCCGGGCGAATCCATTCTCTCACGGGGTGGGGCAGATCCAAGGTCATCAGGAGCAGCAAACTTAAGCCTATCTCCGTCTCAATGGCGGCGCTGCTTGCGAGTTAAAGCTACAAATCTGCAAATAACTCTAAGGATATTAAAGATATTCAAGATATTATTTTTCGTAAACCTTTCCGGGGATATGCCTAATAATATCCCAAAATTTCACGGCGATTGGATGTACGGTTTTTGAATCTATAGAGTACACACAGACCACAGACAAACAGACAAACAGACAGACAGACAGACAGACATTCAATTTTATATATATAGATTTATCATTATATAATCTTATTTATTCATATTTATCCACGCTGACGAGTGCCAACAGCGCGAAACGGATTCGTGGATGGCTTTTCTTGATTTATCAAGAAATTGGGTTGGCCAAATATCAGGGAACAGGCTAAATCAATGATTAGTTGATTTCTGTTTCACTAGATGGCGCTCTGCCATCTAAAAAGCACATGTGCTCGTGGTCAGGATATGCTTCCTTTATTATTTATAATATTTATATTTATTCTGTATTTAACCTTATATAATCTTATATGGACAATGTAATAAATCAGTTTCAATCTCAATCTCTCTCATCGGTGTCGGCCTCCATCCCGAGGCAATGAAGTTGACCAGTGTGACGAAGGCTACCATATGCAAGTACCATCTTGGTCTTAAGTTAGGTAACACCAGCCATCACATCGACCTGCCCACTCTGTGAACTCTCGCAGTCCATCGGTGGCGGAGTCTTTGCCCGCGGTGGGCGCCACCAATGAATTCCTTTAAAAAATTGAATTATTTTTGATGCGTATGGTTCCTTTTAAAATAAATCAATTTTCTACTGCCCTTACTGCAATAATAAAATAATGGGAGGGCCTGGCTCATCAGTGGTCAACCCTCCCAGCGGTTTTGTCAGTTTAAGAGTTCATCAATGATGAGCCAGGCCCTCCCATTATTTTTATCATTACAGTAAGAACAATGGAAAATAGATTTACAGTTAAACCTGTCTATAGCGCCCCCTCTTGGGACTCACCAAAATAGGGTGCTATAGAGAGGGGGTGTTATAGACAGGTCACTTTTAATGTAAATATCGCATCGTACTACGTATTTAAAATCGGGCGCTATAGAGAGGGAGGCGTTATTTAGAGGGGGCGCTATAGACAGGATCAACTGTATATTGATAAAATATATAAATAAATTTACCTAACTCAGATTTCTATATTACAAATAACATATTTACATATCTGTTTTCCGACAATACCTATATCAGCCGGGAATTTAGATTTTATGGATACAGGTCAGTATTGTCATGGAGTTCTTTTTTATTCTTAGCTTTTCTCAAAAGCTCATATTAAAATATACAGTTATCAGCGTCATAATCAATTCTTTCTTAATCAATTCTGTCACCGTTTGCTTTTGTGAATGGAATAAATACCCAAATATGGCCATTTCTCATAACCATCGGTGGTTCAGTGGTAGAATGCTCGCCTGCCACGCGGGCGGCCCGGGTTCGATTCCCGGCCGATGCATTTTTATTTTTTTTTTTACAATTTTTAAAACTCATTTATATATTATACATATGTACAAGAATGACATCCACGGCGCCAATTTATAATTGTAACGAATAGTATTTGAATAAAAGCATTTAATCGGGTAAAACCCGGGCGTTGCCCGGGTCATTCGGCTAGCATAATATACTAAAGAGACAAAGGTCACCTCTATCGTCAAAATAGACGTCAAAACTAGACACCATCTATTGACCATCGCCGCAAACTAGCGGTCTCGGGTCGGTGACAAAGCCACAACACCAGCTTTCATGGAATAAAGTCCGCCCTAGGCTGACGAGGGCCATTAGCCCGAAATCATGGTCTCTAGGTGGACGCTTTTCAGTTTGCCAAAGCTTTAACCGACCCGAGGCCGCTAGTTTGTGGCGACGGTCAATAGATAGCGTCTAGTTTTGACGTCTATTTTGACGGGAGAGGCGACCTTTGTCTCTTTAGATCAATATCCTCCCGGAAAAATTTTACATCTATAAAAAATATACTAAATCTTTAAAAAATTGAATATTTTTTTTATATAAAAGAGAATTGTTATTTATTTATTTCAATTTAAAAAGCTATGTCCCCCTAGGGATACTTGCGCTGTCATACAGTATGCCTTTACATTTGTCTATACATATATATACAATAATTTTAGGCCATGAATAGAATAGTCATATGATATTAACAATGAGAAAGTAAGAAAAAAAAAAAAAAAAAAAAAAGAACTGTGTACAAAAGAAAGAAGTTTATGCAAATTATTACAAACATCAAATAAAAATGAGAAAAAAATAGCGATATTTTGGGTTAATTTTTTACTATTATAGCAGACCCATACTCAGTGATAGTATATTGTTAAGAAGAGATTTTGAAAGTACATTATATTTTATTAAATTTTGACCATTTCTTTTTAAATTTGCTTAATTTAATTTTCATATTTGCGTTTGATTACTTTAGTTAATTTTTTTTACATAGATGTCATCTTATTCATTATAAATACTATCTTCATAATCTTAGTAGTCTTCTGCTTGTTCAGTGGACAGTTGTCACCTGTCAAATTTTGTCGTCTCCATGTTTCCTCGTGCCACTTCAGAACGTAAGTACATTTTGATATTCTAAAAATATCTTTATTCATATCTCAGTTTGAATATTTCCTTTTTCAACTATAGGTTTTAAACTTTTAATTAGACAATTTAAATTTATATTTAGACATTTTTCATTTTAATTTAGACACTTTCATTTTTAATTAGACATTTTTCATTTTAATTTAGACATTTTTCATTTTAATTTTGACACTTTCATTTTTATTTAGACATTTTCAATTTTAATTTAGACACTTTAAATTAAACTAAATTAAAATGAAAAATGTCTAAATTAAAATGAAAAATGTCTAAATTAAAATGAAAAATGTCAAATTAAAAAGTTAAAAACCTATATATCAATTTAAACAAAAGACAAATATATAAATTTTAACTCATTTTGCAGATTTATTTTGAATTTTATATATAAAAACTATTAAATTCCATTGGAACGCTTTTATTTTAGACATTAACACTGTTTAGCATTGTTGGAATAATTCTCTAATATCTTAGCATATTTTCATTCTTAAAATATTCTTTAAAACTTTCTTCAATCTGTAAATTGTTTTCATAGAATACACACAATACTTTACAATTTGATTTAACTAAATTTGCATACCAACTCTTTGTACATATTTCAATTGGGTTTATATTTTTTCTTTTTTCATCCAACAAAAAAAAAAAAAAAGTCGGTGGACGAGTAGGTAATACCCTCGATTCCTGACAGTCATGAACCAGGATCGTACTTTAATGTAAATTATTATATAATAATTACTTTATGTATTATTTACGAACGGAAAAAATATGTCCAGGGTAGCCTAGTGGACATGGCATCTGCCCGGTAAGCGGAACATTGTGGGTTCGATTCCCATCCCTGGACACTTTTATTTTTCCGTTTATCATTGCTCTTCACAATTCATCCTTTCATACCTCATCTTTAAGGTTAGAAATAATCGTTATTTCTCCTTTAAATAAATTTTGATTTTTCGCTGAAAAGAAACACATGCGGGATAATTTTTAAATGTCGTTTTAAAATCACAAGCCGCATTATATTTTATTTTGTTTAATATTCACATATAACTTTCAAATTATATAAAAAAAAAAGTGCTCAATGTGGGAATCTATCCCGGGTCGTAGCGGTCAAAAACCAACGGTTTTTAATAAAAAATTGTAGCCTAATTTTTAAAAATTGTAATTATACATAATTTATTTATTAATAACGAACCACTGGTCGCCATACATAAGTCGTAAGTTTTGATAATATTATACCTACATACATAACGTATGTATAAACGATAAGGAAGAGTAAGGAGAAAAGATTTTTATTCAATTAAACTTGTGACAAGCTTTCGGGCAGTCACGCCCTTCAACAGGTAATAAAAAAAAACAATTGACTATTAAAATAGGAAACAAACTGAGCTTTAAACAAAAATGATACAAATGATAAAAATTGTTTCCTATTTTAATAGTCAATTGTTTTTTTTTTATTACCTGTTGAAGGGCGTGACTGCCCGAAAGCTTGTCACAAGTTTAATTGAATAAAAATCTTTTCTCCTTACTCTTCCTTATCGTTTATACAATCTATGGAGAAAGTTTTCAAGTAATTTTACATAACGTATGTACATCGCCATAAGTATTGTGTGCCTTAAAGTTTAAAGAAAATATTCTTTCGGAGTACTAGAATTTTTTTTTTTTTTAAGTTACGTTCAATAATTTGTGCAGTTATTCTGTGTCTGGTAAGTTAAAAAATATTAATTAAAAAAAAAAAAATTAAAATATTAATTAAAACGTTTTATTATTTTGTGTTAACGATTACTAATTTTTTTTCAGACCTTTGTATTCAATATGTCTTCATCAAAACCAAGTGGCAGTAAAACTAAACGAAAAATTGCTGACGAACATAGGAATTTTCAAGAAAAGTGGGAATTAGAGTATTTTTGCTCTGAAGTAAAAAATAAAATCATCTGCTTGATATGTAATAATGCTATTAGTGTACCAAAATTATATAACATTAAACGTCATTATGAACAACATAAATCAAAATATGATACCTACGAAGGTTTAATGAGACAAGAAAAGTTAAAAGAGTTCAAGTTGGGAATGAAAAAACAACAGTTTATGTTTACTAAAGTATCACAAGAGAGTGAAGCGGCGGTGCATGCAAGCTACGTTTTATCGGAGATGATAGCTAAACACTCAAAACCTTTTACTGAAGGTGATTTCATCAAGGAATGTTTAATTAAAGCTGAAGAAATTGTTTGCCCTGGAAGTGTGAAGACGTTTCAAGCAATATCTTTGTCTCGAAATACCGTTGTGGAAAGAGTTACTGATATGGCCAGAAATTTAAATGATCAGATAAAAGAAAAATCATCTTGTTTCGAAGCATTTTCCATTGCCTGTGATGAGAGTACGGACATTGGACATTCTTATTACTATTTTTTAAAATAAACCTACATAAATGTTACTATAAAAATTTAATTACTTGTTTTCTTTTTTGCGGTCCACATAATCTTATTACTTTTTTATTTGGCCCGTGTTAGGATTTGAGTTTGACATGCTTGGTTTAGACCATCCTTCCACCAACCCCAATGTCGAACATGATGCAGCAATATTTATATCTTCTACGTTAAAGTGCCAGTGTTCAAAGAAAATCTTACCTGACTTCATCTTGAGGTGAATTGATTGTTTTGATCATTTTGTACCTTCGAATGGGTATTTGGCCAATTCTGAAATTGTTAACAAATCCACGAATAGTTGATATTTATTCCGATAGATGGTGCAAGCCATCAGAAACTTTCAGTTGCATGATAAAGAGATGCCTTTTTCATAATTATTAATTTCTACAAAAGTTTTTAAATGAATTTCTTTTGTTGATTTTCTCTGTGGATCATATTTATATATGTTTTTTTTCCCTTTGGAATAATTGACATGTTTTTTTGAAGATGCCCCAAGGACCAACCTTTTCGGTCGTAGAGTAACACCTTGCATTCGCTGACGAGGACCAACAGCCGAAGCACGTACATGGTTAGCTTTTAATGATTAATCAAGAAACGGTATTTGGCCAATTCTGGAATAATTAAAAAATCAATGATTAGTTGATATTTATGCCGATAGATGGCGCAAGCCATCAGTAACATTTAGTTGCACGATAAGGAGATGCTTTTTCTCTTAATAATTCACATGTGACAAATCTTCTCTTTCTCGTGGTCAAATTTCCACAAATTCATATCACAGATAATTCCATAATATATTTTTTCCTTCCGATTATTATCTCTTCCTATCAATGCAACATAGCCTGGCTTGACCAGCACTTCTCCAACTACGATGAAGTTAAAAATGATCGATGAATGGATAGCGACCAAAAAGCCATCCTTTTTCCACAATGGGATCCGTCATTTGCCAGAAAGATGGGAAAAAGTAGTGGCTAGCGACAGACAATACTTTGAATATTGAATGTCTAACCAATTTTTCACAATAAAACTTCAATTTTCGAAAAAAAAAAAACTGCACGAAATTTATTTATACTTCTAATATCAATGAATATTAGCATTATTTTTCAATTTTTTGCAAGATATTTGGAAATATTAAATTCTCTTCCATCTTCTTGTTTCTAAATTGAGGAAATCTTCGATATTTCGAATTCTTCTTCTTTGTAAATTGTACGCGATACTTATGGGGGTACAATATTAGTAAGCGTCTTTTTAAAAAAATATTTTTCGGAATTCGAACTTTGCTAGAAACTATAATGAGCCATTGTTATATTATCAAATCTTTCTTGTATATTTAAAAAAAAATAATAAAAATACACACACACACACCTATTCTACTAAATTCAACAAAAAGCTTTATTAAGACCTTATGGCAGTGATTCTCAACCTTTTTTTTGTTGCGGCATTATTTTAAAGATTTGAAAATTTGGCGGCACAATTTTAGAATTTCGCGGCACACTTTTGCTAACTTGAATGCAAGAAAATTCAAATTATGTATCAATATTTCTATGCAAAATATAAGTAATATACATCTCTAACATTCAATTTGCTAATTTCGTTATTTTAAAAAGTAAAAAAATGAAAAAGAAAAAAAGAAAAACCAATACAAACGTGAACATAATCATATGACTAAAATTCGGCGGCACATTTTTAGAATTTCGCGGCACACAAAATTACCGCGGCACAGTGGTTGAGAATCACTGCCTTATGGTCTTATACAGATTCCCCGAGTAGAAGAGGATATATACAGGAATATAACAGTAATAGTAACAACAATCAGGAATAAACACAAGGTAATAAGACCATATCCAAATAAATAGTGTGTGACGTTTCGGTAACAGTATTGTTACCATCTTCAGACAAAAGTACTGAATGTAAATTCTGTAAATAGATTCAGTATTTTTGTCTGAAGATGGTAACAACGTTGTTAACGAAATGTCACACACTATTTATTTGGGTTTGGTCTTATTACCTTGTGTTTATAATCTATAATATAAATTGTGCCTTATCATTAATAATCAGCAATGTTATTTACAATGTATAAAATAAGGTGAAAGAAGAAAGAAAAGGCCTGGTATAAACTTGTATACAAGCAAACGAGAACAAGCAGTTCCTTTTCTTAAATAACAATAATTAGCAGTATCGACGAAATTTTAGATGAGTAAAAGTGAAAAAGGGATAATATAAAATGTATTATATATAATTATTATAAAATATATTATATGAATCATTTGGAAAATGTGACAAAGAACTTAGATGAATCAATTTGCCGACATCTTTTCGGCATACCAAATGTTTAGCTCTTAAAATTAAAGATACTTCGGCCAATAGACAATAAAAATATTTACTGCCCGAAGTTTCTTTTAGAAGAACTATGAATTCCGGCCAGGCAGCCTCTATCTTTACAATAACCAAATGTTTAAGTACAAATATTTCTTAAAATTAATGTGTTCTCTCCTTTTGCGGCAACACGTCCTATATTGAGACAGTTGTATCCACTGGGTAGAAGAAAGAAGAACAATTTGTCAACATCTTTTTGTAAGTACAGTTAGGTATATCAAATGTTTGTGTACAAATATTCCTTAAAATTGATGTGTTCTCTCCTATTGAGGCAGTGGTATCCACTGGGTAGAAAAAAGAGAAACAATTTGCCGACATCTTTTCGTTCATATCCGTCTATATCATACGTATCTATAATGGTTTCGAATTTTCATAACAGATGGCGCGCTAATGCATCATAATATAAATGTTCTAATAAAAGACTCAATTTGAAATTTTCGGAAGAGCGATTGCTCGAAACACATTATATATTTATAAATGTATGTATTTCTACTGTCCTTAAAGCTTATATCTATAGTTCATCTAAAATACCCATTCCAAGAGTCTAGCATCAGTATCACTATAAAAGGAAAACCGAAAAATGCAATATAACAGCGGTATGGTAGATTAAACTGGTGAAACCGCTGGAAGGGTTCACCACCGATGAGCTAGGCCCTCCCATTATTTTTTCCATCGCAGGAAGAGCAATAGAACTTGTTAATTTTTAAAAGAATCATACGTGTCTATAATAGTTTCGAATCTTTTCGGTATACCAAATGTTTAAGTACAGATATTCCTTAAAAACGATGTGTTCTCCTATTGCGGCAACACGTCCTATATCGAGGCAGTAGTGTAGAAGGAAGAGTTCCAGCCCCATTCAATCAATCGCCAGGTATCGGCCAGCCTTCCGTGGAACCGAAGCATGCCATCTCCATTAAGCTAATGAGCTAGCCTCGCACGCACGCCAGGAGTGCCGAATAAAAAGTACAAAAAAAGTTAGTCCTCCATCTCAATGAGGTCTAATTAGTGTTGAGCGTGGAGCTGGGTCGTTTGTCTCGGCTTCTGGGATGGACAGAAGCCATCTGGTATCATAGAATTTATAAGGATTGGAACACAGAGCCACATTGGCGCTTGAAATGTTGATGTTGTTCAATTAAGATGGGAGATGAAGAGAAACTGGTGGATATAGAACATGTTAGCTGTATGTGCATGGACGTTATCCTTATAGTAAATTGGAATATGGATCTTTGAACGAAGGATAGGAACACAGCGTCACATTGGAGCTTGAAATGTTGCAGTCGTTCAATTAAGATGAAAGATGAAGAGAAACTGGTGGATATAGGACATGTTAGCTGTATGTGCATGGACGTTATCCTGATAGTATATTGGAATATGGGATTTTGAACGAAGGATAGGAACACAGCGTCACTTTGGAGCTTGAAATGTTGAAGTTGTTCAATTAAGATAGAGATGAAGAGAAACTGGTGGATATAAGACATGTTAGCTGTATGTGCATGGACGTTATCCTGATAGTAAATTGGAATATGGGATTTTGAACGAAGGATAGGTATACAGTGTCACTTTGGAGCTTGAAATGTTGAAGTTGTTCAATTAAGATAGAGATGAAGAGAAACTGGTGGATATAAGACATGTTAGCTGTATGTGCATGGACGTTATCCTGATAGTATATTGGAATATGGGATTTTGAACGAAGGATAGGTATACAGTGTCACTTTGGAGCTTGAAATGTTGCAGTCGTTCAATTAAGATAGAGATGAAGAGAAACTGGTGGATATAAGACATGTTAGCTGTATGTGCATGGACGTTATCCTGATAGTATATTGGAATATGGGATTTTGAACGAAGGATAGGTATACAGCGTCACATTGGAGCTTGAAATGTTGCAGTCGTTCAATTAAGATAGAGATGAAGAGAAACTGGTGGATATAGGACATGTTAGCTCTATGTGCATGAACGTTATCCTGATAGTAAATTGGAATATGGACTTTTGAACGAAGAATAGGACACAGCGTCACATTGGAGCTTGAAAAGTTGAAGTCGCTCAATTAAGATAGAGATGAAGAGAAACTGGTGGAGATAGGACATGTTAGCTGTGTTGGAATATTACACAGAGTAACAATGGCTATAGATTAGCTCGTGTTTGAAAAGGAACTGGCCCTGGAGTGGATTCGTCACCTCGACATTCCACTCTAGAGAAACTTGCCAACATTGTTGTATTGTGCTGTAAAAAACAATATCATACGCAATAAATATAAATGATTGTTTTTGTTGTTTTCACGTAGAAACATATATACCAAGATTTGTTTTGTATAATTGCTATTAATAATAAATAATATGTAAAGTTAAATTGGTTACGGATTCATCCTTCTTACTTACTTTAATAGCATAACAAGCTGTAGGTGCTCATGGACGTTACCCTGATAGTAAATTGCAATATGGACTTTTGCACGAAGGATAGTATTGTTACGTCGTATCCAGACGGGGTATTCTTTATCTAATCAGGATGCCACAAAGATACACACGTGAGTTCGAAGGGATGCAGCAAAAGTTAGCGCTTTATTATACGTGACACTGAACAGAAGGAATACAATTAGTGAGACTTGCCTTCAACTTCCCCATCAGAAGGATCCTTGGCGCCGTAGATGTCACTCTTGTGAAACGTTCCTCTCCACACTGTACATGTCCAGCCTGGACTACACCGCCTTGTAGGCCGCTCCGATGTCAGGCTCTTCTGACACCGTCTTGCAGGATCATCCACACGCCTTGGAGGCAACTCCCCACGTCTTCTACTCCTCTCCGATAGTGTTTTTGGCGCCTCCTACATGACAGCTGGAGTCCACCCCCAACTTTACTCTGGCATCTTGACCTTGTCTTCCATTTTACAGTATCATCATCCGTAGAGTGACATCCATATATCATTGGACATAAACGCAGATCAGAACTGATCTATAGTTTAGACCATATCTCTCTAAACTGATGCTGAGTTGCTAAAGTTTTTTTTATTATTATTATCCCTAGTACACGTGGTACAGGCCATGATAATCATGGTGGGTAGTTAGCGACTGCTTTTACTGTAAGCGCACCACATGTCTACACATGTGAAAAGCAGTTCGACTTTTTCACTTACAAATGTGCCAGAGCCCCGTTTAGTTACGTGCACTCGCTAGTGGGGTTGGACTTTTGCAAGAATCGGGGGCCATTGGAGTATTTTTTTTTAATCAGAAAAAATGTCCAATGCGGGAATCGAACCCGGGTCGTAGTGGTCGAAAACCAAACGGTTTAACCAGCCTTCCACCGATCCCCTATAGCTAGAGAGTGAATTTCCACAGATGCAACCAGATTGTAGGCCAGAGGGGTGCCATTGGTCTGTTAGGCAGCCACATTTCAGAGTTCCCTGTTCACGGTTACCATAACAGCTCGGGGCTCACGACACCGTACTACAGGGCAGTCTCTTACTTGTGCTGCTTCTCCCGCCTGCCACGTAGAGGAGGGGTTGGACTATAGATAATAAGATGGTATATATAATGAATAAGATGACATATATGTAAAAAAGGCAACTAAAGTAATCAAATGCAGAATTCAAATTAACTTGAAGATAGAGGCTACCTGGCCGGGGGGTATTCATATTTCTTTAAAAAATACACTATGGCCGGTTAAAGTTTTATTTTCTCAAAGTTTCAACAAAAATCTTTTGTCTTCTTCAGGAGAAATAAATTAACGCTTTGCCAAATCCTTTATTTTTCTGACGAAGACAAAAGATTTTTAGAAACTATTATAGACGCGTAAGATTCTTTTTGAAATTAAACAATTTCTACTGTCCTTACTGCAATATGGAAAAAAATAATGGGAGGGCCTTGCTCATCAGTAGTGAACCCTCCCAGCGGTTTCGCCAGTTTAATCTACCATACCGTTGTTATATTGCATTTTTGGATC
>CP092863.1:67749641-67803983 GCA_030710605.1 Cordylochernes scorpioides | reverse complement strand
TTATTACTTTGTGTTTATAATCTATAATCCAAATTGTGCCTTATCATTTCACATTTATTTATTACCAGTTGCAAATAAGACACGCTATATCCAATCTGGATAATTGCGCGTGAAACTATTTACAATAATTGTAGTAGAGTAGGTAACAGAATTGTCAAAAAGAAAATAAACAATTAAGAAAAAGAGCATTGAATAAACATTATACATTAAACAAATAAGCAACAACATAAACAGATAGACACAAGGTAATAAGACCAAATAAATAAATAGTGTGTGACATTTCGGTAACAGCCTTGTTACCATCTTCAGACAAAAGTACTGAATGAGAAATTTTACCACAGCATGCTTTAAATAGTTACTGTTATCAAGTGTGTAAACAAGATAGCAGATAAGAACTTGTTTACACACTTGATAACAGTAACTATTTAAAGCATGCTGTGATAAAATTTCTCATTCAGTACTTTTGTCTGAAGATGGTAACAAAGCTGTTACCGAAACGTCACACACTATTTATTCATTTGGATTTGGTCTTATTACCTTGTGTTTATAATCTATAATCCAAATTGTACCTTATCATAAACAGATAGAAGTCACAAGGTAGTTATTTACAATATCAAATGAAATTCCGCCTTTGCCGGTCCCAAGCCCGGATGAAAAAGAAGAAGGGGGAGCAGTAACAAGCTCAGTAAAAAACCTGGGCTCAGCTGATAGTACCCTGTAAGGGCTCCTAATCCAGGGATACAGGATGAGTTTGTACTCCATGTTAGGAGTGGCTGTACATGGTGTCTGTTCCTCATGTCAGAGGCAGCCATTTCTTTTGGAGCTAAGTCGACCTGCCACTGAGTAGTGCTCCCAGTCTTAATGACAAAGGCAGACGCATTCTACTTCACCCAGTTATGATCTCAAGCTTGATACCCTGATATGATTGAATGGAGATAAGAAAGAAGAGAATATCACATCAAAGATACAAATTTTCACAAGCTGGACCAAATACTGCTTTATAATACCTTGCTTACTTTTGATCATCTCATGACCACTCTCAACCTAACCTAACTGAAGCAGCTTCTGGCCACCTTCCAAATTTTTCATTCAATTATGTTAATTTGGACTCATTCCCAACAACTGCCAATTAGTGATAATTTGACTGTAATTTTAGGAGGATTTTACTAAGGTTGATTATAAACACAAGGTAATAAGACCAAATAAATAAATAGTGTGTATAAGGCACAATTTGGATTATAGATTATAAACACAAGGTAATAAGACCAAATCTAAATAAATAAAGAATGAAGACATTAAGATGCTATTTTTTTTTTTTCACCCACAAATCAAACTTCTATTGTCTTTACTGTGGTGAACTACTGGGAGGCCTGGCCTTTTTCATTCCAGTAAGGACAGTAGAAGTTTGATTTATTTGTGAAAAGAAACATTCATGTCTTAATGTTTTCATTCGTTATATATAGATGGAACATTATTGCTTTGTATTAAATAAAGAATGTGTTACCGAAACATCACACAATATTTATTTATTTGAATTTGGTCTTATTACCTTGTGTGTTTAACTTCCCCTTTGCCGGTCCCAAACCCGGATCAAAAAGAAGGAGGGGGAGCAGTAACAAGCTCAGTAAAAACCTGGGCTCAGCTGGCCCGGCTGATAGTACCCTGTAAGAGCTCCTAATCCAGGGATACAGGATGAGCAGTGTTTGTACTCCATGTTAGGAGCAGCTGCACATGGCGTCTGTTTCTCATGTCAAAGGCGGCCATTTCTTTTGGAGCTAAGTTGGCCTGCCACTTAGTAATGCTCTCAGTCTTAATGACAAAGGCAGACACATTCTACTTCACCCAGTCATGATGGTTGTCAAACAGACACCATCAAGGGTCACAACTTGATACCCTGATATGATTGAGTAGAGATAAGGAAGAAGAAGAGGACCTTGTGTTTATAATCTATAATCCAAATTGTGCTTTATCATAATGTTGATTATATTTGTAAACATAAAAACAAGGTAATAAGACCAAATCCAAATGAATAAATAGTGTGTGATGTTTCGGTAATAGCGTTGTTACCATCTTCAGACAAAAGTACTGAATGAGAAATTTGGAAATATCTTTATTTACGGGGCTGCTAACCTAAATGAAATGATTTTCGAGCCCCAATGGACGCATAAAGTGGAATATATAAAACCACTATGACCAGGCTGGGGACAGGATTTCCGTTAGGGAAGAGGCAGGTTAGGCCGGATTGGGTCTGCGGAGGTCAGGAGGCAGGAAGAAGGCGGGAGGACTAGAACTTTGCAGCTCTAGCTCTGGCAGTTGGGAAAGACATTGATCTTGCCTCGTGGTCGGCAGAGAGGCCCTTGGCTGAGCAGTTGGTGCACGTGGTCGTGCGCAGGTTGGCGAGAGTTGGATAGCTTCAGCCTTGGTGGTCACCAGAAGTGCAGTGGAAGCAGGTGACTGTAGCCTTGATAATGTGTGACGTTTCGGTAACAGCGTTGTTACTGACACAATATACACTATTAATTTATTTGGATTTGGTCTTATTACCTTGTAGTACATAATGGGAAAAGTGTCATGTCAGAGGCGGCCATTTTATATTGGAGCTAAGTCGGCCTGCTACTGAGTAGTGCTCCCAGTCTTAATGACAAAGGCAGATGCATTCTACTTCACCCAGTCATGATGGTTGTTTTCGATGGAACACAATAGTGTGGACAGGGGAAGACAAAAGGAAGTAAATGGAAATGAAGTTTCAGAAGATGTTGACAAGGTTAGATGGTCCCAGATTAGGAGATTAGCAGATACATTAGAACCTCCATGAAAGGACACTCACGCTAGAGGATACCTCTCTATAAAGGACAGTTTTCATAGGTAAAATCACCATTTTTATTATTCAGAAACTCTCCAGTAAGAGGACATCTATCCCTAATAGACACTTTGGCTCTGTAATTAGATGTTGTCCTTTACACGGAAGTTTTACTGTACCAATTTTTTTTTGCAATATCCCCGCCTCCATTTTTTTTTTTTTTAAGTAAACCTATGCCACCTGAACCTAGTTTATTCTCTCATATTATGATACGGTACAGTTTGGATTATAGATTAGAAACACAAGGTAATAAGACCAACTCCAAATAAATAAATAGTGTGTGATGCAAGACAATAAGACCTAATCCAAATACATTAATAGTGTGTGATGTTTCTGTAACAACGCTGTTACCTAGACATCACACACTATTAATGTGTTTGGATTAGGTCTTATTGTCTTGTAGCTATAATCTATAATCCAAATTGTGCTTTATCAAATAGTGTGTGATGTTTCGGTAATAGCATTGCTACCGAAACGTCACACACTATTTATTTATTTAGATATGTACTTATTACCTTGTGTTTCCCTTTGGATTATTTTAAATTTTTCTCTCTGAAATATTTAATCATTTATTCCCTATAAAACCTAGATGTTGACTTATGACTTGCCTCCAATAACTTTCTTTTATCAGAAAATTTGAAGAAATTGTTGAAAATTTAATAGATTTTGTAGGTTTAGAATAGGGGGAATGGGCTTGTGAAATTAATTTACAATCAGAGAATTTTGAAACAACATTTTCTCAATGCTTTACCAGGGTTCAAACATATAAATACAATGTAATAAAACCAGATCTAAATAAATAAGTTGTGCATGATGTTTTGATAACAGCAATAATACACAATTTGGATTATAGAATATAAACTCAAGGTAATAAGACCAAATCTAAATAAATAAATATTATGTGACATTTCGGTAACAGCAATAATTCACAATTTGGATTATAGATTAGAAACTCAAGGTAATAAGACCAAATAAATAAATAGACTTTTTGGTAATAGCGTTTTTACCGAAATGTCACACACTATTTATTTATTTGGATTTGGTCTTATTACCTTGTGTTTTTCAGTAACAGCGTTGTTACCATCATCAGACAGTACACCTATCCCCCGATTTACACGGTACTTGTTTTACACGTTTTCGCTTTTACACGGTTTTCCAAATAAGTTTTTTGTTTTTATCGCACTATACTAAATGCTACTGTGATTGAACACATGCGCTGTGTACACATCTCACGAGGAATCCCGAGCTTATGTGCTGACTACATATTTTAACCTGTCAATGCATTTTATTTTTATTTTTGTGTACACCTATCCCCCGATTTACACGTTTTTCTCAGGAACGTATCTACCGTGTAATTATTATATTTTATATACTGATTATTAAATATTTTGTTACTCTGGATACTTCCATTGCTTATCTTGTCTTATATATAAAATCAATTTCTGTTGTCTGTTTTTCAATAAACTCAAAAACTACTCAACCAATTGGTACCAAATTTTGCATGTCGCTTTTTATAAACCTGTGGAAAATTTTCAGCTACATTTTGATTAGTATTTTTGGCTATTTATTTTTCATTTGAAGAACTTTTTTTACGCAGAGTAAATATGAGGCGAAGTAACAACACCAGGCAAATTAAGTGATCAATGAGCTTTCTGCTTTTTTTTTAAGTTGCTTGCGTACTTTTTTTTACAAAAGTATTGAGTATTAAGAGAGAAACAACTAAATGGATTGCAAAAAATAATTAAATCAAATACCTAAACACTAATATAATACAATTTTTGCCATTACATACACTTTTTGCCTGTGGTTTATGTGTTACTTCTGTATGGCACCATTTATTATTGATGTACTTTCAGTATGAAGGAAATTGCACTCGGGGGAATTCTTGGGTGAAGCCGGGTTATTCGTCTAGTAGATTATAAATGTTGATTTTGTTCTTGCCTTAAATAAATTGCCATGTCACTGAAGTTTGTCTTTCCTGATTTTCTAAGTGACAATATTACAGCATGTTTCAAAAGTTACTGTTATCAAGTGTGTAAACAAAGATAGCAGATAAGAAGAAGAAAATTTTCTAAGAAACCTAAAAGTATAATTTACACTTGTTTATACACTTGATAACAGTAACTATTTAAAACATGCTGAGCTATATTTTCTCATTACGCCCCAGGAGTCCGGGTTATGTACAGAATAATAATATTTTCTCATTCAGTACTTTTATATGAGGATGGTAACAAGGCTGTTACTGTGACGTCATATACTATTTATTGATTTGGATTTGGTCTTATTACCTTGTGCAGTAGAACCTTCCGCTAGTGGACACCTCTCCCTAAAGGACACTTTAGCTCTGCAATTAGGTATTGGCCTTTACAGGGAGGTTCTACTATATTTCTAAAATCCAAATTGTGCCTTATATCAAGATTCAAGCTTGTCATGAATTTAAAAAGTTTCATCCAATATACCTTTCCTACATTTCAATAATATTGTACAAAATAAGTGAGAATTCGTTTTGTGTGGAAAACTACATGTAAAATAACCACCCAACAAGAGAGCCATTCCTTCATGAATCAATGGTGAAGTTGAAAAACAGACAAACTCCATGATAAGGCACAAGCCCGGATGAAAAAGGAGGAGGGGGAACAGTAGCAAGCTCCCTACAAAACCAGAACTCAGTTGGCCCAGCTGACAGTACCCTGTAAGGGCTCCTTATCTAGAGATACAGAATGAGTCTATACTCCATGTTAGGAGGGGCTGTACATGGTGTCTGTTCCTTATGTCAAAGGTGGCCATTTCATATTGGAGCTAAGTTGGTCTTTTACTGAATAGTGCTCCCAGTCTTAATGACAAAAGAAGACACATTCTACTTACCAAATCATAATGGATGTCAAATCTTTGATGAGCTCTACTCATCATCACAGACATCAACAAGCTCTACAGGCTTGATACCATGATATGATTGAGTGGAGATAAGAAAGAAGAAGACTCATCTCCAGCAGACACCAACAAGCTCTACAGACTTGCTACTCTAATATGATTGTTGAGTGGGTTGGACTTTTGCGAGAATCAGTGGCCATTGGAGCATTTTTTTTTTTTTTTTTTATCAGAAAAAAGCGCCCAATGCGGGAATCGAATCAGGTTTAGACCATCCTTCCACCGACCCCTTACTGATGAAATATAAAGACCTTGAATGCACAAAGTTGGTTATTCTTTTCTTGAGAGAGAGAGAGAAACCTGGGTATTTTTGTAACTCTCCCTTTCTAGTATCCAATTCCACATTTCCACATTTAATATATGGTGGTACTTTCATTGTATTCATGCTGATAATTCATTTAGCATCTTGCTCCAATGTTTTTTTTTTTTTTCTCTCATCTATTACAGTAGAGCCTCCCTTTAGTGGACACCTCTCTATAAAGGACAGTTTTCCTTTGTAAAATTACCATTTTAAATATTTAGCAACTCTCAGGTAAGTGGACATCTCTCTCTAAAGGACACTTTGGCTCTGCAATTAGTGTTGTCCTTTACATGGAGGTTCTACTGTATTATAAAAGACGATTTTTTAACCTTAAGTTTGAATTTAAAAAGCAAGTATTTTTGAAAGTTGGATGTAAAAAATAATACTTCTCTCTCTCTAATATATGTAGGTTGAGGTGAATCATTCCAAGCAGGATAGCTGTTTTCATCCTATTTATCAAGAATGCTAGACAGCAGAAGAAATGATCAACTGTCTGTGGCTCTTCTGAACAGTGGATGCAGGTAGGGTCTGTTTCGGGATGTACACGTGTAATGTCTGCCAGTACATGACCATGGCCCGTGAGGATGATGATGATGGCCTCTCCATTGCAGATTTTTGGTAGAAATTTCAGGAGATGGCTTGGAGTGCAGCATTTCTCCTGAGGGATCTGGTGTTGAATAGTCTTGTGAATATAATACACTCCATGATGATTGAGCAGTCTTACGCATTAGGTTTAGGTTTCGAGCATGGATTTGAGGCAAGATGGAGTAAAAGTGTAGTAGGACAGAAGTGGTAGCAATTTTTGCTGCACTGTCTACTAGTTCACTGCCATTGACTTCAATGTGTCTACATACCCAGCACAGCCTAATGTGAGAATCTCTGTAAAGGACTCTGTTATTTTCGCCACTATCAATGTTTGTATTAGTCCAGAGGAGCAGATAGCTGATAAAGTAGATTCGAGACAATGGTCACTCCGCATTGGCTGGACTTATCTCCGCGAGATGACCTGCCCAGAGAAATTTCAAATGAGTTCAGCTTGAAAGGCAGTGCAGTCTTGGTGAGTGCAGTCTTGGTGAAGTTGTAGAAGAACTGGCTTATGTTCTTGAAAGGGGAAGATAATTGCAGCATGAAACATGCCTGAAATACTTTTTTTCTCCACCTGTGAAAATTAGTGGTGTTGTTATATCTCTTTAAGGTGTAAATTGAAGAAACGAGGTCTTCTAAATGGGAGGAGGGGGTATGGCCGTGCAACAGGTCTTGGCTTTGATTCACAGTTCCCCTCCTTGATCTCCTTTAGGAAAGCCAGTCAGACCTAGATGATTATGTCAAGAGAAGGCTGGCCGTCAGGGATATGGTTGGAGTACAATAGATCCCTTTCAATATAGGCTTTGCAAATGTGTAATGGATGCTCCGAGATGACCCGACACCCTCCTTGGAGGAAGCATGACGACCCCAAGCCAAGGGCCATGGTGACTACGGACTAAAGGATTTTGATGCCTGCAGTATAGGAAATACCAAATTTCCTATGCATTGAGTTAGTCAACCATGAAGCAACTGGTGTCCTGAAGGGAAAAGTGATTCAGCAAAGTGAGGCAGGTCTCTTTGGGAGAGAAAAAAGCGCCATCACCATGTTTGAAAAGAGAAGGACCTCTTGGGGAGCTGCGTCCTCGGGCGATAAAATGGTTAGTAGCACTCCACACCGCAGGTGAAACCTCCTTGTAGAAGTCGAACCTGGCGTTTGGCTTTAAGGATAGCTGCCTTGAGCCTGTTGTGACTAGTGTAGTGTTGTGATAGTTGTAAATGGAAAAAGTTATTGATAGCGCTCTGGGTTTTCTGGCTGTTTGGCCTTGGGTAACTATCAACTTTTTCAGATGGCATGGGGGGGTTTAGATGGTATAGTGAAGTGTTAGAAAGTCTATGCATGGAGGACTCACAGGCTGCCCGTAGGATTGAGGTAAGTAGGAGAACTGTATTGTCAATGTCTTCTGATGTAGAAGCTTATTTAAGAGGGAGGTAACTTGATGGATAGATGAGAAAATATTTGTATGAGTCTTGCTTGCATGAAGATTCCACCCATGTGGTAGTTTCCTCCATGGTAACCATATCTGTAAAGGTTGTCAATATCGGAATGTCACAATTAGAGAGGGAGAGAAATATATTTATAACCCAGGTTCCTGGAGCGCAGAATATCTTGTGAACATATATGAGAATTTCCAAAATACATAATTATATTCTGTAGCATTTCTTTGAATAATTAAAATCAATTATTCAATTATTTCTTCGCCACAATATAATGGAATTTGACAAAATTCATTCCCCAACTAATTACTTCAATCCTGTAGGCAGCCTGTGAGTCATCTATGCCTAAACGTTCCAACACTTCTCTATACCATCTAAACCATGGTGGATCCTGAACTGAGCCAGCTGAAAAAGTTTATAGTTACCCTTTGCCAAGCAGCCAGAAAATCCAGAGCTCTATTAGTGACCTTTTCCAAGAATTATATCGAGTATATAAAGCACAAAATACAGGTAATTAAAATCATATAGAAATCAAAGTTCCTAGAATAAAAGTTTTTTTTTTTTTAGTTTTGTTAGCTCTTTAGAGAAAAGTGATGGAGAATGACTGATGATGAAAAAGAATACTTAATAAAGAGGAAGAGGGAAAAGCAGTCCAGGTGTAGATCTTCATTACCACTGGATTAGAAAGTATTTGGTTCATTTTAGCCATTGTCTAAATGATATCAGCAGATCATTGAAGATTCTATTAATTTTCATTTTCATAATTTTTCAACAAGGCGAATCTATATATCCTCTTGAAGGTTCTTCCTCAGTCCAGAGTCGAAGAAATATATGCTTCAGCTTGATTACAGATAGTATAGAAAAAAACGGGATAGCTTTTCCGCTCATTTTTTAAAATCTTGAATATCTTAAACATATTATTCGCAAGGCAAAGGATTTATATTTTGTAAAATTTATATTATTATTATCAAATCACTTTAAAATAACTTAAAATAATTTACACACTATAATTAAATAAATAGTATCAAATATACGTAGTTATATATATAGAACTTCTTTTTGTTGAAAATAGTCTTGCATTTTAAAAAAAGTAATTACTCTGTGATCTTTGTGTTTCGCTCTTTTAATACTTGGTCACCTGGCCGGCCACGACTTCGTTTATTTGTGCCGGATAGACACTTTAATATTGTTATATTTATTTATTTTTGTTTTTCATTTATCCAAAACGTAAGTAATTTTAATATACAGCTTTTGAACCCCACATTTTTAATTCTATAGCTAAGTAATATCTTTATCCAATCTTAATTCTTATACATCCTTATCGTTTCAATGAGTCATTTAAAAACATAAATTTACCCACCTTCATATTTTAGTTAGAAAAAAATTAAGTGAATTAATCAATTATAGTATGTGGAGATACCTATCAACTTGCACTAACCGCAATTTCAGCATCTATTTTCGTCTTCTGTTTGTTTATATTTCAGCTTGCAACGTCACCACCATAATTTTGTCGATAAGATAGTAACATTTTAAAAAAGTTTCAAACGATGAATTAAAATCGTTATGTTTAAAGCTAAAAACGCGGAGCGTATATTGAAAAAAAAAAAAAAAATCCAGAATAAAAATAAGTTGTTTCCTGTAAATTACAAAAATTGCTAAATAATGCCATGATTGGTTAATCCTTTAGTTACATTTCACTTTTTAAGTTAAAAAAAAAAAGTTTAATATGTATTCATTTAACAAAATATATATTCAAAATTACATTTTTTATAACTAATAACTAATTGAAACAGTATGAAAATAGGAGATTTATAACAGCACAAGTTTTGTATTAACAAGATGAACAAATTAGTATTAAAAAAATATATCAAAAACCATTTTATAGATGAGTTGTTAGGAAATTCGAAATTATTTTAAAGGCGTAAGATTCTTTTTTGATATTAAACAATTTCTACTGCCCTTACTGCAATGGAACCTCTCAGCGGTTTCGCCAGTTTAAATTTGATCAACAGACTGTATATAATGAATAATGAAAAAAAAAATATTGTTTTAATATATTATTTCAAAGGTATTTCTTCCCATGGCTAATATTTGACTTGCAAAATTCTTGAAGTAAACCTTTTTGAGTTCTGATAAGGCACAATTTGGATTATAGATTATAAACACAAGGTGATAAGACCAAATATAAATAAATAAATAGTGTGTGACGTTTCTGTAACAGTGTTGTTACCATCTTCAGACAAAAGTACTGAATGTAATGATAAGATACAATTTGGATTATAGAATATAAACAAAAGGTAAAAAGACAAAATCCAAATATATAAATAGTTTGTGACGTTTCTGTAACAGTGTTGTTACCATCTTCAGACAAAAGTACTGAATGTAATGATAAGATACAATTTGGATTATAGAATATAAACAAAAGGTAAAAAGACAAAATCCAAATATATAAATAGTTTGTGACGTTTCTGTAACAGTGTTGTTACCATCTTCAGACAAAAGTACTGAATGAGAAAAATATCACAGCATGTTTTAAATAGTTATCTCTCTCTCTCTCATAGAGAACTATCATATAACATAGACTCTATGTTATCATAGACTCTATATAACATAGAGTCTATGTTATATGATAGTTCTCTATGAGAGAGAGAGAGATAACTATTTAAAACATGCTGTGATATTTTTCTCATTCAGTACTTTTGTCTGAAGATGGTAACAACACTGTTACAGAAACGTCACAAACTATTTATATATTTGGATTTTGTCTTTTTACCTTTTGTTTATATTCTATAATCCAAATTGTATCTTATCATTACATTCAGTACTTTTGTCTGAAGATGGTAACAACACTGTTACAGAAACGTCACAAACTATTTATATATTTGGATTTTGTCTTTTTACCTTTTGTTTATATTCTATAATCCAAATTGTATCTTATCATTACATTCAGTACTTTTGTCTGAAGATGGTAACAACACTGTTACAGAAACGTCACAAACTATTTATATATTTGGATTTTGTCTTTTTACCTTTTGTTTATATTCTATAATCCAAATTGTATCTTATCATTACATTCAGTACTTTTGTCTGAAGATGGTAACAACACTGTTACAGAAACGTCACACACTATTTATTTATTTATATTTGGTCTTATCACCTTGTGTTTATAATCTATAATCCAAATTGTGCCTTATCAGAACTCAAAAAGGTTTACTTCAAGAATTTTGCAAGTCAAATATTAGCCATGGGAAGAAATACCTTTGAAATAATATATTAAAACAATATTTTTTTTTTTCATTATTCATTATATACAGTCTGTTGATCAAATTTAAACTGGCGAAACCGCTGAGAGGTTCCATTGCAGTAAGGGCAGTAGAAATTGTTTAATATCAAAAAAGAATCTTACGCCTTTAAAATAATTTCGAATTTCCTAACAACTCATCTATAAAATGGTTTTTGATATATTTTTTTAATACTAATTTGTTCATCTTGTTAATACAAAACTTGTGCTGTTATAAATCTCCTATTTTCATACTGTTTCAATTAGTTATTAGTTATAAAAAATGTAATTTTGAATTTATATTTTGTTAAATGAATACATATTAAACTTTTTTTTTTAACTTAAAAAGTGAAATGTAACTAAAGGATTAACCAATCATGGCATTATTTAGCAATTTTTGTAATTTACAGGAACCAACTTATTTTTATTCTGGATTTTTTTTTTTTTCAATATACGCTCCGCGTTTTTAGCTTTAAACATAACGATTTTAATTCATCGTTTGAAACTTTTTTAAAATGTTACTATCTTATCGACAAAATGTCTATGTCATAGACAGTAACAAGCTCACTAAAAAACCTGGGTTCAGCTGGCCCAGCTGATAGTACCCTGTAAGGGCTCCTGATCCAGGGATACAGGATGAGTCTGTACTCCATGTTAGGAGCGGCTGTACATGGCATCTGTTCCACATGTCAGAGGCGGCCATTTCTTTTGGAGCTAAGTCGGCCTGCCACTGAGTAGTGCTCCCAGTCTTAATGACAAAGACAGACACATTCTACTTCACCCAGTCATGATGGTTGTCAAACAGACACCATCAAGGGTCACAACTTGATATCCTAATATGATTGAGTGGAGATAAGAAAGAAGAAATAGTTATCATACAAAAGTACTGAATGAGAAAATTCAGGGGTAACAATGCTGTTACAGAAATGTCACACTATTTATTTAGATCTGTCTTATTACTTTCTTTTTGTGTTCAGACTTAAAAGTTTGGTAAATCATTTCTTATTCTTTTTGAAAATAGAGCAATCCATAAATAGATCTTTAATTAAAAAAGTATATATTGGATCAAAATATCATTTATTTTACCAATATTTCAGTTGGCTAAACGCCAACCTTTATCAAGGTATTATAACATATTAATGTGTTATGAAAAAGTAGATGTGTTGATGAATGCAAAGATATTCTATTAAATAAAAATGTAAAATTAGAAGTTTGTATTATGTATAAAAGAAACATTCGTGCTTTTAAATCCTTTCATTTTATATATATAGATGGCGCGTTATTGCTTTGTATTAATTTAAGACTAACTGGCCTTGTCTTTATTGTTTGCGGAAGAGCATTGCTCGATGCAAATATTTGATTGTAATTATACTGTCCTATAACCTTATGTCCATAGTTTTCTTGTAAACCATTTCTGAGATTCCATCCTTAAGTGCTGCGTATATAAGCTGAATCGTCCAATACAGTATTAGAGCTCTGAGAAGCGGTCTGGTGGATTAAATTGGCGAAACCGCTGGGAGGGTTCACCACTGATGAGCCAAGCCCTCCCAATATATTTTTTTATTGCAGTAAGGGCAGTAGAAGTTCGTATTATGTATAAAAGAAACATTCGTGCTTTTAAATCCTTTCATTTTATATGTATAGATGGCGCGTTATTGCTTTGTGTTAATTTTTAAAACTCATTTATATATTATACAAGAATGACATCCACGGCGCCAATTTATAATTGTAACGAATAGTATTTGAATAAAAGCATTTAATCGGGTAAAACCCGGGCGTTGCCCGGGTCATTCGGCTAGTACTTTTATAAACACTATAAAAGTGGCATGTTACTAGCCATCTGCTTCTCTTGCGCCAAGTAACTTGAGTTTTAAAGTTCAGTTACCAGATTCAGAGCATTTAACATATAACTGGCCTTGTCTTTATTGTTTGCGGAAGAGCATTGCTCGATGCAAATATTTATATATAATTCTACTGTCCTATAAGCTTATGTCCATAGTTTTCTTGAAAACCACATTTCTAAGATCCCATCCTTCAGTGTAGCATATATAAACAGAATGATCCAATACAGTATTAGAGCTCTGAGAAGCGGTCTGGTGGATTAAATTGGCGAAACCACTGATGAGCCAAGCCTTCTCAATATATGTTTTGACCGCAGTACGGACAGTAGAAGTTTGTATTGTGTATAAAAGAAATATTTCTGCTTAAATATTTTCATTTTATATGTATAGATGGCGCATTATTGCTTTGTGTTAAAAATGTAAAAATACAACATGTGTGTGGCAAAAATAGAACATTGATGTAAACAATGCTGCATAAATTTATTGTTTTGGAATTGCAGTCTGTGAGCTGAAACTACAAAATTTGTTTTAAAAAATAATATTTAATTAATATTTAAAGTTTGTTTTTTATAAGTGGGACATAGAATTAGGTTCATTATAAGGGTATTTTGTTAAGGTAGAACCTCCTTGAGAGGCACTCACACTAGAGGACACCTCTCTATAAAGGACAGTTTTCATTTGCCAAAATTACCATTTTTACAATTTAGTAACTCTCTGGTAAGAGGACGCCTATAAAGGACACTTTGGCTCTGCAATTAGGTGTCCTTTACAGAGAGGTTCTACTGTATTTTAAAAATCTTAAAGGTTTGTTATAACAATGATATTTTCATATACATAAACATTTATTACTCTTATTCACACAACTTCGCATTAAAAATATCTAAAACTGTTGTTTTGTCAATCCCAAGCCCGGATGAAAAAGAAGAGGGAGCAGTAACAAGCTCAGTAAAAAACCTGGGTTCAGCTGGCCTGCCTGATATTACCCTGTAAGGGCTCCTGATTCAGGGATACAGGATTAGCAGAGTCTGTACTCCATGTTAGGAGCAGCTGCACATGGCGTCTGTTCCTCATGTCAGAGGCGGCAATTTCTTTTGGAGCTAAGTCGGCCTGCCACTGAGTAGTGCTCCCAGTCTTAATGACAAAGGCAGACACATTTTACTTCACCCAGTCATGATGGTTGTCAAATCTCCTTTGATTAGCACTACTCATCCCAAGCAGACACCATCAACAATCTCTACAGACTTGATACCTTGATATATGATTGTTGAGTGGAGATAAGAAAGAAGAGTATTACAGAGACTTTAAACCTATTTCCCACCTGTTATCAATTATTGACTGTATTTTTTTTTAATATGTCTTAGGTCTTAACTGCCATTTTGAAGGTGTAAATTAATTTCAACAAAGGATTTTTCTAAGGGACACCTGGATTGAAGCCATATGATGTCGTCTCAAGGATTAGGTTACTCTCATGGCAATCTGAAACCACATTGCTTCTTAGTCCTGCTACATAGGAATCTTAAATTGGAGAAATTGGTGTTTTCATTTGTCTCGGATGCAAACCCAGCTGTCTTATCTTCCCAGATGGAGAACAAGTCTCATTTCTCAGGACTACCTACCTATTGGGAAATCAAAAATAGTCTCTTCTTCTTTCTTATTTCCACTCAATCATATTAGGGTATCAATTTTGTAGAGCTTGAGACTTGACAGCCATCATGGCTGGGTGAAGTAGAATGTGTCTGCCTTTGTCATCAAGACTGGGAGCACTAGTCAGTGGCAGGCCGACTTAGCTCCAAAAGAAATGGCCGCCTCTGACATGAGGAACAGACACCATGTGCAGCCGCTCCTAACATGGAGTACAAACACTGCTCATCCTGTATCCCTCGATTAGGAGCCCTTACAGGGTACTATCAGCATGGCCAGCTGAGCCCAGGTTTTTTAGTGAGCTTGTTACTGCTCCCCCTCCTCCTTTTTCATCCGGGCTTGGGACTGGCAAAGGCGGAGTTTCAAAAATAGTATCTCAGCAGTTCCGCAATTGATTTAAATCTCCTGGGCACAAATTTAACAGGTTTCTGGATATATATACAGTAGAACCTCCATGAGAGGACACTCACTCTAGAGGATACCTCTCTATAAAGGACAGTTTTCATTTTCAAAATGAGCTTTTTTACCATTTAACAACTCTTCGGTAAGAGGATACCTCTCTCCCTAAAGGACACTTTTGCTCTGCAATTAGGTGTTGTCCTTTACAGGGAGGTTCTACTGTAATTGCAAATATTGAGACTAATTTTTAAATTCCTCAGCGGCAATCCCAATGTGTATTTAAATATTACTCTTAAAATATTTTTCAATGCAAAGTAATCCTTATATCAATATCAAAGTGCCTCCCTGCAGTCCCCCCCTGGACCCTTGGAATATTCGACCAAATTCTGGTTCGTTTCCAAGGTGACTAACGTGGCAACGGCACCCATTTTCCAATGAAGAGCAAAGATAGTTGATATTGCTGCTGCTGTGATGGAGATGTATGGAGACATCTGAGACTCTTCTTTGGACACGACAACAACAATATCAAAGTGAAAATAACTGGGTAACAAAGTGAAAAAACTGGAGTAACTGGAAGTGATAGTGAGTGAGTATCTGTAAGACTCAAATATTGGAAAAGTTGGTGGACGAATGGGAAACACCCTCGATTCCACGACAGCCATTAACCGGGATTGAATCCAGCGTTAAAATTTCGTTTATGTGAATAACCTTCACATATATTATTCATTTTATTTTTAATATCAACACTTGACCTTTTTATTTTTTCTACTGTTTTTTTTTTTTTTCATGTGTTAAGCGTATTTACGCAAATTTGGCCTTAAATACCCATTTCTTGGTTTCTCAAGAAGCCTCTGGGACCAAAAATCTTTTTGGTTGCAATGGTACAGCCTACTCCACGCTAACGAACGCTAACAGCGTGAAACGCGTTCGTGGATAGCTTTTCTTGATTTATCAAGAAATTGGGTTGGCCAAATATCAGGGAACAGGCTAAATCAATGAATAGTTGATTTCTGTTCCACCAGATGGCGCTCTGCCTTCTGAAAAGCACATGTGCTCCTAGTCAGGATATGCCTTTTTTATTTGTAATATTATCCATTGTTACAAATATTATTATTTTTTTTGCCTATCCCTAGTACACGTGGTACAGGCCATGATAATCATGGTGGGTAGTTAGCGACTGCTTTTTACTCTGAGCGCACCACATGTCTACACATGTGAAAGCAGTTTGACTTTGCACTTACAAATGTGCCGCCAGAGCCCCGTTTGGTTACTTGCACTCGCTGGTGGGGTTGGACTTTTGCAAGAATCGGGGGGCCATTGGAGCATTTTTTTTTTAAACAGAAAAAAGTGTCCAATGCGGGAATTGAACCCGGGTCGTAGTGGTCGAAAACCAAACGGTTTAACCAGCCTTCCACCGACCCCCCCCGCAAATATCATAAACTAGGTTACTCTTTTTGAGTGGTACCTAATAAAGTGATTTTGGAACAAGAGGCTCAAATAGATTTCAACACCAATGTTATCATTACCACTAGGGTAAAAAATAGTACCGATAAGAGAAACAAATGTAGAAACAGTTCTGATAAATCTTGATTGCCAAACCACAAGGCAACAAAACCAAATCCAACTAAGTATAATATAGGTAAATCTATACAACAAACAAAAAGCCTTATTAAGACTCATACAAGAAAATAAGACCAAATAATTTAATAGTGTGTGATGTTTCGGCAACAGCATTTTGTCACCATCATCAGACAAAAGAATAAAAATGTTCTAATGTAAGAATAAAGATTTTTATTCTCTTTTGTCTGATGATGGTGATAATGCTGTTGCCGAAACGTCGCACACTATTAAATTATTTGGATTAGGTCTATTTTCTTGTATTATAATCTATAATACAAATTGTGCTTTATCGCTTTATTAAGACCTTTTAGTCAGATTCTCAGAGTAGAAATGTAGTTATAGGTAAATCTATAAGTTAGGTGAAATGGATTTTGTTACTTTGTAAAACTTATTCCAATTTATTTACCTCCTAAACTGTCGCCTCTTTTTAAAGCCCCAGGTTGTGCAATTCCATACTCTGTTGATAATGATGATGGGGTTGCAAAGAAGAACAGCTCACTATATATTGATTTGTTGTTTTGTCAATTTCATCTATATTGGTAATCTTTTATTGGTTTTGTTAAATTGGAACGATTCTGCTTATATATGCTACATTGAAGGATGGAATCTCTCGGAAATGGTATTCAAGCAAACTATGGACATATGATACGGCACAATTTGGATTATAGATTATAAACACAATGTAATAACACTAAATCCAAATAGATAAATAGTGTGTGGCATTTCGGTAACAGCGTTGTTACCATCTTCAGACAAAATTTTTGTGCCTTATCATATATTATTACTCTTCATAAACTTCCCTCATTGAGCTTCTCTTATATTTAATCAATTTTAAGGTGTGCTTGCCTCAATGTACGGTAGAACCTCCCTGTAAAGGACAACACCTTGTTGCAGAGCTAAAGTATCCTTTAAAGAGAGGTGTCCTCTTATCAGAGAGTTACTTAATAGTAAAAATGGTAATTTTGCAAATGAAAACTGTTCTTTATAGAGAGGTGTCCTCTCATGGAGGTTCTACTGTATATATAAAAGGAACTATTATTCCTGTATCTACCCTATATTTCTACTTAGAGAATCTGTATAAGACTGAAAGTTCATAATAAAGCTTGTTTTTATAAAGGGTGTGTGTGTGTCAGGATGTCAATGAAACCCAATGGAGGCAACATGGCCAACAACAAAGAAGATGGCGGTGGTGGCGGAGGATCCTACGGGCAGATTGACCTCAGCGGCAAGCTGATCATCAAGGCCAAGCTGGGGGAGGACATCCGTAGAATCCCCATCCATAACGAGGAGCTCAACTACGACGAGCTGGTGCTGATGATGCAGAGAGTCTTCAAGGGCCAACTGCAGCCCAAGGATGATGTCACCATCAAGTACAAAGATGAGGGTGAGTGGGACCACTTGTGTGGCAACAATTAACATCTGTGAACACACTCTAGTATACGGGGTACAGGCCATGATAATCATGGTGGGTAGTTAGAAACTGTACCACATGTCTACATACGTTTGTACTTACAAATATGCCAGAGCCTCGTTTTAGTTATTTGCACTCATTGGTGGGGTTGGACTTTTTCAAATTTAGGATGCCTAATTACTTGGACCTAACGTGAATCTAAACTTTACCTTACAACTATTCCTAGATAACATCTTGCAAAATTCCAACTTTTAACTTTTTTATAAGGGTGGTCTAAACCATCGGTTTTTTGACTGCTAAGACCCAAGATTGATTCCCACAGTGGGCACTTTTTTCTAATTAAAAAAAAAAAAAGCTCCAATGGCCCCCAATTCTTACAAAAGTCCAACCCCACCAGCAAGTGCAAATAATCAAACGGATCTCTGGAACATTTGTAAGTGCAAAAGTTGAACTGCTTTTCACATATGTAGACATGTGGTGCACTTTGAGTAAAAGCAGTCGTCTACTTCTACCCACCATGTTTATTATGGCCTATACCACATGTACTAAGGATAAGCAAAAAGATAAAAAGGAATCTCTTGATTGTGCAACAAAAAGTTTCTGATGGTTTAAAACCATCTGTCAGAATATAAATATCAATAAATTTTTCAAAATTCTTTGGCAAACTGAGAAGTTGGTGTTGTTACCAACCTGAGTCCGCTATTTTGAAAGTCAATAGATGACGTCTTAATTTGACGGGAGAGATGCCCTATGCTTCTTTAGATCAATATCCTCTTAACAAAATTTCCATATACAGTTAAACCTGTCTATAGCGCCCCCTCTAAATAGCGTCTTCCTCTCTATAGCGTCTGATTTTAAACATTAAAATGTAAACATTTTACATTAAAAGTGACCTGTCTATAGCACCCTATTTTGGTGAGTCCCAAGAGGGGGCGCTATAGACAGGTTTAACTGTATATATATAAATACATTTCCCTATTGATTCTGTCCCTTTAAACCACAAGGCTACACACAGTAGATATATGTCCTGATCGAATGGAAGGGTACAACAGTTATGCTTACAATCCCCAAGAATTAGTTCCAGCCAAGTGAGCAGCGCACCTGCGACATGCCATAAGCATTCGCCCGCGATGTCTGCCACATTTATTTTTGTACAGTTTTTATAGATGGATGAATTTGCATATTTACATTTTAACACAAGCCCTACATATTTACATACTTATTTTGGTGAAAATAAATTATACATCTTTTAACAAGTCTTAAAATTTTTAGGTTCTATTGTTTTAAAATAAACTCTGATCCACATTAAGTAATTAAACATATTTTAATCAATACAGTCCTATTTTTAAAAATATGACCCTATTAAAATAATATTCCAAATAATAGAATTGTCGCGCGAGTGAGTGAGTTGAAAAATGTTGATATAGAGTTACATTTATTAGTAAATTAATTTTATTTTAACGATAGATGGCAATTAAATTTAATTTACTAATATATACTTGTTGTGAAAACATATTTTGTGGAAGAGCTTTGCTCGATGCAATACCTTGAAATTATATGTATGTTCCTCTACAGACCTATAAGCTTATGTCCATAGTTCACTAAACACCCCTAAGCTGCCTTCCATAGAAAATACAGGGTATATTCACTACTGATGAGCCAAGCCCTCTCATTCAATAACTCATATCATTGCAGTAAGGTCTGTAGAGATATTATTTGATGATATTTAAAAGAGGCGCATTGCCAGTAAATTTATTTGTGTAAAAAGTTACATTTATATAAAAGGTTTTTGTATGACTTAAATAAAAATAATTTACACACACATTAGCTAGAGTTAAAATAAATTATAGTGAAACATAAATAATCTCACAATTGTTTTATTTTTTAACTAATTAAGGTAAAACTTTAATAAGACATAGACTGCCATTCTATACAGAGCTAATTCTCTAGTATATATATATGTGCCGGCCCCACTATGCTTCAGCAAGCGCAAGCTAGGAGAACACACTACACATGCGCGCGGGGCGTAGACTACTGCTGGCCACTGGCGTCATAACAACAAGGCCTGCTCCCAACGGCCGTTACTTCTTTTCTCTTTATATATTTCTGGCTTTAAATAAATTAATTTTAATTATAATTTTATCAGAGAGCGGCCTTTCCACAAGCCACACCAACACATCACGCAACCATCCCCACATATATATTTAGACTAAAGTATGTGCCAAGTTTCTACAGCAACATTAATACCAGCATCCTAACAAATATCTTGTGTGTGACAGACGGCGACCTAATCACCATCTTTGACAGTTCCGACCTTTCTTTTGCCATTCAGTGCAGTAGGATCCTCAAACTGACACTATTCGGTGAGTTGTTGTTGATTAATTATAATATCCCAGCAGGTGTAATGTGTCTCCCTCCGTTCTTCTCTTCAGCTGACACATAGCACTTCACTACCTGCAACATTCTATAGACTATTGACAATTAACATTTGCGGAAGAGCGATTGCTCATAGCATATTTTAATATTTATAATTGTATGTGATAAGGCACAATTTGGATTATAGATTATAAACAAAAGGTGATAAGACCAAATCCAAATAAATAAATAGTGTGTGACGTTTCGGTAACAGTGTTGTTACCATCTTCAGATAAAAGTACTGAATGAGTAGTAGTCTGTTGTCTGTAGTTTTGTCTGAAGATGGTAACAACACTGTTACCGAAACGTCACACACTATTTATTTATTTGGATTTGGTCTTATTACCTTGTGTTTATAATTGTATGCATTTCTGCTGTCCTCAAAGCTTTATGTCCATAGTTCATTTAAAAATACCCATTCCAAGAGTCTTTTTTGCTTATCCCTAGTACACGTGGTACAGGGCATGATAATCATGGTGGGTAAAAGTGGGCGACTGCTTTTTACTGTAAGTACACCACATGTCTACACATGTGAAAAGCAGTTTGACTTTTGTACTTACAAATGTGCCAGAGCCTTGTTTGGTTACTTGCACTCATTGGTGGGGTTGGACTTTTGCAAGAATCGGGGGCCGTTGAAGCATTTTAATTTTTATTCTAAGAGTCTAACATCAGTATCTGTATAAAAGGTCCCAAGCCCCGATTAAAAAGGAGGAGGGGGAGCAGTAACAAGCTCACTAAAGCACCTGGGCTCGGCTGATAGTACCCTGTAAGGTCTCCAGGGATACAGGATGAGCAGCGTTTGTACTCCTTGTTAGGAGTGGCTGTACATAGTGTCTGTTCCTCATGTCAGAGGCGGCCATTTCTTTTGGAGCTAAGTCGGCCTGCCACTGAGTAGTGCTCCCAGTCTTTAATGACAAAGGCAGATGCATTCTACTTCACCCAGTCATGATGGTTGTGAGAGCACTCTTTCTAGAGGACACCTCTAACAAAACCCATTTCCCCATTTGCTATAAAATTCTTTATCATTACTAGCTGTTTGTCCTTCATGTTAGAAGTTGCTGTAAACAATAGCTGTCTTCAGAGAAATATCTTCAAACCTGGGAGATAGGAAAATAGAACCTCCATGAGAGTACTCTTTCTAGAGGACACCTCTAACAAAACCCATTTGCTAGAAATTCTTCATCACTAGTAGCTCTCTGTCCCTCATGTTAGAAGTTGCTGTAAACAAAAGCTGTCTTCAGAGGGATATCTTCAAACATGGAATATAGAAAAGTAGGACTTCCATGAGAGCATTCTTTTAAAGAACACCTCTAACAAAACCCATTTGCTATAAATCCTTCATTACTAGTAGCTCTCTGTCCCTCATGTTAGAAGGAGGGAAGGCATTTTGAGTGAGCATTTTTTTAAATATGTGTGTTAACCTAGCTTCAATTCTTACTTCTAGATAGAATGTTAAAACCAAATGAGCCAACATAATGCTAATGAGCTAGGACCTCTCTGAATGCCCAGATGTGATCTACCCAACAAAGCCTGCTGTGTGAGCAGTGAACCAGAAGCCAGCCCCCATTGAGGGTGATGATGTCAAATACCTGCGGAGGGAGCTGTGCCTGCTGAGGGACAGGGTCCTACAGCTGCTGGACTACCTGGAGCCCAAGCTGCCTCCCCAGTCCCCAGCCAGCCAGGAGCAGGTAGCGGAGGAGCCCCCAGCAGTGACCAAGCCCCCCAAGGAGTTCGACCCCCTGGCAGAACGGAGACAACAGCAGCAACAGCCTCCAGATGAAGTTCAGCAGAGCGTGAAGGCTTCCTTCAACATCAAGGATGGTAGGTGTAACATCCTGTTAGGTCAGCAGTGGCTTTATTTATTTCAATTTAAATGTCCCCCTAGGGACACTTGCACTGTCATACATGTATGCCTTTACATTTGTCCATTCATATATATACAAAATAATTTTAGGCCTGCAGCTCCAGAACACATTTTGGCTTGCATTAGAAGCACTAAACAGGACCTTTGAGAGAGGCCCTGCTTATCATAAAACAGCTCGAGGAGCATGAACTCATGGAATTCGTGTAATCTTTACACAAGGGGGATAAGAAACAACAACAACAACATAATTTTAGGCCGTGAATAGAATAGACATGTGATATTAACAATGAGAAAGAGAGGAAAATAAAACGTGAAAAAGAACTGTGTACAAAAGAAAGAAGTGTCTGGCAATGTAAATTATCAGTTTCTTAAAAGATATTTGTTGCTATATACAGTTAAACCTGTCGTACCCTCTCACCTCCCTCTCTATAGTGCCTGATTTTAAATACATAGTACGATGCGATTTACATTAAAAGTAACCTGTCTATAGCACCCCCTCTCTATAACACCCTATTTTGGTGAGTCCCAAGAGGGGGCGCGCTATAGACAGGTTTAACTGTATCTACAAAAGGTATTGAATTTAATATACATTTCTTTACTGGAAATACTTGGATCTGTTACTATAAAATTATTGTTGATTCTATAGTCTCTCTTGAAAAACAGGCGGTAAAAGATGTATTGAGGTCATCTCTGCAGTGGATGGTAGGTGTAACATCCTGCAGCTGTTGGATCAGTAGTGACTTCCACTAGTGCAGACATACAAGCCTGGATATGATGAGTGGTGCTTGGTTAACGGAAAATTTGCTGATTTCTGATCCATACAATGGCCGTAGCAAGCTGACAATGCATTGTTGCAATACACCAAAGTTACTGCATGTGGCCAAGGTTTTTTTTTTTTTGCTTATCCCTAGTACATGTGGTACAAGCCATGATAATCATGGTGGGTAGAGGTAAGCGACTGCTTTTACTGTAAGTGTACCATATGTCTACACATGTGAAAAGCAGTTCGACTTTTGCACTTACAAATGTGCCAGAGCTCCTTTGGTTACTTGTACTCATTGGTGGGGTTGGACTTTTATAAGAGTCAGGGGCCATTGGATTAAGTGTCCAATGCAGGAATCAAACCGGGGTCGTAGCGGTCGAAAACCAGAGGTTTAGACCATCCTTTCACCGACCCTCCTGGATTCTACTAGTGTGGACATACAAGCTGGGATATGATGGGTGGTGCTTATCTGAAGGTTGTTCCCTTATCCGCCACCTGGGGATGTGCCTGTAGCAGTCAGCTCTGCTGAACGGTTCATCTCATGGGAGATTTTACTGTAGTTTGGAACACCCCATCTTGCTTTTGTCAATGGCTGGTGTATGGTAATTGTAACATCTTATTCAGCCTGAGTGACAAGAGTTGTGTGACCACAGATGATGATATCCCACCTCCACGAGGACAGGTCGCCCAGCTCCGGCCCCAACAACAGGTGACTGTTGGCCCCACCCCTGGATTGGGCGGAGCCTACCCTCAGCCTCTGGCCAATCAGCAGCCCAACCAGCCACAGCAGCCATCACCCCTGCCCAATCAGCCACCACAGCAGACCCCTCTGCCCAATCAACCACAGCAGCAGCCACCAACTAGCCTGCCATCCTATGGAGGCTATGCATCCTATCCTCAGCAACAGCAACAGAGACACTGTAAGTCCGCCCATCTCTCAACACTTGCTTCTCCACCGCCCCTTGTGAAAGAACATCCACTATAAGAGCTAACTACATAATCCTTTAACAGCATCAAACGACACAAGATTTAGAACAGACCATCTCAAGCCATTGAAGATAGAAAATAACAACAAAATCTACCCCACTTGCCCAAAATGTAGTTTGGCACCTGCAGCTCCAGAACACATTTTGGCTTGTATTAGATGTACTAAACAGGACCTTTGGGAGAGGTCGCTGCTTATCATAAAACAGCTAGAGGAGCATGGACTCATGGAATTCGTGTAATCTTTACACAAGGGGATAAGAAACAACAACATAATCCTTTATGTGGAGTGGGGACGAAGAAAAGAGTGAACTAAATAATTGACATTGGCTCACCAACCTGCCACCAAATAAAATGAACTGGCCAATGGAGATATCACCAGAACACTGGATTAGAGACCATTTCTAACACTTTTGTAGAGCTTTGCGTCTCTTCTCTCTTTTAGGAGCTTGTAAAACTATCCTTTCTTATCCCCATATTACCATCTCTCAGAACAATGGTGCACTAACCTGCCATGTTTGATGGGCTAATGTTCTAGTGATGCACATTGACTGTGCTTTTTTAAAAGTGCTTTATAAAAAAGTCTCTCCTAAATCTCATTTAATTATGAGGACTCCTTTTTTCTCCCAATTTTTGTTTTGTTGTTTCTTATCCACTTGTGTAAAGTTTACGCAAATAAGTTCATGCTCCTCAAGCTGTTTGATGATAAGCAGTGGCCTCTCCCAAAGGTCCAGTTTAGTGCATCTAATACAAGCCAAAATGTGTTCTGGAGCTGCAGGTGCCAAGCTATAGTTTGGAAGTGGGGTAGATTTTGTTGTTATTTTCTATATTCAATGGCTTGAGATGGTCAGTTCTAAAACTTGTTAGTGTTGTTTGATGCTGTTCGAGGTTCACTCCTGGGTCCACTCCACTGTACACAGCTGTACAACTGTACAGTTATAGACCTAAAGGTCTGGGAGGCCATCTATTTCTAGGATGTACCAGTTGTGCTTTGGTGGAGGATCCTCCAGTTCTTGTTTATTTTGTTTCGGCTACTGTCTCTATTTATTTAAAAGTGAAGTTTATTATTCCGTGGCAAGGGTTCTCTTGTGTTGTTGTTTCTTATCCCCTTGTGTAAAGATTACACGAATTCCATGAGTTCATGATCTCATGGAATGGGGTATAGGGGTGCAGCTTTCATTGATCATGGCACCATGATCCAGGCACACTTTGATGAAAGTCTGACTTTGCCTGTAGTTTGAGGTTATTCCTAACATGGAAGCCTTTGCTGCCAACTCTAACATGAGCACAGACGCAGTTCCTCCGTATCTCTGTAGAGGGACCCTTGCTGAGGTCTATCAACTGGGTCAGTTAAACTAAGGATTTTTAAAGAGGTCTTTCTCTTCTTTCTAACAATACTGCTGATTATTCTTCAAGAGTTATTCTGCTTCTTTCACAGCTGGCCTTCATATCTGAAGGTCATTCCCCTATCTGCCACCTGGGGACATGCCCTGTAGCAGTCAACTCTGCCGAAGGGGGTTTCTCTTGTAACATTTTTTGCTTCAGTTTTAGATGTTGTTGTTTCTTATCCCCTTGTGCAAAGATTACATGAATTCCATGAGTTGATGCTCCTTAAGCCGTTATTTATTCAGTTTTAGTGGTTTCTCCAGATGTGTAATGGCTATGTGTGTATCAGACTCCCCAGTACCTCCATCTGGCTATCCCTCAGCCCCCGGCCAGTACGGCGGCCCCCAGCAACCTCAGCCACCTCAGCCACAACAACAACAGCAGCAGCAAGGTCCTTATCAGCACGGACCACCGCCCCCAGGCCAGCAACAACCTCCTCAGGGGGCTTCCCCTGCCTCCCCCTACATGGTGGCCACTAGGTGAGATTGTGGACATTCCCTTTTCTAACAAACCTAGACATTGATAAGGCACAATTTGGATTATAGATTATAAACACTAGTTAATAAGACCAAATCCAAATAAATAAATAGTGTGTGACGTTTCGGTAACAGTGTTGTTACCATTTTCAGACAAAAGTACTGAATGGTACTGAAGTCTGAGTACTGAAGTACCTAAAAGTACCATTCAGTACTTTTACCTGAAGATGCTAACAATGCTGTTACCGAAATGTCACACACTTTATTTATTTGGATTTGGTCTTATTACCTTGTGTTTAAAACCTAGACATTCCTTCTTCTTTCTTATATCCCATAGATGATCCTTGATTCAGGGATACAGGATGATCTCCATGTTAGGAGAGGCTGGTTGTACATGATGTCTGTTCCTCCTGTGTGTATGTCTAAACGAGCCTAGGGGGTCAGTGGAAGGGTGGATCTAAACCGTTGGTTTTTGACCACTACAACCCGGGATGGAATCCTGTACATTGGGCACTTTTTTTCTAAAGTAATTTATAATACAATATAATGCGGCTTATGATTGTAGAACGACATTATATCGTATTATAAATTACTTTATATAATATTTACGAATGGAGAAATATGTCCAGGGTAGCATTGTGGACATGGCATCTGCCTGGTAAACGGAACACTGTGGGTTCCCTTCCTATCCCTGGATACTTTATTTTTCCGTTTATCATTACTCTTCACAATTTATCCTTTCATACTTCATCCCTAAGGTTAGAAATAGTCGTTGTTTCTCCTTAAAAATGAAAATTTTGATTTTTCATTCAAAAGAAACACATGCGGGATAATTTTCAAATGTCGTTCTCCAACTTTTTTTTTCTAATTAAAAAAAAAAATTTTTTTTTTTCAATGGCCTCTTGATTTCTGTAAAAGTCCAACCCTCCCCACCAACAAGTAACCAAGATGGGGCTCTGACACATTTGTAAATGTAAAAATCGAACTGCTTTTCATGTGTGTAGACATGTGGTGTACTTACAGTATAGGCAGTCTTCAACCTTCTACCCACCATGATTATCATGGCCTGTACCAGGGATAATATTACGTGTATTAGAGGGATAATAATAATTCCATTTTTGAAGATAAAATTGCTATAAAGTATAAAATAGAATAGAAACAGTAGCAACGTGTTTCTTTATTTGTGTAAATACATCTGATGTCTGTAGAAGGATTATAAAGATCTGAAAACCTGTACTTTACATGAATAAAGAAACACATTGTTTATATTCTTATTTTATAATAAGAGGGGGTCTGTGGAAGGCTGGTTAAACTGTTTGGTTTTCGACCACTATGACCCGGGTTCGATTCCCGCATTAGACACTTTTTTTCTTTAAAAAAAAAAAAAAATGCTCCAATGGCCCCCGATTCTTGCAAAAGTCCAACCCTACCAGCGAGTGCAAGTAACCAAACGGGGCTCTGGCATATTTGTAAGTTCAAAGTTGAACTGCTTTTCACATGTGTAGACATGTGGTAGACTTACAGTAACAGCAGTCGCTATAACTACCCACCATGATTATCATGGCCTGTACCACATTTTCTAGGGATAAGAAAATGATATTGTAGCAAAGTATTTATTATATTTTGCTGGAAACTTCCCTCATTGCTTCTCTTATATTTTATTGTTCATTTGTTCTTGCCTTAAATTGCTGTGTCATCCTGAAGTTTGTCTTTATTTTCTACAATAATAATAAATGAGATGAATGTTGTTTTCCAGCAAGCCACCAATGACAGGTTCCCCATACCCAGGACCCTACGGAGCAGGTCCCGGAGCCCAGAATGCTCCTCCTCAGCCCACTTCCCAAACAGGTCCAGCCTATCCGAGCCCTCAACAACCTCAGCAGCCATATGGGGGAGGAGCTCCTAATGCTGCTATGGCCCCGCCTCCAGCAGCAGGCTCCGCCTCTTCCGCACCACCAGGAGCCAATCCCTACTCTCGCAATTTCTCCCGCCCCTATCAACCCGGCTACCAATAGATTCAACACCTTCCTATCGTGTAAATAAGTCTTTATTTTTTTTTGTGCTGCTGAACCCAGCTATACCAAATATGGCCTCCACGCTTTGTTTTTGTTTTGTTTTATTGTAAACAAACAACACTCTAACCCCCTTCCCCCCCATTTCTTTAGTTCCAAATGACATCCCATTTTTTTTTTTAAGGCTTTTTTTTTAAAGAAAATATTTATATACTTGCTATCTAAAAAGCTTTATATATATATATTAAAGACTCCTTTTTCTTTTTCATTGATTATTCTTTATAAATCTTGCACCATTTTTTTTTTTACATTTATCAATTTGAAAAAAAAGACACTATATCCTACAGATTCACTTCATGTTATTTTTCTTCCTTTATTATTATTATTATAAGCAAAACAGGCAACATTTAGTTATTGATTGGTAAATAAAAAATGTTTTATAATCAATTTTTGGGTCTTTTTATTTAATCTTTTTTGACCGCAATAAGTAATAATTTAGATTATAGATTAGAAATGCAAGGTAATAAATTAATACAAAGCAATAACATACCTGTCAAAGGCTGGAGCTCTTGGCCTACCTGAAGCTAGAGAATCTACCACCCAACTAGACGAAAGAAATCTCCTCTGTACCATCAAAACACAATGCCTGCTGGAATGGAAATCTGATGCTGCACATGACTGGTACAGAGCAGGAGGGACAAGCACCGGTTCTGTCCTCCCAAGAGAACAACAGTCTTTGATTTCCTTCCAGACTTAAGTCTGGTCATCTACGGACAATGACTTTCCAGAATGGTTGCAGGGTTTTCCCACTATGTAATAAGTGCAACTCTCAGCCTGCAACACCAAAACACATTATTGACTGTATTGACTCAGCCATTGATGAGCTCTACTCTTCCTCGGTAGACACCAAAAGTCTCAAGCGTTCAAGCTTGATACCCTGATATGATTGAGTGGAGATAAGAAAGAAGTAGACACATCCCCAGCAGACACCAAAAACAAGCTCTACAGGCTTGATACCTTAGTGTGATTGAGTGGAGATAAGAAAGAAGACACATCCCCAGCAGACACCATCAACAAGTTCTACAGACTTGATACCTCAGTGTGATTGAGTGGAGATAAGAAAGAAGAAGACACATCCCCAGCAGACACCATCAACAAGCTCTACAGGCTTGATACCCTGATATGATTGAGTGGAGATAAGAAAGAAGAAGACATACCATCTATTTATAACAAATGAAAATATTATTACATGAATGTTTCTTTCACAAATAAATCAAACTTCTACTATCCTTACTGCGATGAAAAAACATTGGGAAAGCTTGGCTTATCAGTGGTGAACCCTCCCAGTGGTTTGTCAATTTTTAATCTACCAGACCGCTTCTTTAGAGCTCTAATACTGTATTGGATCATTCTGTTTATATATGTTACACTGAAAGGTGAGAAAAAGGTAATAAGACCAAATCCAAATAAATAGTGTGTGACGTTTCGGTAACAGCGTTGTTACCATCTTCAGACAAAAGTACTGAAATTTTACCACAGCATGCTTTGTTCCTGTTACCTTGTGTTTATAATTTACATTCAGTACTTTTGTCTGAAGATGGTAACAACGCTGTTACTGAAACGTCACACACTTTATTTATTTGGATTTGGTCTTATTACCTTGTGTTTATAATCTACATTCAGTACTTTTGTCTGAAGATGGTAACAACGCTGTTACCGAAACGTCACACACTATTTATTTATTTAGATTTGGTCTTATTACCTTGTGTTTATAATTCATAATCCAAATTGTGCCTTATCCCCTTGTGTAAAGGTTACACAAATTCCATGAGTTCATGTTCCTCGAGCTGTTTTATGATAAGCAGCGGCCTCTCCCAATAATGTTTAGTTTTGGTCTTATTGCCATGTGTTTCTAATTTATGCTATCTATCTTTGCTATTTAAAGAATTTGGTGAGAGCCCACTGATCACTCGAATAACTTGTGAATGGTGGACATTTTTAAGCACTAAAGAGGCAAGAATGCAACTGCTATCATTTATCCAGGTATATCTTCATCCATTGCTCCCGTTTCTCACAGTCCTGAGTATCCAACACTTAATCCGCCAAAGAAATGCTTCTTCAGTTTTCTAGATCTAAGAGCAGTTTTCACCAAGCCAAAAGCACAAAAATCCAGAGGGAGACTCTATATCAGTGAGTCTCAAAGCTGGTCCCTATTCACAGATGCGATTCCACTACCGTCCTGCGCGGGAGCTTTTGCCTGCTGTGTTCCCGCCCTGGGTCCACGCCTCCTTAGCTGACCTGGAGGCTCCGGGCTTCCCAGGGGTCGCCATATTGACTATGGGCCTATTGGACATCCGTCAACATAGGTAGCCAGAAGAGAGGACTTCCCGTCTCAAGCCATCCACCAACCCCGGCCTCCAAGTAACTAGATTACAGGAGCACGCCACGGCTCCCAGAGGGAGACTATAGGTCTGGAGATTTTGCAGGGATATGCTTAAAAGGAATATATGAAATGCTGGTTTCATCCATCTTTTCGTCCAGGTATTGATGTTTTGAACGTGATGTATGACTCGTGGCTTTATCCTGGTGCAGCCACACGGATCTTGAGTCACTTGGATACAAAAATGGGACCTCATTGTTGAATAATGGGTCTAAGACAAGTCTTTGGTAGATTTGTTAATTTATCTTGACATTTGGGTCTACCTTCTCTATTGGAAGCTTTCCATTGTAGCAGAAACTTGCAACGATCATGAAGCCCTTTGAGAAACTTTCCTTGAATTGCTTGACCCAGTTCTGGAAGGTGTTTATTTGAGAGTTAGCGTAGTAAATGACATGGGGTTGGTTGCTATCATTGAGGTAAACCCACGTCCAGTGTAACAACATTCTTCCATTTTTCACCTGCCAGGTTCTTTTCATAAAGGGTCCTGCTGCGGGTCTTTCGTTCCCCAATATGGTGCGGCTTGAGGACATGAACCTTTGCCTTTTTACGTATTTTTAAGCCGATTTTTCCTAATAATACAGTTAACGGTAGAAAGTGGTACGTTGGTTATTTTGGAAATGTTCCTTTGAGAAGGTGGATTCTCTCTGACAACCATTTCCTTTCTTTCAGTTGGAGTTGAAGGTTTCTTCAGGCATCTTTTTTCAGAGAAAATTTTTCACTTAATTTTCATAGATATCAAAATTTCCTTTCTTTTCCTTTATTATGTGACTGAACTTAGTAATATCAATATTATTTTCTTCAATTATTTTTATAATTTGGGTAAACGAGTATTTCTCCTCGGAAAGTCTGAAAACCTAACCTTTTACAAAATCACTTATAATATTAGGCATTACGAATATTGAAAAATAGTTTTTTGATGAAATATAAATCAATGATTGTTTTTTCAAATAAATATAACATCACGCGAAAATCATTTGCTTCTTTGACAAGCTACAACATTGCAAAATCCCAAGTTATCAACTTTAAAAAATGTCTACTTCTTCTTCTTTCTTATCTCTACTCAATCATATTAGGATATCAAGTTGTGACCCTTAATGGTGTCTGTTTGACAACCACTGGGTGAAGTAGAATGCGTCTGTCATTAAGACTGGGAGCACTACTCAGTGGCAGGCCGACTTAGCTCCATAAGAAATGGCCATCTCTGACATGAGGAACAGAAGCCATGTGCAACCGCTCCTAACATGGAGTACAAACGCTGCTCATCCTGTATCCCTGGATTAGGAGCCCTTACAGGGTACTATCATGTACAAAATATAAAAGGGGTTGTGAACAGAGAGTCCAAGATTTTCAAAAATGAGGATTAAAGGTAGAGATATATTTGACATGTACAGTTAAACCTGTCTATAGCGTCCCCTCTTGGGACTCACCAAAATAGGGTGCTATAGAGATGGGGTGCTATAGACAGGTCTCTTTTAATGTAAATCACATCGTACTATGTATTTAAAATCGGGTGCTATTTAGATGGGGCGCTATAGACAGGTTTAACTCTATATGATGGTTTCTTCTTCTTCTTTCTTATCTCCACTCAATCATATTAGGGTATCAAGCTTTTAGAGCTTGACAACCATCATGACTGGGTGAAATAGAATGCGTCTGCCTTTGTCATTAAGACTGGGAGCACTACTCAGTGGCAGGCCGACTTAGCTCCAAAAGAAATGGCCGCCTCTGACATGAGGAACAGGCGCCTTGTGCAGCCGCTCCTAACATGGAGTACAGATTCATCCTGTATCCCTGGATCAGAAGCCCTTACAGGGTACTATCAGCCGGGCCAGCTGAACCCAGGTTTTTTAGTGAGCTTGTTACTGCTCTCCCTCCTCCTTTTTCATCCGGGCTTGGGACCGGCAAAGGCGGAGTTATATGATGTTTTAATTTCAATGATACTAATAATTTTTAGTTTTATAAAACTCTACAAGCTTTCAGGAATCCCCTTGTATATAAAGTAAAAACAAATATGCATGATCGTAAAGATTGAGGCTGTCTGGCCAGCCATTCATAGCTCTAAAAAAAAAAAGATTTTTGTCGAAACGTCGAGATAATAAAAATATTTACTGGCCGAAGTATCTTTAATTTAAGAAATATGCATGGGTATTAAATGAAAGTTGAACCTGACCTAGCGCTGTGGAGCCAGCAAGCTATCAAAGGAGAAGAGTCAGTCCACGTTGTCTGTAGACAGGGTTAAAGTAGGGGTCGTCACCTGCCCAGCGTTCTTGTCCCTTTACTAGGTACCACTCAAAAAGAACAACCTAGTTTATGATATTTACAACAATGAATAATATATGATGGTTATTCACTTATTAAAACAAAAATGTTAACGCGAGATTCAATCCCGGTTCATGACTGTCAGGAATCGAGTGGAACTCCGCCTTTGCCGGTCCCAAGCCCAGATAAAAAAGGAGGAGGGGGAGCAGTAACAAGCTCACTAAAAAACCTGGGCTCAGCTGGCCATGCTGATAGTACCCTGTAAGGGCTCCAGGGATACAGGATGAGCAGCGTTTGTACTCCATGTTAGAAGCGACTGCACATGACGTCTGTTCCTCAAGTCAGAGGCGGCCATTTATTTTGGAGCTAAGTCGACCTGCCACTGAGTAGTGCTCCCAGTCTTAATGACAAAGGCAGACACATTCTACTTCACCCAGATATGATTGAGTGGATATAAGAAAGAAGAAGAAGAGAGGAATCGAGTGTTTTACCCACTCGTCCACTGACTTACCTGCCCAGTATGGAAAGACTGCGGAACACAATTCCATCGATGTCCCAACATAGATATGCGAGGACTCTAGTAGCTTCTGCTGCAATCCTGAATCTTTCACGATTCTTCTTTATCTCCCTCTCTCTCTCTGTGTTTGGGTAGCTGGTGTTCAACACTGCAGGAAGCAGGGCCTCTCCCTCTCTGTGTGACATGTTAAGACTAATTCTCTTTCTTGACCTGCCCACTATGTGGGAAAGAACTCTCGCAGTCCATTGGTGGCGGAGTCTTTCTCGCGGTGGGTGCCATCAATGACGACTTCTTGTTCCAAAATAACTTTACTAGGTACCGCTCAAAAAGAGCAACCTAGTTTATGATAATTGTAACATATTAAAACAAAATGTTAACGCGGGATACAATCCCGGTTCATGACTGTTGGGAATCGAGGGTTTTACCCACTTGTCCACCGACTCTTTCATATCAATGACAACTTTGTATATATATTTTTTATTTTTGATTTCAACACCTGATCTTTTTATCTTTTATTTTTTTCTTTCATTTTTTCATGTGTTAAGCGTATTTACGCAAACTTGGCCTTAACTACCCATTTCTTGATTTCTCAGGAAGCCTCTGGGACCAAATTTTGGTCGTAGAGGTACAGTCTGTACCACGCTGACGAGGGCCAACAGGTCGAAACGCGTTCGTGGTTAGCTTTTCTTGATTAATCAATAAATTTAGTTGGCCAAATATCACAGTTCAGTTTATTTTTGTTCCACTAGATGGCGCTCTGCCATCTAGAAATGCTCATGTGAGCCTGGTCAGGATATGTCTCTTTTTTTTTTTTTTTATATATATGTATATTTATCAATTATTTTTATATTTATCCACGCTGACGAGCGCCAACAGCGCGAAACGCGTTCGTTAATGGCTTTTCTTGATTTATCAAGAAATTGGGTTGGCCAAATATCAGGGACAGGTTAAATCAATGTTTAGTCAATTTCTGTTCCATTAGATGGCGCTCTGCCATCTAAAAGGCACATGTCCGGTTCAAAATCACTTTATTAGGTACCGCTCAACAAGAGCAACCTAGTTTATGATAATTGAAACGGTGAATAATATGTGAAGGTTATTCACATATTAAAGAAAATTTTAACACTGGATTCAATCCCGGTTCATGACTGTTGGGAATCGAGGGTGTTACCCACTCGTCCACCGACTTGTAAAGCACATGTCTGGACTGGTTCAAATCACATTAATAGGTACCGCTCAGCAAGAGCAACCTAGTTCATGATAATTGAACAATGAATAATATGTGAAGGTTATTCACATATTAAACAAAATTTAAACGCGGGATTCTATCCCGGTTCATGACTGTCGCACCCCAGCTATCCCGATTTGGGAAAGTGGTCAGGGTCAGCCATTCCAAAGTGCAATGGAAAGGCCTCTCCTGAGGGCACGGGAATCTTGAGCTCCGTGACACCGATGCCAGGTAAGTATAAAGCACATGTGGTTCAAATTCACATAAATAGGTACCGCTCAGCAAGAGCAACCTAGTTCATGATAATTGAACAATGAATAATATATGAAGGTTATTCACATATTAAACAAAATTTAAGCGCGGGATTCAATCCCGGTTCATGACTGTCGGGAATCGAGGGGGTTACCCACTCGTCCAAAGCACATGTGCTTTTAGTCAGGATATGCCTTTATTATTTTAATATAATTATTCTTTTTTTAACCTTATATAATCTTATATGTACATTGTAATAAATTAGTTTCAATCTCAATCTCTCTCTCTCTCTCCGCCGTCGGTCTCCATCCCGAGGCAATGAAAGTGTGGCTACCATCTACAAGTACCATCTTGGTCTTGAGTTAGGTAACACCAGCCATCACATCGACCTGTCCACTCTGTGAACTCTCGCAGTCCATCGGTGGCGGAGTCTTACAAACATTAAATAAAAATGAACAACAAAAAAATCTAATTTGGCTAATTTTTTACTATTATAGCAGACACATGCTCAGTGCTAGTATATTGTTAAGAATATAGTTTGAAAGCACATTATATTTTAAACAAAAGGTAATATGTTGACTTTGCTGAGAATTTTTTAATGAAACTGATTCCAATAATTATTAATTAAACATTATATTTATTGATTTACAAGAGAGAGAACAAAATATAAAAGGGAAACTAATATTGAAACAAAGGAACTTTTTTTCTTTTTCGGTTTGCGCCTATTTACCTGTGAGCTTACACACATTCTGTGGTAGCAATTATTTAATATATATATGTAATATTGTGTTGAGATCCTGTCGACTCTCTGTAATAATGCGTTGGGGTTTGGTAAGCCTGTTGTAGAACCTCGTCGACTCTCGCTATAAGTTGTGGCAACCGAGGGTCAAACCTGTAGTAACCGCGAGGGACAGTCAGGGGTGGAGAGTTTTCCAGTACCCTCGCTGCACCTTGACTGTCCCTCGCGGTTACTACAGGTTTGACCCTCGGTTGCCACAACTTATAGCGAGAGTCGACGAGGTTCTACAACAGGCTTACCAAACCCCAACGCATTATTACAGAGAGTCGACAGGATCTCAACACCATATTACATATATACAACATAAAAAGACCAAATCCAAATAAACAAATAGTGTGTGACGACGCACACTATTTATTTATTTGGATTTGGTCTTATTACCTTGTGTTTATAATCTATAATAAAAATTGTGCTTTATCACATTCTATTTTATTTAATTTTGACCATTTCTTTTTAATTTGCTTAATTTAATTTGCATATTTGCGTTTGATTACTTTAATTACCTTTTTTACATAGATGTAATCTTATTCATTATAAATACCATCTTCATAATCTTAGTAGTTTAGTCTTCTGCTTGTCCAGTGGACAGTTGTCATCTGTCAAATTTTGTCGTCTCCATGTTTCCTCGAGCCCCTTCAGAACGTAAGTACAACATTTTGATATTCTAAAAATATCTTTATTCATATCTCAGTTTGAATATTTCCTTTTTCAACTATAGGTTTTAAACTTTTAATTAGACAATTTTAATTTATATTTAGACATTTTTCATTTTAATTTAGACATTTTCATTTTAATTTAGACACTTTCATTTTTATTTAGACATTTTCAATTTTAATTTAAGACACTTTCATTTTAATTTAGACACATGGACTTTTCTATAAAAAAAGTCCATGTGTCTAAATTAAAATGAAAATTTGATAAATTAAAATGAAAAATGTCTAAATTAAAATGAAAAATGTCTAAATTAAAATGAAAAATGTCTAAAATTAAAATGAAAAATGTCTAATTAAAAAGTAAAAAACATGTATATCAATTTAAACGAAAGACAAATATATAAATTTTAACTCATTTTGCAGATTTATTTTGAATTTTATATATAAAAACTACTAAATTCCATTGGAACGCTTTTATTTTAGACATTAACACTGTTTAGCATAGTTTGAATAATTCTCTAATATCTTGGCATATTTTCATTCTTAAAATATTCTTTAAAACTTTCTTCAATCTGTAAATTGTTTTCATCGAATACACCACAATACTTTACAATTTGATTTAACTAAGTTTGCATACCAACTCTTTGTACATATTTCAATTGTGTTTATATTTTTTCTTTTTTCATCCAATAAAAAAAAAAAAAAAAGATTCGGTGGACGAGTAGGTAATACCCTCGATTCCTGACAGTCATGAACCAGGATCGTACTTTAATGCAAATTATTATATAATAATTACTTTATGTATTATTTACGAACGGAAAAATATGTCCAGGGTAGCCTAGTGGACATGGCATCTGCCCGGTAAGCGGAACATTGTGGGTTCGATTCCCATCCCTGGACACTTTTATTTTTTCCGTTTATCATTACTCTTCATAATTCATCCTTTCATACCTCATCTTTAAGGTTAGAAATAATCGTTATTTCTCCTTTAAATAAATTTTGATTTTTCGTTGAAAAGAAACACATGCGGGATAATTTTTAAATGTCGTTTTACAATCACAAGCCGCATTATATTATATTTTGTTTAATATTCACATATAACTTTCAAATTATATAAAAAAAAGTGCTCAATGTGGGAATCTATCCCGGGTCGTAGCGGTCAAAAACCAACGGTTTTTAATAAAAATTTGTAGCCTAATTTTTAAAAATTGTAATTATACATAATTTATTTATTAATAACGAACCACCGGTCGCCATACATAAGTCGTAAGTTTTGATAATATTATACCTACATACATAACGTATGTACATCGCCATAAGTATTGTGTGCCTTAAAGTTTAAAGAAAATATTCTTTCGGAGTACTAGAAATTTTTTTTTTTTTTAAGTTACGTTCAATAATTTGTGCAGTTATTCTGTGTCTGGTAAGTTAAAAAATATTAATTAAAAAAAAATAAAATATTAATTAAAACGTTTTATTATTTTGTGTTAACGATTACTAATTTTTTTCAGACCTTTGTATTCAATATGTCTTCATCAAAACCAAGTGGCAGTAAAACTAAACGAAAAATTGCTGACGAACATAGGAATTTTCAAGAAAAGTGGGAATTAGAGTATTTTTGCTCTGAAGTAAAAAATAAAATCATCTGCTTGATATGTAATAATGCTATTAGTGTACCAAAATTATATAACATTAAACGTCATTATGAACAACATAAATCAAAATATGATACCTACGAAGGTTTAATGAGACAAGAAAAGTTAAAAGAGTTCAAGTTGGGAATGAAAAAACAACAGTTTATGTTTACTAAAGTATCACAAGAGAGTGAAGCGGCGGTGCATGCAAGCTACGTTTTATCGGAGATGATAGCTAAACACTCAAAACCTTTTACTGAAGGTGATTTCATCAAGGAATGTTTAATTAAAGCTGCAGAAATTGTTTGTCCTGGAAGTGTGAAGACGTTTCAAGCAATATCTTTGTCTCGAAATACCGTTGTGGAAAGAGTTACTGATATGGCCAGAAATTTAAATGATCAGATAAAAGAAAAATCATCTTGTTTCGAAGCATTTTCCATTGCCTGTGATGAGAGTACGGACATTGGACATTCTTATTAGTATTTTTTAAAATAAACCTACATAAATGTTACTATAAAAATTTAATTACTTGTTTTCTTTTTTGCGGTCCACATAATCTTATTACTTTTTTATTTGGCCCGTGTTAGGATTTGAGTTTGACATGCTTGGTTTAGACCAGGGGTCTCCAAACTTTCCAGCCTTAGGGCCATACTGATGGGGTCTTTCCAGCCTTAGGGCCATACTGATTACTCCAGTAAGTTCCGAGGGCCAAGATGGCAACACTGCATATTATTAATTTTCCTGTATTAATTGTTATGTTTATTTGTTATTAATTGTTATTATTAATTGTTGCTTTTGTGTGTGATTTAGCAGAATGGAAAAGAAGCGAAAAATTGATAGTGAATGCAGAAAATTCAAAGATCAGTGGAACATTCAGTATTTCGTAATTGAGTCCAGTAACAAGGCGCTATGTTTGATTTGCAATGAAAGCATAGCCGTTCTCAAAGAATATAACATGAAACGTCATTATGAAACAAAACATTCTCAAAATTACTCAAAATATACAGGAATTGTGCGGACAGAAAAATTCGAAGCTTTGAAGCGCGGATTGAAATCGCAGCAATCTTTATTTACAAAAGTCAAAACTGAACAAGAGGCGGCAACTCGTGCCAGCTTTCGTGTGGCTCTTGAAATTGCAAAACGTGGAAAACCATTCACCGATGGAGAAATGATCAAGGAATGCATAATTGCAGTAGTCGAAGAAATGTGCCCTGAAAAGGTAAATTTATTAAAAACTGTCAGTATGTCAGCAAACACTGTGGCTCGAAGGGTATAAAACATCGCTGAAAATATATCCTCTCAACTGTTCGACAAAAATGGACATGTTGAGTGGTTTTCTTTGGCCTTGGATGAGTCAACGGATGTGTCAGATACTGCTCAGGTGTTGATTTATATTAGAGGAGTAGATAAAAGCTATGAAGTGCACGAAGAACTTCTTGATATGTATAGTATTCATGGCACAACTACTGGTACCGATATTTTTAAAGGAGTTGAAATGGCCATTAATAAAAAGAACCTTCGATGGAAAAACTTGAAATGTATTACAACTGATGGAGGCAAAAACATGAGTGGGAAAGATAAAGGAGTGGTCGCTCTTGTGTCAAAGGCTGTAGAAAATGACGGCGGCTCAAAACCATTAGTCTTACATTGTATCATTCATCAACAGTCTTTGTGCGGAAAATGTTTGGATATGTCTCTGACGTTCTGAAACCAGTCATATCAACTGTTAATTTCATCAGATCTTTTGGGCTGAATCACCGACAATTCCGACAATTTATTGCAGAGATTGGAGAAACAGACTTACCTTATCATACTGCCGTACGCTGGCTTAGTTGTGGGAAAGTCCTTCAGCGCTTTTTCGAACTTCGAGCAGTGATCGAAATTTTTTTGAATGAAAAGCACCGCCCTCTTACTGAATTACAAAACAACGCATGGCTATGGAAGTTAGCATTCTATGTTGATTTGACAAAACATGTGAACGAACTGAATTTGAGATTGCAAGGAGAAAACCAGCATCTTCCTGATTTATACACTAATATCAAGTCATTCCGGATGAAATTGATACTGTTTCAATCACAACTACGAAGTAAATGTTTTTCACATTTTAAAACATGTGAAATATTCAGCCACACTACTGAGACTGAGTTTCCTATCGATTTTGCAATCGAAACTTTGAGTGCTTTGAAGATAAATTTTGATACTCGTTTCTCGGACTTTGATGCCATTGCGAATCAAATTAAGATTTTTCAGAATCCTTTTGATGCTGACATTGAAACCCTAGCCCCGGAACTTCAAATGGAAATGATTGATCTTCAGTGCAGTGATATAATTAAGAACAAATATGAAAACTCATCTTTGTTGGAATTTTATGAGTCTTCCACTGACACAATTTGATAATTTGCATAAATTTGCTCGTGGGCTGTTTTCCGTTTTTGGTACTACTTATTTGTGTGAGAAAATCTTCTCCAAAATGAAGTACACAAAAAATGTATACAGATCTAAATTAACTGACGAGCATCTTAAATCTCTTTTAATAATTGGTACAAGTAAAATTAGTCCACAACTACAAACTATTGTCGGTGGAAAATCTCAATTACATACATCTCATTAGCATTTCATATGTCATGTTATAAGGTATGTGTTGTTCATTACTTACAATGTATAAAATGTAAGTTGGATTCATTTCAATAATTTGTTAGTTATTATATGCTGAAGTTAAATTTACTGCATAAATTATACATGTCTTTACTCATTACCATTCTGTGTTTCTTTATCCAACTTATCACAAACATCTTATTTGCTATAAAAAATATTTGTTCTCTAAAAGGAGTTTTCAAGTATGTCTCCGCGGGCCGGACAAAATCTGTCTGCGGGCCGGATGTGGCCCTCGGGCCGTAGTTTGGAGACCCCTGGTTTAGACCATCGAACATGATGCAGCAATATTTATATCTTCTACGTTAAAGTGCCAGTGTTCAAAGAAAATCTTTTTTTTACCTGACTTCATCTTGAGGTGAATTGATTGTTTTGATCATTTTGTACCTTCGAATGGGTATTTGGCCAATTCTGAAATTGTTAAAAAATCCACGAATAGTTGATATTTATTCCGATAGATGGTGCAAGCCATCAGAAACTTTCAGTTGCATGATAAAGAGATGCCTTTTTCATAATTATTAATTTCTACAAAAGTTTTGTTAATAAATTTCTTTTGTTGATTTTCTCTGTGGATCATATTTATATATGTTTTTTTCCCTTTGAAATAATTGACATGTTTTTTTGAAGATGCCCCAAGGACCAACCTTTTTGGTCGTAGAGATACAGCTTGCACCACGCTGACGAGGGCCAACAGCCCGAAACACGTACATGGTTAGCTTTTAATGATTAATCAAGAAACGGTATTTGGCCAATTCTGGAATAATTAAAAATCAATGATTAGTTGATATTTATGCCGATAGATGGCGCAAGCTATCAGTAACATTTAGTTGCACGATAAGGAGATGTCTTTTCTCTTAATAATTCACATGTGACAAATCTTCTCTTTCTCGTGGTCAAATTTCCCCAAATTCATATCACAGATAATTCCTTTAATATATTTTCTCCTTCCGATTATTATCTCTTCCTATCAATGCAACATGGCCTGGCTGACCAGCACATCTCCAATTACGATGAAAAAAAAAGGATCGATGAATGGATAGCGACCAAAGAGCCGGCCTTTTTCCACGATGGGATCCGTCAATTGCCAGAAAGATGGGAAAAAGTAGTGGATAAGCGATAGACAATACTTTGAACATTGAATGTCGAACCAATTTTTCACAATAAAACTTCAATTTTCGAAAAAAAAAAAAACTGCACGAAATTTATTTATACTTCTAATATCAATTAATATTAGCATTATTTTTCAATTTGTTTCAAGATATTTGTAAATATTAAATTCTCTTCCATCTTCTTGTTTCTAAATTGAGGAAATCTTCGATATTTCGAATTCTTCTTCTTTGTAAATTGTATGCGATACTTATGGGGGACAATATTAGTAAGCGTCTTTTTAAAAAAATATTTTTCCGAATTCAAACTTTTCTAGAAACTATAATGATCCATTGTTATATTATCAAATCTTTCTTGTATCTTTAAAAGTGATAAAAAAAATACACACTCACCTATTCTACTAAATATAACAACAAAAAGCTTTATTAAGACCTTATGGTCTTATACAGATTCTCCGAGTAGAAGAGGATATATACAGGAATATAACAGTAATAGTAACAACAATCAGCAATAAACACAAGGTAATAAGACCATATCCAAATAAATAGTGTGTGACGTTTCGGTAACAGTATTGTTACCATCTTCAGACAAAAGTACTGAATGTAAATTCTGTAAATAGATGCAGTATTTTTGTCTGAAGATAGTAACAACGTTGTTAACGAAATGTCACACACTATTTATTTATTTGGGTTTGGTCTTATTACCTTGTGTTTATAATCTATAATATAAATTGTGCATTATCATTAATAATCAGCAATGTTATTTACAATGTATAAAATAAGGTGAAAGAAGAAAGAAAAGGCTTGGTATAAACTTGTATACAAGCAAACGAGAACAAGCAGTTCCTTTTCTTAAATAACAATAATTAGCAGTATTGACGAAATTTTAGATGAGTAAAAGTGAAAAAGGGATATATAAAATGTATTATAATCATTATAAAATATATTATATGAATCATTTGGAAAATGTGACAAAGAACTTAGATGAATCAATTTGCCGACATCTTTTCGGTATACCAAATGTTTAGCTCTTAAAATTAAAGATACTTCGGCCAGTAGACAATAAAAATTTTTACTGGCCGAAGTTTCTTTTAGAAGAACTATGAATTCCGGCCAGGCAGCCTCTATCTTTACAATAACCAAATGTTTAAGTACAAATATTTCTTAAAATTGATGTATCTCTCCTTTTGCGGCAACACGTCCTATATTGAGACAGTTGTATCCACTGGGTAGAAGAAAGAAGAACAATTTGTCAACATCTTTTTGTAAGTACAGTTAGGTATATCAAATGTTTGTGTACAAATATTCCTTAAAATTGATGTGTTCTCTCCTATTGAGGCAGTGGTATCCACTGGGTAGAAAAAAGAGAAACAATTTGCCGACATCTTTTCGTTCATATCCGTCTATATCATACGTATCTATAATGGTTTCGAATTTTCATAACAGATGGCGCGCTAATGCATCCTAATATAAATGTTCTAATAAAATACTCAATTTGAAATTTTCGGAAGAGCGATTGCTCGAAGCATTTTATATACAGGGTGTACCAGGTAAATTGGGAATTTCAACAATGGTATTTTAACTGAAATTTTTTGCAAGTAAAAATTAAAATATCCGAATGAAATTTGACACAGTAGTAGATAAAAAGATATAGTTTTTATTTATTCAATGTAGTTTCCATTATTAGCTACAACAGTCTCGAGGCGAGTGCGGAATGAAGCACAGGCCTTGGCGACGATGACCTTGTCCATTTGGGTCATCACCGTGTGAACTGCTTTCTTGACAGACTGGATGGTGGTATGAGGAGCTTTGTTGACATCTCTCTCAACAACGCCCCATACATAGTAGTCGAGGGGATTGCAATCTGGAGAATTAGGGGGCCAAATATCAGGACCCCAGTGACTAGGGACGTTAAGTGTCAGCCACGATTGTGTCTTTTTTGCCTTATGGGCTGGAGCTGAGTCCTGTTGGAAGACATACTTCCTTCCTGCGGCCACCATGTCCATCCAAGACTTCACAACGGTCTCCAGAACATTGATGTAGGTGTCAGCGTTCATCCTAAGGCCCTTCTCAAAGAAATGGGGAGGCATGACATCACCTTCACTGCTGATAACGCCAAGGACCATTACGGAGGCAGGAAATTTCGTGTGCATCACGACAGGTATCTCTGAGGGGTCTTTACAGATCCAGCGATCATTCCTGGGATTTACCTTTTGGTCCACGTCAAAGTTCTTTTCGTCAGAGAAGAACCTTAGCATGCCAAAAGAGTCGTGTTTCAGGTTGTTGAGGAGGGCAGCAGCCTTTCCTTTTCTGTTATTCTTCATATTCTCAGTCAGCAACTGACCTTTCCGAAGGGCATAAGACTTGAGACCAAGGTCCTCATGGATAGTTCTGACAATTGTCATAGAGCCAACGTCCATTTCCTTGGCTATGGCCCTCATGCTCTTCCCAGGGTTTCCATCAATCTTCTCCTTGACATTTTTGACAAATTCTTCGCCTCTTACCCTGTCCGATCGACGCGAGTGCTTTTTCCTTGTAGCTATCCCCTCTTTGTTACTGTCGGCCTCATCAAACTGCTTCTTGACACGATAAATAGTGGTTTTGGGCAACTTAAGAAAATCCACTATCTCTTTGGGGCTCCTTTCGGCGCGCAGAGCAACGATGATGGCAGCTCGATTTTCAAATTCTCGGTTACTCTTCATCACTACACTGCGCACACATGTACTGTTGCATTTTACATGAATATGGCTACGTAATGAAAAAAAAAACAAGTTTTTAATCTCAAGTAGTTTTTGTTTTATGGACTGTCAAAGTTAGTCCCAATTTACCTGGTACACCCTGTATTTATAAATGTATGTATTTCTACTGTCCTTAAAGCTTATATCTATAGTTCATCTAAAATACCCATTCCAAGAGTCTAGCATCAGTATCACTATAAAAGGAAAACCGAAAAATGCAATATAACAGCGGTATGGTAGATTAAACTGGCGAAACCGCTGGGAGGGTTCACCTCTGATGAGCTAGGCCCTCCCATTATTTTTTCCATCGCAGGAAGAGCAATAGAACTTGTTAATTTTTAAAAGAATCATACGTGTCTATAATAGTTTCGAATCTTTTCGGTATACCAAATGTTTAAGTACAGATATTCCTTAAAAACGATGTGTTCTCCTATTGCGGCAACACGTCCTATATCGAGGCAGTAGTGTAGAAGGAAGAGTCCCAGCCCCATTCAATCAATCGCCAGGTATCGGCCAGCCTTCCGTGGAACCGAAGCATGCCATCTCCATTAAGCTAATGAGCTAGCCTCGCACGCACGCCAGGAGTGCCGAATAAAAAGTACAAAAAAAGTTAGTCCTCCATCTCAATGAGGTCTAATTAGTGTTGAGCGTGGAGCTGGGTCGTTTGTCTCGGCTTCTGGGATGGACTGAAGCCATCTGGTATCATAGAATTTATAAGGATTGGAACACAGAGCCACATTGGCGCTTGAAATGTTGATGTTGTTCAATTAAGATGGGAGATGAAGAGAAACTGGTGGATATAGGACATGTTAGCTGTATGTGCATGGACGTTATCCTTATAGTAAATTGGAATATGGATCTTTGAACGAAGGATAGGAACACAGCGTCACATTGGAGCTTGAAATGATGCAGTCGTTCAATTAAGATGATAGATGAAGAGAAACTGGTGGATATAGGACATGTTAGCTGTATGTGCATGGACGTTATCCTGATAGTATATTGGAATATGGGATTTTGAACGAAGGATAGGTATACAGTGTCACTTTGGAGCTTGAAATGTTGAAGTTGTTCAATTAAGATAGAGATGAAGAGAAACTGGTGGAGATAAGACATGTTAGCTGTATGTGCATGGACGTTATCCTGATAGTATATTGGAATATGGGATTTTGAACGAAGGATAGGTATACAGTGTCACTTTGGAGCTTGAAATGTTGAAGTTGTTCAATTAAGATAGAGATGAAGAGAAACTGGTGGAGATAAGACATGTTAGCTGTATGTGCATGGACGTTATCCTGATAGTATATTGGAATATGGGATTTTGAACGAAGGATAGGTATACAGTGTCACTTTGGAGCTTGAAATGTTGAAGTTGTTCAATTAAGATAGAGATGAAGAGAAACTGGTGGATATAGGACATGTTAGCTGTATGTGCATGGACGTTATCCTGATAGTATATTGGAATATGGGATTTGAACGAAGGATAGGTATACAGTGTCACTTTGGAGCTTGAAATGTTGAAGTTGTTCAATTAAGATAGAGATGAAGAGAAACTGGTGGATATAGGACATGTTAGCTGTATGTGCATGGACGTTATCCTGATAGTATATTGGAATATGGGATTTTGAACGAAGGATAGGTATACAGTGTCACTTTGGAGCTTGAAATGTTGAAGTTGTTCAATTAAGATAGAGATGAAGAGAAACTGGTGGAGATAAGACATGTTAGCTGTATGTGCATGGACGTTATCCTGATAGTATATTGGAATATGGGATTTTGAACGAAGGATAGGTATACAGTGTCACTTTGGAGCTTGAAATAATGAAGTTGTTCAATTAAGATAGAGATGAAGAGAAACTGGTGGAGATAAGACATGTTAGCTGTATGTGCATGGACGTTATCCTGATAGTATATTGGAATATGGGATTTTGAACGAAGGATAGGTATACAGTGTCACTTTGGAGCTTGAAATGTTGAAGTTGTTCAATTAAGATAGAGATGAAGAGAAACTGGTGGAGATAAGACATGTTAGCTGTGTTGGAATATTACACAGAGTAACAATGGCTATAGATTAGCTCGTGTTTGAAAAGGAACTCTTATATAATAATTATCGTTTTTGTTGTTTTCACGTAGAAACATATATACCAAGATTTGTTTTGTATAATTGCTATTAATAATAAATAATATGTAAAGTTAAATTGGTTACGGATTCATCCTTCTTACATACTTTAATAGCATAACAAGCTGTAGGTGCTCATGGACGTTACCCTGATAGTAAATTGCAATATGGACTTTTGCACGAAGGATAGTATTGTTACGTCGTATCCAGACGGGGTATTCTTTATCTAATCAAGATGTCACAACGATACACACGTGGGTTCGAAGGGAGGCAGCAAAAGTTAGCGCTTTATTATACGTGACACTGAACAGAAGGAATACAATCAGTGAGACTTGCCTTCAACTTCCCCATCAGAAGGATCCTTGGCGCCGTAGATGTCACTCTTGTGAAACGTTCCTCTCCACACTGTACATGTCCAGCCTGGACTACACCGCCTTGTAGGCCGCTCCGATGTCAGGCTCTTCTGACACCGTCTTGCAGGATCATCCACACGCCTTGGAGGCAACTCCCCACGTCTTCTACTCCTCCCCGATGGTGTTTTTGGCGCCTCACCCATGGAAGCTGGAGTCCACCCCTCTTTCCTCAACTTTACTCTGGTATCTTGGCCTTGTCATTCATTTTACAGTATCATCAGCCGTAGAGTGTCATTTATATATCATTGGGCAACAACGCAGATCAGAACTGATCGATATTTTAGGCCATATCGCTCTAAACCATGATGCTGAGTTGCTAGAGTTTTTTTTATTATCCCTAGTACACGTGGTACAGGCCATGATAATCGTGGTGGGTAGTTAGCGACTGCTTTTACTATAAGCGCACCACATGTCTACACATGTGAAAAGCAGTTCGACTTTTTCACTTACAAATGTGCCAGAGCCCCGTTTAGTTACGTGCACTCGCTAGTGGGGTTGGACTTTTGCAAGAATCGGGGGCCATTGGAGTATTTTTTTTAATCAGAAAAAATGTCCAATGCGGGAATCGAACCCGGGTCGTAGTGGTCGAAAACCAAACGGTTTAACCAGCCTTCCACCGATCCCCTATAGCTAGAGAGTGAATTTCCACAGATGCAACCAGATTGTAGGCCAGAGAGGTGCCATTGGCCTGTTAGGCAGCCACATTTCATAGTTCCCTGTTCACGGTTACCATAACAGCTCGGGGCTCACGACACCGTACTTCGCCCTACAGGGCAGTCCCTTACTTGTGTTGCTTCTCCCGTCTGCCACGTAGAGGAGGGGTTGGACTATAGATAATAAGATGGTATATATAATGAATAAGATGACATATGTAAAAAAGGCAACTAAAGTAATCAAAATGCAGAATGCAAATTAACTTGAAGATAGAGGCTACCTGGCCGGGGGGGGGGGGGGGTATTCATATTTCTTTTAAAAAATACACTATGCCGGTTAAAGTTTTATTTTCTCAAAGTTTCAACAAAAATCTTTTGTCTTCTTCAGGAGAAATAAATTAACGCTTTGCTAAATCCTTTATTTTTCTGACGAAGACAAAAGATTTTTAGAAACTATTTTAGACGCGTAAGATTCTTTTTGAAATTAAACAATTTCTACTGCCCTTACTGCAATATGGAAAAATTAATGGGAGGACCTTGCTCATCAGTAGTGAACCCTCCCAGCGGTTTCGCCAGTTTCATCTATCATACCTCTATTATATTGCATTTTTCGATCTTCCTTTTATAGTGATACTGATGCTAGACTCTTGGAATGGGTATTTTAGATGAACTATGAACATAAGCTTTGAGGACAGTAGAATTACTTACAATTATAAATATACAAGCCGAATGACCCGGGCAACGCCCGAGTTTTACCAGATTAAATGATTTTATTCAAATACTATTCGTTACAATTATAAATTGGCGCCGTGGATGTCATTCTTGTGAAACGTCCCGCTCCAAACTTTGTGTCTGAGAAGCGATATTTTTATAAAGAGATGATCTGGCTTTGTGTCTTCTGCTCGAATGAATGTTTTTCTGTTAGAATTTTGTTCCTGCATACTAAAAATGAACTGGCTTCACCCGTGGTCTCTGATTTTTGGAATTTTTCCGTATATAATTTTGTATCTGATAATCAAATATGATACAGCAATATTGTCATAATCATTTTCTGACTAAAAAAAAAAAACAACTATTTTTGCCCAGAACCTGTCAAATGCTTATAAAAAATGGCCATATTTGGGTATTTATTCCATTCACAAAAGCAAACGGTGACAGAATTGTTGATTGATTGTTGATTATGACTCTGATACTTGTATACCTTAATAATATGCATCGAGCAATCGAGAAATTGTTTAATTTCAAAAAGAATCTTACGCGTCTAAAATAGTTTCTAATTTCCATAACAGATGGCGCGCTAGTGCATCGTAATACAAAATATTTTTGTTGAAACATTGAAAAAATCAAACTTAACTGGCTGTAGTTTCTATTTTTTAAAGGAAAATGCAAATTATATTAAGCAAATTGAAAATAGATATAATTAATATAATAGAAGTCGCTGTCTAAAAAAATCTCTCCGATCAACAATATTGTAGCGTAGAAATCAAGTCTTGGAATATCTTAAGATGTAAAAGTATTTATTGATGACGACTGTTGGGAATAAGAGAGAATAGAAATAAAAAAAGAGAAAGAATTGAGAAAATAATAAACAAATGAATAAATTTAAATAAATAATTTTTGTGTTTAACTATTGTTCTTACAATAGCGATAGGCAGGTGGTATTCCGGAGGTAGTGAGCGACAAGTTTTGATGAGTTTAAATATAATGAGCTTTATTTTCTATGCTGAAATGATACATAAGATAAACCAAACTATTTCAGTTGAAGCAAGTATCCGGCTATTCTGCCAATCAATCCTTTTGCCTCTTCACTTTCTTTAACAGACTTTTCCCACGGGCCGTTTATCACTTCTTTTTCCTTCTTCAGTTTCCATAGCAGGCTTTTTATAAACGTCTTTATCCCTTTATTCTTCTGAGCTCGAGTATTCTATCTCCTAGGCTCTGCTATCTTCTTCAACATGAATCTTACTAATCCCCTGCTAATCTCACCAACTCTACTAATCCCCCTCAACGGCCATCCCGCCGCGCCTTTTATACATTCCTTACCCGCGCAAAGTCTCACCTCATTGGCTTTCCGTCACGTGATCAACAAATGAAACTATACAAATAATTATGTAAATTAATTAGTTTTAACAACGTCGATGCGACTAGTCGACAATTATCAACCAAACTATCTACAGCTAGAGAATATTGAACAAACAAGCTAGGTACCATGTACGATGATTTCACAAATTCATTGTAATAATCTGTATTAAATATTTTCATTGTACAATTAAATTTGTTATATACTCTTCTACCAAATATTCAATAAACTTAGGTAGTGTAGTTTCTATTAAAAGATATTGTATGTTATATATTTGTATAATATTATTACAGAATTATCATAAGAACTAAAAACATCTCACGCTATATATTGATTACATCACACAACAACAACCAAATCCTTGGTCAAAACCATATAAACATATTATACATTCAAAATTCGAAACTATTTTAAAGGCGTAAGTTTCTTTTGGAAATTAAACAATTTCTACTGCCCTTACTGCAATGGAAAAATTAATGGGAGGGCCTGGCTCATCAGTGGTGAACCCTCCCAGCGATTTCGCCAGTTAAATCTACCATACCGCTGTTATATTGCATTTTTGGAACTTCCTTTTATAGTGATACTGATGCTAGACTCTTGGAATGGGTATTTTAGAAGAACTATGGACATAAGCTTCGAGAACAGTAGAATTACATACAATTATAATTTTTTAATTTTTTAAAATATATTTATAAATGTATGTAATTCTGCTGTCCTCAAAGCTTATGTCCATAGTTCATCTAAAATACCCATTCAAGAGTCTAGCATCAGTATCACTATAAAAGGAATTTCCAAAAATCCAATATAACAGCGGTATGGTAGATTAAACTGGCGAAAACGCTGGGAGGGTTCACCACTGATGAGCCAGGCCCTCCCATTAATTTTCCCATTGCAGTAAGGGCAGTAGGATTGTTTTATAAAAAAAAAATCATACGCGTCTAAAATAGTTTTGTATTTTGACAAAATTAAATAAAAAAATATAAATTATTTCTTTGTCACAATATAATTTGAACTAAACTCAACGACACACGAATCTAGAGAAGTTTAAAACGTGTTATAGAGAAAAGCTTATCCATGCAGTAAAGGTTTCAAATTACAGAAGTGGCGTGCTACAAGCCAATTTCAGGACAGTGATCGCTTTAATCATCTTGCTTGGTGGAACTTTCAATTTTGAACACGCGTGTTTGGGAACAAACAAGAGCTAATTGGAAGTGCTGGTAGCGTTCTTTGCACCAGGAAAACTACCACGTTTATGGCTCAAAATGGAATCCTTAGTTTACCTAGATGGTTCAAATTGTATCAAGATTCAGACAAGGCTTTCAACAATGTCATCAATCAAAATTCGAAACTATTATAGACGCGTATGATTCTTTTTGAAATAAACAATTTCTACTGCCCTTACTGCAATGAAAAAAAAATATATATATGAAAAAACAATAGAAAAAAATAAAAGATAAGTGGGTCAGGTGTTGATATTAAAAATAAAGAAGGCATCTCCTGACCACGAGCACATGTACTTTTTAGATGGCAGAGCACCATCTAATGGAGAAAAAATAAACTAAACGTTTATTTAGCTTGCTCCGTGATATTTGGCCAACCCAATTTCTTGATAAATCAACAGCCAACAGCGCGAAACGCGTTCGTGGATGGTTTTTCTTGATTTATCAAGAAATTGGATTGGCCAAATATCACGAAGCAAGCTAAATAAACGTTTAGTTTATTTTTGCTCCACTAGATGGCGCTCTGCCATCTAAAAAGCACATGTGCTCGTGGTCAGGAGATGCCTTCTTTATTTTTAATATATATATATATAAATAAATAAAAATAAAAATAAATAAATAAAAATAAATGGGAAGGCCTGTATCATCAGTGGTGAACCCTCCCAGCGGTTTCGCCAGTTTAATCTACCATTCCGCTGTTATATTGCATTTTTCGGTTTTCCTTTTATAGTGATACTGATGCTATATAATTTTTCTATTGCAGTAATGACAGTAAAATTGTTTATTTTTAAAAAGAATCATACGCGTCTATAATAGTTTCGAATTTGAAAACAGATGGCACGCTAATGTATCATAATATAATTGTCAACAATAAATACAAGGTAATAAGACCAAATCCAAATAATGTGTGACGTTTCGGTAACAGCGTTGTTACCATCTTCATATAAAAGTACTCAATTTTATTTATTTATTTGGATATGGTCTTATTACCTTGTGTATATAATCTATAATCCAAACTGTGTTTTATCTTTGAAATCAATAAATATATCAACTGTGGTTAAAAAGGTATAACCGTTTTATAAAGACTAAAAGAAATATTATATACTAGCCAAATGACCCGGGCAACGCCCAGGTTTTACCCGATTTAATGTTTTTATTCAAATACTATTCGTTACAATTATAAATTGGCGCCGTGGATGTCACTTTTGTGAAACGTCCCGCTCCAAACTTTGTGTGTTTTTAAAATATAAAAATAAAAATGTAAATTTTCAAAACGATATTTGATAATTATATTATTTTGATTTTCAAATACTATTCGTTACAATTATAAATTGGCGCCGTGGATGTCACTCTTGTGAAACATCGCCCCAAACTTTGTGTCTGAAGAAGCGATATTTTTATAGAAAGATGATCTGGCTTTTGTTTTCTGCTCGTATGAATGTTTTTCTGTTAGAATTTTGTTCCTGCGTACCAAAAAAAAAAAAAAAAATGAACTGGTTTCAACCGTGTTCTCTGCTTTTTGGAAAATTCCCCCGATATAATTTTGTATCTGATAATCAAACATAATACAGCAATATTGTCATCATCATTTTCTGACTAAAACACAACTATTTTTGCCCAGAAACTGTCAATTTTAATTTTTCTTGGCCAAAAATGTGACAAATATCTCTTTCAGATTTTTGTCTGTGTCCCGTTAAAACACGTTTCACGTGTACATTAGGCCAGGTGATATTATCTCCCATCTTCACCGCTAGAGGCGCTGCTTGCGAGCGAAAAGGCAAATTTGCAAAGCAATTTGCAAATAACTCGAATAATATTCGGGATAGAGACCTGAATTTTTAACTATAAGTTTTTCCAGATTCTACTCTATATACAGTTAAAATTTCAGTCAGATTAGTTACGTATTGTGGACGTGTATAGCCGACATAGATACACACATACATACATACACTGAATTTTATATATATAGGGATTTATTCTTTAATATATCAATTGTACACCAAGTTTCATTAGTAACTAAAGTGGACACCCATAGCAACATGTAATGTCTCTCTTACATCTCAACTCTACTCCAAGTTTCCTTAGTAACTATAGTGGACACCCATAGCAACATGTAATATCTCTCTTACATCTCAACTCTACTCCAAGTTTCCTTAGTAACTATAGTGGACACCATAGCAACATGAAATGTCTCTCTTACATCTCAACTCTACTCCAAGTTTCCTTAGTAACTATAGTGGACACCCATAGCAACATGTAATGTCTCTCTTACATCTCAACTGTACTCCAAGTTTCCTTAGTCAACTATAGTGGACACCCATAGCAACATGAAATGTCTCTCTTACATTCTCAACTGATACTCCAAGTTTCCTTAGTAACTATAGTGGACACCATAGCAAACTTGAATGTCTCTCTTACATCTCAACTGTACTCAAGTTTCCTTAGTAACTATAGTGGACACCCATTGCAACTTGAAATGTCTCTCTTACATCTCAACTGTTACTCCAAGTTTCCTCTTAGTAACTATAGTGGACACCCATAGGCAACATGAAAGTCTCTCTTACATCTCAACTGTACTCCAAGTTTCCTTTAGTAACTATAGTGACACCATAGGCAACATGAATGTACTCTCTTACATCTCAACTGTACTCCAAGTTTCCTAGTAACTATAGTGGACACCCATAGCAACATGAAATGTCTCTCTTACATCTCAACCTGTACTCCATGTTTACTTAAGTAACTATAGGTGGACACCCATAGCAACATGAAATATCCTCTCTTAACATCTCCAACTGTACTCCAAGTTTACTTAGAACTATAGTGGACACCCATAGGCAACATAGAAATGTCTCTCTTACATCATAACTGTACTCGAAGTTTCCTTAGTAACTATAGTGGACACCCATAGCAAACATGAATGTGACTCTCTTATATCTCAAACTGTACTCCAAGTTTCCTTAGTAACTTCGTGGACCACCATACAGCAACCATGAAAGGTCTCTCTTACCATCTCAACTGTACTCCAAGTTTCCTTAGTAACTATAGTGGACACACCATCGGCAACATGAAATGTCTCTCTTACATCTCAAACTTACTCCAAGGTCTTCTAGATAACTATAGTGAACACCCATGGCAACATGAAATGTCTCTCTTTACCATCTCAACTGTACTCCAAGTCTCCCTTAGTAAATCTTTAGTGAACACCCATAGCAACATGAAATGTCTCATCATTACATCTCAACTGTACTCCAAGTTTTCCTTAGTCAACATAGTGAACACACCATAGCAACATGAAATAGCATATCTTACATCTCAACTGTACTCCAAGTTTCCTTAGTAAACTATTAGTGGACACCTCATTAGCAACATGAAATGTCTCTTA
>CP092863.1:67691480-67739726 GCA_030710605.1 Cordylochernes scorpioides | reverse complement strand
TTCAAATAAAAACCAACAAAGAAATTATTTAAAGGAGTCACCCAGTACATTCATTACAAACATAAATGGTCCTCAACTAAGGTTAACCTATTTTAGCAAAATTGTGAAACCCCGTCACACTACAATAAAGCATATCATTATATTCTTATTTTTTAGGTTTTTCTGATCTTCAAATAAAAACCAACAAAGAAATTCTCTAAAGGAGTCACCCAGTACATTTGTTAGAGACAGAAATGGTCCACCAACTAAAGTTAACCAATTTTGGACGAATTGTGAAACCCCGTCACACTACAATTAAGCATATCATTATATTCTTTAACTTTAGGTTGTTCTGAACTGCAAAGAAAATCTAATAAAGAAATTTCCTGAAAGAAGTTGGCCAGTACATTCATTCTTGGCCAAATTGTGAAACCCCGTCACACTACAATTAAGCATATCGTTAAATTCTTTAAATTTAGTGTTACAATATGTCAAAGATACTAGAGGTGACAGCCACTCATTGTCTGGCTGAAAATAATTTATTTTACAGCGAGCAGAATTTACATATTAGAAGATTGCCATGGCATAGCGTTAAAAGATAAAACAAAATTTACATATGAATGAGAATAGTTAATCATATCAAACCTACAAATGCATAGTATATGATAATTTACCCTATATCACAACATTGAGGTTGTCTTGATCTCTGCAAAGAAAAGCTAATAGAGAAATTTCCTGAAATAAGTTGGCCAGTACATTCATTCTTGGCCAAATTGTTAAACACTGTCACACTACAATCAAGCACATCGTTAGATTCTTAAACTTTAGGTTATTCTGAACTGCAAAGAAAAGCCAATAAAGAAATTCTCTAAAGGAATTACCCAGTACACATTCATTAGAAACAGAAATGGTCCACTAACTAAGGTTAACCTATTTTGGCCAAATTGTGAAACCCCGTCACACTACAATTAAGCATATCACTATATTCTTTACGTTTTAGATGTCCTGATCTTCAAAGATAAACCAATAATGAAATTCTATAAAAGAGTCACCCAGTACATTCATTAGAAACAGAAATGGCCCTCAACTAAGGTTAACCTATTTTAGCAAAATTGTGAAACCCCGTCACACTACAATTAAGCACATCACTAGAATCATTAATTTTAGGTTGTTCTGATCTGCAAAGAAAAGCTAATAAAGAAATTCTCCAATGGAGTCAACCAGTACATCCATTAGAAACAGAAATGGTCCACTAACTAAAGTTAACCTATTTTGGCCAAATTGTGAAACCCCGTCACACTACAATTAAGCACATCACTAGAATCATCAATTTTAGGTTGTTCTGATCTGCAAAGAAAAGCTAATAAAGAAATTATCCAACGGAGTCACCCAGTACATTCATTAGAAACAGAAATGGTCCACCAACTAAAGTTAACCTATTTTGGCCAAATTGTGAAACACTGTCACACTACAATAAAGAAAATCAGTAAATTATTATTATTTTTTAGTTTTTGAATGATCTGCAAATCCAACAAAGAAATTCTCTAAAAGAGTCACCGAGTACATTCATTAGAAACAGAAATGGTCCACTAACTAAAGTTAACCTATTTTGGCCAAATTGTGAAACACTGTCTCACTACAATAAAGAAAATCAGTAAATTATTATTTTTTTTTTAGTTTTTGAATGATCTGCAAATACAACAAAGAAATTCTCTAAAGAAGTTACCCAGTACATTCATTAGAAACAGAAATTGTCCACCCACTAAATTTAACCTATTTTAGCAAAATTGTGAAACCCCGTCACACTACTATTAAGCATATCACTAGATTCTTTGATTTTTAGGTTGTTTTGATCTTCAAATAAAAAACACCTCTCTACAAAGGACAGTTTTCATTTGCGAAATTACCATTTTTGCTATTTAGCAACTCTCGGGTAAGAGGACACCTCTTCCTAAAGAAAACTTTGGCTCTGTAATTAGGTGTTGTCCTTTACAGGGAGGTTCTACTGTATTAAATATATATATTAGATCTATAGTTTCGGAATCTCCCACCTAAATAAACCCCGTCTTCACAGTATCATTCATACCCAGTCATCAATATTTGGTGTCTTTGGTCTCAATATGATTTGTATCCTTCCTTTAATTCCACATAGTCTCAATAGTACATTAGTATTAACTAGTAATCCATAGTTTTATTATTTAACTATATTATGTTAATTTTTATTTGCATATGCATGTCTCATATATCGTTATAAGCGTTAGTATCGTAGTAAAAAAATGCTCCAATAGCCTCCGATTCTTGCAAAAGTCCAATCCCACCAGCGAGTACAAGTAACCAAAATGAATCTCTGGTACAGTTGTAAGTACAAAAGTCGAACTGCTTTTCACATGTGTAGACATGTGGTGCACTTACAGTAAAAGCAGTCGCCTACTTCTAACATCCACGATTATCATGGCCTGTACCACGTGTACTAGGGATAAGCAAAAAAAGGAGTATCATAGTTATACCTGTCGAAGGGCTGTTACACCTGAAAGCTTGTATTATCGTTTATTATAAAAGAAACTCTTCCCACAGTGAATTTTATTTATAAGCTATACTGTACATCAATGATTTCTAGAAAAAAATAAAAAGTAAGAAATGGACCATTGACCATATGACGTCATCAAGGAAATCATCCATGACTGTTCTTGATATTGATTTATTGAAGACGTTCTTGATGTTACGGTGAAGATTCTTGAGAATTGCCATCTTTGAGTGGACAGCTTAACGGTGGACGAGTGGGTAACACCCCGACAGTCATGAACCGGGATTGAATCCCGCGTTAAAATTTTGTTTAATATATGTGAATAACCTTCACATATTATTCGCTGTTTCAATTATCATGAACTAGGTTGTTCTTGCTGAGTGGTACCTATTAATGTGATTTTGAACCGAAATCTTGGAGTAAATATATCTGGCGTATTGTGCATCTATCTTTCATGTAAACGAATTATTGAAAAGGATACAATTTCATTCTTAATTTACTTTAATACATAGCAATAACACGCCATCAATATATAATGAATGAATACGTGTGTAAGATGTGATTTATATGAAAAATAGACACTTCGGCCAGTTGGAGTTTTTTTATTTTCTCAACGTTTCGACAAAAATCTTTTGTCTTTACCAGGAGAAGTAACGTTTTTGTCTAAACGTAGAGAAAATAAAAAACTCCATCTGGCCGAAGTGTCTATTTTTTCATATATTTTATTTCATATTTTTTCATATGTCCTGGGTAGCCTAGTGGACATGGCATCTGCCCGGTAAGCGGAACACTGTTGGTTCGATTCCCATCCCTATTTTTTCATATAAATATGAATGCCGGCCAGGCAGCCTCTATCTTTACGATAAGACATGATTGTTTCTTTTTACAAATAAATCAAACTTCTACTGTCCTTACTGCGATGAAAAAATATTTTGGGAGGGCTTGGTTTATTAGTAGTGAACCCTCCCAGCGGTTACATCAATTTTTAATCTACCAGACAGTTTCTTTAGAGTTCTAATACTGTATTGGATCATTCTGCTTATATATACCACACTGAAATTTTTTTAAGTATTTAAAAACTATATCAAAGAAAAAAAAGGCATCTATTGCTCTCGTGAAACTAAAAGTTGCTGCTGACTTGCACAATCTGTCTAAAAAATATCAATTAATCGTTGATTTTTTAATTATTCCATAATTCTGGTTAAATAACCTTTCTGGATTAATTAAGAAAAACTAACCACGTACGCGTTTTGGGCTGTTGGCTCTCACTAGCGTGATGCAAGCTGTACCTCATCGACCAAAAAAACTGTTCTTTGGGACATCTTGAAAAATTATGAAACAGGTATTTAAGCTTTAAAGGTGTACGTAGTTAGCTTTTCTTGATTAATCAAGAATGGATACTTAGCCAATTCTGGAATAATTAAAAATCAACGATTAGTTGAAAATTATTCCGATAGATGGCGTAAGCCAATCAGAAACATTAATTGCACAATCAGAAGATACCTTTTTTCTTAATTAGCAGTCAGATACCGATTTTTCCTTTTTAATAGGCCGATAAAATAATTTCACGTTAAAATTAAAAAAAAAAACAAGACGAAATAGAGAACAAGTGTTAAATACGATAAAATACGTTTTAAAAAAAACAACAGATTATCAGAAATTAATTAAATCATTGATATTACAGCAGCGTTACCAGACGAACATCTAGACTACAGTGTGACCAGATGGAAAAAGAGCTACAGCCAGAAAAAGGGACAATAGTGACACCTCCAGGGTGACGGAATCGATCATTCAATATCTTCGATCTGGTCAATTCCCGGAATCCACGTGCCAAGCGACTTTTCAGAGAACACGGTCTATGGTCACATTTTAACTTTTTTTTTTATCATAGAATATTCCTATTTTATTATTATAATTTTATTACTACATTTTTTTTCTAGGAACTTATACGTCATTTATAACCTTGAAATCTTAAAATATTTTATTATAATTTTCTTTTTATTTGATGTTGTAAGACTATAATTTTTGTAATTGGAAGTCAATATATATTGGAATTTTGTAGGTAGACAGAACAATACGCTTTTTAATTTTTGATAAGAAAGGACACAACACTAAATTGACATAAACCCTATAATCTACCTATTGATCTTTTCACGTAGACATTGGGGAATAGAGCTCTTCGGGCTCTGATCAGAGGACCCTTCGAAAAGTCAAAGAAGACGAAAAAAAGGAAGATTATAAAAATATATTGTCAGGTGTATAAATAGGAAATACAAAAACTTCAGGATGACACAGCAATTTATATTTAATTAAAAAGACATATTGGATCAAAATATCATTTATTTTACCAATATTTCAGTTGGCTAAACGCCAACCTTCATCAACTTTGCCGGTCCCAAGCCCGGATGAAAAAAAAAAGGAGGGGGAGCAGTAACAAGCTCGGTAAAAAACCTGGGCTCATCTGGCCAGGCTGATAGTACCCTGTAAGGTCTCCTAATCTAGGGATACAGGATGAGCAGTGTTTGTACTCCATGTTAGGAGCGGTTGCACATGGAGTCTGTTCCTCATGTCAGAGGGGGCCATTTCTTTTGGAGCTAAGTCGGCCTGCCACTGAGTAGTGCTCCCAGTCTTAATGACAAAGGCAGACGCATTCTACTTCACCCAGTCATGATGGTTGTCAATTTCAAGCTTTACAAGATTGACACCCTAATATGATTGAGTGGAGATAAAGAAGAAGAAGAAGAAGGTATTATACCATTTTAAAGTGTGTCTAAAATGAGTGTTTAAAATGTTATAATACCATGATAAAGGTTTGCGTTCAGCCAACTGGAATATTGGTAAAATAAATTATATTTTGATCCAATATATACCTTTTTATTTAAAGATTTATTTATGGATTGCTCTATTTTCAAAACAGCAATTTATTTAAGGCAAGAACAAACTATGTATGATAAATAAAAAGAAAAAAATATAAGCAATGAGGGAAGTTTACAGAGTAGCAAAATATAAACATCAAAAATGATATTCTGTTAATAAAATAATAATTTGCTACAATATATTAAGTATCTACTGGCATATGACAGAAGAATTTGTATTCTGTATGAGACTTATGTTTAAATACGTATGTTTCTGTTTAAGTTCGTAAAAACTTGCAAAAAAAAAAAGGAAATACCAATATTATTCGCCGTTATGTATAATGTCTTTGTATTATGTATAAAGTAATTGTATTATTATGTATTCGCCGTAATAATATTATTTGCCAAGTAATAAGAAAAACACGAATTTTTAGGACAACCTTATAATTTTCCACATGGCAATATATATAGGTAGAGATGAAAATTAGCATAGACAACAATGGTCAAATACAAATTATAACAGATTATTACATCATAGAAATTTCCTATAGAATTGCTGAAGCAAGAAGTTGAATATTCTTTGAGTGTGAAAGCTTGCAAAAAATAGGAACCTGCCCTCTATTATAAATTTGTTTATTCTTTTCTTTGTCGTCTGTTTTCACAAGTTGAATCTGGTGAAAAAATGTATAAAAATTAGATGAATCTTTTGTTGCCTTAAATACGAGATAATTAACTCGTTTCTATATACAGTGGTACCTCGACATACGAGTTTAATTCGTTCCGCAACCTTGCTCGTATCTTGAATTACTCGTATCTCGAAGCAAATTTCCCCATACAAAACAATTGAACTACCATTAATTCGTTCCAACCTCCAAAATGTCACCCCAGTTATTTTTGTTACGTGGTTTTAAATAATAAAAACGTATTTATAAATATCAAATATTTATTGCACAAAAACAAAAAAAAAAGAATGTAAAGAAATAAATTAGATATCCTCACTGGTCTTTGCCATTTTCGCTACATTTTTCTTGCTTTCACCTGTAGGCCGTTTAGAAAAAAACATGTCCAAGGAGGTTTGTTTCTTCCTCCCTCTCAGATTGTTCCGGAAATGAGTTAGCCAAGTGTCATTAAAAAGGTCAGATGCACGACCTGTTGCAACTTTTTCTGGGTGTTTTTTTTCCACGAACTGTGAAACTCTCTCCCACATTCCTAAGATCTCCTTTATCTCACTTGTAGAAATAACCTCCTCCTCTGACTCCTCAAAACCAATTACTTGCATAACCTCAGTATGCTGCTGTGACTGTAACTCTTGTATCTCCTCAGTCGTCAGTTCCTGGGTGTGCGCGTGATGGCGCGACTGCGTGTTACTACCGAACCGAACTCGTATCTCGAATTTCGCTCGTAACTAAAAGCAAAAAATCACTTGCTCGTCGGCTCGTATCTCGAAAAACTCGTATGTTGGGGCGCTCGTATGTCGAGGTACCACTGTATATCTAAAAATGTTTAAAGTTTATAAAATAATTTTATAAATCTGAGAGTTGTCTTCAAAAACGATCCAACAATTGCCGCTTCAACATATTTTCCAGATGAAGAAATGCCAGACATTTTTAAGAATAGAACTGGCAAACTTAAAAGGAACATTTTGTGCGTGTCCAAAACCACACGTACGTCGAAAAAAAAAAGGTTTTTAAGACTCAAAATGTACCTTTTATGAGAACACTTTTAGGAGTTTTACTAACTAATTTACAGAGACCATTTGGAAGTTGTTTTTTGTAAATAAAATCCGAAAGAGCCATTTTTAGCAACCATTTTAATGGCAAAGTAATAAGAAAAACAACGTTTTAAGAAAAATACGAACTTTTAGGTCAACCTTGTATTATATTGTTACGTCGTATTCAGACGCTGTTCGTGTTCTCTGTATAATCAGTATGCTACAAAGATAGTACACGGAAGTTCGTAAGGGATGCAGAAAAGGTTATCGCTTTATTATACAAAAACAACAACAAAAAGCTTTATTAAGACCTTTTAGTCTTATACAGATTCTCCAAGCACAGAAATGTAGGAAACATACAGGAATAACAGTAATAGTACCAGTAATCAGCAATGTACAACAACAAAAAGCTTTATTAAGACCTTTTAGTCTTATACAGATTCTCCAAACAGAAATGTAGGGTACATACAGGAATTACAGTAATAGTACCAGTAATCAGCAATGTACAACAACAACAAGCTTTATTAAGACCTTTTAGGCTTATACAGATTCTCTAAGTACAGAAATGTAGGATACATACAGGAATAACAGTAATAGTACCAGTAATCAACAATGTACAACAACAAAAAGCTTTATTAAGACCTTTTAGTCTTATACAGATTCTCCAAGTACAGAAATGTAAGATACATACAGGAATAACAGTAAGAGTACCAGTAATCAACAATGTACAACAACAAAAAGCTTTATTAAGATCTTTCAGTCTTATACAGATTCTCCAAGTACAGAAATGTAAGATACATACAGGAATAACAGTGATAGTACCAGTAATCAGCAATGTACACCAACAACAAGCTTTATTAAGACCTTTTAGTCTTATACAGATTCTCCAAGTACAGAAATGTAGGATACATACAGGAATAACAGTAATGGTACCAGTAATCAACAATGTACAACAACAAAAAGCTTTATTAAGACCTTTTAGTCTTATACAGATTCTCCAAGTACAGAAATGTAGGATACATACAGGAATAACAGTAAGAGTACCAGTAATCAACAATGTACAACAACAAAAAGCTTTATTAAGATCTTTCAGTCTTATACAGATTCTCCAAGTAGAAATGTAGGATACATACAGGAATAACAGTAATAGTACCTTAATGGTAATGGTACCAATATTTACCATAATACTATACAATATTTATATTGTAAAGATAATGGTTACCTGGCTGGAATTCATGGTTCTTTACATAAAAGATACTTCGGCCAGTAAATATTTTTTATTGTCTCGACGTTTCTACATAAAAATCTTTTGTCCTCGTCAGGAGCGAACAAAAATTAAAACATTTGGCAAAGCGGTAAAACCTATTCTGAATAAGGTACACACATTAATATGTTATAATACCTTGAAAAAGGTTGGCGTTCAGCCAACTAAAATATTGGTAAAATAAATGATATTTTGATCTAATATATGTTTTTTTATTTAAAGAAATCGTATATTGAAGGGACATATGAACAAGTCGGTTAATTTGGCCTTGATGCAGTAGGTATGAAAGTGATCTCAACTTTAACCAACTCTCTCTGCAATAGACTTTAGTAAAATATTTTCCAAACTTTTGTAGAAAGAAAAAGAGATTTGTTTTAAATAACTCTACGCGGAGAGAGAGAGAGAGAGAGATTGAGATTGAAACTACTATATTTCAATGTCCATATAAGATTATATAATGATAAATACAGAATGAATATAAATAAATAAGATTATATAATGATAGATATAGGAATAAATAGATAATGTAATTGATGAATATACATATATATATACAAGGTATTCATTGGTGGCGCCCACCGCGAGAAAGAATCCGCCACCGATGGACTGCGAGAGTTCTTTCCCACAGAGTGGGCAGGTCGAGGTGTTGGCTGGCATTACCCAATTCAAGACCAAGATGGTACTTGTAGATGGTAGCCTTCGCCACACTTGTTAGCTTCACTTCCTCGGGATGGAGGCCGACGCCGAAGAGCCAGGCCTGCAGATCCAGGGGCATGTCGCAGGAAGCAAACACCTCCCGGAGCAGGGGGCGCACGGCTCGGCAACTCCAAGAGAGAGAGTATTTCATCAGGTTTATATTCGGGAAGTTTAAGAGCAACATGTCTTTGTATGATAACCCTATGAAATGCATCTGTACCAAGGGTCGGCAAACTGCGGACAATGAGTCACATGCAGCTCTTTGGATGTGAAGCTGCGACTCTTTATATAGTTCCATACGTAAATATTATTTATGTGAGTACTATTTATTGTTGGCAAGAAAAAAAATTGTGGCTCTTTAAAAACTTTGAAATTTTGTAAAGCGTCATTTTTGACTCTTCCGACTCAAAATTTTGCCGACCCCTAGCCTAGAAGGTGATCGTTGACGTAAAGCAATGAGATGGAATCCAATCACACACGAAATAGCGTCGGATGACGTGATTTCAAACCTATTGAAGTACATGGTTGTCCCAAAAGTTGGTAAACACTTGCAAAAAAAATAAATAAATAGAAATACCAATATTATTCGCCGTTATGTATAATACAGTAGAACCTCCCTTTAGCGGACACCTCTCCAAAGGACAGTTTTCATTTGCAATATTACCATTTTTACAATTCAGTAACTCTCCGGTAAAAGGACACCTCTCCCTAAAGGACACTTTGGCTCTGCAATTAGGTGTCCTTTACAGGGAGGTTCTACTGTATCTTTGTATTATGTATAAAGTAATTGTATTATTATGTATTCGCCGTAATAATATTATTCGCCAAGTAATAAGAAAAACAACGTTTTAATAAAAAATGAACTTTTGGGATAACCTAATAGAAAGTCCCTCAGAATGACTTGATAATCTATTTTTGTTATTTCTCTCAATAATAATAAAAAAAAACAGCGATGTTTTAGTTTCAGAAGTAACTTAGGTCCAGATGATAATAGACTTAAAGAATTTGCCCTTCAACGTTTTCTTGTTCTCTGAAGCAGTTGACGATGGTTCAAGGAATTGTGAACCACTGGATTCTTGAAAATCTTCTTTTATTCACAGAGAGTTATTTATTTACAGGTGATTATTATCTTACTTTCAGAAGCAACTTGGGTCCATATGATAGACTTAAAGAATTGGCCCTTCAACGTTTTTCTGTTCTCTGAAGCAGTTGACGATGGTTCAAGGAATTGTGAACCACTGGATTCTTGAAAATATTATCTTTTGTTCACAGAGAGTTAGTTATTTACAGTTGATCGTGTCTTAATTTCAGAAGTAACTTGGGTCCATATGATAGACTTAAATAATTGGTCTTTCAACGTTTCCTTGTTCTCTGAAGCAGTTGACGATGGTTCAAGGAATTGTGAACCATTACATCATTGAAAATCTTCTATTTTGTTTACAGAGAGTTAGTTATTTACAGGTGATCGTGTCTTACTTTCAGAAGTAACTTGGGTCCATATGATAATAGACAAAGAATTGGCTCTCCAACGTTCCCTTGTTCTCTGAAGCAGTTGACGATGGTTCAAGGAATTGTGAACCATTGGATTTCTTGAAAATCTTCTCTTTTATTCACAGAGAGTTAGTTATTTACAGTTGATCGTGTCTTAATTTCAGAAGTAACTTGGGTCCATATTGTTACGTCAATTTTAATGCGCCTTACATTTATTCAAAATATTCTATGATATTTAATATTTATTTGAAACAGAATATTTAGATTAGCATCATTCCTTTTTATAGTTTCACTCCTTTTTAAATATTTATTGTACATGTCATAATTTGTACAATTAGATGCCAACCCAATTCAATATGTATGAAAATGTATGATTTCAATAAAGAACAAGGTAACATTGGAGGCAAGAAAGGCCTAGAAGAAAGGCCTAGGAAGAAGGCTTAGAGTTAGCACAATCATTAGTAAAGTTATTACCAGTTTAATTATCGCGGAACTCATAAAAGTTCGAGTTCAACAAACTATCACTTCCTGGTCAAGCTGGAACATGTCTAAAGACAAAGACGTAACGAAGACCAATAGGGAACCTCCACGACACAGAGGTCAACCAATAGGGAACCTCCACGTCACACATTTTAACCAATGAGAGGTAAGAAGAGTTCTCGTGTTAAATCGAGAACCGAGGATTGTCAGTCATCGGCTGGACACCATCGAGTCATCACTTGGATCCCACCGAGTTAGGACCTACAGGTCATCGGCTGGACACCATCGAGTAGTCATCACTTGGATCCCACCAAGGTAACACCTGCTCTAGAGATCCCTCCCGTTCATCCTTTTCAGATAAGTCAATCACCGCAATGTGAATAGATAGCCAATAGCCAATCCGCTCCACCTTCTCTCAAGCCTTTCTTTCCTCCGACTAGTTGCCTTTTATTTCAACAATCAATCGTGTCTCCTGGTCTTTCCCCTGTTGTGTACACCTTAGCACTCAGCCACCACGACTGCGCCACCACCAACAACAATCACCAACCTCCAAGAGTAATATTCACCGCGTAATATTACATACATATATCTTTATTGCTGATTGGAGCGGGAGATGACCTAGACGAAGACGGCGGATCGCAACCTACGAGGAAGACAAGAATAAATAAACACAATAACTTTAAAAGGTAATTTATTTTTATTTAATTTTATTTATTTACTTTTAATATGGAAACCCGCTCGGGAAACGTGTATAACACCAAGAAGGAAGAAACCAAGGTCGACGACCCTGCAAAGCTTCAACTTGGTGCAACAATATGATAGACTTAAAGAATTGGTCCTTTAACGTTTTCGTGTTCTCTGAAGTAGTTGACGATGGTTCAAGGAATTGTGAACCACTGGATTCTTGAAAATCTTCTCTTTTGTTCACAGAGAGTTAGTTATTTACATGTGATACATTTACATATCCATTTACATATAACTCTCTTTTCTCAATGTCTCATCTCTTGCGCAGCAACTTATACAGGGCTAATGCATTGGATTTATTCTTTGTCATCCTAGACAACAGAGCCTCTAGACCAGGGGTTAGTAAACTACGGCTCGCGAATCACATGCGGCTCTTTATATAATTCCATACGTAAATATTATTTATGCGAGTACTATTTATTGCTGGCAAGAAAATATTTGTGGCTCTTTAGAAACTTTGAAATTTTGTAAATTCTAATTTTTTACTCTTCCGACTCAAAATATTGCCGATCCCTGATCTAGAATAAGATGATTTGATCTCATTTTATGTAAAGAGAAATACAGAATTATTAACTTTAGACAGAAAGCATGTGATGCTTCAGTTCCGAGTTGGTTTTTTTTTAATTACATAATGGACATATTGGATCAGTTGAGCTAAATATTTTATAGTGGCTTTCGTTAAACAGTGAAAAGAGTTATTTGTGCGATACATATTTTGACTGGTAATGGGAGATATCTGATCAAATATTGTTCTGTTGTTATAGAAGGGAGTAGATTTTTATAGCGGGGATAATATTTTGAATTTACTATTCTTAGTAGGTCTTCTGAACGAGTCCCTGGTTGTTTAATATATAGTTTTATGTGAAAAACAATAAAAAATACACTGGTGTCCAAAAAATAAGAAACTTTTGTTTTTTAATGATATGTTTTAAAATGTACAACGCTAAAAGCTAAAATGTAATTTAATTAGGTATTTTAAGTCGTATAATTTATTTATCGCAACCATTCGATTCGGTAAAATTGAAAATATGCACATTTTTGCTTGTCTTTATAAGTGTGCTATTTGGCGTGTCGTTTACCCCATCTAAGAATTGTCAATTATAATTTTATTTAATCCTTAGTTAATTATGAGTTTACGAAAAATTTTAGCAGATGATTTAAAATGGAGAGCTGTTGGAAGAATGGAGGCAGGGCAATCACAAGTTGAAGTAGCAAAATGGATAATGTGAATAAATCTGTGGTCAGCAAAATATGGAAACAGTTCATTGAGACAGGAACCATCAAAAGAAAAGAAGGTTCTGGTGGAAAAAGAAAAACAGCTACCTCTGAAGACCGTCATCTGGTCGTAACTGCCAAGCGCCATAGGGAGATGACAGCTATTCAACTCTCTAATGAACTCTCAAGTGCTACTGGAACGAGAATTTCAAGACAAACTGTTTACCGAATGCTTCACGAAGGTGCTCTTTATGCAAGACGACCAATGGTCTGTATCCCTTTAACCTCTGTTCACAGGAGAGCCCGCTTGAATTGGTGCTTGGAACATCACGCCTGGACTCATGATCAGTGGGCCAATGTTCTCTTCAGTGACGAGTCAAGATTTAGTTTAAACACAGATTCTCGACGAGTTTCCATCTGGAGGGAGCCTGGAACCCGCTATCATCCCAGTAACATCAGGGAAATAGACAGTTTTAGAGGGGGCAGTCTCTTAGTCTGGGCTGGCATCAGTTCTAGCAGACGCACACCCCTCCACATTTTTTTCTGGGGGCACTTTAACTGCCCAAAGGTACAGGGACGAGATCCTTGAGCCCTATCTAAGACCTTATATAGATCAAATTGGTCACAATTTAATTTTAATGGACGATAATGCTCGTCCGCATAGGGCTAGGCTAGTCAATGAATATCTCCAGAGTGAGAATATTCGAAGGATGGATTGGCCAGCCAGATCTCCGGACCTGAATCCAATAGAGCATGTGTGGGATGCTCTAGGGAGGCGTATTGGAGCTCGTCACCCCTCTCCCAGAACCCTCGTTGAGCTAAGAACTGCTCTATTGGAGGAGTGGGGTTTACTACCCCTGGACCTCCTCCAAAGCCTGGTAAACAGTATGAGGGCTCGCTGTGAGACCTTGATAGCTGTTAGAGGTGATCATAATCCCTATTGATATCTTATTTCTTTAAGATCTGGAAACTTAGCTTTGGGTATGTTGGTAATAATTTACATATTTCATAATTTCAAATATATTTTTTTATTTTCATATAGCTAGTCAAATTCTCCATAGTTTAAACTATTTGTATACTAAATTTTATATTTGTTAATAAATTAGCTTTTGAGAAATTTCAATATTGGTTAAGTTTCTTATTTTTTGGACACCAGTGTATATTATAAAGGTCAGGAGTTGATATTAAAATTAAAAATGGCATTTCTTGACCAGGTTCACATGAGCATTTCTAGATGGAAGAGCGCCATCTAGAGGTACAAAAATAAACCAAAGGTTTATTTAACTTGTTCCGTTATATTTGGCCAACCCAATTTCTTGATTTCTCAGGAAGCCTCTGGGATTAAATTTTGGTCGTAGAGGTACAGTCTGCACTACGCTGACGAGGGCCAACAGCCCGAAACGCGTACGTGGTTGACTTTTCTTGATTTATCAAGAAATTGGGTTGGCCAAATATCACGGAACAAGTTAAATAAACGTTTAGTTTATTTTTGTTCCACTAGATGGCGCTCTGTCATCTAGAAAGGCTCATGTGAGCTTGGTCAGGATATGCCTTTTTTATTTTTTAATATTGTTTTATTTATAAAAAAAACAAAGAAGACATATCCTGACCAGGAGCACATGTGCTTTACAGAAGGCAGAGCGCCATCTGGTGGAACAGAAATCAACTAAACATTGATTTAACCTGTTCCCTGATATTTGGCCAACCCAATTTCTTGATAAACCAAGAAAAGCCATCCACGAACGCGTTTCGCGCTTTTGGCGCTCGTCAGCGTGGAGTAGGCTGTAAAGTACATGTGCTCCTGGTCAGGATATGCCTACTTTGTTTTTAATATCAACACCTGACCTTTTTATTTTTTTCTATTTTTTTTTCAGTTTTATTTATAAGCACGTAAACATCGAATATAAATTGTGTGGTCCCAAACTAAACCTATAATTTGACACATCTTTGATTCTTTATCGTAAACATAACAAAAACCTAATAGTTAGGATTGGTATTGAAACAATATAATATTTATATGTACGTGAGTGAATGGTAGATGTAACATTGATTCTCTAATGTTTATGTTCTTTTTGCTGCGGGTTTATAATCTAATGGAATATTCTGTGAGAGAAATTTGTTGTTGTTGCTTATTCCTCAAGTCGTTTAAATGATCTCCATTAAGTTCCATTGTCTCAGCTTTTCTATTATAGTCCTGGGGTTTTCCTAGAGGTCTTTTTCCTTGGTAAACTGTTGTTGTTTATTCCTCAAGTCGTTTAAATGATCTCCATTAAGTTCCATTGTCTCAGCTTTTCTATTATAGTCCTGGGGTTTTACCAGAGGTCTTTTTCCTTGGTAAACTGTTGTTGTTTATTCCTCAAGTCGTTTAAATGATCTCCATTAAGTTCCATTGTCTCAGCTTTTCTATTATAGTCCTGGGGTTTTCCCAGAGGTCTTTTTCCTTGGTAACCTGTTGTTGTTTATTCCTCAAGTCGTTTAAATGATCTCCATTAGGTTCCATTGTCTCAGTTTTTATATTATAGTCCTGGGATTTTCCCAGAGGTATTTTTTGGAGGATTTGACACAATTCAAAAAATGTTCAGGACTGGCTGGTTGGGAATCGCATTTGGGGCATTTCGGGAATGTTTTGATTTTTCCATTAAATTTGAACATTCTAAGATGTCCTGTTCGTAATCTTGAAATCGCCGTTTGTTCTTCCCTAGTAAGGGTTTGGAAAGAAGATTCGTTAGGAATGGGGGTGTACCAGGGGTGGTTTAGGGTGGATTTCCAGAGAGAGGTTATTTTTTGTTTGTGGATGGAAGAAATTTCAGAATAGGTGAGTTGGGAGTTTTCAGGATGACCCTTACAGTGTAATTTGCTATATTTTATTTTTCATCATCACGCCAATCTTCTTCTTCGATCTTTTTAGTTTAGTCTTTCAATTTATAAAGTAGATGCACTTTGACATTTGAAGTGAATATAGGAAATATGTTTGTGGGGAATTATGTGTCTCTGTTTCAAATATACACTCATGGACAAAACTTAAGGAAGTTGTACCTTTTAACATGTATATCGGGATTCGGACAATAACTCTAAAAGATATTACAGTGACCTTTATTGAAGACACACTCGTGGACAAAACTTAAGGAAGTTGTACCTTTTAGCATGTATATCGGGATTCGGACAATAACTCTGAAAGATATTACAGTGACCTTTATTGAAGACACACTCATGGACAAAACTTAAGGAAGTTGTACCTTTTAGCATGTATATCAGGATTCAGACAATAACTCTGAAATATATTACAGTGACCTTTATTGAAAACACACTCATGGACAAAACTTAAGGAAGTTGTACCTTTTAGCATATATATCGGGATTCAGACAATAACTCTGAAAGATATTACAGTGACCTTTATTGAAGACGCACTCATGGACAAAACTTAAGGAAGTTGTTCCTTTTAGCATATATATCAGGATTCAGACAATAACTCTGAAATATATTACAGTGACCTTTATTGAAGACGCACTCATGGACAAAACTTAAGGAAGTTGTTCATTTTAGCATATATATCAGGATTCAGACAATAACTCTGAAATATATTACAGTGACCTTTATTGAAAACACACTCATGGACAAAACTTAAGGAAGTTGTACCTTTTACCATGTATATCGGGATTAAAAAAAAACAACTCTGAAAGATATTACAGTGACCTTTTTTGAAAACACGCTCATGGACAAAACTTAAGGAAGCTGTACCTTTTACCATGTATATCGGAATTCAGATAATAACTCTGAAAGATATTACAATGATCTTTATTGAAAACACACTCATGGACAAAACTGAAGGAAGTTGTACCTTTTAGCATTTATATCGGGGGATTCAGACAATAACTCTTAAAGATATTACAGTGACCTTTATTGAAAACACACTCATGGACAAAACTTAAGGAAGTTGTACCTTTTAGCATATATATCGGGATTCAGACAATAACTCTAAAAGATATTACAGTGACCTTTATTGAAGACACACACATGGACAAAATTTAAGGAAGCTGTACCTTTTAGCATATATATCGGGATTCAGACAATAACTCTGAAAGATATTACAGTGACCTTTATTGAAAACACACTCATGGACAAAACTTAAGGAAGTTGTACCTTTTAGCATGTATATTGGGATTGAGACAATAACTTTAAAATATATTACAGTGACCTTTATTGAAGACACACCACCAAGTTTGAACAAAAATAACTGTCTCCTCCAAGAAAAAAAGAGAAAAAGAAAACAGACGACAGGAACATCAAAGACTCAACTTTTTTTAAAGCCTTGTCCATGAGTGTAAATTTATTTCTAAAAGTAGAATATACGCACACACAAACAAAAGTTTCAACAAAAGGGGAAACGAAAAAGCAAAATTACAGCCAAACGTATTAAAAACACCATGCTCTATACCCTAATAAAAACTATGGATTCTCACACAATATCAAATTACAGTCACGAAGAAAAGCAAAGTTTCAGTTCTAAAATTTCACGAAATACTAATTAGTTGTAACCTCAATGAACAACAAAAAACTGAATTGTGATAACTTTCAAACTACTAAATTAATGACACTTGAAGTTACACCGCATGAGTTTCTTTTCCACGAAAAATCAACATTTTATTTCAAGGTGAAATATCGACTATTTCTATCCTTTTTGGATGAGGTATGAAAGGGTGAATTATGAAGAGTAATGACGAACGGAAAAATAAAAGTGTCCAGGGATGGGAATCGAACCCACAATGTTCCGCTTACCGGGGCAGATGCCATGTCCACTAGGCTACCCTGGACGTATTTTTCCGTTCGTAAATGATACATAAAGTAACTTATAATACAATAAAGGATAGAAATAGTCGATATTTCACCTTGAAATAAAATGGTGATTTTTCGTGGAAAAGAAACTCATGCGGTGTAACTTCAAGTGTCGTTTTACAATCACAGGCCGCAGTATATTATATTGTACTAAATTAATATTACAGGGTCGTGTGACAAATATCAACTTACAACACCTTTAAATGTAGATACAAACGAAAGAGGAAAAAAGCAAAAAATATAATTTCATCAACAAAAGATTCAATTCTAAATTCCATTAAGACAATTCCCCCTCAACCCTCCCATTACCGAATAAGAAACTTCACCGAATTCAAACAATAATAGCCTAATTGTGATGTTAACCATTTCTTACGGTCGGTGACACTGTTCAGAACAGAACACGGCGATTATATACTGACAAGTCGATGAACACTCCAGCAACAACCAGTGCTGGCAACAGGAATTGGCTCCTCACTAGACTATAATGGCGAAAGTTCGAGAATAATTAAAAAGAAGAAGATTCATCACTCAAATAATAAAACCAGTGATAATAGAGTAAGAGAGAGAGATTGAGATTGAAACTACTTTATTTCAAAGTACATATAAGATTATATAAGGTTAAATACAGAATAAATATAAATATGAATAAATATAACAACAACAAAAGCCTTTATTGAGGACCTCTCGTCCTATAAAGGATTCGCCAGTTTACAGAGTAAGTGAAGAGAAGAGAACTAAGAATACAGAGATATATGTAGTAGGTATAGTATAGTATTTTCTATACTGTGACTATATGCAACAGCAACAACAAGCCTTTTACTGGAATCAAAGTCCCATACAGGATTCGTCATTCTAATCCTGACAAAGATTATTTACATTTGATTATTTACATCAATTAGATTATGTATATAGCTTCCTTTTCTCTTCAGCCGTCTTCCAAAATTTGAACAACGCAAACGCTCCAGCTCTGTTTCTCACCACCTCATTCAACAGGAGCTCCAAAGAGAGTCCCTCAAGGCCTATTTCACTGAGGAGCACTTCTCGTTCGTATGAATAAATATGATTATATAATGATAAATATATGAATAAATAGATATAATTATATAAAATAATTGATAAATATACATATATATGAGTGCCATCCAATAAATAAGTTTCCCTATTTATTTTTCTGCGAACGAAACGTTGTAAAAATTAGTTAGTAGTGTAAGAAAAGGTAATAATAGCCTAATTGACCTTGTACTTATTGTGAAAAAAATAGTACAAAAGTGAATTTGTACTTGGATCAGGTAAATAAATTGTGAAAAAAAAAGACATTTCCTTATCGTGCAACTTGATTAATCAAGAAACGGTATTTGACCAATTCTGTAATAATTAAAAATCAACGATTAGTTAATATTTTATCCCGATAGATGGCGTAAGCCATCAGCAACTTTCATTTACACACGATCAGGAAATTCCTTATTTCCTTAACTTGTACTTATTGTTTGTCGGAAGAGCATTGCTCGATGCAAATACTATATGTAATTCTACTGTCCTAAAACCTAATGTTCATAGTTTACTTGAAAACCATTTCTAAGATTCCACCCTTCAGTGTAGCATATATAAACAGAATGATCCAATACAGTATTAGAACTCTAAGAAGCAATCTGGTAGATTAAATTGGTGTACCGCTGAGAGGGTTCACCACTCATGAACCAAGCCCTCCCAATATATTTTCATCGCCATAAGGAGTATAGAAGAATGATTAATGTATAAAATAAAATTTTCATTCTTAAATTCTTTAGTTTCATATATTTATTTACAAAAAAATCCTCAAAGAAGTAATAAACATAACGGTTCTTCTTTTCTTAGTCTTAAACGAAATCAAACGATGTACCATCTACCAACACCCATCTACAATTCCAAGCGATTCCAGTATCGACCGAGCTACAAGTCACTCACTACCTTTTAACGTAGACGTGCTGATAAGGAAATTGCTCCGTTACGATATAAAATCTCCACGAAAGAGAGCATTAAATCGTGAAGAAGGAAATTAAAGTAACATTATCTCTATAAGGACAAAAACCAATTTTTATAAAATTCGATCTTATTGTCCCATCTACGAGCTATCGTCTTTTGGGACTGTAAGGGTGTTTTATGGGTTGACTACCTGCCCCCAGACACTACGGTTAACGCTGCGAGGTACTGCGAAGTCCTCACTAAACTCAGAGCTGCAATAAAACGGAAACGTCCTGGACTTTGGTCTCGGAAGGTGTTACTCGTTCATGACAATGCTCGCCCTCATGCAGTTCGAACGACCCAAACGTTGCTGGAAAACTTCAAATGGGAAATTTTCACACATCCACCTTATTCTCCGGAACTTGCCCCAAGCGACTTCCATCTTTTTCCAGCGCTCAAGTTGCACCTTGGAGGCAAGCACTTTGCGAATGATGACGAAGTGCAGGCGGAGGTGAACCACTGGCTACGAAGACAGGACACGGCTTGGTACAACAGTGGTATCAAAAAATTGCTACAACGGTATCAAAAATGTTTGGACAGAAATGGTGATTATGTAGAGAGGTATTCTATGAGTTGTATAATGAAAATAAAATAACTGCATAATTGTAAATAATGTTGTTTATTGTAAAAAAAATAGGGAAACTTATTTATTGGATGGCCCTCGTACATCTCTTTCAGATGATGAGAAGTATTCCTTATTGAATGCAAACGATATACGAGTTTAAAGTCAACAAATTTATACACTGTAGAATGTTTTGTAGAATGTGAGTGAGCGATAGGTTATTCTTGATATGGTGTCAAGTTGATTATGTACGAGTTTCTAAACCAATTTATATAAAATTCGATCTTATTGTCCCATCTAAACCTCTTACAGACAATGGGAAGTATTCCTTATTGAATGCAAACGATATATAAGTTTAAAGTCAATAAATTTATACACTGTAGAATGTGAATGAGCGATAAACTATACTTGATATTACTGTTACTCCTGTATGTATCCTACATTTCTGTACTTGGAGAATCTGTATAAGATTAAAATGTCTTAAAGCTTTTGTTGTTGTACATTGCTGATTACTGGTACTATTATTGTTATTCCTGTATGTATCCTACATTTCTGTTTGGAGAATCTGTATAAGACTAAAATGTCTTAAAGCTTGTTGTTGTTGTACATTGCTGATTACTGGTACTATTACTGTTATTCCTGTATGTATCCTACATTTCTGTTTGGAGAATCTGTATAAGACTAAAAGGTCTTAATAAAGCTTTTTGTTGTTGTACATTGCTGATTACTGGTACTATTACTGTTATTCCTGTATGTATCCTACATTTCTGTTTGGAGAATCTGTATAAGACTAAAAGGTCTTAATAAAGCTTTTTGTTTTTGTACATTGCTGATTACTGGTACTATTACTGTTATTCCTGTATGTATCCTACATTTCTGTTTGGAGAATCTGTATAAGACTAAAAGGTCTTAATAAAGCTTTTTGTTGTTGTACATTGCTGATTACTGGTACTATTACTGTTATTCCTGTATGTATCCTACATTTCTGCTTGGAGAATCTGTATAAGACTAAAATGTCTTAAAGCTTGTGTTGTGATATGTGATGGATTATCATATACTATGAATTTTGTCTATTTGATATGTTGTAACTATTTTCATGTAAATATCATTTTATCTTTCAACGCTATGCAAATCCATGGCGATCTTTCAATATGTAAAACTCCTCGCTGTATAAAAGAGAACTATTTGATGGTGAAATAAATTCTTTCAACCGGACAATGAGTGGTTGTCACCTCTAGCTTACCCAAGTATTAAAGAGATGCTCGACATGTTCTCAAAACATTTCAAACCCTTTAAAAATATAATACAAATTAGAAACAAATTTTTCACAAGCGTACAAAAGGAAGGCCAAGGTATAACTGAATTCGTTACGGAATTAAAACAACTCGCCCAGGAATGTGAATTCGAAGAATTGGCTGAATCTCTCATCAGGGATCGTTTCATAATTGGAATGATAGATCAGGAAGTAAAAAAGAAGTTGTTGGAAGATCCCCAGTTGACCCTACCAAAAGCAATTTCTGTAGCCACGATTGCCGAGTCTGTCTGCGTACAAATAGCGTCATGGGAAGAAAAACAGGCCATGATTGAGAAGATTAACAAAAATACCTGGGAGAAAAATAGAAGTCGAGTAGAAAAAGCTAAAGCAGGACCCAGTATTGCAAGCACTAGAAATGAATGCAAGTGGTGTGGACAGCAACACAGATATGGTAATTGCCCAGCATACAGAAAGACATGTAACGCATGCGGGAAACTAAACCATTTCGCAGCAGTTTGTAGGACCAGACGCATAAGAAACCTTATAGCGGAAAATGAAGGCGACGAATCCTTCGAAGGAGGTATCAATGTAAATAAGGTTCTTGTTAAGACCGTTCGGTCGGACAAATGGTCCGCTGTGATAAGTATAAATGGCAATAAGACGTCTGTACATTTGGATACTGGTGCGCAGATTAATGTGCTTCCTCAGAAAGTGATAAGCTTGTGGCCAGCAAAGCCAATAATCAAGCCCACGTCGTTAAAGGCATATGCATATGGACATTCGGAATTACCTATCGTGGGGAAATGTGAAGTGTTATGCCAATATGGTGAAAAGAAAAGCTTATGTGAATTTATTATTGCGGATGTCGATGCGCAGACACTCATCACAGGCGACACTTGCGAGAAGCTTGAGATTTTGAAACGAATCAATCAAATAAACTCGCATCAAATGATTTTACATGATCAAACGAAAAAAATACTCGAACAATTTCATGAGGTGTTTCAAGGAGTTGGAGTGATAAACTCTGAATGTAAAATGTATACAAAACCTGAGTATCCGCCTGTACGTGCCCTTCCAAGACGCATCCCGGCAAGCCTAGGAAATGAAGTTCAGTCTGAATTGGAAAAGATGGTAAAGCAAGGAATAATTATGAAGATTTATCATGAAACAGAGTGGTCTCACCCTATGGTCGTAGTGAAGAAAACATCGGGCCAAATTAGAATATGTTTGGATCCACGCAAATTGAATCAGGCCCTGGTGAGAAGACACTTCCAGACTCCGGCTCCATCTGAATTATTACATCAGATTCCCAAGGCTGATTATTATACCGTGTTAGATGTAAAATCGGCCTATTGGCATGTTCCGGTTGCCAACGAATGCAGAGATCTGTTGGTGATGGCTACACCATTCGGAAAGTTCAGATATAACCGATTACCATTTGGTTTGAACATATCGGCGCAAATATTCGTGGAAATGATGACAAATATTTTTAAGAACAGTTTTCGGAACGTCACATATGTAGATGACTTGCTGATATACGCAGATAGCATTGAAGAACATAATGAAAAATTGAAAGGTATACTAGAAATTGCAAGGAGAAACAATATCAAATTCGACTTGACTAAGGCTCAAATATGCAAAAAGGAGGTTAGTTTTTTTGGGCCACATGATTTCGAAAAATGGAATTGATCCAGAGCCAAATAAGGTCGACAAAGTGATCAACCTCAAAAAGCCAGAAGATAAAAAGTCGCTTCAGAGAGTCATGGGTCTTTACAACTATTTAGGAAAATTTATTCCGAATCTAGCCGCGTCAACGTCTAACATAAGAGGAATATTAAAAAATAATGTGGTCTGGCACTGGGGCCCTAGACAAGACATCGAATTCCATCACATTAAGGAATGCGTTCGAAACGCTCCTTCGTTGGGCCATTACGACAAAACTAAGACGTTAGTTTTACAATGTGATGCCAGCAAGGATGCTATGGGAGCTGCTCTGCTGCAAGAGAATCAACCGCTGGCGTTTGCATCCGCATCATTCAACGATTCTCAGAAACAGTATTCACAGATTGAAAAAGAATTATTGAGCATTTATTACGGATGCAAAAAGTTCGAATATTTATTATTAGGACACACGTTCATAATCCAGACGGATCATCAGCCTTTATTACCACTTATCCAAAAACCGTTAACTGATATATCGCCTCGACTGCAGAGAATAGTTATGAAACTCTTTGCTTTTGATTTTAAATTGCAATATCGGCCTGGAAAATGTTTAATTCTCGCAGATACCCTATCCAGGGATACTCATCCCATAGACGAACTCCCAACTCCCTTTCTCGAGGACAGAAGAATGGTCAAATTAATATCTGCCAATATCTCGGACGAAAAACTGATTACTCTACAGAAGGATACCCGAGAAGATACAACGCTGTTAAAAATAATCCACCACGTTATTGAAGGGTGGCCAATAAGCAAAAAAGATGTAGATGAAGATGTAAAACCCTATTATGATTTTAGACACCGTATTTACCTATGGAATGAGTTATTATGTGTCGGATCGGCAATAGTGGTTCCTGGAACACAAAGAAACCACATGCTCGAATTATTACATAAATCTCATCAAGGGATATCAGCAATTCAGGGTTTGGCACGTGAATCTCTTTTCTGGCCAGGAATGTCCATGGACATAGCTGAGAGAGTTAAAAGTTGTGACATTTGTCAAAAATACCAGAAATCTAAAACACGGGAGACGTTAAGATCATTTCCAATTCCGGATTATCCTTGGCAGACAGTCTCTATGGACATATTTTATATTGAAAGAAAGCCTCATTTATTAATTGTGGACAGATTTAGTGGTTACCCCGGAGGTTTATGCATTAAACCCGCCTACTGCGACCAATGTCAGAAACAAATTAAGAGAGACATTTGCACGATTTGGAATCCCGGAAACTATTATGTCCGACAATGGACCCCCGTTCCACTCAGAGATAATGACAGACTTCTGTACAAAATGGGGCATAAGGCAAATTTTCTCAAGTCCACACCTTCATAGATCCAATGGACTGGCAGAAAGGAATATCCAAACAATAAAGACTTTATTGAACAAATGTAAAGATCAAGGATCCGACGCATACCTGGCCCTGCTGACCTACAGAAATACTCCAAAGAATGACCTACCGTCCCCGGCACAACTATGTTTGTCTAGAAGTCTCCGCTGCCTCATCCCAAGAATCACCCCGCTATATGGCCCGTGCAAAACCAATCGAAGACATATAGAGAATGCAAAGAAAAGAAGACAAATTTCGATGAAAAGGTATTACGACAGAAGCAGTAAAATCTACCCTAAGGTCAGCGTGGGAGAGGAGGCCTGGTGCCAACTGTCTCCAAAACAGGCATGGACACCAGTGAAGATTACAGCTCACGGGAATTCGCCTCAAAGTTTCAAAGTCGAAACACCATCTGGAAGGGAATTCCTCAGAAATCAACAATTTCTAAGACCAAAAAATGGACCATCCGGAAAAGGGGAATCGCCCTCCTTGGGGACCTCGTTCTCAGGTGAATCGTCTCCAGTAGCGGCGGACTCCAGCAGTTGGGAGAGAACTACTGAAGAGGAGCCAGTCGCAGGACCATCTACAACTCCAATACAACAACAACAACCACGTGATGGGATGGCTGTGCCCTCTGAGAACTCATCTGTAATGCCCCGGTTCTCTAGGTTCGGTAGAGAGCTGAAGAAACCACAAAGGCTTGGGTTTTGAGGAAGGGGAAACGTGTTGTGATATGTGATGGATTATCATATACTATGAATTTTGTCTATTTGATATGTTGTAACTATTTTCATGTAAATATCATTTTATCTTTCAACGCTATGCAAATCCATGGCGATCTTTCAATATGTAAAACTCCTCGCTGTATAAAAGAGAACTATTTGATGGTGAAATAAATTCTTTCAACCGGACAATGAGTGGTTGTCACCTCTAGTATTTTTAACCTAATATTTTAACAGCTTGTTGTTGTTGTACATTGCTGATTACTGGTACTATTACTGTTATTCTGTATGTATCCTACATTTCTGTTTGGAGAATCTGTATAACACTAAAAGGTCTTAATAAAGCTTTTTGTTGTTGTACATTACTGATTACTGGTACTATTACTGTTATTCATTTATGTATCCTACATTTCTGTACTTGGAGAATCTGTATAAGATTAAAAGGTCTTAATAAAGCTTGTTGTTGTTCTACATTGCTGATTACTGGTACTATTACTGTTATTCCTGTATGTATCCTACATTTCTGTTTGGAGAATCTGTAAGTGGCTTTATACAAATTTATATAAAATTCGATCTTATTGTCCCATCTAAACCTCTTACAGACAATGAGAAGTATTCCTTATTGAATATAGACGATATATCAGTTTAAAGTCAATAAATTTATACACTGTAGAATGTGAATGAGCGGTAAACTATTCTTGATATGTTTTCATGGAGATTATGTACATGACCAATGGAATTTTCATATTTAACTTATAATTCCAATACAATATAATGCGGCTTATGATTGTAGAACAACGTTTGACAAATTTTACCGCAAATGTTTCTTTCGAACGAAAAATCGTAATTTTATTTTAAAAATAAATAACGACTATTTATATCCTTAGGAATGAAGTATGAATTGTGAAGAGTAATGATGAACGGAAAATTACAAGTGTCCAGCTCCGTTCATCATCATTACTCTTCACTACGACTCGGGTTCGATTCCCGCATTGGTCACTTTTTTTCTGATTAAAAAAAAGCTCCAATGGCCTCCGATTCTTGCAAAAGTTCAAACCCACCAGCGAGTGCAAGTAATCAAATGAGGCTATGGTACATTGTAAGTACAAAGTCGAACTTATTTTCACAAGTGTAGACATGTGGTGCACTTACAGCAAAAAGAGTCGCTTACTTCTACCCACCATGGCCTGTACCAGATGTAATAGGGATAAGCAAAAAATAATACTCTTCACAATTTATCCTTTCATACTTCATCCCTAAGGTTAGAAATAATCGTTATTTCTCCTTAAAATTAATTACGATTTTTCGTTCAAAAGAAACATTTGGGGTAAAATTTACCAAACGTCGTTATATAATTCCAAATCTCAACTGTCCCACAATGAGTTTTAAACCATCACAGATTTTAACAGTCAAGGGCCCATTTTCCACCAGTTTCACCTGATTCCAAGATAAAGACACTTCAGGTAAAGCGGTGACGCTGATAAGAACAGAGTCATTTTGCTAGTCTTCTATCAACGCACTATATTGATATATGTTAAGAAAAAGGCATCTCCTTATCGTACAACTGAAAGTTGCTGATGGCTTGCGCCATCTATCGGAATAAATATAAACTATTCTCGTTGATTTCTAATCTACTTATATAATTGCCTTATTCTGAAGCTCACGGATAGAATGCGCGCCCATTGGCTGCCGGCGGACACGTCTCCTCTCTGCCCCCCTCTAGACAACCCTGTTATCAGCTGTGTGATACATACACCTGTCTATAGCGGCCATTCTAGACAACCCTGTTATCAGCAGTGTGTTACATCCATCTGTCTATACAGACCACCCTGTCTAAAGCGACCACTGACCACCCTGCCTATAGCGACCACTCTAGACAACCCTGTTATCAGCTGTGAGATACATCCACCTGTCTTTACAGACCACCCTGTATATAGCGGCCATTCTAGACAACCCTGTTATCAGCTGTGAGATACATCCACCTGTCTTTACAGACCACCCTGTATATAGCGGCCATTCTAGATAACCCTGTTATCAGCTGTGTGATACATACACCTGTCTATAGCGGCCACTCTAGACAACCCTGTTATCAGCTGTGTGATACGTCCACCTGTCTATACAGACCACCCTGTCTATAGCGGACACCTTAGGCAACCCTGTTATCAGCAGTGTGATACATACACCTGTCTATACAAACCACCCTGTCTATAGCGACCACTCTAGACAACCCTGTTATCAGCTGTGTGATACATCCACCTGTCTATACAGACCACCCTGTCTATAGCGGCCACTCTAGGCAACGCTGTTATCAGCTGTGTGATACATACACCTGTCTATAGCGGCCACTCTAGACAACCCTGTTATCAGCTGTGTGATACATCCACCTGTCTACACAGACCACCCTGTCTATAGCGACCACTCTAGACAACCCTGTTATCAGCTGTGTGATGCATCCACCTGTCTATACAGACCACCCTGTCTATAGCGGCCACTCTAGACAACCCTGTTATCGGCTGTGTGATACATACACCTGTCTATACAGACCACCCTGTCTATAGCGGCCACTCTAGACAACCCTGTTATCGGCTGTGTGATACATACACCTGTCTATACAGACCACCCTGTCTATAGCGACCACCCAAGACAACGTTTTTAAAATATATTCGCACTCGGGTAAAACCCGGGCGTTGCCCGGGCCATTCGTCTAGTTATAACAGAATTGGCCAAATACCCATTCTTAATTAATCAAGAAAAAAAGAGAGATTAAGAGGAACGTGGTAAGTTTCTTTATTAAGCAGTATACGAGCTTTCGGACGTCAGCCGTCCTTCATCAGGTATTGACATGAATGAGAAGGAGATGCTATATTTATAAGCGACAGTTTAGCATAAAAAATATTAAACAAGAAATAAAAGATTAAAAAGATTTGAGATTTGCATGCCAGTAATAAAAATATTTAAAAAAATCTGCATACCTAGGATGAAGGGGAAAAGGCGGAAAACTAGAGGCGAAGACAAAAGCAAGAATAAAAATAAAAATAAGAATATAAACGAGAATATAAAAAACAGCGGAATAAAAATAAAGTTAAAAGTTACGAAGGAGGTGTATCTGTTGGTATAGAATAAAAAGCAGAATATTGGGGCGGGAGGTCAATCTTTCTGTTGAGGCTGGGTGTAGTATTGGAGACAAGGGCTTCGAGAACAAAGCGTTGGTATTTATTTGCTATATCGCTATAAACGGGGGTTGTATTGTCGAGATTGAAGGAATGTCCGGATTCGGCGATATGTTGGTATATGAGCGATTTTTTGTCTTTCGAGCGGATGTTGCGGGCGTGTTCACTGGCTCTGATGGCGCTCTGATCCGGACATTCCTTCAATCTCGACAATACAACCCCCGTTTATAGCGATATAGCAAATAAATACCAACGCTTAGTTCTCGAAGCCCTTGTCTCCAATACTACACCCAGCCTCAACAGAAAGATTGACCTCCCGCCCCAATATTCTGCTTTTTATTCTATACCAACAGATACACCTCCTTCGTAACTTTTAACTTTATCTTTATTCCGCTGTTTTTATATTCTCGTTTATATTCTTATTTTTATTTTTATTCTTGCTTTTGTCTTCGCCTCTAGTTTTCCGCCTTTTTCCCTTCATCCTAGGTATGCAGATTTTCTTAAATCTATATATTGTACACTTTTAAATATTTTTATTACTGGCATGCAAATCTCAAATCTTTTTAATCTTTTATTTCTTGTTTAATATTTTTTATGCTAAACTGTCGCTTATAATATAGCATCTCCTTCTCATTCATGTCAATACCTGATGAAGGACGGCTGACGTCCGAAAGCTCGTATACTGCTTAATAAAGAAACTTACCACGTTCCTCTTAATCTCTCTTTTTATATTCCAAACGTGGCTTATCATGTCTAATCAAGAAAAGCTAACTTTAATTAGCTAAATTCTGGAATAATTAGAAATCAACACGAGAATAGTTGATATTTATTCCGATAGATGGCGCAGCCATCAGCAACTTTCAGTTGCACGATAAGGAGATGCCTTTTTCTTAATTTATGCACCATATCCCAGTACAATATCATATTTGTACTATTTTTTACATTGATACATGTGTGAAAAATAAAACATCACGTCTAAATGTTTTTATTTGCTATATATAGATGGCACATTATTGCTTAATATTCTTCCTTTGTTTTTTGCTCGTCCCCCAGTACACATGGTACAGGCCATGATACTCATGGTGGGTAGAAGTAGGCGACTGCTTTAACTGTAAGTGCACCACATGTCTACATATGTGAAAAGCAGTTCGACTTTGCACTTAAAAATATGCCAGATCCCCGTTTGGTTACTTGCATTCGCTGGTGGGATTAGACTTTAGCAAGAATCAGGGGTCATTGGAGCATTTTTTAACAGAAAAAAGTACCTAATGTGGGATTCGATCCCGAGTCGTAGCGGTCGAAAACCAACGGTTTAGATCATCCTTCCACCCACCCTTCTTGTTAATACTTTAATCCCTTCGGTAAAATGATAAATAAAAGACAAGTCGCTGAGGGAAGAATTTCTTTTATATGAGAGTATATCGACAAAACAAGTTTTCTGGTTTAACCATCCTTCGACAGGTGTAATTATGTTACTGAATTGTTTTTGTGTGAACAAATTACCTCTGTCTCATTAAAAATATAAAAAATGAAAAAATAAAATAAAACCAGACGAACCCAGGGGTATTAAAGACTTTCCACTTTCTTTAGTTTTGTCAACATGTGTAGACATGTGGTGTACTTACAGTACAAGCTGTCACTACGCACTATGACCTGGTACTACATGTGTAGACATGTGGTTTACTTACAGTACAAGCTGTCACTACCCACCATATAGCTTGGTACTACATGTGTAGACATGTGGTGTACTTACAGTACAAACAGTCACTACACACCATGACCCGGTACTACATGTGTAGACATGTGGTGTACTTACAGTACAAACAGTCACTACCCACCAAGGCCTGAAACTACATGTGTAGACATGTGACAATGACAATGAAAACGTCTTTATTGACATCTCAGTCAATAGTACACTCCGGAGAGCTAAGAAAGACTATTTACAAATTCCTCAGAGAGAGTCAGGATGACAAGGCGGCCCTGAGCCCGGATATTTTCTCGCAAAGAGAAGGATCCAGGTCCAGGGCGCGCTCTAAGAGAGCGCCAAGTTGTTGGGTCAGATTGGTTCTCTCCGTGGGCAGGAGTCGCGGGACGAAGCTCACCCTGTCCTTTAGATCTAGGGTCGCATCCACCAGATCGAGGTGGTCGATCCCTGAATGGGACACAGGCTTCAGGTCGAGTTCCTCCATGAGTTTTCCGTAGAGGGCCTGCGACTTCCTCCAACGGGTTAGGTCCGGGGTGTCCTCCACATGTGTAGACGGCGGAGATGTGGCCATGTCCGGTGACGATTCCATGTCCTGGGGAGCGGGTGGTGTTGGCTCAGCAGGCCGAGGCGCAGGCAGTGGAGGTGTAGGCACTGCGGCTGGTGTTGTCCTCAGCTCAGCCTTGACCTGTCCGAGGACTTTATAGATATTGCTGCCTCTTCCGGGCCTCAGATCCAAGATTTGTTTGATCAGGCCCCGGTGAGAGCGTCGCCCTGCGGAGGTGACAGGAGGGGTCCATGCTTCTGCGCCTTGGTCCTCGAGGAGAGGAGGTCTAGGACCTCCTCCCGCCCAAGACCAAGGGCGTCCGTCACAGCAAAGGACACGCTGGGGTGCCTCTCGATGAACGCATCGAGGTCGTTTCTCGTTGCGTTCCGTGTTGATGGTGTGGAGGATTCAGAGGACTTCTCCACGATGGACATTTCCACGTCCGGTGTTGGGGCTGCAGGCTTGAGGGTTTCCTGGATGGGCGAAGGGCCACGCGGGGCAGCGAAGTCTGGCCGAGCGGGAGGCGTCGGCTCAGGATGATGTGTCATTGCTGGGCGAGGGCCTACGGGACCCTCAGGTGCCTGCAGGGACGGAGCAGGGGTCACAGGTGGAGGGGCAGAAGGCGTCTCCTCCATGGGTAAGGCTGGGGCCGCTGGTGAAGATGGCCGAGGTGCGGATGGATGGAGCACAGCTCGGGCCACGGGAGGAGCGCTGCAAACCTCCATGGCTGGACTGGGAGGCGCTGGCGCAGGAGGCGTGGCCGAAGTCCGCCTAGGTGGCCCAGGAGCAGTTGATGGTGGGAGGCTGATGGAAGGGGGCGGTGAAGCCCGTCTGGAGGTGGTGGGCCGCCCATGGAGTTGGGGGCAGTTTGCTCTTCGGTGACCTTGACCACGGCATTTCGAGCATTTAATTCCGTGGGTCAGGAATGCTGGCCATGGTTCGCCCTTGATCCTCAGTTCGAATCGAGAGGGGAGCATTTCGACGGTTATGCCGTCATGGTGGAGTATAAAGGCCTCCCGGCGGCCGTCGGTGAAATCAAACTCTCCAACCCTAAGCTGTTTGGGGGCGATGGAGGTTATTCGGCCGTATCTGAAGAGAGCATCCATGACGGCGGCGTCTCCCACAAAGAAGGGGAGGTTCCCAATCGTGACTCTGATTGAAGTTCTCCTGAGGGGGAAGGTCTTGAGAAGGGTTCCCTCGATCTCGAGGCCCTCTCGAACTAGGCGCTCCGCCAGGGATCTATTGGCGAGTCCGACCAAGTATTGCCCGTTCACCTTAGTGAACTGGACAATGTTTCTTGTGCTTCCGACCACCTTTTCTATAGCTTTCATGTACTGGTAGGTCTGGTATTCCGGGCAGTACTCGAGGAAACAGCACTGCTCCTCGGTGCAGGACGCCTGGCGAGCCCTGGCCTCCATGACGTGTGCCCTCGTGGTCCTGATCTCCTGGACCTGGGGCATCCGTCCCGTCGACGGTCGCTGTCGGCGAGAAGTGGCAGCGCTGTTAGACTGCGCGGCGATGGCAGGCAGATCCGGCGAGTCGCGGCGCCTCTTCCTGCCTTTTACGACTGTGAAGCTGTCATCCTCCTCAGAATTCACATCCTCGGCATAGTCTGCCCAGTTTCTTTGGGCATCGGCACCGCGGTTGGAAGAAGAGATAGCCGCCAAGTTGAACGGCGCGGCCGAATTTACATTTCTTCCGCCGGCGGGCGAATTTGCATAAGTTTCAATTCTTTCATTAGTATTTGAGATATTTCTCTGCGAATTCAAAATTGCAGATTTCTCTGCACAGGGCAGTTCTTCGTTGCTGTGCTTCCAGGCATTTGATCAGCCTTTAATGGGCTTTCAGCCCGTACTAAACTCGGCGTACTGCCGGTAGCCATACACCCCCCAGGGTGGAAAAAAAAAGGCAGAGCTCGACAAAAGCGTGCCGCTCAGTCGGCGTGTAGACATGTGGTGTACTTACAGTACAAGCAGTCACTCTCACCATGACCTGGTACTACATGTGTAGACATGTGGTGTACTTACAGTACAAGCAGTCACTACCCATCATGGCCTGGTACTACATGTGTAGACATGTGGTGTACTTACAGTACAAGCTGTCACTACCCACCATGGCCTGGTACTACATGTGTAGACATGTGGTGTACTTACAGTACAAGCAGTCACTACCCACCATGGCCTGGTACTACATGTATCATTTTGTGCGAAATTCTAGCACGACTTATACTGATAGGCTTAGCAAAAATACGATGTTTCTATTTTATGGATTTCAAGTTGTTTTGTACTCGCGTAGTTTGTAGTTAAGAGGACATCCCTTTTGATATAAACAAATATATATTTATTTAAAGAACGACTTGTTCCAATACAATTGTTGTAAACAAGCGAGCAAAGAATCAAAACAGAAAAGTCATGAAGCGTAGAAGTAAGTGTGACGTCAGCATGGATGATGATGAAGTCAAAGTTTTGCGTAACATATACGTTATACATACAATCCGTTTTAAATTTGATCATATTCAAAGTTCTATTATATTTGAACCCTTTTAATACCATAAATATTAAGATATTGATGTTTTTATCTTCATTATAAATAAATACTAGCGGATGTTTTAACACAAAGCAATAACGCGCCATCTATACATATAAAATAAAAGGATTTAAAAGCGCGAATGTTTCTTTTATACATAAAACGAACTTCTACTGTCCTTACTGCGATGAAAAAATATATTGGGAGGGCTTGGCTCATCAGTGGTGAACCCTCCCAGCGGTTTCGCCAATTTAATCCACCAGACCGCTTCTCAGAGCTCTAATACTGTATTGGATCATTCTGCTTTTATATGCTACACTGAAGGATGGAATCTTAGGAATGGTTTTCAAGTAAACTATGGACATAAGCTTATAGGACAGTATAGTTTGCTGAGGAGCATTGCTCGAAGCAAATATTTGAATGTAATTCTACTGTCCTATAAGCTTATGTCCATAGTTTACTTGAAAACCATTCCTAAGATTCCATCCTTCAGTGTAGCATATAAAAGCAGAATGATCCAATACAGTATTAGAGCTCTGAGAAGCGGTCTGGTGGATTAAATTGGCGAAACCGCTGGGAGGGTTCACCACTGATGAGCCAAGCCCTCCCAATATATTTTTTCATCGCAGTAAGGACAGTAGAAGTTCGTTTTATGTATAAAAGAAACATTCGCGCTTTTAAATCCTTTTATTTTATATACTAGCGGATGTACCCGGCTTCGCCCAGGTTTTTCTCGAGGGAATGTTTGTAGTCTATAATAAGAAAATATACTACACCTAAAAACTATCAGAGAAAAGAGAAACCACGGAAGGTGAACAGAAAAATGCTTACAATGGATGTTATGTTTACGATATCAAGTTAAATAAAAACAAAGATAAAATTTGCATATGTTGATCACTATAAATTTGTATATTTGTTAGGCGAAATTAGAAACATGATAAAACAATTGGGTATTTAAAAACAAATGTAGAAATAAAAGTTGAAGTATAATAAACAATGTTAAAGATTAGTTTTAATTATTAATCAAGATTGTGTGTGAATATGTGAGAAAGATGTAATAACGTTGTTGTTTTCTTGGCCGACTGTTTTACATATGGTGTTATCTTAAAATTGCTTGTTTTGAATATTTTTAGATTGAGATTATTAGCTAGTATGTAAAAAATTAACTCTGTTGAAATTTAATTTTATACTTATATATAAATAAAATTAACTCTGTTGATTTTTTTTTTGTATTTAATCGATAACAGCGAAGTTACGCATGTTAATGTTAGGAAATATATTTTGATGTTAAGCAAAACCTGCTCCATCTCGTTTTACATAAATGTTGAAAATTTGGTTGAAATTGATGCATTGTAACGAAAGTTTTTAGTGATGTCCACTTATGAAATTTCCATTTTATTAATATAGATACACTGGTCCGCAAAATTAAAGGAACAACATATTTTTTTTAATTTGTCTCAAATTTTATTGAACATTTATCAATGAAATTTCATACACAAATTTATTATTCCATTATTGATTAGAAATCAAAGAATTCTAACACGTATTTTATGCAAATTAGCCGGTCAAGCAATGATCTTCTTGCAGTCAGTGCATAAATATCTTGGATATTGTTGTTAATATGGGGTGTGATCGCCTTTAACTGATAGACAGGCTCTACATCGGTGACCCATACTAAGAATTAGGGAGTTTATCAGCTCCTGTGGAATACACGCCCACTCTTGTGTTAAGGCTGTTTCTAGCTCATGAGTGTTTCTAGGAGGGGGTTGGAGGGATGAGATCCGCCGTCCTAGGTTGTCCCATACATGCTCAATGGGATTTAGGTCTGGAGATCGAGCTGGCCAATTCATCCGAGCAATTGCATGGTTTTGGAGAAAAGTGTCGACCACATCAGCCCTATGTGGACGGGCATTATCATCCATTAGAAGAAAGTTTTCTCCCATTTCAACTGATACAATACGCAGAAGGCTTCACATGAAGGGCCTCTATGCTCGACGACCCATAATTTGTGTGCCGTTGACATCACCTCAAAAGAGAGCAAGGGAACTTTGGCACAGACAACATGTCGCCTGGAATCCAGATGAATGGAGACGTGTAATGCTCAATGATGAGTCCAGATTCTCTCTAAACAGCGATTCTCGTCGTGTCTTTGTCTGGAGAGAGGTAGGAACCAGAAATAATCCCCGAAATAAGGTTGAAAGGTATCCCTACAGAAGCCAATGTTTTATGGTCTGGGCTGGAATCTTCTTGGGCGGTCGCACAGCACTCCATATTTTTCGGCAAGAAACCCTGACTGGACAGAGGTATCGGGACGAGATCTTGGCAGCATATGTGATGCCTCAAGCATTGGAAATTGGAGAAAACTTTCTTCTAATGGATGATAATGCCCGTCCACATAGGGCTGGTGTGGTCGACACTTTTCTTCAAAACCATGCAATTGCTCGGATGAATTGGCCAGTTCGATCCCCAGACCTAAATCCCATTGAGCATGATGGGACAACCTAGGACGGCGGATCTCATCCCTCCAACCCCCTCCTAGAAACACTCATGAGCTAGAAACAGCCTTAACACAAGAGTGGGCGTTGATTCCACAGGAGCTGATAAACTCCCTAATTCTTAGTATGGGTCACCGATGTAGAGCTTGTCTATCAGTTAAAGGCGATCACACCACATATTAACAACAATATCCAATATATTTATGCACTGACTGCAAGATCATTGCTTGACCGGCTAATTTGCATAAAATACGTGTTAGAATTCTTTGATTTCGGGTATTCTAATCAATAATGGATAATAAATTTGTGTATAAAATTTCATTAATAAATGTTCAATAAAATTTGAGATAAATGAAAAAAATATGTTGTTCCTTTAATTTTGCGGACCAGTGTATATATATATATGTGGTGAGAGTAAAATGCACAAATACGATCCTATACAAATATCATGGAAGATGTATTCACAAATATATATATTTTAAATATAAAATAAACATTTTAAAAGTTTAATTCATATTTATTTAAAAATAGGTTTGATCAAAGTTTTAATGGTATATAATGGCAAATCGATTATGTCCATTTGTATTTATATACACCATTAACATATTATGTTATATCTGTATATTATTTAAATTATTCTATATGTATTTTATTTCTGAATATTTGTTTCTTTTTTTAATTTTATATAACATTTGACAACCACAAAGTAATTAAGATTTATAAAATTTGGTAAAAATATATCTTTAAAAAAAAAGATGATTTATTTAAATAAATTATTAAATTGATTCAAATAAATCAACTGCATAATGATTTAAAATTTTTAAAATGTTTAAAATTGTTTTTTAAACGATAAAATATCAGAGAGAGCAAGAAAGAGAAAAGATCAAAAATGGCGGCCAAGAAGATAATAGATGGAGAGAGAAATGACTTCCCTCCATATTATCAGTGATTTTTGCTAAGCCTATTTCTAATATTTCCAAATGTATATTGCTAATTCATAAAGAAAAAAAAATAATGAAAACCTTTATTATCTAATTATTTTATATATATTTCATTTATATATATATATTATTTATATAATTGTATCTGTGAAAAATATATATTCTGACTTGATTTTTAGGAAAATTTCAAATTAATTTAAAATACTTTATTTGAACTATCGGTGTATTAAAAAAATTACATTTCGTTAAAAAGTTAAAGATAAGAAACAAAGGGATAAACTCTCAAGGAAACGTATTGAAATAAGAATATATAATCTTTATCGAATAGTATATAGTTTTATCATGCTTTATTTAATATAGTGTAATATTATTGTGAATAATTTAATGGTAATTATAAATTTAAAAATTGAAGAAACGATTATGTATTGTGGGGGTAGGTAATAAAGGGTTATAATGGATACAGGAGGCCTTACCTTGGTTCCCAAACAGACGTCGAGGTACGATGACGTGGCCTATATTGATTGGCTGCAGGATGGGCTCGTGGCTTCCTATTGGCTGACTGAATCTCAGCTCCTGAGGAATGATAATGCGGATGGCAGTGGTTCTTAATGACGTCTGTTAATGGCTGCCGAGGTGAAGGTATTCAGCCATTCATAGCCTTTCTTTTATATCGTCTGACATATATACTATTGACCTTTCAGACGACCACACAAACTAGCATATTATTATATTCTCTTATCATATATTTACAAATATCCAAAAGTATTTTGACTTTTAGGATATATTCTCTATGAATTTGCATAAATTACATATGCATATAGAGTTAAACTTGTTTCTTAAGCGTTCTCTTTTTTTTTTCGAGAAAAATTCGCACTGCCAATGCAGGTTTATTTCGAAAAATGCTTATTCTTCAGGTATTTAGAATATAGAATCACGAACAATAAACGCCTTAGAAGGGAAAACGCCTAAACAACAATTTTTATTCTATATTCATTATATTGTAACATAGAAAATTAGAGGAAAGACAAACTTCAGAATGACACAGCAATTTATTTAATATAAAACCAAATTAAAACTAATAAAATAGCAGATAGGGATTAAGAAAAAATTACAGTGAATCAAAATACAAATATAGAAATTAAAAAATCTTTTCATAGAATAAATAAATCGTGGCCCCAGTGTGGACCATCGATAATGAGGAAATTATAGAGTAACTTCAAACCTCATTTGTTAAAAACTTTCTTGATTTACCTAGATATATCCCGGGGCACATACTAAGATTGGAAACTGAAAGAATCTCACCTACTGCTACCGCCACAAAATTAACATTGAAATACTACATGAGAATACTGGAAATGGACGAGTACAGACTGCCAAAATTATGTTGGAACAGACTGAAAGAAGTACATCAAATGTCAAAAAACTCTATAGGATTATACAAAACCGTTAATGATATAATAAACTGTTGTGGTCAGTCATGGCTGAACCTCCCACCGAACCATGATACAATTAAAAAAGAACTTCCTAAGATTATGAAAACAAAAATAGTACAGCTTATTCAACAAGACTTCGCTAGACTCGTCAATTCGAAATTTTTTTCAAACTATAAACTTCTCTGTAATTCATTTATGCCAGAATGATACTTGTCATGGAATCTGTCATCGAAGATAATAGCCTTCATTGCACGGACTAGAATTACTTCAACTCTAGATAGAGAAAGTCATATTCTCATCATCAAAAAGGAAAACATTCACTGCAGGATTTGTGGAAATATGATATCTGATGAAATCTCCCACTATATCATAGAATGCAAATATTTAGGTGAAGAATGAGAAAAACTCTTAAAAACACCTTCTGGAGATTTAGCAACCCACTGAAGACGCTGAGAACTATTTCAGAAAAGAAAAATATATCAATAGAACTCTATAATTTCTACAGATCAATTGTAAATAGATTCATACACAAAAGAGGTAGTGAGGAAAGTTTTAGAACAGATGTGTAAATAAATCTTTTTTCAAACAAAAACTCACGTGCACATGGGGAAAGGGAGGAAAAATTACTGTATTATTTTGTTGTTGTATGGCGAATCCATACAGGGCGATGGGCCCTAATAAAAGCCTTGTTGTTGTTGTTTTTGAATAAATAAATAACCTGCTACAATATCTGTTGACAACTTTTCAAGAGATTTTATGAAGGATTCTTATAGATAGATGGTTATGAAGTTTTGTGCGTGTTTATAAACTTATAAAATTATTCTCCATGTTAACTATAATCATTAATATTCAACCTAAATTTATAGGGTTTAATGGTGGCTTTGTTTTAGTTATTTCGATAAGATATTTATTAATTAGAATGTGGCCTATTTACATATGGTAAATACCTAAATTATCACACAACTACTAAAGAAAATATACATGTCGTAAACCCGGGTAAGCCAACAAATGAGTTGGAAGCAGTCGGGGTTGAGTGACAAGGCGTGCAGAGTGGGAAGTCCGCACGGGACAGTAAGGACAAATTTTGGGATCAAAAGACGCTCTTCTAGTACCTCTCACGTGGCACCAGGACCAGGGAAAAGTTGAGGATTAACTGAGGAAAGCTCGGCGTCCTACATGAAGCCACGGGGGCAGAGAGGAGCCAAAACGGCGGCCACGAGGGCCGCCGTGAGATGACCAACGGACCTAGTACTGAGCGGGTCCTGTTCGAAATATCCACTGTAACCTAACTAACTGTCAACATCCGGACCAAACGCCCCTTTTTGTCCCTCTCTGGATCCCCAGGGTGTTGATGCTCATTGGTCAGTCTTATGTGGGTAATCCTCCCCTCCCCTGGGGTCCGGTGGCAAACTGGTGTCACTTTGAGACGACTAGAAAAGACGTCATACTTTATTTTTTATATATCACATTGTTTAAATTATGATATATATGTTATATTAAAATATTATTTTATTTAAAATTATATTTCATAGATTCAAATACTCTGCTAAATCGACCGCCAGGGGTCACGCTTCCCCTATAAAAACTCATTGTTGTTGTTTCTCGATGGCCGGCTCAAATCTTTTGTACATTATGTAAATAAGCTTTTCATTTTTTTTATTCTTACGCCTTAAGCCAGGCAGTACTTTTACCAAATTATGTCTTTTATATATATACCTTAGTTCAATTAAAGCAATTACTGATCAAAACCATTTTTATTATTATTCCCTCGACTGCATTACCAATACCATTGACCTAATACTAATGTATTCCAAAATATATCAAATCTCAAGATCATAATCTCAATCTTATAAATAATTAAAAAATACAACAGAAATCTCTTTTTTATATAATATATATATATACACAGTTAAACCTGTCTATAGTGCCCCTCTTGGGACTCACCAAAATACGGTGCTATAGAGAGGAGGTGCTATAGACAGGTCACTTTTAATGTAAATCGCATCGTACTACGTATTTAAAATCGGGCGCTATAGAGAGGGAGGCGCTAATTAGAAGGGGCACTATAGACAGGTTTAACTGTATATACATTTATATATCACATAAATAGAAATATTTTATAAAATAAACAATTATTATTTATTTTTTTTTCTTTTACAAATTAGTTATGGAAAAAGGATGAATATTAGGAATGTAAAGAAAGAGAGAAACTATGTGAAACCCTAAAACACAAGAAAGTTTTGAGAATTGGGAGGTTTAGTTTTGATGATGAGTTTTGATTAACTCCGTCTTTGCCGGTCCCAAGCCCGGATGAAAAAGGAGGAGGGGGAGCAGTAACAAGCTCACTAAAAAACCTAGGTTCAGCTGGCCCGGCTGATAGTACACTGTAAGGGCTCCTAATCCAGGGATACAGGATGAGCAGCGTTTGTACTCCATGTTAGGAGCGGCTGCACATGGCGTCTGTTCCTCATGTCAGAGGTGGCCATTTCTTTTGGAGCTAAGTCGGCCTGCTACTGAGTAGTGCTCCCAGTCTTAATGGCAAAGGCAGATGCATTCTACTTCACCCAGTGGTTGTCAAACAGACACCATCAAGGGTCACAACTTGATATCCTAATATGATTGAGTGGAGATAAGAAAGAATAAGAGTTTTGATTATCTTTACGATAAAGTTTGCCTAGCCGACATTTATAGTTCTTATTAAAGATATTTCGGCCAGAAAGGTTTTTTTTTCTCGACATTTAGACACAGGGAAAAGAATAGCATTTGACAAAGCGTTGTAGTATTGTTGCAAAGTATTTATTATTTTATTAACAGAGTATCATTTTTGATGCTTATATTTTGTTACTCTGTAAACTTCACTCATTGCTTATCTTTTGTTTATCATTCATAGTTTGTTCTTGCCTTAAATAAATTGCTGTGTCATCCTGAAATTTGTATTTCTTAATTTTCCACGTGGCAATATAAAGATTCATTTATAACGCCTTGCCACAAATGTTTTTTTTTTCCCTGACGAGAATAAAAGATTTAAAAAAAAAAGAATTTTTCTGCGTTATTGAGCATTAGCCAAATGAACTACTTCTGTAAACATGGAATATTTTTTGTGTAATAAATTTATTAATACTGTAGCGTGGTTTGTTATTTACATAATTTTTAAAATTTTAGATTGTATTATAGATTTACATAGATTAACTTGAATTGTGTCATTGCTATGTATAAATATTTTTTACAATTGTAAATCAAATTTTGAGATCTAACCATTACTTATCCCTAATCTATATATATAAAATTGAATGTCTGTCTGTCTGTTTGTCTGTACTCTATAGATTCAAAAACCATACATCCAATCGCCGTGAAATTTTGGGATATTATTAGGTATATCACCGGGAAGGTTTTTGAAAAATAATTTCATGAATATCTTGAATATCCTTAGAGTTATTTGCAGATTTGTATATTTAACTCGCAAGCAGCGCCCCCATTGTGACGATGATAACAAGTTTTCTTATCACTAAGTTTTTTATCTTAAATATTATTTATCAAAAGTAAGATTATCTCAGGATGACACGGCAATGTGACACGGGAAAAAATGTTCACTAGATAAAACTATGATTTTCTAATGTAGAAAATTAGGAAAGACAAAATTCAGGATGACACGGCACACAGGGACCGGGAAAAAATGTTCACTTTATCGAGAGATTCAAATTTACGAGTTTCAAATTATCAAAATATGTTTTTTTTTAAATAAATTTTTAGAGAATTGTTTTAACAAATGTTCGCTAGACAAACCTTTACTCGGGTAAAACCTCGGGCGAAGCCGGGTACGTCCGCTAGTTATTAATAAACATATATTGTGTAGTGAAAAAAAAAAAGTACAAATGTGATATTGTACTGGGATTAGGTGCATAAATTATGAAAAAGGCATCTCCTTATCGTGCAAACTGAAAATTGCTAATGGCTTGCACCATCTATCGATGCGCCATCCATCTATCTAATCAACGAGAATAGTTGATATTTATTCCGATAGATGGCGCAAGCCATCAGCAACTTTCAGTTGCACGATAAGGAGATGCCTTTTTCATAATATATTGTAGTGTATTAAAAAAATAATATAAAAATGAAACACTATATAAGTTTCTGAAAAATATTAATATATGTCATAATATATGCTCTTCCAGGAATAATAAAGCAAACCTACAGTAAACCCAGAGAGAGACGGGCGGGTAAGGGCCGGTCACTTTAGACCTCAGCGACATTCCAAGGGGCGACTACTGGGGCCAGTAACTTGGAACCTCGGGACTTTTAAGACAGTAGGGGATTGTGTGCGACACAAACGGCCGCCCGGCTTTGCCGGGCCCGTCTCTCTCTCTCTCTGGTTGTCTGGGATTCCTCTTCCAAACTTGTGGTGTCCTTATTTATCTCTCCCCACCTTATTATTATACCACCTATATGCTTTATGAAAACTACTTTAGATAATTATCAATTAGTAATGAAATTCCAATTGTAACTAAACTTTTGAGAATCAGTTTAATATTTACTCAAAAGCTTATAAAGAATATATACATTCATTGACAAAACTTGAGGAAGTAGATAGTCTTTTGATATCGCCGGTTGTTTGTTTTTTAAATTGCTCAATTCCTAATTTTATTATCCCTAGTACACGTGATACAGGCCATGATAATCATGATGGGGAGTAGTAAGCTACTGCTGTAAGTGTACCACATGTCTACACATGTGAAAGCAGTTCACCTTTTTAAACTTATAAGTGTGCAAGAAGTTTAGTTGGTTATTTGTACTCGCTAGTGGAGTTTTACTTACTCGTGTAAGAATCGGGGGCCATTGGAGCATTTTTATAATTAGATAAAAAAAGTGCCCAATGTGGCATTCGATCACGGGTCGTAGCGGACGAAAACATACGGTTTTGACCATCCTTTCACAGACCTTCCCAATTCCTAATGAATGCATTCAACCCTGACACTCTAGCTTTGATTATAAAACACTTAAAAATTCAATTTCTGATAGAAACACACAGCTACCTTTAAATTCCATTATCCGAAGTTTTAGTAACCCTTTGTCGCTCTTTTTTTGTAGGTAACCGAAACGTGATGTTTTACTATCGATATTTGATCAAAATATTATCTACAATAATTATATGTTCTCTCCTCCTCTTCAATGTCTTCCTCTACTGAGGGTGGGCCACATGGTCTCTCCATATCTCCCTCCTTCTATGCCTTCCTCTACTGAGGGTGGGCCACATGGTCTCTCCATATCTCCCTCCTTCAATACCTTCCTCTACTGAAGGTGGGCCACATGGTCTCTCCATATCTCCCTACTTCAGTGCCTTCCTCTACTGAGGGTGGGCCACATGGTCTCTCTATATCTCCCTCCTTCAATGTCTTCCTCTACTGAGGGTGGGCCACATGGTCTCTCCATATCTCCCTCCTTCAATACCTTCCTCTACTGAAGGTGGGCCACATGGTCTCTCCATATCTCCCTCCTTCAATACCTTCCTCTACTGAAGGTGGGCCACATGGTCTCTCCATATCTCCCTCCTTCAATACCTTCCTCTACTGAAGGTGGGCCACATGGTCTCTCCATATCTCCCTCCTTCAGTGCCTTCCTCTACTGAGGGTGGGCCACATGGTCTCTCTATATCTCCCTCCTTCAATGTCTTCCTCTACTGAGGGTGGGCCACATGGTCTCTCCATATCTCCCTCCTTCAATACCTTCCTCTACTGAAGGTGGGCCACATGGTCTCTCCATATCTCCCTCCTTCAGTGCCTTCCTCTACTGAGGGTGGGCCACATGGTCTCTCTATATCTCCCTCCTTCAATGTCTTCCTCTACTGAGGGTGGGCCACATGGTCTCTCCATATCTCCCTCCTTCAATGCCTTCCTCTACTGAGGGTGGGCCACATGGTCTCTCCATATCTCCCTCCTTCAGTGTCTTCCTCTACTGAGGGTGGGCCACATGGTCTCTCCATATCTCCCTCCTTCAGTGCCTTCCTCTACTGAGGGTGGGCCACATGGTCTCTCCATATCTCCCTCCTTCAGTGCCTTCCTCTACTGAGGGTGGGCCACATGGTCTCTCCATATCTCCCTCCTTCAGTGCCTTCCTCTACTGAGGGTGGGCCACATGGTCTCTCCATATCTCCCTCCTTCAGTGCCTTCCTCTACTGAGGGTGGGCCACATGGTCTCTCCATATCTCCCTCCTTCAGTGCCTTCCTCTACTGAGGGTGGGCCACATGGTCTCTCCATATCTCCCTCCTTCAGTGCCTTCCTCTACTGAGGGTGGGCCACATGGTCTCTCCATATCTCCCTCCTTCAGTGCCTTCCTCTACTGAGGGTGGGCCACATGGTCTCTCCATATCTCCCTCCTTCAATGTCTTCCTCTACTGAGGGTGGGCCACATGGTCTCTCCATATCTCCCTCCTTCAGTGCCTTCCTCTACTGAGGGTGGGCCACATGGTCTCTCCATATCTCCCTCCTTCAATGTCTTCCTCTACTGAGGGTGGGCCACATGGTCTCTCCATATCTCCCTCCTTCAGTGCCTTCCTCTACTGAGGGTGGGCCACATGGTCTCTCCATATCTCCCTCCTTCAATGTCTTCCTCTACTGAGGGTGGGCCACATGGTCTCCCCATATCTCCCTCCTTCAGTGCCTTCCTCTACTGAGGGTGGGCCACATGGTCTCTCCATATCTCCCTCCTTCAATGTCTTCCTCTACTGAGGGTGGGCCACATGGTCTCTCCATATCTCCCTCCTTCAGTGCCTTCCTCTACTGAGGGTGGGCCACATGGTCTCTCCATATCTCCCTCCTTCAATGCCTTCCTCTACTGAGGGTGGGCCACATGGTCTCTCCATATCTCCCTCCTTCAATGTCTTCCTCTACTGAGGGTGGGCCACATGGTCTCTCCATATCTCCCTCCTTCAGTGCCTTCCTCTACTGAGGGTGGGCCACATGGTCTCTCCATATCTCCCTCCTTCAATGTCTTCCTCTACTGAGGGTGGGCCACATGGTCTCTCCATATCTCCCTCCTTCAATGCCTTCCTCTACTGAGGGTGGGCCACATGGTCTCTCCATATCTCCCTCCTTCAATGTCTTCCTCTACTGAGGGTGGGCCACATGGTCTCTCCATATCTCCCTCCTTCAGTGCCTTCCTCTACTGAGGGTGGGCCACATGGTCTCTCCATATCTCCCTCCTTCAGTGCCTTCCTCTACTGAGGGTGGGCCACATGGTCTCTCCATATCTCCCTCCTTCAGTGCCTTCCTCTACTGAGGGTGGGCCACATGGTCTCTCCATATCTCCCTCCTTCAGTGCCTTCCTCTACTGAGGGTGGGCCACATGGTCTCTCCATATCTCCCTCCTTCAGTGCCTTCCTCTACTGAGGGTGGGCCACATGGTCTCTCCATATCTCCCTCCTTCAGTGCCTTCCTCTACTGAGGGTGGGCCACATGGTCTCTCCATATCTCCCTCCTTCAGTGCCTTCCTCTACTGAGGGTGGGCCACATGGTCTCTCCATATCTCCCTCCTTCAATGTCTTCCTCTACTGAGGGTGGGCCACATGGTCTCTCCATATCTCCCTCCTTCAGTGCCTTCCTCTACTGAGGGTGGGCCACATGGTCTCTCCATATCTCCCTCCTTCAATGTCTTCCTCTACTGAGGGTGGGCCACATGGTCTCTCCATATCTCCCTCCTTCAGTGCCTTCCTCTACTGAGGGTGGGCCACATGGTCTCTCCATATCTCCCTCCTTCAATGTCTTCCTCTACTGAGGGTGGGCCACATGGTCTCCCCATATCTCCCTCCTTCAGTGCCTTCCTCTACTGAGGGTGGGCCACATGGTCTCTCCATATCTCCCTCCTTCAATGTCTTCCTCTACTGAGGGTGGGCCACATGGTCTCTCCATATCTCCCTCCTTCAGTGCCTTCCTCTACTGAGGGTGGGCCACATGGTCTCTCCATATCTCCCTCCTTCAATGCCTTCCTCTACTGAGGGTGGGCCACATGGTCTCTCCATATCTCCCTCCTTCAATGTCTTCCTCTACTGAGGGTGGGCCACATGGTCTCTCCATATCTCCCTCCTTCAATGTCTTCCTCTACTGAGGGTGGGCCACATGGTCTCTCCATATCTCCCTCCTTCAGTGCCTTCCTCTACTGAGGGTGGGCCACATGGTCTCTCCATATCTCCCTCCTTCAATGTCTTCCTCTACTGAGGGTGGGCCACATGGTCTCTCCATATCTCCCTCCTTCAGTGCCTTCCTCTACTGAGGGTGGGCCAGATGGTCTCTCCATATCTCCCTCCTTCAGTGCCTTCTTCTACTGAGGGTGGGCCACATGGTCTCTCCATATCTCCTCCTTCAATGTCTTCCTCTACTGAGGGTTAGCCACATGGTCTCTCCATATCTCCCTCCTTCAGTGCCTTCCTCTACTGAGGGTGGGCCTCATGGTCTCTCCATATCTCCCTCCTTCAATGCCTTCCTCTACTGAAGGTGGGCCACATGGTCTCTCCATACTTCCTCCGCCATCCTCTACATTTCCTCGTGTCGTCCAGTCCATTGTTTTAGATCGTCTGTGTATCCCTGTCGTCTCCTTCCCCTCGATCTCTTCCCCCGGAGCTTTCCCTTCAACATTTTCAGCAATGTCTCTCCTGCTGATCATCACATGTCCAGCAAACCTCATTTTTCGTTGTTTTATGAACTTTATCAGCTGGCGTTCTGTACCCATTCGATCGAGAACTTGATTATTTGTTACCATATCTGTCCAAGGAATTTAGAGAGCTCTTCTGTAAAGGTATGTCTCGAAGGCTTCTATTCGTTTGATTGAAGATTTTAGTAAGTAAGTTGTTCTCTACTTAAAAAAATTAAAACCAGTATATCTCCTTGTGACTCCACGTTACATGTTACAAATAAATTCTCTATTTAAAATTGTCAGATTTCTACCAGTCTGGAGCGACTCCATTGTTGTAGTCGCCGAGTAATTTTGAGAATTAGGACGACTTACCCATCAAACTGTTTGGTTTAATAAAGTATCCTTCCTATAATATCAGTTATATGGACAAAAACTTAAGGAAGTTTCATATTGTGGCGAAGAAATAATTTATTATTTAATTTAATATTATTCAATGAAAATATTTGAAACATATTTATTATTTTATATTTGTAAAATCATCATTTAGTTACCTAGCTTGCTTTCTCGATATTCTCTAGCTGTAGATAGTTTGGTTAATTTGTTAATAATTGTCGACTAGTCGCCGTGACGTCATCAATAAATACTTTCACACCAGATATACAAATACTTAATTTCTACGCTACAATATTGTTTAAATAGATGACAAGCTATTCGAGAAGCCCAAGATTCTAGAGTAAAGTTGGGTGAACTCCAGCTGTCATGTGTGAGACGCCAAAAACGAAATTCCAGCGTGGGGGGAGGACAACAGAGAGTCTAGTCACATCTGCGGCAAGGAGAAGACGTAGGGAGTTGCCTCAGAGGTGTGTGGATGATCCGGCAAGACAGTGCCAGGAGAGACTGACATCGGAGCGACCTACAAGACGGTGTAGTCCAAACTGGACATGTACAGTGTGGAGCGGAACGTTTCACAAGAGTGATAACCACGGCGCCAAGGATCTTTCTGACGGGGAAGTTGAAGGCAAGTCCCACTGTGGAATTCCTTCTATTCAGTGTGACATATAATAAAACGCTAACTTTTGCTGAATTACATAAGAACTCACGTGTGCATCTTTATGGCATCCTGATTAGACAAAGAACACGAACAGAGTCTGGGTACGACGTAACAATATTGTCAAGTAGTTCTGCAACTACGGTCACAAGAAGCTCCATGGGACACCTGTCAATCATCACTGGACTCCGGGACGACCACAGATGTGAGGGGTTCTCGGAATCTTATCTTCAAATAAGGAAAACGGGAGGTGGCTGACCACTCTCATTATCTTTACCTTGGGATAAGTTGTTCTCCCTATAAATACCTCTTGTATATAATTTTATTGGAGAACTAAAAGGTAAATACCCACCTTTATAATAAATTAATTATTCACAAATTT
>CP092863.1:67633350-67691380 GCA_030710605.1 Cordylochernes scorpioides | reverse complement strand
ATTATTTTAAAATTACAAAATATTTTCTCAAAATTAGTTTCTTTTTATTTCAAAACACTAGCTTTCAAGCGATAATATTTAATATAAACATATTTATATATGTGAAAAAATAGTACAAATGTAACATTGTACTGGGATAAGGTGCATAAATCATGAAAAAAGAAAAAGGCATCTCCTTATCGTGCAACTGAAAGTTGCTGATGGCTGAGCGCCATCTATCGGAATAAATATCAACTATTCTCGTTGATTTTTTATTCCATAATTGGCCAAATACCCATTCTTGATTAATCAAGAAAAGCTAACCACGGACGCGTTTCGGGCTGTTGGCCCTCATCAGCGTGGTGCAAGCTGTACCTCAAAGACCAAAAAAAAAAAAAAAAAAAAATTGGTCATTAAGGCATCCTGAAAAATCATGAAACGGGTAGTTAAGGCCAGAATTGCGTGAGGACTCTACACAATGTGAAAAAATAGTACAAATGTAACATTGTACTGGGATAAGGTGCATAAATCATGAAAAAAGAAAAAGGCATCTCCTTATCGTGCAACTGAAAGTTGCTGATGGCTGAGCGCCATCTATCGGAATAAATATCAACTATTCTCGTTGATTTTTTATTCCATAATTGGCCAAATACCCATTCTTGATTAATCAAGAAAAGGTACAGGTTGCACCACGCTGATGAGGGCCAACAGCCCGAAACGCGTCCGTGGTTAGCTTTTCTTGATTAATCAAGAATGGGTATTTGGCCAATTATGGAATAAAAAATCAACGAGAATAGTTGATATTTATTCCGATAGATGGCGCTCAGCCATCAGCAACTTTCAGTTGCACGATAAGGAGATGCCTTTTTCTTTTTTCATGATTTATGCACCTTATCCCAGTACAATGTTACATTTGTACTATTTTTTCACATTGTGTAGAGTCCTCACGCAATTCTGGCCTTAACTACCCGTTTCATGATTTTTCAGGATGCCTTAATGACCAATTTTTTTTTTTTTGGTCTTTGAGGTACAGCTTGCACCACGCTGATGAGGGCCAACAGCCCGAAACGCGTCCGTGGTTAGCTTTTCTTGATTAATCAAGAATGGGTATTTGGCCAATTATGGAATAAAAAATCAACGAGAATAGTTGATATTTATTCCGATAGATGGCGCTCAGCCATCAGCAACTTTCAGTTGCACGATAAGGAGATGCCTTTTTCTTTTTTCATATTTATATATATACATATTTAATTAAAAATTCAATAATTTGTTATTTAAATTAATATTTATGATTCTTAAAGAGCAAAATTTAATTAATAACAAATAAAAATAAAGCTTTTGGCTCCACATATCAACTCTTCTTGTCAAAAATAAAGCGCTAGCTAATGCAATGATGTTTACTTAAAAACGCTTACGTAACATTTTCTGCATTATTACTGTATATACCAATTCATAGAAAAAAATGGTTATCCTGCAAGAACTATGGGTGATGGAAAACTTCTGATTTCATTTTTGAATTCAGCATGAAAAGCTACATTAGAATCAACATCAGGTTTTCTCCTGCAAAAAAAAAAAAAAAAAAGGTTTTTTTTTGTAGACCTGTGTAATCGCTCTTAAATTTGTAATTTTAAAACGTTATAGAAGTTACCTGGGTAGCATTCATAGTTCTAAAAATAAAGAGACGACACTTCGGCCAGAAAGTTTTATTTTCTCAACGTTTCGCGCGATGAATCTCTTTGATTATTAAAGAAAAAGGCATCTCCTTATCGTAAAACTTAAAGTTACTGATGGCTTGCACCGATAGATGGCGTAAGCCATCAACAACTTTTAGTTTACACAATCAAGAAATGCCCTTTTTTTCAAAATGTATCTACTTGATCCAAGTACAAATTCACAGTACTATTTTTCATCTTTGATATTTGTTTTTTTTTATTCGTGATTTTATTGTATTTGTATTTTTTTCCCCTGGAGACCTGATATTTTTATTCAACATGGTATAGATATAGCAAAATATAAAACGGAGATTGTGTCAAATTATTTGACAAACAGTTTTAATCTTCTCAGTTATGCGGGAAGAATGTTGTTTATTTGTTAAGTGAACTGATCCCCCACGTCATTGGACCAATGTGTCCATGTTTGTATATAAAAGAGGGTTGAAATGGAATGCGAAGAGTTCTACTTTTGGTTAGTAGCCCGTTAAACCATATATAAAAGGAATGCGAAGAGTCGTGGAGTTGTGTTCGAGTGGAGACGCTTAAAGTATTCTCTGTGTGTTTGTCTGGTGATCTCCTTGCATACCTGTGTAACCCGCTCCGTTTCAACGCTGCAAATAAAAGATAAGTGTACTGTTTTTATTTTATTCAACAAATTGTGTTTTTTACCCCCTTTTTGTTGTTGGTGTTGTACTCTTGAGTGTACCTTTTTCTGTGTTTAAGTTACTCTTACTGTAGGTCCTAGTTTATTGCTTTTTGTGTGGTAATCGGTAATAGTAACTTTTGTCAAATGAGGAGAAGTGTCTTATGAGAACTTTATTCGCAAGCTTTCGAGAACCCATGCGTCCTTCTACAGGCTTTACGATGACAAAAAGAAAGGAATATGAGATGAGATTTTTTTCACATTGTGTCGCGGTCTCACGCAATTCTGGCCTTAAATACCCGTTTCATGATTTTTCAGGATGCCTGAATGACCAGTTTTTTGGTCGTTGAGGTACAGCTTTCATCACGCTGATGAGGGCCAACAGCCCAAAACGCGTCCGTGGTTAGCTTTTCTTGATTAATCAAGAATGGGTATTTGGCCAATTCTGGAATAATTAAAAATCAACGAGAATAGTTGATATTTATTCCGATAGATGGCGCAAGCCATCAGTAACTTTCAGTTGCACGATAAGGAGATGCTTTTTTTCATATTCATCTTCAATCGTCTTTATATTTTGCTATTTTTATTCCCAGAGTTTAATTTAGTCGATGGTATAGATATACGTATGGAAAAGTCACAAAGAGCAATGAAAACTACACATAAACTCAGGTTCTAATGGAAATCTACCAAATTTATTGTTCGCCTGTTTGCTCACGGAATGCTCCGGGGGGTTTAAGTCCGGGCTATAAACGTTTTAGCCCATTAACAACGTCCTAATGGACCTATCACATGATAATCACCAATTTTCTTCCTTTTAGGATCAAAATAAGTCAGTCACGGTGTGTTATATACCCATCTTTCTGTTTTATATATACCTCAGTTAAGTTATATAGCCATCCGTTAAAAGTGTTATATTTCAATCCTTATATACTGTATATTATTAAAGTTATCTCTTCATTTTTTCTAAAATTTACCTTATGTTTTAGAAAATTTAAGTTATATATATATATCTCTTCATTCCTAAAATGTGAGAAAGAAATAATAAAAAAAAATTATATCGTATATTTTAAACTGTAATGACACTTTTAGTATATGTCACATATATTCCAATTAGTTAGAACCGATACCTTAAAATATTCTGCCCTTCTTTTGGAATGTACACTGTTTCTATTTGCTGCCACCCCCATATTTTGTATATATGCTATATCTTTATTGATAATACCTGTAAACCCTCTATTTTATGTAACACTGAAAATGTTGACGTCAAAATAAAAATCCAAAGAGCGGTCAGCTGGGGACAGCTCGGGAGAGAGGAGGAAAATGCCAAAGCCCATGTGGGGCTCCCAGGGACTCTTTATAGACGACCCCTGAAAACAGGACAGGTTTTGGCAGGGGGTCAGCAGCAGATGGTTCTAGGGTGTTTTTCTCGGCAGGCCGCTGCAGTCTGGCTCTCCATGTCTTGGTGATAAGCATCCAAGTTTGTGTCATGGCCTCTACCTCTGTCCCGTGGGCTGTCCCCGATCCCTCTCTGTGCTAACATCTAGCCCTGCCTCTGCTTCTTGTTGTCCGCGTGTGGGAAGAACATCAACACTCGCCTCACGTTCACGACTGCCAGTTTATCCATACGTCGGCATTTGCAACAATATTACATATATATATATAAAGGTCAGGTATATATATTAAAAACAAAAGAGGCATATACTGACCAGGCTCACATGAACATTTCTATTGGGTTGTAAAGAAAGTTCGATTTCATTCGACAATTTTATTTAGACAAAAACACATTAATTATAACAATTAATTAATCAATTATGTATTCTCCGTTATTATTTACGACATTCTCCCAACGTTTGGCTAGTTTGTTGATGTCACCAAAAATCGGCCGGTCTGGTGTCGAAGAAGTTGTTGAGCCAGGTTTTGAGGTCCTCTTCATCATCGAAGGTAGTGCCTCTCATATGGTTTGACATGGCGGAAAAGGTGATAATCGGTTGGTGCAAAGTCCGGAGAGTACGGCGGGTGCTTTAGAACTTCCCATTCGAGCTCTTGAAGGACGGCTTTGACGACTTGTGCAACATGCGGCCTACGTTGTCGTGAAGGAGAATGATTTGACTTTGTCAATCGGGTCTTTTCTGTTGAATAGCCTCATTCACGCGATGCAATGTAGAGGTTCTTGTTGACCGTGGCATTCATTTCAAGCATTTCCCAGTACAGCACACCTTCGCAGTCCCAAAAAAAACGTAGATCATAGCCTTTGTGGGTGAAGATCTTGCTTTATTCTTGGCATCGGCGTATCTCCTGGAGCCACCCACTCTTTTCTTTGCTTCATATTCACGTATAGACACCATTTTTCATCTCCCGTAACGATTCGGTATAAAAATCGTTGTTTATGTGTTGATTGATGGCATGCGAGATGTTGAGCAGCGATTTTCTTTGTTGGTTTCATTAAGATCGTGAGGCACCCAAGCTCCGAGTTTTTGAGAAAAATCTATTGATTGAAGATGGTTGGAGATGATCACAGCACTACATTTCATTTTTTCGGCCAACTCACGGGTTGTTTGACGACCATCTTCTTTCAACAGGGCCTTTAAATGTTACTCATCGAATTCTGATGGTCGTCCGCTTCGAAGCGTGTCTTCAAGGTCCAAGTCGCCGTTTTTGAACTTTGCAAACCATTTTTTGGTGCTCGCTCCCCTATGACACCTTTTCCATACATGTTGCATATGCCCCGAGCTGCTTCGGCTGCTTTTTGGCCTCGATGAAAAGCGAAGTAAAGCAGATGTCGAAAATGTTGATTTTTGCCTCCTAAAAACCTGGAAAAAGAACAAAATATTACTTTTTTCAAAAAAACAAATAATACAGGTTTGTAGAGTAGAGCAAATACTATTTAAATAATATAAAGACTTTACCGTATAACAATAAAAACCGTTAAGAAACAAAGGGATACAAAACCGAACGAACTTTCTGTACAACCCAATAGATGGCAGAGTGCCATTTAGTGGAGCAAAAATAAATTAAACGTTTATAATTGTTTTTAATAAATAAACCACGTATACTAGGGATAATAAAAAATATGAATGATTGAAATAAATTGGAACTGAATAAATCTCCATCCTCAAAGTAGTATTTATTGTGTTCTGGTCTTTAATAGGATAATACTTAATTCAAAGGAAGTGGGGATTTGAGTCTTTTAGAAAACGATCGCTAAAATGGTGGGGTGGTTAAAGATTCGGTTGGGATTTATTATAGAGTTTCAAGTAGCCAGTAGTGTGATGAGAATTTGTTTCAACTTATCGTTGAGTCGTTGATAAAACGATAATCTCCCGATTCGCTACAGAAGGAGAAACACAAGTTGAGGAGAAGAACTTCTTTTATAGATAACAGAAGATCTTATCTATTTTCAATTTGTTTTTATCCTTATATAAATATCCTTAACTTGAAATTAATATACTTATATATTTGCCTTATTCTGTCTGTTTGTCTGTATGTCTGAAGCTCACGGATAGAATGCGCGCCCATTGGCTGCCAGCAAACACGTGACCTCCCTGCCCGCCCCCCTCTAGACAACCCTGTTATCAGCTGTGTGATACATACACCTGTCTATAGCGGCCATTCTAGACAACCCTGTTATCAGCAGTCTGTTACATCCACCTGCCTATACAGACCACCCTGTCTATAGCGGTCGCTTTAGACAGCCCTTTTATCAGCTGTGTGATACATACACCTGTCTATACAGACCACCCTGTCTATAGCGACCACTCTAGACAACCCTGTTATCAGCTGTGTGATACATCCACCTGTCTATACAGACCACCTGTATATAGCGGCCATTCTAGAAAACCCTGTTAGCAGCTGTGTGATACATACACCTGTCTATAGCGGCCACTCTAGACAACCCTGTTATCAGCTGTGTGATACATCCACCTGTCTATACAGACCACCCTGTCTATAGCGGTCACTTTAGGCAACCCTGTTATCATCAGTGTGTTACATTCACCTGTCTATACAGACCACCCTGTCTATAGCGACAACCCTAGACAACCCTGTTATCAGCTGTGTGATACATCCACCTGTCTATACAAACCACCCTGTATATAGCGGCCATTCTAGATAACCCTGTTATCAGAGTGATACATCCACCTGTCTATACAGACCACCCTGTCTATAGCGGTCACTTTAGGCAACCCTGTTATCAGCAGTGTGATACATACACCTGTCTATACAGACCACCCTGTCTATAGCGACCACTCTACAGCTGTGTGATACATCCACCTATCTATACAGACCACCCTGTCTATAGCGGCCACTCTAGCCAACCCTGTTATCAGCTGTGTGATATATCCACCTGTCTATACAGACCACCCTGTCTATAGCGGTCACTTTAGGCAACCCTGTTATCATCAGTGTGTTACATTCACCTGTCTATACAGACCACCCTGTCTATAGCGGTCACTTTAGGCAACCCTGTAATCAGCAGTGTGTTACATCCACCTGTCTATACAGACCACCCTGTCTATAGCGACCACTCTAGACAACCCTGTTATCAGCTGTGTAATACATCCACCTGTCTATACAGACCACCCTGTCTATAGCGACCACTCTAGACAACCCTGTTATCAGCTGTGTGATACATCCACCTGTCTATACAGACCACCCTGTCTATAGCGGCCACTCTAGGCAACCCTGTTATCAGCTGTGTGATACATCCACCTGTCTATACAGACCACCCTGTCTATAGCGACCACTCTACAGCTGTGTGAAACATCCACCTATCTATACAGACCACCCTGTCTATAGCGGTCACTTTAGGCAACCCTGTTATCATCAGTGTGTTACATTCACCTGTCTATACAGACCACCCTGTCTATAGCGGCCACTCTAGGCAACCCTGTTATCAGCTGTGTGATACATCCACCTGTCTATACAGACCACCCCTGTCTATAGCGGCCACTCTAGGCAACCCTAGGAAGCAAGATGTATACAAGGTGTAGACAAGATGAAGAGATCTAGATGAAGATTAAAACGTGTTTAAAATATATTCGCACTCGGGTAAAACCCGGGCGTTGCCCGGGCCATTCGTCTAGTAACATATATGTGACAATATAATAAGGTGGGGAAAGAGAAATAAGGACACCACAAGTTGGAAGAGAAGGAACCCAGGCAACCAGAGGGAGAGAGCCGGGCGTCCGTTCGTGTCGCAAACAATCCCCAACTGTCTTAAAAGTCCCGAGATTCCTAGTAACGGGCCCCAGTAGTCGCCCCTTGGAATGTCGCTGATGTCTAAAGTGACCGGTCCTTACCCGCCCGTCTCTCACTGGGGTACTGTAGGTTTGCTTTATTATTCCTGGAAGAGTATATATTATGATATATATGTCATAATATTAGGAAATATATGAATAAAATGGCTTGTGTGGGAGTACAAGGGAAGATAGCCGGGTTAAAACAACCCCTTTGGTAAACCAGTGTCAAGTCTTTATTCCTTCCTAGGGGATTTATCTTACTCAAAGAGGATTAAAAGCGGTTGGATGTGATGATCAGGGGACAGTTTTCACTGAGGTGACACCAGTTGTTCTAGGGGTTGTCCTTCTATCTTTCCTTCCCGATCTATTTCCTCACTCTGGATCCTGTGTGTCCTTACCACCCATCACTCAACCACCACGACTGCTTCTAACCAACATGCTACACTACAGTTATCCTACAGCATAAACTACATTACTACATATTTATATTAAAAATAGACACTTCGGCCAGTTGGAGCTTTTTATTTTCTCAACGTTTCGACAAAAATCTTTTGTCTTCGTCAGGAGAAGTAAATAAAAATAAACATTTGGCAAGGCGTTAAAAATTGTTCTGAGGTTTGCAAGGTTTGAAAAATCACGTGAGAACACCCTTGCAAACCTCAGAACAATTTTTAACGCCTTGCCAAATGTTTATTTTTATTTACTTCTCCTGACGAAGACAAAAGATTTTTGTCGAAACGTTGAGAAAATAAAAAGCTCCAACTGGCCGAAGTGTCTATTTTTAATATAAATATGAATGCCGGCCAGGCAGCCTCTATCTTTACGATACATTACTACATATATATATATTTGTATATATAGATAGCGTGATAATTTGTATATATAGATGGCCTGTGTGGGAGTATAAGAGAAGATAGCCGGGTTAAAACAACCCCCTTGGTAAACAAGTGTCAAGTCTTCATTCTCCCCGGGGGATTTATCTTACTCAAATCGGTTTAAAAGCTGCTGGATGTGATGATCAAGGGACAGTTAACATCGAGGTGGTCTCGTCAACAGTTGTTCCCAGGGTGGTCCTCGGACCTTCTCTCTTTCCGCCCCGATCTACTCCACACAGGTATTTACCTCTGCATCCTGTCTCCTGTGTGTCCTTACAACCTATCACACAACTACCACGACTGCTTCCCAAAATCACCATATATATATATATATATATGTTATAATAGGAAAAAAAAGATTTTTCTGTTTGAATTTTGATAATTAGTTATATAGAATTAATACTTGATGCTGATTATTTTGAGAATAGAGATATTTGTTGAGCAGTCGTGGCAATGATAAATAAAATCAGTTATCAAAATAGATTTAATTGATCTTATGGAATATATAAAAAACATGGTTTGATAAAATGAAAAGCTTATTTACATAATGTACAAATGTTTTGAGCCGACCAACGGGGAAGAACAACAACGAGTTTTTATATGCAAAGCGTGACCTCTGGCGGTCGATTTAACAGAATATTTGAATTATGAAATTATAATTTAAAATAAAATAATATTTTTATATAACATATATATGTCATAAAATATACTCTTCCAGGAATAATAAAGCCAACCAACAGACAACCCAGAGAGAGACGGGAGGGTCACTTAAGATATCAGCGACATTCCAAGGGGCGACTCCCGGGGTCCGTCAGTTAACACCTCGGGACTTTTAAGACAGTTGGGGATTGTGTGCGACACGAACGGCCGCCCGGCTGTGCTGGTCCCGTCTCTCTCCCTCTCTCTGGTTGCCTGGGTTCCTTCTCTCCAACTTGTGGTGTCCTTATTTCTCTTCCCACCTTATTATACCATATATATATATATATATATATAAGTACAAAAATATAAAATATATAAAAATTTTATATGTTTAATCACTTGACGTTTTCTCTTTACAGGTCCTTATAGCAGTTAGGGACCGTCAACAATGATTAGCAGTAAACGGAAGTTAAGAAAAAAATCTTTTTTGGGGATAGAGAGAGAGAGAGAAGAGAGGGGTTCAGATTGGCGTGAAATCAGGATCCCGCATCACTAATTCAAGTAGTCCAGCCATTAAAGTGGACCCCCAGTGCAATAAAGGACTCATTAATATTTATCTACCAAAACTGGTGGACCGGATCAATCAATTGTGCGCCTGCGCGTAAGTGCCTGTACCTAGCACATGCGCAGTAAAAGGTCGGATATTGATCCTGCGAGATTGTAGAGATACCATCCCGTACTTAGACACGGCATACCTCGATACGGTTCTTTATTATATAGAGAGTATGCAAATACGTTTTTTTTTATTGTTTTGGAAATTTTATTTATTGTAGTGGAGTTCTAATATTTTATTAGTGTCATTAAATATGTGAAATCATCTATATATAGGAATGTTTTGAATAAAATATACATGTACCAATTTATCAAAGAATGAGTATGTTTGGGAGTAAGTCATATTGGATAGAAGTTGGGTTGTGTCTGTGTGCATTGTAAATACACGACATGTGTCTACATTTGTAGTACCAGGCCATGGTGGGTAGTGACTGTTTTTACTGTAAGTACACCATATGTCTACACATGTAGTACCAGGCCATGGTGGGTAGTGACTGCTTGTACTGTAAGTACACCACATGTCTACACATGTAGTACCAGGCCATGGTGGGTAGTGACAGCTTGTGTGATGAGTGGTAAGGACACATAGGAGACAGGATCAAAAGGCAAAAACCCGTGGGGAGTAGATCAGTGAGAAAAGATAGGTCTGTGGACAACCCTTAGAACAACTGGTGTCGAGACCACCTCGGTGATAACTGTCCCTTGATCCTCGCATCTAGCCGCTTTTAAGCCGCTTTGAGTTAGATAAATCCCATAAGGCAGGGGTCGGCAAACCTTTTGAGTCGAAAGAGTCAAAAATTACAAAATTTCAAAATTTTTAAAGAGCCACACAATATTTTCTTACCAACAATAAATAGTACTCACATAAATAATATTTACGTATGGAACTATATAAAGAGACGCAGCTTTACATCCAAAAAGCCGCTCGCGAGCCACAGTTTGCCGACCCCTGACCTAAGGGAGAATGAAGACTTGACACTTGTTTATCAAGGGGGTTGTTTTTTAACCCGGCTATCTTCCCTCTTTACTTGTACTCCCACACAGGCCATTTTATTTATATAATTACAAATATTATGACTTTTTTCCCCAAAATCAAGCAATATGTAAAATCTATCCTAATATTTAAATGTATATATAAATTAGTTAGTATCTTAACGGTGTTTCTATGTACTCCTGTAGAAGGACAGAGATTCCCGAAAGCTTGAGATTACATTTAATATAAAGATAATGAAACCTATCTTCAGAGACCTGTGGTATTTGTTTGATTGTAAGTATACCATATATACATGTAGTAACCATTCAAATGTGTACATATTTGATTGATAATTAGCTTGAACGTGTACAAGATTTACGGTAAATTTCAAGCAATTGAAGATTAAAATTTCTCTCCCCGAGGGTTTAAAAATACTATCTGTCAATAGTTTAAACCTCAAATTGTTATCTTAAACACAGCATTACCTTTGAGAAATTTGAAATGTATGAAGGTTATTCACGATGGGTTCGGATTTGAAACACTACAAGTTTATGGGTCGTTTTTAATTTTACGGGAATTCCAAGTTTTAGCTCAAATATCGTTTTATTCTTCTCCACTCTAAAACACTGTAATCTACATTAACATATTTACATATTGAACATTACATAAGGAAGTTGTAACTTTTAGCATTTATATCGGATTCAGACAATTACTCTGAAAGATATTTGATACACAGTAACCTTTATTGAAGACACGAGATAACCAAGGGTGGAAACAATTGCTTTTGTCTCCTTAAAAAAAGACAACCGGCGACATCAAAATATTATAAAGTGGATGACAAGAAAGCTATCCGAAAGAACAAAATTCTAGAGGAAAGAAGGATGGACTTCTGCTTTGAGGAATGACCCATGTGTAAAGAGACAGGCGCCAAATACAGCATTCCAGTGTGGGGAAGGAAGACAGTCTGGTGACATCTGCGGTGACAGAAGACGCAGAAAGTGGTCTCCAGGTATGTGACCGTATGGATTAAGCAGGAAGACGGTGCCAAGAAGAACAAGGAGGATTCTTCTGACCTCGTACAATGGAGACATCTACTGTATATATAACTACTAGCCGAATGACCCGGGCAACGCCCGTGTTTTACCCGACTGTAGATGTTACAACGGTGATCCTTAGGTCGCTGGTTCAAATCCGGCTCGAGGGAGCCGGCGAGCACGTGACCTCCCTGTGCGCGCGCATCCGTGACAGAGGCCGATGAGGAAAGACGGTCGTGACTATATATATACTAGACGAATGGCCCGGGCAACGCCCGGGTTTTACCCGAGTGTGTATATATTTTAAAAATGTTTTAATTAAAATACTATTCGTTACAATTATAAATTGGCGCCGTGGATGTCTCTCTTGTGAAACGTCCCGCCCCAAACTGTGTGTGTCTTGAAAATATAAAAATAAAAATGTGAACGGAAAAATATGTCCAGGGTAGCCTAGTGGTCATGGCATCTGCCCGGTAAGCGGAAGGTCGTGGGTTCGATTCCCATCCCTTGACACTTTTTTTATTTTATCCATTCTGACCAAAATCTATTCGTGAACTTCACACAGTGAACTTCACACAGAGAGAATAAGGCAATTATATAAGTAGATAATCCAAATTGTGCCTTATCACACACTATTTTTTTATTTGGCCTTATTACCTTGTGTTTATAATCTATGACGTAATGCCGGCGGCGCGCGCCCGTTGGCTGCCGGCGAGCACGTGACCTCCCTGTGCGCGCGCATCCGTGACAGAACCGGCCGGCCCATGACGGTCGTGACTATATATGTTGATAATAATAATAATAATTATTATTATTATTATCATTAGATAATGATAATGATCATAATGATGATGCGCGCGCATCCGTGACAGAACCGGCCGGCCGGCCCATGACATCGTGACTATATATGTTGATAATTAATCTCCCTTAAAACTCTTGTATTGTAGTATATCACACTAAGCTGTATCCACAACGAACCTATATTGTTTTCCTAGGAACCTTGTTCACAAACAACGACCGCTGGAAAGCGTCGTAACAATATTGTCGCGGAGATAAATAAAGCAAGGGCAAATTTATGAATAATTAATTTATTATAAAGGTGGGTATTTACCTTTTAGTTCTCCAATAAAATTATATACAAGAGGTATTTATAGGGAGAACAACTTATTCCAAGGTAAAGATAATAATAATGAGTGGTCAGCTACCGTCCCGTTTTCCTTATTTGCCAATAAGATTCCGAGAACCCCTCACATCTGTGGTCCCCCCGGAGTCCAAGAATGATTGACAGGTGTCCCATGGAGCTTCTGGTGACCGGAGTTGCAGAGATACTTGACAATATTGTTACGTCGTACCAAGACTCTGTTCGTGTTCTTTGCCTGGAGTCGTGGATGTCACTTTTGTGTTCCGCTCCACACTGTACAAGTCCAGATTGGACTACACCGCCTTGTAGGTCACTCTGATGTCAATTCTCCTGGCACCGTCTTGTAGGATCATCCACAGGCCTGGAAAAATCTCCCCACGTCTTCTACTTGCCGAAGATGTGACAAGACTCTCTGTTGTCCTCTCCAACGCTGGAATGCCGTTTTTGGCGCCTCATACATGACAGCTGGAGAAGCTGGAGTCCACCCATCTTTCTCCAACTTTACTCTGGAATCTTGGCTTCTCGACTAGCTTGTTATCTTTTACAATATGAAACTTTCTTAAGTTTTATCCTTGAGTGTATAACTTATATTATAGAAAGGATACTTTATCAAACCAAACAGTTTGATAGATAATTCGATAATATTTCTCAAAATTACCCGGTAATTACAACAATGGTGTCGCCCCAGACTGGTAGAAACATGAAAATTATAAATAGAGAATCTATTTTTAACATGTAACGTGGTTTGTAGTTACAAGGTTTCAACTTTTCTCAAGTAGAGATCAACTTAACTTACTAAAATCTTCAATCAAACGAATTATATACGTGTTATGCACTATCAACGCTATGCGGCGCTGAGTTTGTGCATAGGAAAATATAATGCCTCGAAAAAAGGGTTGGCGTTCAGCCAACCGAAATATTGGCAAATAAATCTTTTATTCAATCCAATATATGCCTTTTTACTATTTAATGATTTTAGTATGGATTGTTCTATTTTCAGAACAATATATATATATATATATATAATCCTTCGAGACATACCTTTACAGAAGAGCTCTAAAAATTTCTTGGACAGATATGGTAACAAATAATCAAGTCCTCGATTGAATGGGTACAGAATGCCAGAGCTGATAAAATTCATAAAACAACGAAAACTGACGTTTACTGGACATGTGATGAGTGGATCAACAGGAGAGACATTGCTGACAGTGTTGGAGGGAAAGCTCCAGGGGAAGAGATCGAGGGGAAGGTGACGACCGGGATATACAGACGATCTAAAACAATGGACTGGACGATACGAGGAGATGAAGAGGATGGCGGAGTAAGTATGGAGAGACCATGTGGTCCACTCTCAGTAGAGTAAGGCATTGAAGGAGGAGATATGGAGAGACCATGTGGCCCACCCTCAGTAGAGGAAGACATTGAAGGAGGAAGATATGGAGAGACCATGTGGTCCACCCTCAGTAGAGGAAGGCATTGAAGGAGGAAGATATGGAGAGACCATGTAGCTCACCCTCAGTAGAGGAAGGCATTGAAGGAGGAAGATATGGAGAGACCATGTAGCTCAGCCTCAGTAGAGGAAGACATTGAAGGAGGAAGATATGGAGAGACCATGTAGCTCACCCTCAGTAGAGGAAGGCATTGAAGGAGGAAGATATGGAGAGACCATGTAGCTCAGCCTCAGTAGAGGAAGACATTGAAGGAGGGAGATATAGAGAGACCATGTGGCCCACCCTCAGTAGAGGAAGGCACTGAAGGAGGGGGATATGGAGAGACCATGTGGCCCACCCTCAGTAGAGGAAGGCATTGAAGGAGGGAGATATGGAGAGACCATGTGGCCCACCCTCAGTAGAGGAAGGCATTGAAGGAGGGAGATATGGAGAGACCATGTGGCCCACCCTCAGTAGAGGAAGGCATTGAAGGAGGGAGATATGGAGAGACCATATGGCCCAACCTCAGTAGAGGAAGACATTGAAGGAGGGAGATATGGAGAGACCATGTGGCCCACCCTCAGTAGAGGAAGACATTGAAGGAGGGAGATATGGAGAGACCATGTGGCCCACCCTCAGTAGAGGAAGACATTGAAGGAGGGAGATATGGAGAGACCATGTGGCCCACCCTCAGTAGAGGAAGACATTGAAGGAGGGAGATATGGAGAGACCATGTGGCCCACCCTCAGTAGAGGAAGACATTGAAGGAGGGAGATATTGAGAGACCATGTGGCCCACCCTCAGTAGAGGAAGGTATTGAAGGAGGGAGATATGGAGAGACCATGTTGCCCACCCTCAGTAGAGGAAGGTATTGAAGGAGGGAGATATGGAGAGACCATGTGGCCCGCCCTCAGTAGAGGAAGCCATTGAAGGAGGGAGATATGGAGAGACCATGTGGCCCACTCTCAGTAGAGGAAGGCATTGAAGGAGGGAGATATGGAGAGACCATGTGGCACACCCTCAGTAGAGGAAGGCACTGAAGGAGGGAGATGTGGAGAGACCATGTGGCCCACCCTCAGTAGAGGAAGGCATTGAAGTAGGGAGATACGGAGAGACCATGTGGCCCACCCTCAGTAGAGGAAGGCATTGGAGGAGGGAGATATGGAGAGACCATATGGCCCAACCTCAGTAGAGGAAGACATTGAAGGAGGGAGATATGGAGAGACCATGTGGCCCACCCTCAGTAGAGGAAGACATTGAAGGAGGGAGATATGGAGAGACCATGTGGCCCACCCTCAGTAGAGGAAGACATTGAAGGAGGGAGATATGGAGAGACCATGTGGCCCACCCTCAGTAGAGGAAGACATTGAAGGAGGGAGATATGGAGAGACCATGTGGCCCAACCTCAGTAGAGGAAGACATTGAAGGAGGGAGATATGGAGAGACCATCTGGCCCACCCTCAGTAGAGGAAGACATTGAAGGAGGGAGATATGGAGAGACCATGTGGCCCACCCTCAGTAGAGGAAGGCATTGAAGGAGGGAGATATGGAGAGACCATGTGGCCCACCCTCAGTAGAGGAAGGGATTGAAGGAGGGAGATATGGAGAGACCATGTGGCCAGCCACCCTCAGTAGAGGAAGGGATTGAAGGAGGGAGATATGGATAGACCATGTGGCCCACCCTCAGTAGAGGAAGGCACTGAAGAGGAGGAGAGAACATATAATTATTGTAGATAATTCTTTGATCAAATATCGATAGTAAAACATCACGTTTCGGTTACCTACAAAAAAGAGAGCGACAAAAGGTTACTAAAACTTAGGATAATGGAATTTAAAGGTTGCTATGTGTTTTTATCCGTAATTGAATTCTTTAAGTGTTTTATAATCAAAGCTAGAGTGTCAGGGTTGAATGCATTCATTAGGAATTGGGAAGGTCTGTGAAAGGATGGTCTAAACCGTAGGTTTTCGTCCGCTACGACCCGTGATCGAATGCCACATTGGGCACTTTTTTTTTCTAATTAATAAAATGCTCCAATGGCCCCCGATTCTTACAAAAGTAAAACTCTACTAGCGAGTACAAGTAACCGACTGAACCTCTTGTACACCTATAAGTGTTAAAAGATGAACTGCTTTCACATGTGTAGACATGTGGTGCACTTACAGCAGTAGCTTACTACTCCCCACCATGATTATCATGGCCTGTATCACGTGTACTAGGGATAATAAAATTAGGAATTGGGCAATTTAAAAAACAAACAACCGGCGATATCAAAAGACTATCTACTTCCTCAAGTTTTGTCAATGAATGTATATATTCTGTATAAGCTTTTGAGTAAATATTAAACTGAATCTCAAAAGTTTAGTTACAATTGGAATTTCATTACTAATTGATAATTATCTAAAGTAGTTTTCATAAAACATATAGGTGGTATAATAATAAGGTGGGGAAAGATAAATAAGGACACCACAAGTTTGGAAGAGGAATCCCAGACAACCAGAGAGAGAGACGGGCCCGGCAAAGCCGAGCGGCCGTTTGTGTCGCACACAATCCCCTACTGTCTTAAAAGTCCCGAGGTTCCAAGTTAATGGCCCCAGTAGTCGCCCCTTGGAATGTCGCTGAGGTCTAAAGTGACCGGTCCTTACCCGCCCGTCTTTCTCTGGGTTTACTGTAGGTTTGCTTTATTATTCCTGGAAGAGCATATATTATGACATATATTGATATTTTTCAGAAACTTATATAGTGTTTCATTTTTATATTATTTAATACACTACAATATATTATGAAAAAGGCATCTCCTTATCGTGCAACTGAAAGTTGCTGATGGCTTGCGCCATCTATCGGAATAAATATCAACTATTCTCGTTGATTAGATAGATGGATGGCGCATCGATAGATGGCGCAAGCCATTAGCAATTTTCAGTTTGCACGATAAGGAGATGCCTTTTTCATAATTTATGCACCTTATCCCAGTACAATATCACATTTGTACTATTTTTTTTCACTACAATATATGTTTATCAATAATTAGTGATGAGTAATGGTTAGATCTCAAAAATTTGATTTATAATTGTAAAAAAAAAAAATACATAGCTATAACACAATTCAAGTTAATCTATGTAAATCTATAATACAATCTAAAATTTTAAAAATTATGTAAATAACAAACCACGCTACAGTATTAATAAATTTATTACACAAAAAATATTCCATGTTAACAGAAGTAGTTCATTTGGCTAATGCTCAATAACGCAGAAAAATTCTTTTTTATATATATTTTATTCTCGTCGGGAAAAAATAACATTTGTGGCAAGGCGTTATAAATGAATCTTTATATTGCCACGTGGAAAATTAAGAAAGACAAACTTCAGGATGACACAGCAATTTATTTAAGGTAAGAACAAACTATGAATGATAAACAAAAGATAAGCAATGAGGGAAGTTTACAGAGTAGCAAAATATAAGCATCAAAAATTATACTCTGTTAATAAAATAATAATACTTTGTAGAACGACATTTGAAATTATCCCGCATGTGTTTCTTTTGAACGAAAAATCGCAATTTATTTTAAGGAGAAATAACGATTATTTCTAACCTTAGGGATGAAGTATGAAAGGATGAATTGTGAAGAGTAATGAGATAAACGGAAAAATAAAAATAAATACTTTGTAACAATTTTATAACGCTTTGTCAAATGCTCTTCTTTTTAATTTTTCCTGATAAAAGATTTTATCGAAACGTTGAGAAAATAAAACTTTTTTCTGGCCCAAGTATCATTAATAAGAAATATGAATGCCAGCCAGGCAAACTCTATCCTCAAGATAATCAAAACTCTTCTTCTTTCTTATCTTCACTCAATCATATTAGGGAATAAAGTTGTGACCCTTGATGGTGTCTGTCGGTGATGAGTAGAGCACATCAATGGATGAGGGAAGATTTGACAACCATCATGACTGGGTGAAGTAGAATGCATCTGCCTTTGTCATTAAGACTGGGAGCACTACTCAGTGGCAGGCCGACTTAGCTCCAAAAGATATGGCTGCTTCTGACAAGAGGAACAGATACATGTTCAGCCGCTCCTAACATGGAGTACAAACGCTGCTCATCCTGTATCCCTGGATCAGGAGCCCTTACAGGGTACTATCAGCCGGGCCAGCTGAACCCAGTTTTTTTAGTGAGCTTGTTACTGCTCCCCCTTCTCCTTTTTTATCTGAGCTTGGGACCGGCAAAGGTGGAGTTAATCAAAACTCATCATCAAAACTAAACCTCCCAATTCCCAAAACTTTCTTGTGTTTTAGTGTTTCACATAGTTTCTCTCTTTCTTTACATTCCTAATATTCATCCTTTTTCCATAAATAATTTGTATAAGAAAAAATTTAAATAATAATTGTTTATTTATAAAATAAAAGGATTTAAAAGCGCGAATGTTTCTTTTATACATAAAAAGAACTTCTACTGTCCTTACTGCGATGAAAAAATATATTGGGAGGGCTTGGCTCATCAGTGGTGAACCCTACCAGCGGTTTCGCCAATTTAATCCACCAGACCGCTTCTCAGAGCTCTAATACTGTATTGGATCATTCTGCTTTTATATGCTACACTGAAGGATGGAATCTTAGGAATGGTTTTCAAGTAATCTATGGACATAAGCTTATAGGACAGTAGAATTACATTCAAATATTTGCTTCGAGCAATGCTCTTCAGCAAACTATAAAGACAAGGCCAGTTAGCAGAATGATCCAATACAGTATTAGAGCTCTGAGAAGCGGTCTGGTGGATTAAATTGGCGAAACCGCTGGGAGGGTTCACCACTGATGAGCCAAGCCCTCCCAATATATTTTTTCATCGCAGTAAGGACAGTAGAAGTTCGTTTTATGTATAAAAGAAACATTCGCGCTTTTAAATCCTTTTATTTTTATATATAGATGGCGCGTTATTGCTTTGTGTTAATTTATGCCTAACTGGCCTTGTCTTTATAGTTTGCTGAAGAGCATTGCTCGAAGCAAATATTTGAATGTAATTCTACTGTCCTATAAGCTTATGTCCATAGATTACTTGAAAACCATTCCTAAGATTCCATCCTTCAGTGTAGCATATAAAAGCAGAATGATCCAATACAGTATTAGAGCTCTGAGAAGCGGTCTGGTGCATTAAATTGGCGAAACCGCTGGGAGGGTTCACCACTTTGAGCCAAGCCCTCCCAATATATTTTTTCATCGCAGTAAGGACAGTAGAAGTTCGTTTTATGTATAAAAGAAACATTCGCGCTTTTAAATCCTTTTATTTTATATATATAGATGGCGCGTTATTGCTTTGTGTTAATTTATGCCTAACTGGCCTTGTCTTTATAGTTTGCTGAAGAGCATTGCTCGAAGCAAATATTTGAATGTAATTCTACTGTCCTATAAGCTTATGTCCATAGATTACTTGAAAACCATTCCTAAGATTCCATCCTTCAGTGTAGCATATAAAAGCAGAATGATCCAATACAGTATTAGAGCTCTGAGAAGCGGTCTGGTGGATTAAATTGGCGAAACCGCTGGGAGGGTTCACCACTGATGAGCCAAGCCCTCCCAATATATTTTTTCATCGCAGTAAGGACAGTAGAAGTTCGTTTTATGTATAAAAGAAACATTCGCGCTTTTAAATCCTTTTATTTTATATATATAGATGGCGCGTTATTGCTTTGTGTTAATTGTTTATTTTATAAAATATTTCTATTTAGGTAAATATCTAAATATATATACAGTTAAACTTGTCTATAGCGCCCCCTTCTAATAAGCATCTCCCTCTCTATAGCGCCCCCCTCTAAATAGCATCTCCCTCTCTATAGCGCCCGATTTTAAATACGTAGTACGATGCGATTTACATTAAAAGTGACCTGTCTATAGCACCTCCTTTCTATAGCACCGCATTTTGGTGAGTCCCAAGAGGGGGCGCTATAGACAGGTTTAACTGTATATATATAAATCATATAAAAAGAGATTTCTGTTGTATTTTGGGATTATTTTTAAGATTGAGATTATGATCTTGAGATTTGATACATTTTGGAATATATTAGTATTAGGTCAATGGTATTGGTAATGTAGTCGTGGGAATAATAATAAAAAATGGTTTTGATCAGTAATTGCTTTAATTGAACTAAGGTATATACAAGGTATGTCCCATAAGTTCCCGGACTGGGTCCATAAAAAAAAAGGTAAGATTTTTTTAAATTTTTTTTATTAAAACTTTTCAAAGTAATCCCCCCTTGCTTCAACGCACCAGCGCCATCGTTTCTCCCAATTGTCGAAACAGTTTTTATAAGCCTCTTTTGGAATGCTCTTCAATGCTAACGGCGATTTTTCTATTATGTCATCCCTGGTGTCAAAATGTCTTCCTTTTAGAACTGCTTTAAGTTTGGGGAACAGGAAAAAGTCATTTGGTGCGATGTCTGGGAAATAGGGTGGTTGAAGTAGGATTTGTGTCCCGTTTTTCGCCAAAAAGCTAGTCATCAAGTGCGCTGTGTGAGGGCGAGCATTGTCATGGTGTAGGATCCAGCCACCATTAGTCCATTTTTCTGGCCTTTTTTTTCGAATCGCTTCCCTTCGACGGCGAAGAATGCCCAAATACATTTCCTTAATAACTGTTTGGCCTGCAGGAAGATACTCGTGATGAACAATGCCCTTGTTATCCGAAAAAGCGACCAGCAACACCTTGTTTCTGGATTTTTTGGGTCTAGGCTCACCCTAACCTCTCCACTCGGCAGATTGAGGTTTGGTTTCAGGGTCATAGCCATAGACCCATGTCTCGTCGCCTGTGATTATCTTGTCTTTCCATTCTGGATCCGTTCTTGTCATTTCCATCATGTCCTCACAGGTTGCAAGCCGACACAGTTTTTGCTCATTGGTGAGGAATCTTGGGATGAATTTTGCAGGAGTCTTTTTGAGCTTCAAATCTTCGGTTACGATCCTTCCAATCGTTGTTTTAGAGATGCCTGTGTCTTGCTCTAGCTCCAGCAAAGTGGTTCGAGGATTTTCTTTTATCAAATCGGTGATTTTTTGCACATTTCATCAGTCCTTTGAAATTTTTGGCGTCCTTGACGAGGATCATCTTCAATGGAAATTCTGCCAGCTTTAAATCTAGAATGCCATTCAAAAACAGTTGTTCTCTTTGGGGCGTCATTGGGGAATGCTTTATTAAGCATTTCAAAAGTTGCGGTTGCTGATATTTGAAGTTTCACACAAAATTCTATGCAAATCCTCTGCTTCAATTTTTGTTCCATCGTAAAATCGCCGCAGCGCTAGGTGTGACCTTTAAATAAATTAGAATAACCTTGGCTCGCGCGCAAGTACCGCCTCGATATTGGTACCACCGTGTAGCCAGATATTTTTTCTATAATAAACAGTCAAATTCATTTACATTTTTCATTTATTTTTTTTTATGGACCCAGTCCGGGAACTTATGGGACATACCTTGTATAAAAGACATAATTTGGTAAAAGTACTGCCTGGCTTAAGGCGTAAGAATAAAAAAATGAAAAACTTATTTACATAATGTACAAAAGATTTGAGCCGGCCATCGAGAAACAACAACAATGAGTTTTTATAGGGGAAGCGTGACCTCTGGCGGTCGATTTAGCAGAGTATTTGAATCTATGAAACATAATTTTTTAAATAAAATAATATTTTAATATAACATATACATCGTAATTAAAATAAAGATATGCAAGTAATAAAGTATGACGTCTTTTCTAGTCGTCTCAAAGTGACACCAGCTTGCCACCGGACCCCAGGGGAGGGGAGGATGACCCACATAAGACTGACCAATGAGCATCAACACCCGGGGGATCCAGAGAGGGACAAAAAGGGGCGTTTGGTCCGGATGTTGACAATTAGTTAGGTTCTGGTGGATATCTCGGACAGGCCCGCTCAGTACTAGGTCCGTGGTCATCTCACGGCGGCCATCGTGGTCGCCGTTTTGGCTCCTCTCTGCCTCCGCGGCTTCATGCAGGACGTCGAGCTTTCCTCTGTTAATCCTCAACTTTCCCCTGGTCCTGGTGCCACGTGAGACGTACTAGGAGAGCGTCTTTTGATCCCAAACTTTGTCCTTACTGTCCCGTGAGGACTTCCCACTCTGCAGGCCTTGTCACTCAACCCCGACTGCTTCCAACTCACTTGTTGTCTTACCCGGGTTTACGACATATATATTCTCTAGTTTCTTGTATTCACGTAAATAGACTGTTGAAGGACGTTATTGTCGGAAAACTTTCCAAACTTGTATCTCTTTAATAAATAATCTTGTCACTGTTAACTTTTATTCTTTTTTAGAAATGATACCCGGCGATTCCTCTTGTAATTAAACATTATGTTGATGACAAACTTTAGGAATTCTTTCCACACAATGTTTTGCAGGGTATTGAAAGCCGACAGCAAAAATGGAATACAGACATGAGCCTTCTCTGAAGGGACGTCTGAACAATGTCAAATGTTCAAGGCCGCCCTGAGTTCGGAAAGACCCGTGCTTATAAAGGGGCTTTTGTCCCCAACGTGCTCAATTGCAACGCCGAGGAAATCGAACAGAATTTTCTTGTTTCCATAGGAGAGTTCTTCGGGGAATGCTTCTCTGTCAGAGCGGTGTAGAACCGCGGCCACTACTTCATCATCATCAACCTCTTGGAAGAGAGAAACTATATTTTAAGGAAAAACACACGATTTATCATATTTGCAACTCTTATTTTTTCTTTGGGCTTATAACGTTTCAGTTTACAAACATCTTATAACAAACGCGAAGCTTAAAAGCATATAATTCAATTATATATTCTAATATATTTTGAAAATAGACCAACCCATAAATAAATCTTTAATTAAAAAGGCATATATTGGATTAAAAAATATCATTTATTTTACCAATATATATGCCTTTTTAATTAAATATTCTAATATATATGTGGTGATCTGTGAAGCAGTCTTGGTTGTTGTGTGATGAGTGGTAAGGACACACAGGAGACAGGATACAGAAGCAAAAACCCGTGGGGATCGGGGAGGAAAGAGAGAAGGTCCTAGGACTACCCTGGGAACAACTGGTGTCAAGACCACCTCAGTGTGAACTGTCCCTTGATCATCACATCCAGCCATTTTTAATCCTCTTTTAGTAAGATGAATCCCCTAGGGGAGAAAGAAGAGTTGACACTTGTTTACCAAGGGGGTTGTTTTAACCCGGCTATCTTCCCTTGTACTCCCACACATGTATTTTATTTATATATTTCCTAATATTACGACATATATATATTTTTCTTTAGTAGTTGTGTGATAATTTAGGCATTTACCATATGTAAATAGGCCACATTCTAATTAATAAATATCTTATCGAAATAACTAAAACAAAGCCACCATTAAACCCTATAAATTTAGGTTGAATATTAATGATTATAGTTAACATGGAGAATAATTTTATAAGTTTATAAACACGCACAAAACTTGATAACCATCTATCTATAAGAATCCTTCATAAAATGTCTTGAAAAGTTGTCAAAAGATATTGTAGCAGGTTATTTATTTATTCAAAAACAACATCAAAAAGGCTTTTATTAGGGCCCATTGCCCTGTATAGATTCGCCATACAACAACAAAATAATACAGTAATTTTTCTTTCTCCCTTTCCCCATGTGCACGTGAGTCTTTATTTGAAAAGGGATTTATTTACACATCTGTTCTAAAACTTTCTACCTCTTTTGTGTATGAATCTATTTACAATTGATCTGTAGAAATTATAGAGTTCTATTGATATATTTTTCTTTTCTGAAATAGTTCTCAGCGTCTTCAGTGGGTTGCTAAGTCTCCAGAAGGTGTTTTTAAGAGTTTTTTTTCTCTTTCTTCACCTAAATATTTGCATTCTATGATATAGTGGGAGATTTCATCAGATATCATATTTCAACAAATCCTGCAGTGAATGTTTTCCTTTTTGATGATGAGAATATGACTTTCTCTATCTAGAGTTGAAGTAATTCTAGTCCGTGCAATGAAGGCTATTATCTTCGATGACAGATTCCATGACAAGTATCGTTCTGGCATAAATGAATTACAGAGAAGTTTATAGTTTGAAAAAGTTTTCGAATTGTCGAGTCTAGCGAAGTCTTGTTGAATAAGCTGTTCTATTTTTGTTTTCATAATAATTATCATAGTTCGGTGGGAGGTTCAGCCATGATTGACCACAACAGTTGATTATATCATTAACGGTTTTGTATAATCCTAAATAGTTTTTTGACATTTGATGTACTTCTTTCAGTCTATGTTCCAGCATAATTTTGGTAGTCTGTAATCGTCAATTTCCAGTATTCTCATGTAGTATTCAATGTTAGTTTGTGGCGGTAGCAGTAAGTGAGATTCTTCCAGTTTCCAATCTTAGTATGTGTCCCGGGATATATCTAGGTAAATCAAAATTTTTTTTACAAATGAGGTTTGAAGTTACTCCATAATTTCCTCATTATCGCAGTCCCACACTGGGGCCGCGATTTATTTATTCTATGAAAAGAATTTTTAATTTCTATATTTGTATTTTGATTCACTGTAAATTTTCTCAATCCCTATCTGCTATTTTATTAGTTTTAATTTGGTTTTATATTAAATAAATTGCTGTGTCATTCTGAAGTTTGTCTTTCCTAATTTTCTATGTTACAATATAATGAATATACAATACAAATTATGGTTTAGGCGTTTTCCCTTCTAAGGCGTTTATTGTTCGTGATTCTATAATCTAAATACCAAAAGATTAAGCATTTTTCGAAATAAACCTGCATTGGAAGTGCGAATTTTTATCGAAAAAAAAAGAGAACTCTTAAGAAACAAGTTTAACTCTATATGCATATATTGTAAATTATGCAAATTCATAGAGAATATATCTTAAAAGTCAGAATACTCTTGGATATTTGTAAATATATGATAAGAAAATAGAATAATATGCTATTTTGTGAGGTCGTCTGAAAGGTCAAAAGTATATGTCAGACGATATAAAAGAAAGGCTATGAATGGCTGAATACCTTCACCTCGGCAGCCATTAACAGACGTCATTAAGAACCACTGCCATCCGCATTATCATTCCTCAGGAGCTGAGATTCAGTCAGCCAATAGGAAGCCACGAGCCCATCCTGCAGCCAATCAATATAGGCCACGTCATCGTACCTCGACGTCTGTTTGGAAACCAAGGTAAGGCCTCCTGTATCCATTATAACCCTTTATTACCTACCCCCTCAATACATTATCATTTCTTCAATTTTTAAATTTATAATTACCATTAAATTATTCACAATAATATTACACTATAGTAAAAAGAGCATGTTAAAACTATATAAAATTCGATAGATATTATGTATTCTTATTTCAATACGTTTTCTTGAGAGTTTATCCCTTTGTTTCTTTTCTTTAATTTTATCGAAATGTATTTTTTTTAAATACACGGATATTTAAAGAAAGTGTATTTTAAATCAATTTGAAATTCCTAAAAATCGAGTCAGAATATATATTTTTCACAGATACAATCATATAAATAAAATATATATAAATGAAATATATATAAAATAATTAGATAATAAAGGTTTTCATTATTTTCTTTATAAACTAGCAAATATACATTTGAAAACATTTGAAATAGGCTTAGCAAAAATCACTGATAATATGGAGGGAAGTCATTTCTCTCTCCATCCATTATCTTCTTGGCCGCCATTTTTGATCTTTTCTCTTTCTTACTCTCTCCAATATTTTATCGTTTTAAAAACAATTTTAAACATTTTTAAAATTTTAAATCATTATGCAGTTGATTTATTTGAATCAATTTTATAATTTATTTAAATAAATCATCTTTTTTTTTTAAAGATATATTTTTACCAAATTTTATAAATCTTAATCACTTTGTGGTTGTCAAATGTTATATATGAAATAAAAAAAAGAAACAAATATTCAGAAATAAAATACATATAGAATAAATTAAATAATATACAGATATAACATAACAGTATAATGGTATATATAAATACGAATAGACATATTCGATTTGCCATTATATACCATAAAAACTTTGATCAAACCTATTTTTAAATAAATATCAATTAAAATTTAAAAGGTTTATTTTATATTTAAAAATATATATATATATTTGTGAATACATCTTCCATGATTTTTGTATAGGATCGTATTTGTGCATTTCTCACCACATATATAAATTATTTAATAATAATAATAATATATATATATAATGATTTGATATAATTTAAATGAAATATCACATGTAGTACCAGGCCATGGTGGGGTAGTGACTGCTTTGTACTGTAAGTACACCACATGTCTACACATGTAGTACCAGACCATGGTGGGTAGTGACTGCTTGTACTGTAAGTACACCACATGTCTACACATGTAGTACCAGGCCATGGTGGGTAGTGACTGCTTGTACTGTAAGTACACCACATGTCTACACATGTAGTACCAGGCCATGGTAGGTAGTGACTGCTTGTACTGTAAGTACACCACATGTCTACACATGTAGTACCAGGCCATGGTAGGTAGTGACTGCTTGTACTGTAAGTACACCACATGTCTACGTTGACCGTGCGGCCACGCGTCGCGCGAGCTCCGTAATTCTCGCCTCTGGCGAGCGGAAAAATGTCGCGGCAAGCGACAAATTTGGTATGGGCTGAAAGCCCGTCAAAAGCCGAGCAAAAGCCTGTAAGGCACGGCTCACTAGCACAACCATGTGCAGAATTATCCGCAAATCAAGATTTGCAGAGCGAAATCCCAATTGTTTGAGAAAAAATCAAAACTATGTAAATCCGCCCGCCGGCAGCCAGGATGCAAATTCTGCCGCGTCGGTCGACCTTGCGGCTATTCCAACTTCTAACGCCGCTACTAAAGTCCGGAGAAACTGGGCTGACATCACAGAAGAGGTGAATCCTGGAGCTGAGGACGGATTTACCCTCGTCCAGGGTAGGAAGAGGCGCCGTGGCTCGGGAAATTCGCCTACGGCGGCTGCACCATCCTCCAATGCCGGAGGCTCCAGGACCATTCGCCGACCTCAACCATCGGCGGGTTCGGTGCCGCGGGCCCAAGAAATCAGGGTCACCAGAGCACACATCGCGGAAGCCAGGGCGCGGCAGGCGTCCTCCTCCGAGGAACACTGTGTGTACATCGAACACAGCCCCGAACTGGAGCCCTTCCACTACCTTAGGGCACTGGATAGGATGCTCGGAGGAACTGCCGGAGTCATCCAGATCACCAAGGTGAACGGCCACCAGCACCTGGGACTGACCAACAGAGGCCTGGCCGAGCGCCTCATAAGTGAGGGCCTCGAGGTTGAGGGAACACTCCTCAGGGCATTCCCTTTCCGCAAAAGAGCGGAAAGGATTACAGTGGATAACCTCCCCTTCTTTGTAGGAGACTCCGCTGTCATCAACGCCCTCTCTCCATATGGGCGGGTTACGTCCATCGCCCCTAAGCAGATGAAGGCGGGCCCCTACGTCTACGTCGATGGCCGGCGAGACGTCTTCATCACCCTACATGAGGGGATCACCATCGAGAGGCTTCCAACCCGCCTCGACACCAACATCAAAGGCGAAGCCTGGCCATCGTACCTGTCCTCGGGCATCAGGTGTTCCAGGTGCCACGGACAAGGTTATCGGAGGGCCATTTGCCCCCTGCTTGCAGGGCTGGCCTACAACACCAGAATGGCCCCACCAACCACTACTGCTGGCGTCCCACCACCGACCACCCCTGCACCGCCTCAGAGGCTAACGTCTCAGCATCCAGCACCGGCGCCTCCCCTGGAGATCTCCGGCGCTTCGCCCGCGGCCCGAGCTGCGATCCAACCAGCAGGCGCACCCCGGCCATCACCAACAGCGCCCCCGACCTCACCTGCGGAGGAGACGCCACCTGCCCTTCCACCTGTGACACCTGCTCCGCCCTTGCGGACACCTAGGGGTTTCGTAAGCCCTCAATCGGCGAAGTCGATGTAGTACCAGGCCATGGTGGGTAGTGACTGCTTGTACTGTAAGTACAACCACATGTCTACACTCGGCCGTGCGGCTACGCGTCGCGCGAGCTCCTGAGTGTTTCGCCTCTGGCGGGCGAAAAGTGTCGCGGATGGCGACAAATTTTATACGGGCTGAAAGCCCGTCAAAAGCCGAGCAAAAGCCTGTAAGGCACGGCTCACTAGCACAACCATGTGCAGAATTATCCGCAAATCAAGATTTGCAGAACGAAATTCCAATAGTTTTGAGAAAAAATCAAAACTATGTAAATCCGCCCGCCGGCGGCCAGGATGCAAATTCTGCCGCGCCGGTCGACCTCTCTCTTGCGGCTATTCCAACTTCTAACGCCGCTGCTCAAGTCCGGAGAAACTGGGCTGACATCACAGAAGAGGTGAATCCTGGAGCTGAGGAAGGATTTACCCTCGTCCAGGGTAGGAAGAGGCGCCGTGGCTCGGGGAATTCACCTACGACGGCTGCACCCTCCTCCAATGCCGGAGCTTCCAGGACCATTCGCCGACCTCAATCATCGGCGGGATCAGTGCCCCGAGCCCAAGAAATCAGGGCCACCAGGGCTCACATCGCGGATGCCAGGGCGCGGCAGGCGTCCTCTTCCGAGGAACACTGTGTGTACATCGAACACAGCCCCGAACTTGAGCCCTTCCACTACCTTAGGGCACTGGACAGGATGCTCGGAGGAACTGCCGGAGTCATCCAGATCACCAAGGTGAACGGCCACCAGCTCCTGGGACTGACCAACAGAGGCCTGGCCGAGCGCCTCATAAGTGAGGGCCTCGAGGTTGAGGGAACACTCCTCAGGGCATTCCCTTTCCGCAAAAGAGCGGAAAGGATTACAGTGGGTAACCTCCCCTTCTTTGTGGCGGACTCTGCTGTCATCACCGCCCTCTCTCCATATGGGCGGGTTACGTCCATCGCCCCTAAGCAGATGAAGGCGGGCCCCTACGTCTACGTCGATGGCCGGCGTGACGTCTTCATCACCCTACATGAGGGGATCACCATCGAGAGGCTTCCAACCCGCCTTGACATCAACATCAAAGGCCAAGCCTGGCCTGCGTACCTATCCTCGGGCATCAGGTGTTCCAGGTGCCACGGACAAGGGCATCGGAGGGCCATCTGCCCCCTGCTTGCAGGGCTGGCCAACAACACCAGAACGGCCCCACCGACCACTCCTGCTGGCGTCCCACCACCGACCACCCCTGCACCGCCTCAGCGGTCAGCAGCCCAGCCTCCTGCGCCAGCTCCCTCCAATCTAGCCATGGAGGTTTGCAGCGCTCCTCCCATGGCCCGAGCTGTGCTCCATCCATCCGCACCTCGGCCATCTCCACCAGCGACTCCAGCCTTACCTATGGAGGAGACGCCTACTGCCCCTCCACCTGTGATCCCTGCTCCGTCCCTGCAGGTACCCAAGAATCCCGTGGACCCTCGCTCGGCGACGCCGCGTCATCCAGAGCCGACGCCTCCCGCTCGACCTGACTTCGCTGCCCCGCATGGCCCTCCGCCCATCCAGGAGACCCTCGGGCCTGCAGCCCCAACACAGGACGTGGAGATGTCCATCGTGGAGGAGACCACTGCGTCCTCCGCGTCATCAACAAGAAACGCAACGGGGGATGACCTCGTGGCGTTCATAGAAGGAAACCCCAGCGTGTCCTTTGCTAGGACGGACGCCCTTGGTCTTGGGCGGGAGGAGGTCCTGGACCTCCTCTCCTCGAGGACCAAGGCCCAGAGGAATGGACCCCTCCTGTCGCCTCCGCAGTGCGACGCCCTCGTCGGCCTGATCGGTCAAATTCTGGACCTGAAGCCCGGACACACCTCTAATTTATATAAGGTCCTTGGTCAAGTTAGAGCTGAGCTAACGAAAACACCAGCCGCAGCACCAACACCCCCACTGCCTGCGCCTCGGCCTACTGGGCCGACACCGCCCGTTCCCCACGAGGAGCAGATGACAGAAGAGCAAGAGGATGTCATGATTTTTAAAATCTTCAGAAAACTGAAGCACATGACCTGCCTAAGGCCCATATATGATACAGGGATCGATGTTATTGACCTTAAGGACGCCATTTTATTCACCGAAGACACAGCGTCCCTCATGACGAAACTTTCACCTGCGCTGAAGGGGGTCCTCGCTGAATTCCTCGGCGCGGCCATAGAACTGGCTCGGAGCTACCATCACGATGTTGGCACCGATATGGACACACTTAGGCGGCGATGCCTTGATTCCTGACAACTTATAAATGTAAATATTTCTTTTCACCCTCCTGGTTGAGTTGTAACATTGACTAACAGTCAATAAAAAATTTTTTAATTGTCAATTGTACTGTAAGTACACCACATGTATACACATGTAGTACCAGGCCATGGTGGGTAGTGACGGCTTGTACTGTAAGTACACCACATGTCTACACTCGGCCGTGCGGCCACGCGTCGCGCGAGCTCCTGAGTTTTTCGCCTCTGGCGGGCGAAAAGTGTCGCGGATGGCGACAAATTTTATACGGGCTGAAAGCCCTTCGAAAGCTGTACAAAAGCCTGTAAGGCACAGCGTACAAGCCCAAACATGCGCTGAATTATCTGTGAAAGAAGATCTGCAGAGGAAGATTCCAAATAATCTAAGCGCAAAGCAAAACTATGCAAATCCGCCGACAGGCGTTAAAGATGCAAATCTGGCCGCCGCGCGCGATGACGTCACGACCGGATTGGCAGCTGCTACGACATCCAATGGCGATGCCCGTGTCCTGGGAAACTGGGCGGACTACACCGAAGACCAAGGCCCTGGAGAGGACGACAATTTCACCGTCGTCAAGAGTAAGAAAAGGCGCCGCGACTCGCCGGGTTCCCCTACGGCGGCTACATCTTCCTCTAGCACCAGAGGCGTAGGAGCCACTCGCCGGCCACGATCATCCACGGGATGGGCACCGCGGGCGGAGGAGGTCAGGACCACTCGGGCGCATATCGCAGAGGCCAGGGCGCGGCAGGCGTCTTCAACAGAGGACCACTGCGTCTATGTAGAACGCAGCCCTGAACTGGAGCCCTACCATTACATGAGGGCCATAGATCGAATGTTTGGGAGCACCAGGGAGGTCTTCCAAGTGACCAAGATGAACGGCCACTTCCTGGTGGGACTGGCAAACAGAGGCATGGCCGAGCGCCTCGTCAACGAGGGCCTCGAGGTGGAGGGAACACTCCACAGGGCCTTCCCGTTCGCAAGAGGGCGGAGCGAATTACAGTGGGCAACCTCCCCTTCTTCGTGGGGGATGCAGCCGTCATCAGCGCCCTTTCATCTTTTGGGCGGGTCACATCTATCGCCCCCAAGCTGATGAAGGCTGGCCCATACATCTACAACGACGGCCGCCGAGAGACGTTTATCATCCTCCGCGAAGGAATGACCATCGAGAGGCTGCCCACCCGCCTCGACATCACCATCAAAGGCGAGGCCTGGCCCGCATACCTGTCCTCCGGGATTAGGTGCTCCAGGTGCCGTGGCCAAGGACATCGCAGGGCCAACTGCCCCCTGCTTGCAGGGCGAACCAACGCTCCTGAACCGGCCACACCTACCTCTCCCACCAGCGTCCCACCAGCGACTGCGCCTGGGCTGCCTCAGCAGCCATCTGCCCAGCCTCCAGCACCGGCGTCCCCCAGTCCAACCATGGAGGTCTCTGACGTGCCTCCCGCAAGCCGAGCTGCGCTCCATCCACCTGCAGCACTCCGGCAATCACCACCAGCGCCTTCGGCCTTACCTGTGGAGGACGCGACTCCTGCCCCTCCACCTGTGACCCCTGCTCCATCATCACGGACACCTAAGGGTCCCGTTGGCCCTCGCCCAGCGACGACACATCATCCTGAGCCGACGCTTCCCGCTCGGCCAGACTTCGCTGCCCCGCGTGGCCCTTCGCCCACCCAGGAAAACCCTCAGGCCTGCAGCCCTAACACCGGACGTAGAAATGTCCATCGTGGAGGAGTCCTCTGAATCCTCCACACCATCAACACAGAACGCAACGAGAAACGACCTCGATGCGTTCATCGAGAGGCACCCCAGCGTGTCCTTTGCTGGGACGGACGCCCTTGGTCTTGGGCGGGAGGAGGTCCTAGACCTCCTCTCCTCGAGGACCAAGGCGCAGAAGCATGGACCCTTCCTGTCACCCTCCGCAGGGCGACGCTCTCGCCGGCCTGATCAAACAAATCTTGGATCTAAGGCCCGGAGGAGGCAGCAATATCTATAAAGTCCTCGGACAGGTTAAGACTGAGCTGAGGACAACACCAGCCGCAGTACCTACACCCCCACTGCCTGCGCTTCAGCCTGCTGGGCCGACACCATCTGCTCCCCACAGGGAGGAATCGACACCGGCTATGACACCTCCTTCTCCACTGCCTGCCCCGATGGAGGAAGACCTGCCGCCGTACCCAGAAGATTGGATCTTTAAGATTTACAGAGAAGTACTCAGTTCCCAACCCGACCTTGAAGCCTTGGTCGAGGCGGAAATCTCCTGGACTGACGTCATTAATGCCATCTTACACTCCCAATCTAGGGCGCCTTTCCTTGCGAAACTCTCGCCTGTTTTGAAGAAACACTACGCCGTCTTCTTCGAGGCGGTCATCGAGCGCGCTCGGAACTGCTATCCTAGGATTCTCAGCGGGTTGTCCGAGCTCATAAAAGCCTTAACTCCCAAGACCAGACGTCCCCGCGGCAAGCGCTCCACCTGATTTCTTAATGTAAATTTGATCAATTGATCCTCTTCGTTGAGTACTAACATTGACGGGTCGTCAATAAAATTTCTTTAATTGTCACATGTCTACACATATAGTACCAGGCCATGGTGGGTAGTGACTGCTTGTACTGTAAGCATACCACATGTCTACACATGTTGACAAAACTAAAGAAAGTGGAAAGTCTTTAATACCCCCGGGTTCGTCTGGTTTTATTATTTTTTTTTTTTCATTTTTTTATATTTTTAATGAGACAGAGGTAATTTGTTCACACAAAAACAATTCAGTAACATAATTACACCTGTCGAAGGATTGTTAAACCAGAAAACTTGTATTGTCGATATACTCTCATATAAAAGAAACTCTTCCCTCAGCGACTTGTCTTTTATTTATCACTAGACGAATGGCCCGGGCAACGCCCGGGGTTTACCCGAGTGCGAATATATTTTAAAAACGTTGTCTTGGGTGGTCGCTATTGACAGGGTGGTCTGTATAGACAGGTGGATGTATCACACAGCTGATAACAGGGTTGTCTAGAGTGGTCGCTATAGACAGGGTGGTCTGTATAGACAGGTGGATGTATCACACTGCTGATAACAGGGTCGCCTAAGGTGACCGCTATAGACAGGGTGGTCTGTATAGACAGGTGAATGTAACACACTGATGGTAACAGGGTTGCCTAAGGTGACCGCTATAGACAGGGTGGTCTGTATAGACAGGCAGCTGATAACAGGGTTGTCTAGAGTGGTCGCTATAGACAGGGTGGTCTGTATAGACAGGTGGATGTATCACACTGCTGATAACAGGGTCGCCTAAGGTGACCGCTATAGACAGGGTGGTCTGTATAGACAGGTGAATGTAACACACTGATGGTAACAGGGTTGCCTAAGGTGACCGCTATAGACAGGGTGGTCTGTATAGACAGGCAGCTGATAACAGGGTTGTCTAGAGTGGTCGCTATAGTCAGGGTGGTCTGTATAGACAGGTGTATGTATCACACTGCTGTTAACAGGGTTGCCTAGAGTGACCGCTAAAGACAGGGTGGTCTGTATAGACAGGTGAATGTAACACACTGGTGATAACAGGGTTGTCTAGAGTGACCGCTATAGACAGAGTGGTCTGTTTAGACAGGTGGATGTAGCACACTGCTGATAACAGGGTTGTCTAGAGTGGCCGCTATAGACAGGTGTATGTATCGCACAGCTGATAACAGGGTTGTCTAGAGGGGGGCAGGGAGGCCACGTGTTCGCTGGCAGCCAATGGGCGCGCATTCTATCCGTGAGCTTCAGACATACAGACAAACAGACAGAATAAGGCAAATATATTATTACAGATTTTACCGAAGGGATTAAAGTATTAATAAGAAGGGTCGGTGGAAGGATGGTCTAAACCGTTGGTTTTCGACCGCTACGACCCGGGATCGAATCCCACATTGGGTACTTTTTTCTGTTAAAAAATGCTCCAATGACCCCTGATTCTTGCTGAAGTCTAATCCCACCAGCGAATGCAAGTAACCAAACGGGGATCTGGCATATTTTTAAGCACAAAGTCGAACTGCTTTTCACACATGTGGTGCACTTACAGTTAAAACAGTCGCCTATTTCTACCCACCATGTGTATCATGGCCTGTACCATGTGTACTAGGGGATAAGCCAAAAAACAAAGGACGAATATTAAACAATAATGTGCAATCTATATATAGCAAATGAAAACATTTAGACGCCTTGTTTTTTTGTTTTTTTTTTCACACATATAACAATGTGAAAAAAAAAGTACAAATGTGATATTGTACTGGGATAAGGTGCATAAATTAAGAAAAAGGCATCTCCTTATCGTGCAACTGAAAGTTGCTGATGGCTTGCGCCATCTTTCGGAATAAATATTAACTATTCTCGTGTTGATTTGTAATTATTCCAGAATTTAGCTAATTAAAGTTAGCTTTTCTTGCTTAATTAATAATGGGTATTTGGCCAATTCTGTAATAATTAGAAATCAACGAGAATAGTTGATATTTATTCCGATAGATGGCGCAAGCCATCAGCAACTTTCAGTTGTACGATAAAGAGATGCCTTTTTCTTAACATATATCAATATAGTGCGTTGATAGAAGTCTAGCAAAATGGCTCTGTTCTTATCAGTGTCACCGCTTTACCTGAAGTGTCTTTATCTTGGAATCAGGTGAAACTGGTGAAAAATGGGCCCTTGACTGTTAAAATCTGTGATGGTTTAAAACTCATTGTGGAACAGTTGAGATTTGGAATTATATAACGACGTTTGGTAAATTTTACCGTAAATGTTTCTTTTGAACGAAAAATCGTAATTAATTTTAAGGAGAAATAACGATTATTTCTAACCTTAGGGATGAAGTATGAAAGGATGAATTGTGAAGAGTATTATTTTTTGCTTATCTCTATTACATCTGGTACAGGCCATGGTGGGTAGAAGTAAGCGACTCTTTTTGCTGTAAGTGCACCACATGTCTACACACGTGAAAATAAGTTCGACTTTGTACTTACAATGTACCATAGCCTCATTTGATTACTTGCACTCGCTGGTGAGTTTGGACTTTTGCAAGAATCGGAGGCCATTGGGGCTTTTTTTAATCAGAAAAAATGTGACCAATGCGGGAATCGAACCCGAGTCCGTGAAGAGTAATGATAAACGGAACTGGACACTTGTAATTTTCCGTTCATCATTACTCTTCACAATTCATACTTCATCTCCAAGGATAGAAATAGTCGTTATTTCTCTTTAAAATAAATTACGATTTTTCGTTCAAAAGAAACATTTGCGGTAAAATTTGTCAAACGTTGTTCTACAATCATAAGCCGCATTTTATTGTATTGGAATTATAGGTTAAATATGAAAATTCCATTGGTCATGTACATAATCTCCATGAAAACATATCAAGAATAGTTTATCGCTCATTCACATTCTACAGTGTATAAATTTAGTGACTTTAAACTGATATATCGTCTCTATTCAATAAGGAATACTTCTCATTGTCTGTAAGAGGTTTAGAAGGGACAATAAGATCGAATTTTATATAAATTGGTATAGAGCCAAGTACAGATTCTCCAAGCAGAGATATAGGATACATACAGGAATAACAGTAATAGTACCAGTAATCAGCAATGTACAACAACAAAAATATTTATTAAGACCTTTTAGTTTTATACAGATTCTCCAAGAACAGAAATGTAAGATACATACAGGAATAACAGTAATAGTACCAGTAATCAGCAATGTACAACAACAAAAATATGTATTAAGACCTTTTAGTTTTATACAGATTCTCCAAGTACAGAAATGTAGGATACATACAGGAATAACAGTAATAGTACCAGTAATCAGCAATGTACAACAACAAAAATATTTATTAAGACCTTTTAGTTTTATACAGATTCTCCAAGTACAGAAATGTAGGATACATACAGGAATGACAGTAATAGTACCAGTAATCAGCAATGTACAACAACAAAATATTTATTAAGACCTTTTAGTTTTATACAGATTCTCCAAGTACAGAAATGTAGGATACATACAGGAATGACAGTAATAGTACCAGTAATCAGCAATGTACAACAACAAAATATTTATTAAGACCTTTTAGTTTTATACAGATTCTCCAAGTACAGAAATATAGGATACATACAGGAATAACAGTAATAGTACCAGTAATCAGCAATGTACAACAACAACAAGCTTTATTAAGACCTTTTAGTCTTATACAGATTCTCCAAACAGAAATGTAGAATACATGCAGGAATAACAGTAATAGTACCAGTAATCAGCAATGTACAACAACAACAAGCTTTATTAAGACCTTTTAGTCTTATACAGATTCTCCAAGTACAGAAATGTAGGATACATACAGGAATAACAGTAATAGTACCAGTAATCAGCAATGTACAACAACAACAAGCTTTATTAAGACCTTTTAGTCTTATACAGATTCTCCAAACAGAAATGTAGAATACATGCAGGAATAACAGTAATAGTACCAGTAATCAGCAATGTACAACAACAACAAGCTTTATTAAGACCTTTTAGTCTTATACAGATTCTCCAAACAGAATGTAGGATACATACAGGAATAACAGTAATAGTACCAGTAATCAGCAATGTAAAACAACAAAAGCTTTAAGGCCTTTTAGTCTTATACAGATTCTCCAAACAGAAATGTAGGATACATGCAGGAATAACAGTAATAGTACCAGTAATCAGCAATGTACAACAACAACAAGCTTTATTAAGACCTTTTAGTCTTATACAGATTCTCCAAACAGAAATGTAGAATACATTCAGGAAAAACAGTAATAGTACCAGTAATCAGCAATGTACAACAACAACAAGCTTTAAGGCCTTTTAGTCTTATACAGATTCTCCAAACAGAAATTTCGGATACATGCAGGAATAACAGTAATAGTACCAGTAATCAGCAATGTACAACAACAACAAGCTTTATTAAGACCTTTTAGTCTTATACAGATTCTCCAAGTACAGAAATGTAGGATACATTCAGGAAAAACAGTAATAGTACCAGTAATCAGCAATGTACAACAACAACAAGCTTTAAGACCTTTTAGTCTTATACAGATTCTCCAAGCAGAAATGTAGGATACATACAGGAATAACAGTAATAGTACCAGTAATCAGCAATATACAGCAACAAAAAGCTTTATTAAGACCTTTTAGTCTTATACAGATACTCCAAGCAGAAATGTAGGATACATTCAGGAAAAACAGTAATAGTACCAGTAATAAGCAATGTACAACAACAAAAAGTTTTATTAAGACCTTTTAGTCTTATACAGATTCTCCAAGTACAGAAATGTAGAATACATACAGGAGTAACAGTAATGGTACCAGTAATCAGCAATGTAAAACAACAAAAGCTTTAAGACCTTTTAGTCTAATACAGATTCTCAAAGCAGAAATGTAGGATACATACAGGAAAAACAGTAATAGTACCAGTAATCAGCAATGTACAACAACAAAAGCTTTATTAAGACCTTTTAGTCTTATACAGATTCTCCAAGTAGAAATGTAGGATACATACAGGAATAACTGTAATAGTACCAGTAATCAGCAATGTACAACAACAAAAGCTTTATTAAGACCTTTTAGTCTTATACAGATTCTCCGAGTAGAAAGTTAGATACGTACAGGAGTAACAGTAATAGTACCAGTAATCAGCAATGTAAAACAACAACAAGCTTTGTTAAGACTTTTTAGTCTTATACAGATTCTCCAAGCAGAAATGTTAGATACATACAGGAATAACAGTAATAGTACCAGTAATCAGCAATGTACAACAACAAAAGCTTTATTAAGACCTTTTAGTCTTATACAGATTCTCCGAGTAGAAAGTTAGATACGTACAGGAATAACAGTAATAGTACCAGTAATCAGCAATGTACAACAACAACAAGCTTTAAGACCTTTTAGTCTTATACAGATTCTCCAAACAGAAATGTAGGATACATACAGGAATAACAGTAATAGTACCAGTAATCAGCAATGTACAACAACAACAAGCTTTATTAAGACTTTTTAGTGGTATACAGATTCTCCAAGCAGAAATGTTAGATACATACAGGAATAACAGTAATAGTACCAGTAATCAGCAATGTACAACAACAAGCTTTAAGACCTTTTTGTCTTATACAGATTCTCTGAGTAGAAAGTTAGATAGATACAGGAGTAACAGTAATAGTACCAGTAATCAGCAATGTACAACAACAAAAGCTTTATGACATTTTAGTCTTATACAGATTCTCCCAGTAGAAAGTTAGATACATACAGGAGTAACAGTAATATCAAGTATAGTTTATCGCTTATTCACATTCTACAGTGTATAAATTTATTGACTTTAAACTTATATATCGTTTGCATTCAATAAGGAATACTTCCCATTGTCTGTAAGAGGTTTAGATCGGACAATAAGATCGAATTTTATATAAATTGGTTTAGAAACTCGTACATAATCACCTTGACACCATATCAAGAATAACTTATCGCTCACTCACATTCTACAAAACATTCTATAGCGTATAAATTTGTTGACTTTAAACTCGTATATCGTTTGCATTCAATAAGGAATACTTCTCATCATCTGAAAGAGATGTACGAGGGCCATCCAATAAATAAGTTTCCCTATTTTTTTTAACAATAAACAACATTATTTACAATTATGCAGTTATTTTATTTTCATTATACAACTCATAGAATACCTCTCTACATAATCACCATTTCTGTCCAAACATTTTTGATACCGTTGTAGCAATTTTTTTATACCACTGCTGTACCAAGCCGTGTCCTGTCTTCGTAGCCAGTGGTTCGCCTCCGCCTGCACTTCGTCATCATTCGCAAAGTGCTTGCCTCCAAGGTGCAATTTGAGTGCTGGAAAAAGAAGGAAGTCGCTTGGGGCAAGTTCCGGAGAATAAGGTGGATGTGTGAAAATTTCCCATTTGAAGTTTTCCAGCAACGTTTGGGTCGTTCGAACTGCATGAGGGCGAGCATTGTCATGAACGAGTAAAACTTTCCGAGACCAAAGTCCAGGACGTTTCCGTTTTATTGCAGCTCTGAGTTTAGTGAGGACTTCGCAGTACCTCGCAGCGTTAACCGTAGTGTCTGGGGGCAGGTATCAACCCATAAAACACCCTTACAGTCCCAAAAGACGATAGCTCGTAGATGGGACAATAAGATCGAATTTTATAAAAATTGGTTTTGTCCTTATAGAGATAATGTTACTTTAATTTCCTTCTTCACGATTTAATGTTCTCTTTCGTGGAGATTTTATATCGTAACGGAGCAATTTCCTTATCAGCACGTCTACGTTGAAAGGTAGTGAGTGACTTGTAGCTCGGTCGATACTGGAATCGCTTGGAATTGTAGATGGGTGTTGGTAGATGGTACATCGTTTGATTTCGTTTAAGACTAAGAAAAGAAGAACCGTTATGTTTATTACTTCTTTGAGGATTTTTTTGTAAATAAATATATGAAACTAAAGAATTTAAGAACGAAAAATTTATTTTATATATTAATCATTCTTCTATACTTCTTATGGCGATGAAAATATATTGGAAGGGCTTAGTTCATGAGTGGTAAACCCTCTCAGCATTTCACCAATTTAATCTACCAGATTGCTTCTTAGAGCTCTAATACTGTATTGGATCATTCTGCTTATATATGCTACACTGAAGGGTGGAATCTTAGAAATGGTATTTAAGAAAACTATGGACATTAGGTTTTAGGACAGTAGAATTACATATAGTATTTGCATCGAGCAATGCTCTTCCGACAAACGATAAGTACAAGTTAAGGAAAAAAGAAATTTCCTGATCGTGTGTAAATGAAAGTTGCTGATGGCTTGCTTCATCTATCGGAATAAATATTACCTACTCGTTGATTTTTAATTATTACAGAATTGGTCAAATACCGTTTCTTGATTAATCAAGTTGCACGATAAGGAAATGTCTTTTTTTTCTCAATTTATTTACCTGATCCAAGTACAAATTCACTTTTGTACTATTTTTTCACAATAAATACAAGGTCAATTAGGCTATTATTACCTTTTCTTACACTACTAACTAATTTTTACAACGTTTCGTTCGCAGAAAAATAAATAGGGAAACTTATTTATTGGATGGCACTCATATATATGTATATTTATCAATTATTTTATATAATTATATCTATTTATTCATATATTTATCATTATATAATCATATTTATTCATACGAACGAGAAGTGCGCTCCTCAGTGAAATAGGCCTTGAGGGACTCTCTTTGGAGCTCCTGTTGAATGAAGTGGTGAGAAACAGAGCTGGAGCGTTTGCGTTGTTCAAATTTTGGAAGACGGCTGAAGAGAAAAGGAAGCTATATACATAATCTAATTGATGTAAATAATCATATGTAAATAATCTTTGTCAGGATTAGAATGACGAATCCTGTATGGGACTTTGATTCCAGTAAAAGGCTTGTTGCTGCTGTTATATATAGTCACAGTGTAGAAAATACTATACTATACCTACTACATATATCTCTGTATTCTTAGTTCTCTTCTCTTACTCTGTAAACTGGCGAATCCTTTATAGGACGAGAGGTCCTTCAATAAAGGCTTTTGTTGTTGTTATATTTATTCATATTTATATTTATTCTCTATTAAACCTTATTGTTTGAATTCGGTGAAGTTTCTATTCGGTAATGGGAGGGTTGGGGGGGATTGTCTGAATGGAATTTAGAATTGAATCTTTTGTTGGTGAAATTATATTTTTCGCTTTTTTTTTCTCTTTCGTTTGTATCTACATTTAAAGGTGCTGGAAGTTGATATTTGTCAACGACCCTGTAATATTAATTTAGTATTTTGAAAGTTATCACAACGCAGTTTTTTTGTTGTTCATTGAAGTCACAACTAATTAGTATTTGGTATCCTTTTAGAGCTGAAACTTTGTTTTTTCATAACTGTAATTTGATATTGTGCGAGAATCCGTTGTTTTTATTATGGTATAGAGCATGGTGTTTTTAATACGTTTTGGCTGTAATTTTGCTTTTTCGTTTCCCCTTTTGTTGAAATTTTGTTTGTGTGTGCGTATATTCTACTTTTAGAAATAAATTTACACTCATGGACAAGGCTTAAAAAAGTGGAGTCTTTGATGTTCCTGTCGTCTGTTTTCTTTCTCTCTCTTTTTTTTTTTTGGAGGAGACTTTTTTTGTTCACACTTGGTTATCTGGCATGTCTTCAATAATGGTCACTGTGTATCAAATACCTTTCAGAGTTTTTGTCTGAATCCTGAAATACACGTTAAGGAAGCTTCATATTTTAATGTCGCCGGTTGTCTGCTTTTTTTAAAGGAGAGTGAGGCAATTTTGTTCGTACTTGGTTATCTCGTGTATCTTCAATGAAGGTCATTGTAATATCTTTCAGAGTTATTGTCTGAATTCAAATATACATGCTAAAAGGTGCAACTTCTTTAAGTTTTATCCATGAGTGTTTCTTCAATAAAGGTCACTGTAATATCTTTCAGAATTATTGTTTGAATCCCGATATACATGTTAAAAGGTACAACTTCATTAAGTTTTGTTCATGAGTGTGTCTTCAATAAAGGTCACTGTAATATCTTTCAGAGTTATTGTCTGAATCCCGATATACATGTTAAAAGGTACAACTTCCTTAAGTTTTGTTCATGAGTGTGTCTTCAATAAAGGTCACTGTAATATCTTTCAGAGTTATTGTTTGAATCCTGATATACATGTTAAAAGGTATAATTTCCTTAAGTTTTATCCATGAGTGTTTCTTCAATAAAGGTCACTATAATATCTTTCAGAGTTATTGTCTGAATCCCCCGATATACATGCTAAAAGGTACAACTTCCTTAAGTTTTATCCATGAGTGTATATTTGAAACAGAGACACATAATTCCCCACAAACATATTTCCTATATTCACTTCAAATGTCAAAGTGCATCTACTTTATAAATTGAAAGACTAAACTAAAAAGATCGAAGAAGAAGATTGGCGTGATGATGAAAAATAAAATATAGCAAATTACACTGTAAGGGTCATCCTGAAAACTCCCAACTCACCTATTCTGAAATTTCTTCCATCCACAAACAAAAAAATAACCTCTCTCTGGAAATCCACCCTAAACCACCCCTGGTACACCCCCATTCCTAACGAATCTTCTTTCCAAACCCTTACTAGGGAAGAACATACGGCGATTTCAAGATTACGAACAGGACATCTTAGAATGTTCAAATTTAATGGAAAAATCAAAACATTCCCGAAATGCCCCAAATGCGATTCCCAACCAGCCAGTCCTGAATATTTATTGAATTGTGTCAAATCCTCCAAAAAATACCTCTGGGAAAATCCCAGGACTATAATATGAAAACTGAGACAATTGAACCTAATGGAGATCATTTAAACGACTTGAGGAATAAACAACAACAGGTTACCAAGGAAAAAAGACCTCTGGGAAAACCCCAGGACTATAATAGAAAAGCTGAGACAATGGGACCTAATGGAGATCGTTTAAACGACTTGAGGAATAAGCAACAACAACAACAGATTCACAAGGAAAAAGACCTCTGGGAAAACCCCAGGACTATAATAGAAAAGCTGAGACAATGGAACTTAATGGAGATCGTTTAAACGACTTGAGGAATAAGCAATAACACAAAATTACTCTCACAGAATATTCCATTAGATATAAAACCTCAGCAAAAAAATAACATACACATTAGAGAATCAATGTTACATCTACCATTCACTCACGTACATATAAATATTATATTGTTTCAATACCAATCCTAACTATTAGGTTTTTGTTATGTTTACGATAAAGAATAAAAGATGTGTTAAATTACAGGTTTAGTTTGGAAACATACCATACACAATTTATATTCGATGTTTAAGTGCTTATAAATAAAACTATATTAAATATAAAAAATGGCATATCCTGACCAAGTTCACATGAGCATTTCATGGCAGATCGCTATATAGTGGAACAAAAATAAGCTAAACGTTTATTTATAATAAATCCAATGCATTTGCCCCGTATAAGTTGCTGAGCAAGAGAAGATACATTGAGGAAAGAGAGACTTATGTAAATAGATATGTAAATAAAGATTTATATGTAAATAATTAACTCCTTATGTAAATAATTAGCTCCTGGAGCGTAAATCGCGAACTACCTGGGCTGTACAGCAGTCTAGAAGAGAAGTCTAGTCAAGTCGGCATATTGCTGAGGTGAACCAGGTAACCAGGTAGTTCCCAGGCCGGCAGGGAGTCAGGAAGTAGAGACAATGCTGAAGTCTTGTACTCCAAGCAGTGTCTGTAGTCTGTGTAGCATAAAAGCTGGACAGGAGAAGAGGAGGTGATATACAGTCTGTGACTCTTCTCAGCCTTGAGGACAAATTCTTTATCATCTGGACCCAAGTTACTTCTGAAATTAAGACACGATCACCTGTAAATAACTAACTCTCTGTAAACAAAAGAGAAGTTATTCAAAGATCCAGTGGTTCACAATTCCTTGAACCAGTTGACGATGGTTCAGGGCAAATTCTTTAAGTCTATTATCATCTGGACCTAAGTTACTTCTGAAAGTAAAACATCGCTGTTTTTTTTTTATTGAGAGAAATGACAAAAATAGATTATCAAGTCATTCTGAGGGACTTTCTATTAGGTTATCCCAAAAGTTCATTTTTTATTAAAACGTTGTTTTTCTTATTACTTGGCGAATAATATTATTACGGCGAATACATAATAATACAATTACTTTATACATAATACAAAGATACAGTAGAACCTCCCTGTAAAGGACACCTAATTGCAGAGCCAAAGTGTCCTTTAGGGAGAGGTGTCCTTTTACCGGAGAGTTACTGAATTGTAAAAATGGTAATATTGCAAATGAAAACTGTCCTTTGGAGAGGTGTCCGCTAAAGGGAGGTTCTACTGTATTATATATAACGGCGAATAATATTGGTATTTCAAAACGCCACTTGAAGTTACACCGCATGAGTTTCTTTTCAATGAAAAATCAAAATTTTATTTCAAGGTGAAATATTGACTATTTCTAACCTTTTTGGATGAGGTATGAAAGGGTGAATTATTAAGAGTAATGATGAACGGAAAAATAAAAGTGTCCAGGGATGGGAATCGAACCCACAATGTTCCGCTTACCGGGCGGTTTTGGGACAACCTTGTACTTCAATAGGTTCGACATCACGTCATCCGACGCTATTTCGTGTGTGATTGGATTCCATCTCATGGCTTTACGTCAACGATCACCTTCTAGGCCAGGGGTTGGCAAAATTTTGAGTCGGAAGAGTCAAAAATGACGCTTTACAAAATTTCAAAGTTTTTAAAGAGCCACAATTTTTTTTTATTGCCAACAATAAATAGTACTCACATAAATAATATTTACGTATGGAACTATATAAAGAACCGCAGCTTCACATCCAAAGAGCTGCATGTGACTCATTGTCCGCAGTTTGCCGACCTCTGAGCTAGATGCATTTCATAGGGTTATCATACAAAGACAAGTTGCTCTTAAACTTCCCAGATATAAACCTGATGAAATACTCTCTCTCTCTCTCTCTTGGAGTTACCGAGCCGTGCGCCCCCTGCTCCGGGAAGTGTTTGCTTCCTGCGACTTGCCCCTGGATTTGCAGGCCTGGCTCTTCGGCGTCGGCCTCCATCCCGAGGCAGTGAAGCTAACAAGTGTGGCGAAGGCTACCATCTAAAAGTACCATCTTGGTCTTGAGGTGGGTAACACCAGCCATCACATCGACCTGCCCACTCTGTGGGAAAGAACTCTCGCAGTCCATCGGTGGCGGATTCTTTCTCGCGGTGGGCGCCACCAATGAATACCTTGTATATATATATATATATATATATATGTCATAATTTGTATATAATTAAATGCAACCCCGACCCACTATGTATGTACCATGTATGATTTTCAAAGATTTAATAAAAGAATAAGGTAACTGGAGGAAAGAAAGTAACAAAAGACATAGGAAGTAGATCTAGAGGAGAACATATTTATTAATAACGTCGCAGTTAACCTTCTGACCCCGGGTCCCTGCGAGCTAAGTTTAAACCAACACTTCCTGGCAGAAACCGGACGTCTCTAGTGACCGCAGAAGTTATATTAGTCGCGAAGCACTCAATACTTCCTGACAAAGCAGGACGTATCTGGTATCCGCAGAAGTTATATTAGTATAGAGACACCCAACATTTCCGGACAGAACCGGACGTATTTTGATAACGCGGAAGTAAATAAAGTCGAAATAGCAACCGACACTTCCTATCAGGCAGGCCATATCTTTCACCAAAGAGAACCGCGGTCCAATCAGAAAACAGCATCTAAATAGGTCGACCAATAGGAAAAGATCATGTGATCATCTCTCGACCAATCAGAAAGAAACTGAGTCTTGGTGTTAAATCGAAAGACAAGAATTGTCAGTTACGCTTTGGCTCCCAAGGAGGTGACATCGGCTCTGGACCTCTCCCCCTCTGCTCATCCCGTAGCTAAGTACAATCACCGCCATGTGATCAGATAATTAACAATCAAAATCGCTCCGCTCTTCTCAAGCCTTCTTTCCTCCAACCCAGTTGCCTTTTATTTCCAAACCTCATCATGTGTCCTGATTATTCCTAACTGTGTGCTTCACTTACCACTCAACGACTGCGCTTCAATCAAATCTCACCATTCGCATCCAACAACAAGAAATTCCGTAACGATATTGTCACAGAACGGTTAAGTCGACAGGATTCTACAACAGTGTAATACATCAAATATTGCAGTGATATAATAACTTTTGGACCATATTACATATATATATATATATATATATATATATATATATATATGTATATGCATCAATTATTTTATCTATTTATTCCTATATCTATCATTATATAATCTTATTTATTTATATTCATTCTGTATTTAACATTATATAATCTTATATGGACATTGAAATATAGTAGTTTCAATCTCAATCTCTCTCTCTCTCTCTCTCCGCGTAGAGTTATTTAAAACAAATCTCTTTTTCTTTCTACAAAAGTTTGGAAAATATTTTACTAAAGTCTATTGCAGAGAGAGTTGGTTAAAGTTGAGATCACTTTCATACCTACTGCATCAAGGCCAAATTAACCGAATTGTTCATATGTCCCTTCAATATACGATTTCTTTAAATAAAAAGACATATATTAGATCAAAATATCATTTATTTTACCAATATTTTAGTTGGCTGAACGCCAACCTTTTTCAAGGTATTATAACATATTAATGTGTGTACCTTATTCAGAATAGGTTTTACCGCTTTGCCAAATGTTTTAATTTTTGTTCGCTCCTGACGAGGACAAAAGATTTTTATGTAGAAACGTCGAGACAATAAAAAATATTTACTGGCCAAAGTATCTTTTATGTAAAGAACCATGAATTCCAGCCAAGTAACCTTTATCTTTACAATATAAATATTGTATGGTATTATGGTAAATATTGGTACCATTACCATTAAGGTACTATTACTGTTATTCCTGTATGTATCCTACATTTCTACTTGGAGAATCTGTATAAGACTAAAAGGTCTTAATAAAGCTTTTTGTTGTTGTACATTGCTGATTACTGGTACTATTACTGTTATTCCTGTATGTATCCTACATTTCTGTACTTGGAGAATCTGTATAAGACTGAAAGATCTTAATAAAACTTTTTGTTGTTGTACATTGTTGATTACTGGTACTATTACTGTTATTCCTGTATGTATCCTACATTTCTGTACTTGGAGAATCTGTATAAGACTAAAAGGTCTTAATAAAGCTTTTTGTTGCTGTACATTGTTGATTACTGGTACCATTACTGTTATTCCTGTATGTATCCTACATTTCTGTACTTGGGGAATCTGTATAAGACAAAAAGGTCTTAATAAAGCTTGTTGTTGGTGTACATTGCTGATTACTGGTACTATTACTGTTATTCCTGTATGTATCTTACATTTCTGTACTTAGAGAATCTGTATAAGCCTAAAAGGTCTTAATAAAGCTTGTTGTTGTTGTACATTGCTGATTACTGGTACTATTACTGTTATTCCTGTATGTATCCTACATTTCTGCTTGGAGAATCTGTATAAGACTAAAAGTTCTTAATAAAGCTTGTTGTTGTTGTACATTGCTGATTACTGGTACTATTACTGTTATTCCTGTATGTATCCTACATTTCTGTACTTGGAGAATCTGTATAAGACTGAAAGGTCTTAATAAAGCTTTTTGTTGTTGTACATTGTTGATTACTGGTACTATTACTGTAATTCCTGTATGTACCCTACATTTCTGTTTGGAGAATCTGTATAAGACTAAAAGGTCTTAATAAAGCTTGTTGTTGTTGTACATTGCTGATTACTGGGACTATTACTGTTATTCCTGTATGTATCCTACATTTCTGTACTTGGAGAATCTGTATAAGACTAAAAGGTCTTAATAAAGCTTTTTGTTGTTGTTTTTGTATAATAAAGCGATAACTTTTGCTGCATCCCTTCGAACTTGCGTGTTCTATCTTTGTAGCATACTGATTAGACAGAGAACACGAACAGCATCTGAATACGACGTAACAATATAATACAAGGTTGACCTAAAAGTTTCTATTTTTCTTAAAACGTTGTTTTTCTTATTACTTTGCCAATAAAATGGTTGCTAAAAATGGCTCTATCGGATTTTATTTACAAAAAAAAACAAACTTCCAAATGGTCTCTGTAAATTAGTTAGTAAAACTCCTAAAAGTGTTCTCATAAAAGGTACATTTTGAGTCTTAAAAACCTTTTTTTTTTTCGACGTACGTGTGGTTTTGGACACGCACAAAATGTTCCTTTTAAGTTTGCCAGTTCTATTCTTAAAAATCTCTGGCATTTCTTCATCTAGAAAATATGTTGAAATGGCAATTGTTGGATCGTTTTTGAAGACAACTCTCAGATTTATAAAATTATTTTATTAAACATTAAACATTTTTAGATATACAGTGGTACCTAGACATACGAGCGCCCCAACATACGAGTTTTTCGAGATACGAGCCGACGAGCAAGTGATTTTTTGCTTTTAGTTACGAGCGAAATTCGAGATACGAGTTCGGTTCGGTAGTAACACGCAGTCGCGCCATCACGCGCACACCCAGGAACTGACGACTGAGGAGATACAAGAGTTACAGTCACAGCAGCATACTGAGGTTATGCAAGTAATTGGTTTTGAGGAGTCAGAGGAGGAGGTTATTTCTACAAGTGAGATAAAGGAGATCTTAGGAATGTGGGAGAGAGTTTCACAGTTCGTGGAAAAAAAAACACCCAGAAAAAGTTGCAACAGGTCGTGCATCTGACCTTTTTAATGACACTTGCCTAACTCATTTCCGGAACAATCTGAGAGGGAGGAAGAAACAAACCTCCTTGGACATGTTTTTTTCTAAACGGCCTACAGGTGAAAGCGAGAAAAATGTAGCGAAAATGGCAAAGACCAGTGAGGATATCTAATTTATTTCTTTACATTCTCTTTTTTTGTTTTTGTGCAATAAATATTTGATATTTATAAATACGTTTTTATTATTTAAAACCACGTAACAAAAATAACTGGGGTGACATTTTGGAGGTTGGAACGGATTAATGGTAGTTCAATTGTTTTGTATGGGGAAATTTGCTTCGAGATACGAGTAATTCAAGATACGAGCAAGATTGCGGAACGAATTAAACTCGTATGTTGAGGTACCACTGTATATAGAAACGTGTTAATTATCTCGTATTTAAGGCAACAAAAGATTCATCTAATTTTTATACATTTTTTCACCAGATTCAACTTGTGAAAACAGACGACAAAGAAAAGAATAAACAAATTTATAATAGAGGGCAGGTTCCTATTTTTTGCAAGCTTTCACACTCAAAGAATATTCAACTTCTTGCTTCAGCAATTCTATAGGAAATTTCTATGATGTAATAATCTGTTATAATTTGTATTTGACCATTGTTGTCTATGCTAATTTTCATCTCTACCTATATATATTGCCATGTGGAAAATTATATGGTTGTCCTAAAAATTCGTGTTTTTCTTATTACTTGGCAAATAATATTATTACGGCGAATACATAATAATACAATTACTTTATACATAATACAAAGACATTATACATAACGGCGAATAATATTGGTATTTCCTTTTTTTTTGCAAGTTTTTACGAACTTAAACAGAAACATACGTATTTAAACATAAGTCATACAGAATACAAATTATTCTGTCATATGCCAGTAGATACTTAATATATTGTAGCAAATTATTATTTTATTAACAGAGTATCATTTTTGATGTTTATATTTTGCTACTCTGTAAACTTCCCTCATTGCTTATCTTTTTTTATTTATCATTCATAGTTTGTTCTTGCCTCAAATAAATTGCTGTTTAAAAATAGAGCAATCCATAAATAAATCTTCAAATAAAAAGGTATATATTGGATCAAAATATCATTTATTTGACCAATATTTTAGTTGGCTGAACGCAAACCTTTATCATGGTATTATAACATTTTAAACACTCATATTTGACACACTTTAAAATGGTATAATACCTTATTCTTCTTTATCTCCACTCAATCATATTAGGGTGTCAATCTTGTAAAGCTTGAAATTGACAACCATCATGACTGGGTGAAGTAGAATGCGTCTGCCTTTGTCATTAAGACTGGGAGCACTACTCAGTGGCAGGCCGACTTAGCTCCAAAAGAAATGGCCCCCTCTGACATGAGGAACAGACTCCATGTGCAGCCGCTCCTAACATGGAGTACAAACGCTGCTCATCCTGTATCCCTGGATTAGGAGACTTTACAGGGTACTATCAGCCAGATGAGCCCAGTTTTTTTACCGAGCTTGTTACTGCTCCCCCTCCTTTTTTTCATCCGGGCTTGGGACCGGCAAAGGTGGAGTTTTATAATACCTTGATGAAGGTTGGCGTTTAGCCAACTGAAATATTGGTAAAATAAATGATATTTTGATCCAATATGTCTTTTTAATTAAATATAAATTGCTGTGTCATCCTGAAGTTTTTGTCTTTCCTATTTATACACCTGACAATATATTTTTATAATCTTCCTTTTTTTCGTCTTCTTTGACTTTTCGAAGCGTCCTCTGATCAGAGCCCGAAGAGCACTATTCCCCAATGTCTACGTGAAAAGATCAATAGGTAGATTATAGGGTTTATGTCAATTTAGTGTTGTGTCCTTTCTTATCAAAAAATAAAAAGCGTATTGTTCTGTCTACCTACAAAATTCCAATATATATTGACTTCCAATTACAAAAATTATAGTCTTACAACATCAAATAAAAAGAAAATTATAATAAAATATTTTAAGATTTCAAGGTTATAAATGACGTATAAGTTCCTAGAAAAAAAATGTAGTAATAAAATTATAATAATAAAATAGGAATATTCTATGATAAAAAAAAGTTAAAATGTGACCATAGACCGTGTTCTCTGAAAAGTCGCTTGGCACGTGGATTCCGGGAATTGACCAGATCGAAGATATTGAATGATCGATTCCGTCACCCTGGAGGTGTCACTATTGTCCCTTTTTCTGGCTGTAGCTCTTTTTCCATCTGGTCACACTGTAGTCTAGATGTTCGTCTGGTAACGCTGCTGTAATATCAATGATTTAATTAATTTCAGATAATCTGTTGTTTTTTTTTTTAAACGTGTATTATCGTATTTAACACTTGTTCTCTATTTCGTCGTAGTTTTTATAATTTTAACGTGAAATTATTTTATCGGTCTATTAAAAAATAAAAATTGGTATCTGACTGCTAATTAAGAAAAAAGGTATCTTCTGATTGTGCAATTAATGTTTCTGATGGCTTACGCCACTGTCGGAATAAATATCAACTATTCGTTGATTTTTAATTATTCCAGAATTATTTAAATACCCATTCTTGATTAATCAAGAAAAGCTAACCACGTACGGCTTTCAAGCCTAAATACCTGTTTCATGATTTTTCAGGATGTCCCAAAGACCAGATTTTTTAGTCGTTGAGGTACAGCTTGCATCACGCTAGTGAGAGCCAACAGCCCGAAACGCGTACGTGGTTAGTTTTTCTTAATTAATCCAGAAAGGTTATTTAACCAGAATTATGGAATAATTAAAAAATCAACGATTAATTGATATTTTTTAGACAGATTGTGCAAGTCAGCAGCAACTTTTAGTTTCACGAAAGCAATAGATGCCTTTTTTTCTTTGATATAGTTTTTAAATACTTAAAAAAAATTCAGTGTGGTATATATAAGCAGAATGATCCAATACAGTATTAGAACTCCAAAGATTGGTGAAACCGCTGGGAGGGTTCACTACTAATAAACCAAGCCCTCCAATATATTTTTTCATCACAGTAAGGACAGCAGAAGTTTGATTTATTTGTGAAAAGAAACAATCATGTCTTATCGTAAAGATAGAGGCTGCCTGGCCGGCATTCATATTTATATGAAAAATAGACACTTCGGCCAGTTGGAGTTTTTTATTTTCTCAACGTTTCGATAAAAACGTTACTTTTCCTGATAAAGACAAAAGATTTTTGTCGAAACGTTGAGAAAATAAAAAAACTCCAACTGGCCGAAGTGTCTATTTTTCATATAAATCACATCTTATGTATTCATTCATTATATATTGATGGCGTGTTATTGCTATGTATTAATGTAAATTAAGAATTAAATTGTAAGCTTTTCAATAGTTCCTTATACATGAAAGATAGATGCATAATACTCCAGATATAATTACTCAAAGATTTCGGTTCAAAATCACATTAATAGGTACCACTCAGCAAGAACAACCTAGTTCATGATAATTGAACAATGAATAATATGTGAAGGTTATTCACATATTAAACATAATTTTAACGCAGGATTCAATCCCGGTTCATGACTATCGGGGTGTTACCCACTCGTCCACCGTTAAGCTGTCCACTCAAAGATGGCAATTCTCAAGAATCTTCACCGTAACATCAAGAACGTCTTCAATAAATCAATATCAAGAACAGTCATGGATGATTTCCTTGATGACGTCATATGGTCAATGGTCCATTTCTTACTTTTTATTTTTTCTAGCAATCATTGATGTACAGTATAGCTTATAAATAAAATTCACTGTGGGAAGAGTTTATTTTATAATCAACGATAATACAAGCTTTCAGGTGTAACAGCCCTTCGACAGGTATAACTATGATACTCCTTTATTTGATTATCCCTAGTACACGTGGTACAGGCCATATTAATCATGGTGAGTAGAAGTAGGCGACTATTTTACTGTAAGTACACCACATGACTACACATGTGAAAATCAGTTCGACTTTGCACTTACAAATATGCCAGATCCCCGTTTGGTTATTTGCTCTCGTTGGTGGGATTGGACTTTTACAAGAATCGGGGGTCATTTGGAGCATTTTTTTTTACTACGATACTGAAACTTAGAAATTAAAAAATCCATATAAATAGGTCAAAATAGGTTACCCTTATTTGTTGGATCATTTCTGTATCTAATTAATGTACTGGGTGACTCCTTTAGAGAATTTGTTGGCTTTTCTTCGCAGTTTTCAGAACACCTTCAAATAATGAATCTAGTGTTGTGCTTAATTGTAATATGACAGTGTTTCCCAATTTGGTTAAAATAGGTTAACTATAGTTGTGGGGTCATTTCTGTGTCTAATGAATGTACTGGCTAACTCCTATGTACCTACAAAGAAGTAACAAATATGAGATATGGATATATGCAAATAATAATTAACATAATATATTTAAATAATAAAACTATGGATTACTAGTTAATACTAATGTACTATTGAGGTTATGTGGGATTAAAGGAAGGAAATAAATCATATTGAGACCAAAGACACCAAATATTGATGACTGGGTATGAATGATACTGTGAAGACGGGGTTTATTAGGTAGGAGATTCCGAAACTATAGATCTAATATATACTCGTATATGTCATAATATATACTCTTCCAGGAATAATAAAGCCAACCTACAGACAACCCAGACGGGAAGGTAAAGTCCGGTCACTTGAGACAGCAGCCACATTTCAAGGGGCGGCAAATGGGGCCCGGTCAGTTAACACCTTGGGACTTTTAAGACAGTTGGGGATTGAGTGCGACACGAACGGCCGCCCGGCTGTGCCGGTCCTGTCTCTCTCTCTCTCTCTCTCTGGTTGTCTGGGTTCCTTCTCTCCAACTTGTGGTGTCCTTATTTCTCTTCCCACCTTATATTCCCACATATATTTAATACAATAGAATCTCCCTGTAAAGGACAACACCTAATTGCAGAGCAAAAGTGTCCTTTAGAGAGAGATGTTCTCTTACCGGAGATTTTCAAAAAGGTAAAAATGGTAATTTCGCAAATTAAAACTGTCCTTTATAGAGACGTGTTTTTTATTTGAAGATCAGGACAACCTAAAAATCAAAGAATCTATTGTTGTACTTAATTGTAGTGTGACGGGGTTTCACAATTTGGTCAAAATAGGTTAACCTTAGTGGGGGGACAATTTATGTTTCTAATGAATGTACTGGCTAACTTCTTCAAGGGATTTCTTTATTGGTTCTTCTTTGCAGATCAGAACAACCTAAAGTTAAATAATCTAAAGATATGCTTAATTGTAGTGTGACAGTGTTTCACAATTTGGTTAAATTGGTTAACTTTATTTGGTGGAGAATTTCTGTTTCTAATGAATGTACTGGGTGATTCCTTTAGAGAATTTCTTTATTAGCTTTTCTTTGCAGATCAAAACAACCTAAAGTTAAAGAATCTAACGATGTGCTTTATTGTAGTGTGACGGGGTTTCAGTGGAGTGTATCAAATTGATTTCTCATCGCTCCCTCTCTCTAAAAGATAATTAGAGAGTTGGGACGGTGGCAAATGAGCAAGAGGTGGACTGATGGCAATTCTACGTGGTCCGGCCAGGTAATGGGGGGTCTGGGGCACGTGCGCTGGCGGGGAGGGCTTCCGTGGGTCCCACGGGGGAGAGAAACTGACACGCCCCGTCGACACGCCAGTCTGTATAAACCTTGTTCCCACGAGAGGTTCCCTCCACCTACCTTTATTTATAGTTTTACTTAAAATTCTGGTTAATGATGAATACATAACTTTCATTCTATGGCAATATTCCTATCAATAGTTACACTCGTGGATAAAAATTAAGGAAGTCGTACCTTATAGCCGACATAATAACTCTGATCAGAACAGCAGCTTTACATAACAAAGATAGAGAACATTGTGTCTGCTGTGATAGAGATGTTATATATTTTTTCATCGCAATAAGGACAATAGAAGTTTGTATTATGTATAGGGGAAACATTCGTGCTTTTAAATCCTTTCATTTTATATGTATAGATGGCGCATTATTGCTTTGTGTTAATAGATATGTAATGGAGATATATGAGGGTCTTCATTGGACACAACAACCACAGAAAATTGACATGGGCCCAGAACAGCAGCTTTACAAACCCAAGATAGAGAACATTACGACTGCTGTGATAGAGATGTATGGATACATCTGAGGTTCCTCATTGGACACGACAACAACAATAACTCTGATAAATATTCTGGCAATTAAAACTCTTTTCGCGCAACTTAGAATCCTATGGATGTTCTTTCCAGAAAATCGTTCAAAGCTCTGGAAGACTGACTGTCCTTTAACTTGTGATCTATGTAATAGCAGAATACAAGACGAAATCATACATACAATATTTGGTTGTTTTTGCTTGGAGAATCAGAGAAAAGAACTCTTTAAGTGACTTATCCTTGTCTCAATCCGAAAGTCAACAAATATATAATTGAATGAATACAATCAGACCCTCCTGGACATGTCCACGTCTTCAGCGTTGTCCTCTCTCTGAGGTGACATCCAACCTGTTTCGTCCTTTTGTGTTATCTATTGACCCCTGAAACCACTATGGCCCCACGACTGCGTTACCTGCCTACCAGTACAATAACCAGTAGACAGGATAATCCTAACACACGACATATATACAGTTAAACCTGTCTATAGCTCCCCCTCTAAATAGCGCCTCTCTCTCTCTCTATAGCGCCCGATTTTAAATACTCTATAGCATCCTATTTTGTTGAGTCCCAAGAGGGGGCGATATAGACAGGTTTAACTGTATATATATATATATATTAAAAATAAAAAGGCATTTCCTGACCAGGAGCACATGTGCTTTACAGAAGGCAGAGCGCCATCTAGTGGAGCAAAAATAAACTAAACGTTCATTTAGCTTGCTCCATGATATTTGGCCAACCCAATTTCTTAATAAATCAAGAAAAGCCATCCACGAAAGCGTTTCGCGCTGTTGGCGCTCGTCAGCGTGGTTTTTTTTTCTTCATATATATGTGTGTACTTTGAGGTTCCCATATATTATATATTTCCTACTTACTGTATGTGTGTGTATTTATTACTTAATTCTATATATAAATACTTGAGGCTTATTTTGGATTTAAAAAGTTTTATTTATCCTATATTTCGATGGACCAATCGTCCATCTTTTACAAAGTTTTTGTTATAAATGATTGGTCCATCGAAATATTGAATAAATAAAACATTTTAAATCCAAAATAAGCCTTATTTTTAAATATTTATATTATGGATGGCTTTATATATATTCAGAAATATATAAATACATATGTTTATTTTATTTATTTCAATTCAAAACGCTATGTCCCCCTAGGGACACTTGCGCTAAATGTACATACAAATATAACAAAGAAAATATTCAACATGGAAGGATACACAGAAAGTAACTTAGAAAGATTCATAAATATTATTTACATATAGAGATATTCTTTGAATTTTATTTACAGTTACATCATTAAATTTAAAATATATACATATATATATATACAGACATATACACGCATACACCTATATATTGTTTACAACCACAAGATATGTCCAATATTTCCTTGAGATCGTTACATCAAAGACCATTTTTCTTAATGAAATCCAAAATATATTTACAAAGGAAATTAATATACCTTATAACAATATTTTAATATAAACCGCTTATCATTACTCTTCACAATTCATTCTTTCATACCTCATCCCTAAGGTTAAAAATAATCGTTATTTCTCCTTAAAATAAATTTTGATTTTTCGTTCAAAAGAAACACATGCGCGATAATTTTCTAATGTCGTTTTACAATCACAAGCTGCATTATATTGTATTTTATTATACTCTGTTTAATTATTTTATTTTTGATTGTTTGGATTTGGCAGCACTGTAATAATTGTTGTTGTTATGAATATATATTAAAAAGTGTATGTTTGACATTAGAAAGATATATAATTAAAATTTGTTTCTTAATTTGGTAAAGCATATTTATATATTTATAATCGAAGGAACATCACAACATATATTTACAGTTATATCTCTCAGACAAAGCGTTTTATATATATTTTAAAGAGAGTGTTTATACTAATTCCCCCACAATTAATTGTTTAAAAATAATCATAATTATAAATATACGTTAAGTTAAAAACGAAATTCTATATATAAATATAATTGAAAACAACAATATAAAAGACAAATTCAATTTGTTTTGATGATGACATTTTAATATTAATTATCTGTGAAAGGGTGAAAAAGGTTTTTGACCGATGACCCTCATTAGGCAGACGATGGTTGCGATCGATAATGTTTACAAGGGCGGGAATACTTGCTTTGTACTGAGCATGCGCAGAGGCTTTTTTTTTTTAATGGCAGGCGATTCTTCATGACATTAGGCTTAAGCTAGAGAGAAACAGCACATATATATATATATAGCGCCTTTTAAATACAAATATATATATTTTAAATATATATATTATTTTTCAATAGATCAAGTGAAATATTAAATGTTTTTAGTAAATACTATTTCTAATTATATATATCTATTTGAAAATCTCGAAAAGTAAAATTTTCTAGATATTTTTAAAAGTTTTTTTTTTTTTAAACTTGCTTTTATGTCTGTCTACAATATTGTTTACTATGCAGATAAATTAACACTGTAACACTAGGTAAAGTTGAAAAGTATCTGCTATAAAGATATGGAACTGAAATTTTGACTAAGATGCTTGGTTGAGTGTAAAAATCAACAGTCATTTAAAGCAGTGACATCTATAAACCATGGTTATACACACATATACAGCTTTATTAAGACAACCGGTCTTATACAGATTCACCAAAGGAAGGAAGCATAGATAGAGCTCCTATACTCCAGGCAGCACAGACCCCAACAATTGTTCTGAATATACACATACAGCTTTATTAAGATCACCGGTCTTATACAGATTCACCAAAGGAAGGAAGCATAGATGGAGCTCTTATACTCCAGGCAGCACAGAACCCAACAATTGTTCTGAATATACACATACATACAGCTTTATTAAGACCACAGGTCTTATACAGATTCACCACAGGAAGGAATAGATTAGCATATAGAAAATCAGCTTAGGGATGCTTAGTGAACTTATGGACATAAGATTATAAGT
>CP092863.1:67605926-67633250 GCA_030710605.1 Cordylochernes scorpioides | reverse complement strand
CCTACCAACGCTACAATAAAGCTAAGTACCTTTTTATTTTATTTTACAAATCGCTAGTTCTAATTTATTTCCTTTTTGTTGTTGGTGTTGTACTCTTGAGTGTACGCTTTTCTGTGTATTAAGTTACATTTAATTTAGGCCCTAGCTTATTCCATTTAAAGTGTGCTAACCCGCAAAAGTATTAACGTTTGTCAATACTTGGTTATCTCGTGTGTCTTCAATAAAGGTCACTATGTATTATTCTATACTTTATAAAATTTACAATATTTGTTTTTAATAATGAAAGAAATAAACTCATGGAGAGACAAAACTTAAGGAATTTGAAAGTCTTTTAATGTACCCAGTCATCTGCTTTTTGAAGAAGACAGAAGCAATTTTGTTCATACTTGGTTATCTCGTGTGTCTTCAGTAAAGGTCACTATGTATTATTCTATACTTTCTAAAAGGTACAGTCTTCTTAATTTTTGTTTATGAATGTAATAAATATGGTAGCCATCATTCTATCTACATATGCTACACTGAAGGGTGGAATCTCAGAAATGGGGGGTCGGTGGAAGGATGGTCTAAACCGTTGGAGTTCGACCGCTACGACCCAGGTTCGATTCCCGCATTGGACACTTTTTTTCTGATTTAAAAAAATGCTCCAATAACCCCCGATTCTTGTAAAAGTCCAATCCCACCAGTGAGTGCAAGAACCAAACGGGGCTCTGGCATATTTGTAAGTGCAAATTCGTAGTACTTTTCACATTGGAAGACATGTGGTGTACTTACAGTATAAACGCAGTCACTTACTTCTACCCACTATGATTATCAAGGTCTGTGCTACGTGTACTAGTACTTCCACATGTAATTAGATGTGTGTTGTGGGCAGTTGCAACATGAAGCTCGATTCGAACTGATTTTCACATGTGCAGTCATATAGTGTACTTACAGTAAAAGCAGTCGCCTACTTCTACCCACCATGTTTTATCATGACCTGTACTACGTGTACTAGGGATAAGGGGAAAAAAGGATAACAAATTGGTTGAAATGGGGACAGTCATCCTGTTCTACCAGCATGAAATATTGATGATACACAAACATAGACGCAACCAACCAGAAACACCACAGTAGCCAATCTATAGCGTGCGTCGTGTGACGCACGCGGTGTGATTGTCCTGCGAAGATTTTTCCCGTCCTCTCCTCCCCCATATTTATCTTTCATGAAGTGGCGTAATTTACTTGGGATTGGGGCCCCGTCACGGCTAAATTAGCCCTATCATTGGTCCTCTAATTGGTCATCTGGCTGTTCCTATTGGTCACTTCCTGTTGTCTTGTTCTCTCTGTGTGTTTGTATGGAGCTGTGCTGTCTTGGTGGTCTAGATTTTCCTATTGGTCGCTTAGTGTTGTCTTGATCTCTCTGTGTGTTTGTATGGAGCTGTGCTGTCTTGGTGGTCTAGATTTTCCTATTGGCCGCTTAGTGTTGTCTTGTTCTCTCTGTGTGTTTGTATGGAGCTGTGCTGTCTTGGTGGTCTAGATTTTCCTATTGGTCGCTTAGTGTTGTCTTGATCTCTCTGTGTGTTTTTGTATGGAGCTGTGCTGTCTTGGTGGTCTAGATTTTCCTATTGGCCGCTTAGTGTTGTCTTGTTCTCTCTGTGTGTTTGTATGGAGCTGTGCTGTCTTGGTGGTCTAGATTTTCCTATTGGCCGCTTAGTGTTGTCTTGATCTCTCTGTGTGTTTTTGTATGGAGCTGTGCTGTCTTGGTGGTCTAGATTTTCCTATTGGTCGCTTAGTGTTGTCTTGATCTCTCTGTGTGTTTTTGTATGGAGCTGTGCTGTCTTGGTGGTCTAGATTTTCCTATTGGTCACTTAGTGTTGTCTTGATCTCTCTGTGTGTTTGTATGGAGCTGTGCTGTCTTGGTGGTCTAGATTTTCCTATTGGTCACTTAGTGTTGTCTTGATCTCTCTGTGTGTGTTGTATGGAGCTGTGCTGTCTTGGTGGTCTAGATTTTTCTATTGGTCACTTAGTGTTGTCCTGTTCTCTGTGTGTGTTTGTATGGAGCTGTGCTGTCTTGGTGGTCTAGATTTTTCTATTGGTCACTTAGTGTTGTCCTGTTCTCTGTGTGTGTGTGTTTGTATTGAGCTACGCTGTCTTGGTGGTTTAGATTTCCTATTGGTCACTTAGTGTTGTCCTGTTCTCTGTGTGTGTGTTTGTATTGAGCTACGCTGTCTTGGTGGTTTAGATTTCCTATTGTATTGTTCTTTCTTTGTGTTTGTATGGAGCTGTGCTGTCATGGTCATTTGGTTGTTCGTATTGGTCACTCCCTGTTGTCTTTTTCTCTCTGTGTTTGTATGGAGCGGTGCTTGCATGGTCATCTTGCTGTTCCTGTTGTCTTGGTCTCTCTGTGTGTGTTTGTATGGAGCTGTGCTTCTTTGGTTGTCTGGCTGTTCCTATTGATCACTTCTTGTTATCTTATTCTCTCTGTGTTTGTATGGAGCTGTGTTTTATTGGTCATCTTGCTGTTCATATTGGTGAATTCCTTGTTATCTTGTAGTGATCTAGATTTTCCTATTGGTCACTTCTTGTTTTCTTATTCTCTCTGTGTTTGTATGGAGCTGTGTTTTCTTGGTCATCTGGCTGTTCCTATTGGTCACTTCCTGCTATCTTGTTCTCCCTCTCTCTATCTATGGCTACGTGACATCAAATTCTCCCTATGTTAAAATAAGAATCACAAACGATCCATGTAGCTGTCCGCGGAAGATTGGCCTGAGAACAGACTGCTTCTCCCTGTGGATGTTCCCGCTGCATGAACGAATGCCTCTAGATAGCTGTCTTTCATGTCAAACGTCTCCTCTTTCTGTGGCAGTACCACCACCTACTACCATTGCTGATGTCGCAGAACTTCCTTTCAGTCACACATCTATGACAGATAAGATGGTCAATTCAATAGCGGGCTCCCTCGTGGGCTCCGTGATCAGACCTTCCTGGGCCGTGCTAGACTGCAACTGGAGCGTTGTTGCCATCGCACGTCTCACACTCAACCTGTTTGAGGAAATGCAGGTGCATCAAATCGTCCGCAGACGACCTAGGTACCGATCAGGGTGACGTTCGGTGTAGAACAACCACCACATTGCGATCACCTGAATCTCAGTCCTTGATTGGGAGATTTGTCGATTCATTTCGACATTTTTTTAAGAAAAGAAAAAGGTGGTCAACTCGCCTCTTTCTCCCACCCGAACCGCAAGAAGTTCTCAAGAGCCTTCATCAACGCAGAATCGATGTACATTGGCTCAGAAACAGATGGATGTTTTCATGAAGAAAGAAATGACATCAAATGAAAGACTCGAGATCAACCCTATTAAACGCTGAAAAGTTAAGCATAGAGTTCACAAATACGATGGAGAGTACAAAAAAAAAAACTAAAACAAAGAATAAAAAAACCCTCAAGTAAAAATTACAGGAATTTACACGTGCAAACACAGTAATCTTGGTTGACTCGCCAATGAGAAAAGTTAAATTTTACGGGTTATCATACAAAGTGAAATTTACTAGGGCCTAAAGTGAAAATGACTTAACACTCAGAAAAACGTACATTCAAGAGTACTTCTACAACAACAACAACAAAAAAAAAAGGCGTAAATAAAAACTTACGATTTGTTATATATAAAACAGTACTTATCTTTCATTGTAGCCTTGATAAGGAGCGAACCGGGGTTACACAGATATGCGAGGAGATCACATGGACACAGAGAATGTCAAATTATATTGACAAACATTTTCACTTTTATTTTATCTGTTTTAGTGGGAAGAATTTTGCTTTCGTTTGTTAATGAACCAATCTCTCCCGCCTTCTCATTGGACAAATGTGGCCATGTTTGTATATAAGAGGGAGCTAAGGGAATGCGAGAGGCCAGTGTGGTTGATCATTGTGTGGAGACACTTAAAATGTTCTCTGCGTGCTTTATCCGTGTCTGGTGATCTCCTCGCATACCTGTGTGATCCCGGTCCGATCCCTACCAACACTACAATAAAAGATAAGTACTGTTTTGTTTTTATATAGCAAATCGTACGTTTCTTTTTTTTTTTTTTGCTTCTTTTTATTGTTGGTGTTGTACTCTTGAGTTGAGGCTTTTCTGTGTGTTAAGTTACTATTACTTTAGGCCCTAGTAATTTGCAACTTTGTTTGTTATTCTGTAAATAGTAAATTTTGTTACATTAGTATTGTACGTTCACTATCTATAATAGATAACAGACTGTTACTGATACCACAAGGATGGTCTTGACAAAGGTTACTAATATGGGTTATCACACAAAATGCAATATACTAGCCCCTAAAGTAAGAGTAACCTAATACACAGAAAAGCGTACACTCAAGAGTACAACACCAACAACAAAAGGAAGTTTTTTATACAATATAATGCGGCTTATGATTGTAGAACGACATTTGAAAATTATCCCGCATGTGTTTCTTTTGAACGATAAATCCAAATTTATTTTAAGGAGAAAAAAAAAACGATTATTTCTAACCTTAGGGATGAAGTATGAAAGGATGAATTGTGAAGAGTAATGATAAACGTAAAAATAAAAGTGTCCAGGGATGGGAATCGAACCTAACAGCGTTCCGCTTACCGGGCAGATGCCATGTCCACTAGGCTACCCTGGACCTATTTTCCGTTCGTAAATATTATATATATAAATAAAAACTCACGATTTGTTGTATAAAAACAAAACAGTACTTATCTTTTATTGTAGCGTTGGTAGGGATCGGACCGAGGTCACACAGATATGCGAGGAGATCCCCAGACACGGATAAAGCACGCAGAAAACACTTTGTCTCCACACGATAATCTACCAAACTGGCCTCTCGCATTCCAATTTTAGTATATGTACCGCCGAACAAGCTAGTACATCGGTCTCTCGCATTACCTTAGCCCCCTCTTATATACAAACATGGCCACATTCGTCCAATAAGAAGGCGTGAGAGATTGACAAAAGTTACTATTACGGGTTACCACACAAAAATGGAATATACTAGGGCCTAAAGTAAATGGAACTTAATACACAGCGTACACTCAAGAGTACAACACCAACAACAAGAAGGAATTAAGTAAAACTCACGATTGGTAAAATAAAACAAAACAGTACTTATCTTTATTGTAGGGTTGGTAGGGATCGGACTCGGGTCAGACCGGGATGCGAAGAGATCCCCAGACACGGAAAAATCACGTAGGAAAACACTTTAAGCGTCTCCACACCAATTCTCCACGCTCTGGGCCCCTTCTCATTCCCTTAGTCCCCTCTTATATACAGACATGGCCACATTCGTCCAATGAGAAGGCGTGAGAGATTGGTTCACTAACAAACGAAGACAACATTCTCCCCACTAAAAAGTGCAAATGTTTGTCAATATAATTTGACAGTCTTGGTACTTTTGAATTCCAGGTAGTGGCATCAGGATCCTGGATTTAACATCCATATAACCTTTGATTCCGATAATATAAGGTTGTCCTAAAAGTTCATAAACATATTATGATTTATATTTTACAAGTGTTCATGAACTTTTGGGACAACCTTGTAATTCTGAAACTAGGCCCACCTACTGATTGGCCACCCTTGATATAGAACATCAGAGATTAAATCATTCTTCTATAAGAATTCTGTGAAAAATTTACCGAAGTTATTAATATTACCTTGAACAAAACACTACAAAGGGATGACAATACATCCAGATGGCACAAGAACCTATAGGATATGTAACAACTGTCCTGGTGTGGAACTAACACCTACCCACTTATTCTCATGCCCAGCAATGACCGCAACCTTGCAGAAAATTGACATGTACCCAGAACAGCAACTTTACACATCCAAGATAGAGGACATTGTGACTTCTGTGATAGAGATGTATGGAGACATCTGAGACTCTTCATTGGACACGACAACAACAAAAAATTGACATGTACCCAGAACAGCAACTTTACACATCCAAGATAGAGGACATTATGACTTCTGTGATAGAGATGTATGGAGACATCTGAGACTCTTCATTGGACACGACAACAACAGAAAATTGACATGTACCTAGAACAGCAGCTTTACATACCCAAGATAGAGGGCATTGCTGCTGCTGTGATAGAGATGTATGGAGACATCTGAGGCTCTTCATTGGACACGACAACAACAACAGAAAATTGACATGGACCTAGAACAGCAGCTTTACACACCCAAGTTAGAGGACATTGCGACTGCTGTGATAGAGATGTATGGAGACATCTGAGGCTCTTCATTGGACACGACAACAACAACAGAAAATTGACATGGACCTAGAACAGCAGCTTTACACACCCAAGTTAGAGGACATTGCGACTGCTGTGATAGAGATGTATGGAGACATCTGAGGCTCTTCATTGGACACGACAACAACAACAGAAAATTGACATGGACCTAGAACAGCAGCTTTACACACCCAAGATAGAGGACATTGTGACTGCTGTGATAGAGATGTATGGAGACATCTGAGGCTCTTCATTGGACACGACAACAACAACAGAAAATTGACATGGACCTAGAACAGCAGCTTTACACACCCAAGATAGAGGACATTGCAACTGCTGTGATAGAGATGTATGGAGACATCTGAGGCTCTTCATTGGACACAACAACAACATCAATATTACCAAGGTTGTCCCAAAGGTTCGTAAAAACTTTCAAAATATAAATTATAATCATAATATGTTTACGAACATTTGGGAAAACCTTGTATATAGATAAGCAAGAGGCATAACTTTGCTTTGGCACACTAGTAAAAAGAAATGCTATTATATGATATTTTACAAGGTATGATGCCCAGAATTTATTAAAGACGTTGTTGTGTTCAATGAAGAGCCTCAGATGTCTCCATACATCTCTATCACAGCAGCAGCAATGTCCTCTATCTTGGGTGTGTAAAGCTGCTGTTCTGGGTCCATGTCAATTCCAATTAAAGAGGTAGTAGGCGTATTTAAATGATTGATATGTTATCTCAGACCGTGGGTAATAATACCAAGTAAAATAGAAAACCATTATCCCAACAGAATAAGGAAACAAAGAAAATAACTGCAGAATCTGCTTTTTTTTAAGAAAGAAAATAGAAGTAATTAATTTGCAATCTAGTAAGTTCATAAAAATAAAAGATCATACACACGGATAACTATAAAAATAACTTCATTTTACTAACAAAAAAAGTACTTTAATTCTACACCAACAAAAGAAGTGAAAAAAAAAAACAGACGATGCTAAAATACGCGACAGCAAACGATCGAAAACGAAGCCAGGCGGTTGAGTCAAAAGAACGCCAATATCGTCGTCTGCTTCATTATTATGCCCAAGATGTCGTCGAGCATCCTCCGTGCGCATGCGTAGAATCAGCCAATAGAGATGCGACCCGCCCTAATCGCATATTCGGCCGTCGCCAAGCTGCCTCTATGGTTGGAATGGAATGTCTGACACCATTAGAAGGCCATTTCTCCATTGTGGTATGTAAATTTATTTATTTACTTTTTCACATATTGATATTATTTACATAGTTACCATTATATTGAGTTGTAAAGAAAGTTCGTCCGGTTTTATTCGACAATTTTATTTAGACAAAAACACATTAATTATAACAATTAATTAATCAATTATGTATTCTCTGTTATTATTTACGACCTCTTCCCAACGTTCAACTAGTTTGTTGATGTCGTTCCACCAAAAATCGCTCGGTTTAGTGTCGAAGAAGTTGTTGAGTCAGGTTTTGAGGTCCTCTTCATCATCATAGGTAGTGCCTCATATGGTTTGACATGGAGCGGAAAAGGTGTTAATCGGTTGGTGCAAGGTCCGGAGAGTACGGCGGGGGCAGTAGAACTTCCCATTCGAGCTCTTGAAGGTCGGCTTTGACGACTTGTGTAAACATGCGCCCTATAATCCTTGATCGTAATATTTAAAAATGCATGTAATTTTTTTTTTTTTTTGAAAAACTACAGTCTAACTTCTAATGAGCAGTTGCCTAAAACATGGGTAACCCAGGACTCTCTTAGAAGTGTTCTTTTATTAGAAGTTAGGGTAGGTCATTTCAAGAAAGTTTTTTTTAAGACTGTTATAGCTCTTCAGCACGCTGGGTTGTTACATGACGAAAAATACGGTAACCCGAAAAAAAAAAGCAATGACGGTTAGCACTCCCCTTGACAAGGATGGAATGGTCTTCGGACCCAACACATATACAGTTAGCACTCCCCTTGACAAGGATGGAATGGTCTTCGGACCCAACACATATACAGTTAGCTCTCCCCTTGACAAGGATGGAATGGTCTTCGGACCCAACATATATACAGTTAGCACTACCCTTGACAAGGATGGAATGGTCTTCGGACCCAACACATATACAGTTAGCACTACCCTTGACAAGGATGGAATGGTCTTCGGACCCAACATATATACAGTTAGCACTCCCATTGACAAGGATGGAATGGTCTTCGGACCCAACACATACAGTTAGCACTACCCTTGACAAGGATGGAATGGTCTTCGGACCCAACACATATACGGTTAGCACTACCCTTGACAAGGATGGAATGGTCTTCGGACCCAACATATATACAGTTAGCACTCCCCTTGACAAGGATTGAATGGTTTTTTTACCCAACACATATACAGTTAGCACTCCCCTTGACAAAGATGAAATGGTCTTCGGACCCAACACATATACAGTTAGCACTCCCCTTGACAAGGATGGAATAGTCTTCGGACCCAACACATATACAGTTAGCACTCCCCTTGACAAGGATGGAATAGTCTTCGGACCCAACACATATACAGTTAGCACTCCCCTTGACAAGGATGGAATGGTCTTCGGACCCAACACATATACGGTTAGCACTCCCCTTGACAAGGATGGAATGGTCTTTGGACCCAACACATATACAGTTAGCACTCCCCTTGACAAGGATGGAATGGTCTTCGGACCCAACACATATACGGTTAGCACTCCCCTTGACAAGGATGGAATGGTCTTCGGACCCAACATATATACAGTTAGCACTCCCCTTGACAAGGATGGAATGGTCTTCGGACCCAACATATATACAGTTAGCACTCCCCTTGACAAGGATGGAATGGTCTTCGGACCCAACACATACAGTTATCACTACCCTTGACAAGGATGGAATGGTCTTCGGACCCAACACCTATACAGTTAGCACTCCCCTTGACAAGGATGGAATGGTCTTCGGACCCAACACAAATACAGTTAGCACTACCCTTGACAAGGATGGAATGGTCTTCGGACCCAACACATACAGTTAGCACTCCCCTTGACAAGGATGGAATGGTCTTCGGACCCAACACATACAGTTAGCACTACCCTTGACAAGGATGGAATGGTCTTCGGACCCAACACCTATACAGTTAGCACTCCCCTTGACAAGGATGGAATGGTCTTCGGACCCAACACATATACAGTTAGCACTCCCCTTGACAAGGATGGAATGGTCTTCGGACCCAACAGATATACAGTTAGCACTCCTCTTGACAAGGATGGAATGGTCTTCGGACCCAACACATATACAGTTAGCACTCCCCTTGACAAGGATGGAATGGTCTTCGGACCCAACACATATACAGTTAGCACTCCCCTTGACAAGGATTGAATGGTTTTTTACCCAACACATATACGGTTAGCACTCCCCTTGACAAGGATGGAATGGTGTTCGGACCCAACACATATACAGTTAGCACTCCCCTTGACAAGGATTGAATGGTTTTTTACCCAACACATATACAGTTAGCACTCCCCTTGACAAGGATGGAATGGTCTTCGGACCCAACAGATATACAGTTAGCACTCCCCTTGACAAGGATGGAATGGTCTTCGGACCCAACACATATACAGTTAGCACTCCCCTTGACAAGGATGGAATGGTCTTCGGACCCAACACCTATACAGTTAGCACTCCCCTTGACAAGGATGGAATGGTCTTCGGACCCAACACATATACAGTTAGCACTCCCCTTGACAAGGATGGAATGGTCTTCGGACCTAACACATATACAGTTAGCACTCCCCTTGACAAGGATGGATAAAAGAGTTGTGTCGTTTATATGATATTTTGGAATATTATGGGTTGTTACATCGCTAATATATACTTGTATATTTATCTGTAATTGTAGTTTATCTGTGTAGATATTTAGAAAATCGATATTTGACCAAATTCTACCAAGGCGTAGCGAATACGTAGTCTAGGTATATCAACATTTATGAACTGACACTTCAGGTGACTAGGTAATTAACAAAAATTGATTAAACGACCCCAGCGTCAGAAGCGGCATCTGGTGGAATCAATGGCTACTCCAGTATTGGGTTGAAGCACTTTCCTGAATATATATTGCACTTAAGAAATGAAATCATTAAATCACAAATGATTCGTTTATACATAACACTAATTTATACTGTAATTTATAATATAATATTGTCACAGCCGATATTTCTTTATTTCGACTTAGAGCGCTATGTCCCCCTAGGGACACTTGTACTTTAAACATAAACAAAAATTTTGAAAGAAAAGAAAGATATTTAAATATGTACAAGAATTAGTATGCAAGTTAGTTAGATGAAAAGATAAAAAAAAAATCAACACAATTGATATATGTACAAAGGGTTGGTATGCAAATTTAGTTAAATGAAATCAAATTGTAAAGTATTGTGTGTATTCTCGAGGAAAGCAATTTACAGATAAAAAATGTTTTAAGGAATATTTTTGAATAAAAATATGCTAGATATTAGAGAATTATTCAATTAAAATAATACTAAAAAGAATATAGACTCAAGTAAATTTATCATTAGTTTTTCAATTATTAAACAAATTAATATTGTTTTGTTTATTCTTTTTTTGTTGTTAACTTAGTGCAACCACGCGCGTTAGCTCTTCTTTTTTCTTTAGAAGCTTAACCAAAATAAAGCGTCAGCTTTTTAATGAGAACTCGTTCTGGTTTATTCTACAGCATAATGGAAACGGCTGAGCAAAAACCATCTACATCTCAAGTTGTAACAATATAATGCGGCTTATGATTGTAGAACGACATTTATCAATTAGCCCGCAAATGTTTCTTTTGAACGAAAAATCGAAATTTATATTAAGGAGATTTGAGATTTAAAAATATTTTATTGACCTCATACACAAGTCAATGGTAGTAGTATATAATAATTATAAAAAGAGGGATAAAATAAAAGAGGAAACTATATACAGTTATGTAAAGTCCAGGAGACAGAGAGTCCAGACAGTAAGTCACGTTCTCCCCTCATCTCAAGTCTCAGAAAGAACCTGTGTATGGATGACTTGACAGACGCGAGAAATATTAAGGATAAATAATGATAAATTTCGTTCAAAAGAAACATTTTCGGGATAATTGTCAAATGTCATTTTACAAACTTCTACTGTCCTTACTGCGATGAAAAAATATTGAATGATCTTGGTTTTTCAGTGGTGAATCCTCCCAGAAATTTCGCTAATTTTTAATCTACCAGACCGCTTCTTTAGAGCTCTAATACTGTATTGGATGATTCTGTTTATATATTTGTTACACTGAAGGGTGGTAATGCATTGAAATGTTATTTTTGTTATATATTACATTTTTGGAACTTCCTTTTATAGTGATACTGATGCTAGACTCTTGGAATGGATATTTTTGATTAACTCTGGTAATAATCTATAAAAGGAATCACTATAAAAGGAAGTTCCAAAAATGCAATATAACAGCGGTATGGTAGATTAAACTGGCGAAACCGCTGGGAGGGTTCAGAACTGATGAGCCAGGCCCTCCCATTAATTTTTCCATTACAGTAAGGGCAGTAGAAATTGTTTATTTTAAAAAGAATCATACGCGTCTATAATAGTTTCGTATTTTAATTACAGATGGCGCGCTAATGCATCATAATATAATTATCGTTGAAGTTGGCAGTGGCTTGTTGCACACCATGATCAATCGCTACACCCATCGGACCAATAACTTTATCTCCAACCTTTCAAGTGGTATTGTATTGTCCATTCTCCACTGAAAGGAAGGGGTGCCATTGCCCCGTTAGTCAGCCACATTTCAGAGTTCCCTGTTCACAGTTACCGTAGCGGGTCACGGTCACACTTCGCTCTACAGGGTAGTCTCTTACTTGTGCTGCTTCTCCCCACTTAGAGGAGGACTTCTAGGTAGGAAACTTTCATGTAAAATATGAAATACTGTTACCATTGACATACCAATGGCCTCTGCTACTTCTTACACTTTGGTTCGTCAATATGAGGCAATCTTGTTGTTAACTTTTTCTATGATTATTTTGGTAGGGACCAGTGACTGTGTCAAATTATTTGACAAACATAAGCAGTTTTAATCTTCTCAGTTATGTAGGAAGAATGTTGTTTGTTTGTTAAGTGAACTGATCTCCCACGTCATTGGACCAATGTGGCCATGTTTGTATATAAAAAAGGGTTGAAACGGAATGCGAGGAGTCGCGGAGTGGTGTTTGAGTAAAGACGCTTACAGCGTTCTCTCTGTGCTTGTCTGGTGATCTCCTCGCATACCCGTGTAACCCGCTCCTTATCAACGCTGCGAATAAAATATAATTACTGTTTTTATTTTATTTAACAAATCGTGTTTTTTATTTATTTATTATTTACCCCCTTTTTGTTGTTGGTGTTGTACTCTTGAGTGTACCTTTATCTGTGTTTAAGTTACTCTTACTGTAGGCCCTGGTTTATTGCTTTTTGTGTGATCACCCGTAAAAGTAACTTTTGTCAACTGTACTTTGAGGGATTCCAGCAATTATTTTTCTATCATCTAGCATCTTTGACCTTTACCTTGAATTTGATATTCATCAGTAAGCTTCCTGTCTCATTTTTTACGATATTTCCATTTCTTTAAGAATATCTTCCCTTCTTAGAATAGTGCTTTGTACCGATTTGTCTAAAACTTTGAGATGTATAAAAAGACAACCATTCTTTGACCAAAGTTCATGTCTGGAATTTGAATTCCTTACCAAGAAGTGGGTCTTAAAATATATATAAGAAATTTTTATTGATGGCATTACCATTTGAGTACGTAAATTTTTATCCATAACTTCTAAAGTGTATTAAAAGTATTGAATAACGGATGAATATGGGGCTCTATATAAAAATGGGTAAAGATTCTGTTATTTTTCTTGAAGATGTATCCCACTAGCTATAAAAATTATCAGAACTTATAAAAAAAAAGTTTATTTTCCTTCTTTAAAAATATTTACGTAGAAGCAATTTTACAAAACAAATTTAATCCAAAAATTAAACAAAACTGATTTACAGAGAGAGATAGAAAATATCATTATTTACGGGGCTGCTAACCAAAATAAATGATTTTTAAGCCACAATGGCCGCGTAAAGCGGAATATATAAAACCACTATGACCAGGGTAGAGAGGCAAAGGACAGGATCACCGTCAGGGAAGAGGCAGGTTAGGCCGGATTGGGTCCGCGGAGGTCAGGAGGCAGGAAGAAGGCGGGAGGACTAGAACTTTGCAGCTCTAGCTCTGGCAAAAACTGATTTACATATCTCTCGACAGAATATATTTACTCTTGTCTCTAGTCAAAACCCAATAAATAAATATATACATATGTCATAATATATACTCTTCCAGGAATAATAAAGCAAACCTACAGTCAACCCAGAGAGAGACGGGAGGGTAAGGACCGGTCACTTTAGACATCAGCGACATTCCAAGGGGCTCCTGGGGTCCGTCACTTAACACCTCGGGACTTTGAAGATAGTTGAGGATTGTGCGCGATACGAACGGCCGCCCGGCTGTTGCCGGGCCCGTCTCTCTCTCCTTGGTTGCCTGGGTTCCTCTACCAACTTGTGGCGTGATTATTTCTCTTTCCCCACCTTATTATATTGCCACATACAATTTAATTATTTTTATACGTCTGCGTAACTCCATTTACATCAGATTCGTCTCATTACCAACCAAAATACTGTTAAACTGTTAAAATACAGTCTATTCTCGATCATTTGAAACTCGTTAATTTGAATCTCTCGATAATTTGAAAATACTCGAAAGTTGAATAAAATCAATATTTATTGTGGTTTCCTCGATAATTTGAAGTTAAAGGAATAGTATCTTGCTACAAATGAACATCTGTGAATAACTGTACAAATGTTTCAAATAATAAATCACCAATTTTAATCAAACTCTTGTTAATTTTTTCCCCTCCCTCTCTCTTGGTTGTTTAAACTCTTGTTATTTTGAACTGTTGGTAAAGTGAAAATTTTTCTCTGGTTCCTTGAGTTTCAAATTATCGAGAGTCGACACATACACTATATATATGTTATATTAAAATATTATTTTATATAAAATTATATTTAATAGACTCAAATACTCTGTTAAATCGACCGCCAGAGGTCACGATTCCCCTATAAAAACTCATTGTTGTTGTTTCCCGATGGCCGGCTCAAATCTTTTGTACATTATGTAAATAAGTATTTCATTTTTTTATTATTACGCCTTAAGCCAGGCAGTACTTTAATCAAATTATGTTTTTTTTTTATATATTTCATAAGTTCAATTAAAGCAATATCTGATCAAAACTATTTTTATTATTATAGTTTCAAGATTTTAGCCACGACTGCATTAACATAGAATAATCCTCGAGATGATCAAAAATCAGGCCGAAAATATTTTTATTTATAATATATATATATATATATAATATAAAAACTTCTGTGTAATTTTTGTCGATTATTAATTGTAAATTACATCTTACCTAGAGCCCAGTCAGATCTGTGACAAGAAAGCTCTAATCCCATGAAAACTGATGTCAAAACCCTGATTATGCATTACTGATGGCTAGCGCCTTCTATCAATTGAAAAATTGATCTTTATATTTATTCCATTATTTCCGAATATCTCAAAAATTGTTGGTCAAAATTTAATATAATATAAATAGAATCAAAAATAATCATTATTACATTTGCTATAATTACAATGACAAGAAGGGGGGTCGGTGGAAGGCTGGTTAAACCGTTTGGTTTTCGACCACTACGACCCGGGTTCGATTCCCGCATTGGACACTTTTTTTCTGATTTAAATAAAATGCTCCAATGGCCCCGATTCTTGCAAAAATCCAACCCCACCAGGGGGTTGGCATATTTGTAAGTGCAAAGTCGAACTCCTTTTCACATGTGTAGACATGTGATGCGCTTAGAGTAAAAAGCAGTCGCTAACTACCCACCATGATTATCATGGCCTGTACCACGTGTACAAGGGATAAGCAAAAAAAAAAAAAAAACAATTACAAGAATCCATGATCACATTTTCTACAATTACAATGACAAGACTCCATGATTACATTTTCTACAATTACAATGACAAGACTCCATGATTACATTTTAATTGCTTTTTTACTCCTGTAGAAGGAAGAGATTCCTGAAAAACTTTATATTACATTAATAAATATGAAAAGAAACTCATCTCTCGAAAACCCTTTTATTATTTTAATTGGAAGACCTTCCTAGGGAAATCTACATACCTATACAAGACTAAGTTACAAGTTAATAAAATATTTCTGTTATAGCTACAAGTTCAGAATAAGTTCAGATAATGTACATTTTTAAAAGACACTTAAAATGCACATATTTAAGACTACGCTACAAAGCAAATACAAGTCTTCTTCTTCTTTCTTATCTCTGGGTGAAGTAGAATGCCTTTGTCATTAAGACTGGGAGCACTACTCAGTGGCAGGCCGACTTAGCTCCAAAATAAATGGCCACCTCTGACATGAAGAACAGACACCATGTACAGCTGCTCCTAACATGGAGTACAGACTCATCCTGTATTCCTGGAGCCCTTACAGGGAACTATAAACATGGCCAGCTGAGCCCAGGTGTTTTAGTGAGCTTGTTACTGCTCCCTCTTCTCCTTTTTTATCCGGGCTTGGAAACAGTAAGGCATGGTAATGTATAATCACAGTGACAAAGCTACTCTTCGAAAATCGAGTGGTTTAGCCATGTGAGATAATTCAATGGGATCTTTGGCAAACAGAAGATCCATGGCTACAAGACTGCTGTAGGAGCTATATGACTGATTTACTCTTTCTTTCTGCTGTCATCTTTTTACATCCGAACTTAGGACCGGCAAAGGCAGAGGCCAAATACAAGTTAAATGTAGGAATCACAAGAGCTTGAGATAGTTTCTAAGTGTTGGGTTAAAACTGCATATGCACAGCCAGGTTACAAGTCAAATACCAATTATGATGGACCAATTGTGATGGTATAAAAGAGAGGAACAATGATAATCCAAGTCAGAAACGGCGAGTCAGCAGTCCAATTGCCATAAACGCCCTGCCTGCCCTTCAAGTGGGGTGCGTGCCACATTAGCCCCCCCACGGTCAATTGCCCTGATGACAGTGGCAATCCACTGGGGGATGGGAGTTTGATTGGGTGAGCCACACTTGGGTGGGGTGCCGTGGTTGTTACTGTTTGTACTGTAGTATCTACACATGTAGTACCAGGCTATGGTGGGTAGTGACTGCTTGTACTGTAAGTACACCACATGTCTACACATGTAGTACCAGGCCATGGTGGGTAGTGACTGCTTGTACTGTAAGTACACCACATGTCTACACATGTAGTACCAGGCCATGGTGGGTAGTGACAGCTTGTACTGTAAGTACACCACATGTCTACACATGTAGTATCAGGCCATGGTGGGTAGTGACTGCTTGTACTGTAAGTACACCACATTTCTACACATGTAGTACCAGGCCATGGTGGGTAGTGACTGCTTGTACTGTAAGTACACCACATGTCTACACATGTAGTACCAGGCCATGATGGGTAGTGACAGCTTGTACTGTAAGTACACCACATGTCTACACTCGGCCGTGCGGCCACGCGTCGCGCGAGCTCCTGAGTTTTTCGCCTCTGGCGGGCGAAAAGTGTCGCGGATGGCGACAAATTTCATACGGGCTGAAAGCCCGTCAAAAGCCGAGCAAAAGCCTGTAAGGCACGGCTTGAAAGCACAACCATGTGCAGAAATATCTGCAAAACAAGATCTGCAGAACAAAAATCCAATAGTTTTGACTAAAAATCAAAACTATGCAAAACCGGCCACACCAACCTCTCCAACCAGCGTCCCACCAGCGACTGCGCCTAGGCTGCCTCAACAACCATCTGCCCAGCCTCCACCTCCGGCATCCCCCAGCCCAACCATGGAGGTCTCCGACGTGCCTCCCACAAGCCGAGCTGCGCTCCATCCACCTGAAGCACTCCGGCAATCACCACCAGCGCCTTCGGCCTTACCTGCGGAGGATGCGCCTCCTGCCCCTCCACCAGTGACCCCTGCTCCGTCCCTGCGAACACCTGGGAGTCGCGAGCCTGCGGCCCCAACACCGGACGTGGAGATGTCCATCGTGGAGGAGACCTCTGCGTCCTCCACGTCAGCAGCAAAGAACGCAACGAGGGTCGACCTCGATGCGTTCATCGAGGAGCTCCCCAGCGTGTCATTCGCTAAGACGGACGCCCTTGGTCTTGGGCGGGAGGAGGTCCTGGACCTCCTCTCCTCGAGGACCAAGGAGCAGAGGAAGGGACCACTCCTGTCGCCTCCGCAGTGCGACGCCCTCGTCGGCCTGATCGGTCAAATTCTGGACCTGAAGCACGGACACACCTCTAATTTATATAAGGTCCTTGGTCAGGTTAGAGCTGAGCTAACGAAAACACCAGCCGCAGCACCTACACCCCCACTGCCTGCACCTCGGCCTGATGGGCCAATACCACCCCCTCCCCATGGGGATACGACGACACCGGACATGGCGACATCTCCATCTCCACTATCCACCCAAATGGATAGAGCTCTGATGGACAAGCGCTGGGAGGCGCTAAGAGATCTAATGCATCAATTGGATCTTGAATTCGAACTCGACTTGGAGCACCGATTCCAATCGCGGGTTGACGTGGATGACATCATAAGAGCAATCCTATACCCCGGGGATAGGGAGCCCCTCATCAAGCGCCTACCCACTCGGGATAGGTACACCCTCGGTGGATTGATGAGCACCGCCATCAGGCGCGCTCGGGAATTGGATCCTTCTATACTCGAATGTATGTCCGCACTCAGGAAATTACTACCTGCTTGAGTCCAGACGACCCTCGGTGAGGACACCGCCTTTGAATTGTTACTTAACTCTTTGTAGTTTGCCGATTGTCTAAGATGACAATAAAAAATTGTTTAATTGTCAAAAAAAAAAATTGTCACATGTCTACACTCGGCCGTGCGGCCACGCGTCGCGCGAGCTCCGTGTTTTTCGCCTCTGGCAGGCGGTGAAATGCTTTTAGGCATACCGAGTTCGGCATCGCCAGGGAGCTCGGGATCTGCTGGACAAGAGCCTGGAAGGCCCAGCATCCCATCTCCTACTGGTGTAAAAATTTCAAGCAAAAACGGAAATGAGAAAATAATCTCAAAAGAAAACTCAGAAAATCGAGTTTATGCAAATCCACCGACAGGCGTCAGAAATGCAAATCTGGCCGCTGCGCGCGGTGACGTCACGACCGGCTCGGCAGCAGCTACGTCATCTAATGGCGCTGCCCGTGTACTGGGAAGTTGGGCGGACTCCATCGAGGACCAAGGCCCTGGAGAGGACGACGACTTCACCGTCGTCAAGAATAAGAAAAGGCGCCGTGAATCGCCTGGTTCTCCTGCAGCGGCTGCGCCTTCCTCTGGCACCAGAGGCGCAGGGGCCATTCGCCGGCCCCGATCGTCCACGGGATGGGCACCGCGGGCGGAGGAGGTCAGGACCACTAGGGCGCATATCGCGGAGGCCAGGGCGCGGCAGGCGTCTTCAACCGAAGACCACTGCGTCTTCGTAGAGCGCAGCCCTGAACTGGAGCCCTACCATTACACGAGGGCCATAGATCGAATGTTTGGGAGCACCAGGGAGGTCTTCCAAGTGACCAAGATGAACGGCCACTTCCTGGTGGGACTGGCAAACAGAGGCATGGCCGAGCGCCTCATCAACGAGGGCCTCGAGGTGGAGGGAACACTCCACAGGGCCTTCCCGTTCCGCAAGAGGGCGGAGCGAATTACAGTGGGCAACCTCCCCTTCTTCGTGGGGGATGCAGCCGTCATCAGCGCCCTTTCATCTTTTGGGCGGGTCACATCTATCGCCCCCAAGCTGATGAAGGCTGGCCCATACATCTACAACGACGGCCGCCGAGAGGCGTTTATCATCCTCCGCGAAGGAATGACCATCGAGAGGCTACCCACCCGCCTCGACATCGCCATCAAAGGCGAGGCCTGGCCCGCATACCTGTCCTCCGGGATTAGGTGCTCCAGGTGCCGTGGCCAAGGACATCGCAGGGCCAACTGCCCCCTGCTTGCAAGGCGAACCACCGCTCCTGGACCGGCCACACCAACCTCTCCAACCAGCGTCCCACCAGCGACTGCGCCTAGGCTGCCTCAACAACCATCTGCCCAGCCTCCACCTCCGGCATCCCCCAGCCCAACCATGGAGGTCTCCGACGTGCCTCCCACAAGCCGAGCTGCGCTCCATCCACCCGCAGCACTCCGGCAATCACCACCAGCGCCTTCGGCCTTACCTGCGGAGGATGCGCCTCTTGCCCCTCCACCAGTGACCCCTGCTCCGTCCCTGCGAACACCTGGGAGTCGCGAGCCTGCGGCCCCAACACCGGACGTGGAGATGTCCATCGCGGAGGAGACCTCTGCGTCCTCCACGTCATCGCTAAAGAACGCAACAAGAGTCGACCTCGATGCGTTCATCGAGAAGCACCCCAGCGTGTCCTTCGCTGGGACGGACGCCCTTGGTCTTGGGCGGGAGGAGGTCTAGGACCTCCTCTCCTCGAGGACCAAGGCGCAGAGGAAAGGACCCCTCCTGTCGCCTCCGCAGTGCGTCGCCCTCGCCGGCCTGATCGGGCAAATCTTAGATCTGAGGCCCGGAGCAGCATGCAATCTCTACAAAGTGCTCGGACAGGTCAAAGCTGAGCTGAGGACAACACCAGCCGCAGTGCCTACACCTCCACCGCCTGCGCCTCGGCCTGCTGAGACAACATCACCCGCTCTCCACGGGGAAAGGACGTCGCCGGACATCGCGACACCTCCACTGTCTTGCCAATTTATTGATGACCGCTGGACGGAAGCAGACGACATACTACATGAATTAAACCAAGAACGCGACTGGGGAGTGGGGATCAGTGAGAGTGACATCACAGAAGCCGTCATATACCCCGAGGATAGGGAGCCTCTAATCAGTCGCCTGTCCACTCGGAGGAGGAGCCTCCTCGCTGGTTTCATCAGCGCCGCCATCGAGCGCGCTCGGGACTCCGATCCCTTTGTGCGTGAGGGCATGTCCGCGCTCAGGGGGATGTTGCCCTCCTGATTGGGCCCAGACGAGCCTCGGTGGGGACACCGCCTGATTTGTTTTAAATTGTAAATATTTGGTTCCTCCTGCTTAACTCTTTGGAGTAATGTTTGACTAAGTAGTCAATAAAATATTTTTAATTGTCAATTGTCACATGTCTACACATGTAGTACCAGGCCATGGTGGGTAGTGACTGCTTGTACTGTAAGTACACCACATGTCTACACATGTAGTACCAGGCCATGGTGGGTAGTGACTGCTTGTACTGTAAGTACACCACATGTTATATATCCAACATGAAAGAACAATGAAGCAGTTTCTAACCATACCATTATATTCATGCAGGTTTAATCCATTTTTGGTTTTAAATAAGTTTGCTCTCGTGTTCTATAAATCTAATATCCCTAAACATACAATGAGCCACCGTATATACCTACTTCCTCCACATAGGCAAATTTCAATGTATATTCTTGTTTCTTATTAGGACATCCTGCTTGAACCCTTTTCCTTTCTCATGGTCAAATTTAATTAAACAATTCGCAGGAAGAATTTCATAGATTTGACTTTTTATCGGTGTCAATTCAATATTGGTCAAATATTAATAAATAATTCACAGATAATTATTTTACTTTATAATATTATCCACTACTGTCTACAATTAAGGATCATAATTGATTTAATAACTTTTTCACAGAAAATTATTTAATGAATTTACGACATTGTGTAGAAATATGATAATATCAATGATTTAATAGTAGTCTTCATCTGTATTTATGGTCAAATAATAATAAATAATATTCACAGAGATAATTTTTCTTCTATTTTTTATTTTAAACTCTTATAATCGATCTTTATACTGATTACAGTAAAAAATGATTTTTTTTCTCACAGAACTCTTAACTATATCTTCTTCAATTCTTGAATACAATTCCATGTAGTTAGCTTTCTATGGACCACAAGATCCCGGGTTATCTCAATTATATCAATGTCGTTCCATTAATTATGGTCAAATGTGAATAAATAATTCATAGAATACAATCTTTTTTCTCCCTATTATATTGCGTTCTTTAAAAACAGGTGTCGAATATTTCTACCTATCAATAACATTTTCGGTTGAATCCATTTCTCGCTCGATGCTACTACCTTTTTGGCTATGTTTCTCTTTTTTTTTACACGAATTTAATTGATTCCATTTTTTAACCGACAATAATCAATTCCGATAGTTGTATTTAAAAGTTTAACTTGATTATAAAATAACTATTTATATAAATATACGATCATGGACAATACTCAAGGAAGTGTAAACTCCTCAATGTCGCCGGTCATCTCTTTTTTTTTTTTTTGAAGGAAACAGAAGATATCTTTCAGAGTTATTGTCTCAATCCCGATATACATGCTAAAAGGTACAACTTCCTCAAGTTTTGTCCATGAGTATGTCTTCAATAAAGGTCACTGTAATATCTTTCAGAGTTATTGTCTCAATCCCGATATACATGCTAAAAGGTACAACTTCCTCAAGTTTTGTCCATGAGTATGTCTTCAATAAAGGTCACTGTAATATCTTTCAGAGTTATTGTCTAAATCCCGATATACATGCTAAAATGTACAACTTCCTTAAGTGTTGTATATGAGTGCGTCTTCAATAAAGATCCCTGTAATATCTTTCAGAGTTATTGTCTGAATCCCGATATACATGCTAAAAGGTACAACTTGCTTAAGTTTTGTCCATGAGTATGTCTTTAATAAAGGTCACTGTAATATCTTTCAGAGTTATTGTCTGAATCCCGATATACATGCTAAAAGGTACAACTTGCTTAAGTTTTGTCCATGAGTATGTCTTTAATAAAGGTCACTGTAATATCTTTCAGAGGTATTGTCTGAATCCAGATATGATGATTAATAAAACTCTTCTAAAATGATTCCAAACATCTATAAAAATAATTATATCAATTTGTGGAATTCCAATAATTGAGAAAGAACCGTATAAACGGGGTTAGTATTCTCTCTTATTAGAATTACCTCGTTACTATGGCTTTCGTGTGTCTATGTAAATTAACTGGAAACCCCCGTTATTACATTACCAGACTGTAACACCGTGTTTTAACCATTTCTCTGATAACCCAGTTACAGGGAGGGTTGCAATCCTCACATACTAGAATATTCAATATACAACTTTCGGCAAAGTCAGGAAATCTGTAAATCAGGAAATACCATTATGACTTAAAATATAGAAGCCACACAATTTACCACTATGTGTTGACCTATATAAATATATATATTGTAATTGTAATTTATAGGGAGATGTACACATTTAGATGCACGTAAAAATGTTTTAATGCTCAAAACGCATTTCTCCTTTTATATATCTTCCTTTAAATTTATGTAGCATCGTTTAAGTTTATTTCAAATACAATCACACGCTTATTTTATATATATGTATTATATTATTATATATATTGATAGTTCAATGTCTTCAATGTTTTATTTGTATGATATCATTTTAAAAAAATATTTTCCCAATTTTATTTATATTTTATTTCACAATTTTGCATTTAAATTTATTTTAATATTTTATTTTAACCAACTTTTCAAACATTTTTTTACGCTTTGTGTTTTCAGTAAAAAATTTTAGTTTAACATTCCTTTTATATATATTTTGTTATTTTTATACGAAAAATCTTTTTACACATAGTACAAATAATTTTTAAATATAAAATGGGCGTTATTGTTAATTTTCAAAATATTCACACCTATATTTTACAAAAATTATTTTGTCCATAATATAAATATATATATCATTTTTTTTCTCCCCATTGAATGTAACAAAATATTTTTTTAAAAACCTAATGCTGTTGACGTTATGCGGCGCTGAGTTTGTTGTTGACACACATTAAATATGTTATAACACCTTGATAATGGTTGGCGTTCAGCCAACTGAAATATTGGTAAAATAAATGATATTTTGATCCAATATATGTCTTTTTAATTAAAAATTAAATATTGTAATATATTTCAATATATACTTTATTTTGAACGACATTTGAAAATTATCCCGCATGTGTTTCTTTTGGACGAAAAATCGAAATTTATTTTAAGGAGAAATAACGATTATTTCTAACCTTAGGGATGAAGTATGGGAACATCCCTGGACACTTTTATTTTTCCGTTTATCATTACTCTTCACAATTCATCCTTTCATACTTCATCCCTAAGGTTAGAAATAATCGTTATTTCTCCTTAAAATAAATTTCGATTTTTTTCGTTCAAAAGAAACACATGCGGGATAATTTTCAAATGTCGTTCTACAATCATAAGCCGCATTATATTGTATTTTATACCATATGTAATAAAACTACACCTATCCCCCGATTTACACGGTAGATACGTTCCTGAGAAAAACGTGTAAATCGGGGGATAGGTGTACGCAGAAATAAAAATAAAATGCATTGACAGGTTAAAATATGTAGTCAGCACATAAGCTCGAGATTCCTCGTGAGATGTGTACACAGCGCATGTGTTCAATCACAGTAGCATTTAGTATAGCGCGATAAAAAAAAACGTATTTGGAAAACCGTGTAAAAGCGAAAACGTGTAGAACAAGTACCGTGTAAATCGGGGGATAGGTGTATAATATAATTACCAAAACGACATAATAAAATTCGATTGAGTGACAATCGGCGCCAGACAGGACGAAGGTCTCCGAAAAACAAAATCGATTTACCAGGTGTGCTCCCTTTTAGTTATTAAGTTATTTTTACGATTTTTATTTGTATAAAACTAATATTTTTAATTAAAATAATGCATTAGGTTTCTATAGATGAGTTTTTTTTCATTGGTACAACAACAAAGGCCTTTATTGAGGACCTCTCGTCCTATACAGGATTCGCCAGTTTACAGAGTAATTGAAGAGAACTAAGAATACAGAGAGAAACCTATATGTAGTAGGTATAGTGTAGTATTTTCTACACTGTGACTATATACAACAGCAGCAAAAAGCCTTTTACTGGGATCAAAGTCCCATACAGGATTCGTCATTCTAATCCTGACAAAGATTATTTACATATAATTATTTACATCAATTAGATTATGTATATAGCTTCCCCTTCTCTTCAGCCGTCTTCCAAAATTTGAACAACGCAAACGCTCCAGCTCTGTTTCTCACCACCTCATTCAACAGGAGCTCCAAAGAGAGTTCCTTAAGGCCTATTTCCCTGAGGAGCACTTCTCGTTCGTCTTTCAGCCCCATTCTTTTCATTAGTAAATTCTTAAGCTTTCGGGTATTTCTGTCTTTCTATAGGAGGACACGACTGTTCTACAAACACACACACACAAAAGCCTTTATTAGGGACTTACCCCATACAGATTCTCCAAATTGGGTAAGGTAATAATCATTGTGTTATTTACATAGAAATTAAACTGGCTTTACTATTGGCTAGGTCATTTACTTGTTGACTGGTCCTTACATAATGATGATCTAAAAAAATTATAATAAGCTATTGCCTTAGATTTGTTTGCTGATATTTTTGAAAGCAATACGTAGGGTGAAGTACAGTAAACTCTCCTATAACGCGATTAATGTGTGTCCGTGTTGTATGAAAACGCGTTATAGGAATTCGCGTTGTACGAAATAAAACTTGTATAACGCGAATGTTGTTAGGGTAAATTGTTAGTGACAAATATCATGTAAAAATGTATTGTATAAAATGATGTATATAGGAAAAATAATTATATACTAAAACAAAACTAAATGTTATATTATTTTATATGCAAATGTATTGTACAGTTGTCAATAAGGAAATTTCCGCATTTTATTTTATAACGCGTTATACGAAAATTCGCGTTGTAAAACCTCGCGTTATAGGAGAGTCTACTGTATATACAAATATAGAATTCCCATCTGTATGAGGTTATTGTTTGTCTAGTACTCCTGTAGAAAGGTGGAAATTCCCGAAAGGTTAAGAATTTACTAATGAAAATAAATTGATCTCTAGAAACCTATTGTATTATTGTAATCAATACAAGGAGATTCACTTAGATTGTATTGTTGCATCAATTCGCCCTACATTTATTCAAAATATTCTATGATATTTAATATTTATTTAAAACAGATTATTTAGATTATCATCATCCCTTTTTATAGTTTCATTCATTTTGTAATATTATTATTGTACATATATCTTGATTGGTTATTGGAGCGAGAGAGGACCTAGACCTAAGACTGCGGATCACGACCTACGAGGAAGACAACGAATAAATAAACACAATAACTTTAAAAGGTAATTTATTTTTATTTACTTTTCTTTATTTGATTTGAATATGGAAACCCGCTCGGTGTATAACACCAAGAAGGAGGAAACCAAGATAAACGATCCTGCAAATCTGCAACTTGGTGCAACAATACAAACCAATTTTAAAAGTTATTTAGAACGGAATTTTTTTTTTAATATTGGGAAAGCCTGTTTTAAAAGGGATCGACCCAGTTGTACTTCAGAGAGAGAGAGAGATTGAGATTGAAATTGATTTATTATAACGTCCATATAAGATTATATACGGTTAAATGCATAAAATGAGTAAATAAGATTAATAATGATAGATATATGAATAAATAGATATAAATAGATAAAATAGATGAAAAATATAAATATATAATATATACAAGGTCTTCCTTGGTGGCGCCCACCGCGAGAAAGACTCCGCCACCGATGGACTGCGAGAGTTCTTTCCCACAGAGTGGGCAGGTTAGAGAGAGAGAGAGAGATAAAAATAGAGATAACCCGGGCTCCTGGAGCGTAAATCGCCAACTACCCGGGCTGTACAGCAGTCTAGAAGAGAAGTCTAGTCATGGGGGGGGGGCAGATTGCTGAGGTGAACCAGGTAACCAGGTAGTTCCAGGCCGGCAGGGAGTCAGGAAGTAGAGACAGGGCTGAAGTCTTGTACTCCAAGCAGAAGGGCTGTCTGTAGCCTGTGTAGCATAAAAGATGGACAGGAGAAGAGGAGGTGATCCACAGTCTGTGAATCTTCCCAGCAATGAGGGCATCGAAAATGAATGTCTGTAGGAAGTAGAGACAGGGCTGAAGTCTTGTACTCCAAGCAGTGTCTGTAGCCTGTGTAGCATAAAAGCTGGACAGGAGAATAGGAGGTGGTCTACAGTCTGTGACTCTTCCCAGCAGTGAGGACATAGAAAATGAATGTTTGTAGGAAGTAGAGACAGGGCTGAAGTCTTGTACTCCAAACAGTAGGGCTGTCTGTAGCCTGTGTAGTATAAAAGCTGGACAGGAGAAGAGGAGGTGATCCACAGTCTGTGACTCTTTCCGGCAGTGAGGACAAGTTGGATCTAGATCTCTATGCCAGAGCGCTAGATCTGCCAGAACGTGGCCGTGACCGGTAACTTCAACTTTGTACTTCAGCCTACTAAAACCTATTTTTAAATCTATAAGAATAAAGGTCGCCTTTCCCATTACAATAGACGCTAAAACTAATCGCCATTTATTTATTTAGTATCATCAAATCAGACGCGATATCACCACAAGGAATGCTTACGTCAAGAAACAACACTAAGATACTATATTTCATAAACAATCGGTAAAGTTTGAGTAGTAGTCAGCTCACAACTCATGGAAAATTCTTAAGGAACCTTTTAGCATGTATACACATGTATATACGAGTAACTATGTATATATATTTTTATTTATTTCATTGATTGGTTGTAAATTCAAGCATGATTATAATGTCCTTTCCTTTCTTTTCTTCTTTCAAGGGATGCTTGTGTCAAGAAACAACACAAATTTCAGATACTATATTACATAAAAAATTGGTGAATTACAAGGCTTGAGTAGAAGTTTAAAGAAGAAAAGGACATTAATATCATGCTTTATTCCATATCCTACCTAGAGACAACCAATGAAATAAATACAAATACATAGTTTAGAAATTTCAGTTTTTTTAAC
>CP092863.1:67571384-67605826 GCA_030710605.1 Cordylochernes scorpioides | reverse complement strand
GATATAATCTATCCCCTTAAGAAATAGAAAATTATTATTTATAAGTTTTTTTTTTATATTCAAAATCTATAATTATTACATGTATTGTACCATCTATATGTAAGGTTATCCATAAGTTCGTATTTTTCTTAAAACGTTGTTTTTCTTATTACTTGGCGAATAATATTATTACGGCAAATACATAATAATACAATTACTTTATACATAATACAAAGACATTATATATAACGGCGAATAATATTATTATGGCGAATACATAATAATACAATTACTTTATACATAATACAAAGACATTATATATAACGGCGAATAATATTATTACCGCGAATACATAATACAATTACTTTATACATAATACAAAGACATTATATATAACGGCGAATAATATTATTACGGCGAATACATAATACAATTACTTTATACATAATGGCAAATAATATTATGGCGAATAATATTGGTATTTCATTTTTTGCAAGGTGTTTACGAACTTTTGGGATAACTTTGTATCGTTTGTTTTAGAAACCTATACCAATTTTGCCCATCTTTAGACTGTTGATATATATCTTTACATAGAAGTTTTACTTATAAAAAAACGAAGAAATAAATAAAGATACAAATAAAAATATGGCACATGAGGAATAAATAAAAGAAATATATTTACATAAAATATTTTAAAAGTACAATGTTGTATATCGTTAATTTTCAGGTTTCTATGAGATCAGTCAAAAAACAATCTAATTAAAAGGTAGGATCATAGAGTTACCTAAAATTGCTTCTCATATGAGGATACATATGAAAAACAACTTTCAGAACCTATTCTAAAAGAGAAACTATTAAAATATACATTATATTAAATAATAAAAAGGCATATATTGGATTGAATAAAAATTTTATTTGCCAATATTTCGGTTGGCTGAATGCCAACCTTTATTAAGGCATTGTATTTTTTGTATAAACAAACTCAGCGCCGCATAGTGTTATAATTCAAAAATGTTATAATATATTCAATTCAATATATGCCTTTTATTATCTAATGATTTAAGTATGGATTGCTCTATTATCAGAACCATATACATTATATTTATAAATGCTTTTATAATGTTAATAATTATTGACACAGAGCAATTTGTTTTTTAAATTTTCTTATATAAATGATAGCTTTGATATGATCAAATTCCAAAGGAATACAAGAATTGGCCAATTGAAGATTAGAATTGAATTCTTGGGGCTGATTTGTATTAATAAAAATTCTTTAAGTATTTTAGACGATTGAAATTAATAATTAAAAAAACAAATTGATCTTTTGTTCTATCGATAATCAATGTGTTTTTTTTTATACTAATTGGGTTCTTTTCCAAAGGTTTGTTTTATCTACGATATAAAGAAAGGAAGAAAATGAAGCTAAGTGTAGCTAACGTGCGAGCAGTACAATGTTGTGAAAAAAGTTAAGCAGATTCTAAGCTTGAGCTAAACCAACTAAAAGTAGAGTTTTTAAAAATTTTGAAGTCTTTCTTCTAGAAGTTTTAGTTTGTGGAGGTTTTTTTAGTAAGCTGGTACTGTTGTATCAATATCACCTAGATCATCTAGTTCGAAACCAACAGCTTCTAAAGCTGCCTTACAATCAGCCCAAGTTTGATGGGATTCTGCGGTTGTTGGGTTGGTAGGTGGGTATAAAGGTTGGTTGAGCAGAGCTGGTGGTAAACATAACAGCTCATTCTGGTTTTGTTGGAAACTGGACCACCATTCATGACATGCTGGTGTAGCTACTGATGAACCTAATCCTAAACTGAGATCAAGATCAGAAGTAGATCCTGTAGCACTACCAAAAAGATCATCTTCAAGTGGCCTATATAAATCAAGATCGGTAGGTCCACCGTTGGTAGATGTCAGAATGGAATTCCAGCAGAGATCGCCTTGTAGAGGTGGATCGGTGGGTGGTTGACTTGCAGGTGGGGTGACGGGCTGTTCCACGGGGGCCACAGGCCGTGGGGGTCGTGGTTTACGAGGTCTCTTGGAGCAGGAGGGAGGGAGACGTGATAACTGAGGTAATCGACGTTTCTTGAAGGATCCATCAACGAGAGATTCAGCGTAGGCAGGGTCAAGCCTCCAGAACCCTCCTTTACCAGGCTCATCCTTACTGCGAGGGACTTTGATGAAACACTTGTTGAGGGACAGATTGTGACGGATTGAGTTCTAAAACACATACAGATGGGATTAAGAACAATTTTAGTCTTTTAGAGAATACTGTAGATTTTAGAGACAGAATGTTAGAGGAATGTTTAGAAGGGAGGTTCTCGTAAGACGGACGAAGAGGCTTCAAATCAATGACATATTTACATATGGACGATCATATTGTCACCAAATAGAATGGTAGTTTAATAACTGTACAGAACGGATAGTCTACTGAATCAGGATAACATCAAAGAAGAAGATGATGTTAGAGTTTAGAGAATTTTAAAACATATATGCAAATTAATAAAACTCTTTATTTTAAAAATACAAAATATTTTCTCACAATAAGTTTATTTTTTTATTACAAAACGCTAGCTTTCAAGCGATAATTGCTCTTCAACGGGCTTAATAAAACATCGACTATATCCTACAAGAAATATTTACAAAACATACGCGCGCAGCGTGGATATTTACAACAAATTTTTAAATTGGTATGTAATTTAAGAATTTTATGGAATATTTACATTTTTAGGGCAACCAGAGCCTATAAAATTGATCTATTGATTTCTTCTAAGATATCTAAGGTATTGTGATCTTCCTGTTTATGCTCTCTGTTATATTCATTGGAAATGAGAGATTCTAAGAGTAACCGTTGATATTTGTTCTTAATGTTTTTGTAGTGGCATTTGTAATAAAAAAGAAACTCATTGTGAGAAAATATTTTGTAATTTTAAAACTCTTTATAACGAAAATTCGTAATAAAGAGCAAATATTTGAAAGCTTTTATTTAATTTGCTAATATGTCTGTCTGTCTACAAATATTATAATCAGTTTTTAATATGCTTTTACAGAGTACCTAGAAGTCTGGAATTTGGTACACTTGCTCAAGCCTGATGACGATGCAATTTGACAAATTTTCAGACTTCGGGGCTTATGATTGTAGAACGACATTTGAAAATTATCCCGCATGTGTTTCTTTTGAACGAAAAATCGAAATTTATTTTAAGGAGAAATAACGATTATTTCTAACTTTAGGGATGAAGTATGATAGGATGAATTGTGAAGAGTAATGATAAACGGAAAAATAAAGTGTCCAGAGATGGGAATCGAATCCAGTGTTCATACAGTGTTCCACTTACCGGGCAGATGCCATGTTCACTAGACTACCCTTTACCTTTATCATTACTCTTCACAATTCATCCTATCATACTTCACCCCTAAGGTTAGAAATAATCGTTATTTCTCCTTAAAATAAATTTCGATTTTTCGTTCAAAAGAAACACTTGCGGGATAATTGTCAAACGTTGTTTTAATTTCTATATTTAAAATTTCAAATTTTGTGTTCAATTTTAATATACTTCCAGACCACACAGAAGTCTGGAAATTTCTAGGCCATCTCAATACACTCAATACAGCTAACAATGCAAGTTTACAAAATTCCAAATATCTGAGTGGTTGGTAATGGACTATTTTTTCTATATTTCAAATTTTATGATCAATTTTTATATACTTTCTGACCACATGGAAGTCTAGTATTTAATAAACTAATTCAATCCATGTAAAATTGCAGTTGTACAAAATTTCATACTTCTAGGTGGCCTCGAGTGTCGGGAATAGATGAGAAAAGATAATTCCCTTTCAAACGGACAAAAATAGGGGAAGCCGTTTCTTTGACGTAATGAGTGATTGGAATTCCATAAAAATATGATCAGGATAGATGGAAATGGAATAATTTTTATATTTCCTTTCAATTTTTGTGATCAAGTTTGAATACATTTCCTGACCACATTCTGAAAGTTGGTACACTCGCTCAATTCTGCTTACAAAGAAAATCTACAAAATGTAATACTTCTGGGTTGTTGGTATTAGAAACATTTCTATATTAGAAAACAAAGTACGCATACCCTGACCAGGAGCACATGTTTTTTTTTTTTTTTGCTAATCCCTAGTACACGTAGTACAGACCATGATAATCATGGTTGGTAGAAGTTGGCGACTGCTTTTACTGTAAGTGCACCACATGTCTACACACGTGAAAAGCAGTTCGACTTTGCACTTAAAAATGTGCCAGAGCCCCGTTTGGTTACTTGCACTCGCTGGTGGGGTTGGACTTTTGCAAGAATCGGGGGCAATTGGAGCATTTTTTTTTTAATCAGAAAAAAAAGTGGCCAATGCGGGAATCGAACCCGGGTCGTAGCGATCGAAAACCAATGGTTTAGACCAGGGGTGGCGAACCTTTTTATATTAGAATGCCAATTTTCATTTTACCATTTTTGAGAAGGCCGCATCCATATATACGAGTATATACACTGCGTGACATTGAAAATGGAACACCAAGAAATAGTGGCCAGAAAGTGATGAAACTCGGCAGACAGAGAGAGACAGGGACGAACAATAAGTGATCTCTATTTAAAAATGATAGTCATAATACAGAGAGCGAGAACGGCGTCGGCTTAGTAGCAAGTAGGACCACCGCGGACGGCGATGCACGCAGCAACACGTCTAGGTAGAGAGTCAATCAGAGTACGGATGGCGTCCTGAGGGATGGCTCTCCATTCCCTCTCAACCATTTGCCACAGTTCGTCTTCTGAACGCGGCTGTGGCAAGGCATGCAAACGGCGTCCAATGATGTCCCAGACGTGCTCGATTGGTGAGAGATCAGGAGAGTACGGTGGCCAGGGAAGCATCTGTACATCTTGCAGAGCTTGTTGGCTAATGCGAGCAGTGTGCGGTCGGGCGTTATCCTGCTGATAAAGGGCATTGGGTATCCCCTGAAGGTAAGGGAGTGTCACCGGTCGCAGCACATCATCAACGTATCGTTGGGCCGTCATAGTGCCCTGAATACGAAGTAAAGGTGACCTGGAATCATACGCGATTGCGCCCCAAACCATGATTCCACGTTGTCGCACGGTGGGGCGTTCCACAATTGCTGCCGGATTGGACCTTTCTCCACGTCGACGCCACACGCGTACACGGCGACTATCACTGGACAAGCAGAAACGCGACTCATCTGAGAACACGACCCTGTGCCATTCCGTCATCCACGTCGATCTAGCCCGGCACCATTCCAAACGTTGGCGCCTATTCGGTGGGGTCAATGGCAGTCTTCTTAGCGGACGGCATGAGTGCAAGCCATTAGCAACCAATCGACGGGAAATGGTTCTGGTCGAGATGGAATGATCTAGGGTGTCTTGCACATGTTGCAGGATGGCGGTACAAGTGGCTTGTGGGGCCGCCACTGCTTGTCGAAGGATACGCCGATCCACACGTGCTGACGTCACTCTGGTTGCACCGGCATTCCTATAATTTGCCACATTTCCTTGTTCCAACCATCTTCTCCACAGTCGGTGCACCGTGGACGCACCAAGGTGTGTATCAGCTGCGATTTGACGTATGGACCAACCTGCCCTTTTCAGTCCGATCACCATGCCCCTCGTAAAAGCGTCTGTCTGCTTGAACTGCCTCCGTTTACGATGACCTGGCATTCTCTGTTATTACACGTGTCTTTTGACACAAGAACAAAATTTCTACAATGATTTTCCTTGAAGAAATAACGACACGAATACTGTCCTTTCTGCAAGTTCCTTCTCTTATATCTTACTCCATGTGCGCACGAGAGCTGCGCATTTTACATCATTTGCATAACTCGGTTAGGCGCGTCTACCCTGAAATTTGCATAATTTTTGGCCACTATTTCTTGGTGTTCCATTTTCAATGTCACGCAGTGTATATATATATATAATATGACATTCGTATTAGATATTTTCAATAAAATAATGAAAGTAATTAAAAACTGCGAAACAAAAATTATAATTTTGAATTTATGTAAAGGCCACAACTTGGGCAAGAAAAGGCCGCACGTTCGCCACCCCTGGTTTAGACCATCCTTCCATGTGCTTTTCAGAAGGCAGAGCACCATCTAGTGGATGAAATCAACTAAACATTGATTTAGCCTGTTACCTGATATTTGGCCAACCCGATTTCTTGATAAATCAAGAAAAGCCATCCACGAACGTGTTTCGCGCTCGTCAGCGTGGAGCAGGTTGTACTACTACAACCAATTATTTATTTTCAAATTGGATAATCAATTTTTAATACACCTATCCCCCGATTTACACGGTACTTGTTTTACACGTTTTCGCTTTTACACGGTTTTCCAAATAAGTTTTTTTTTGTTTTTATCGCACTATACTAAATGCTACTGTGATTGAACACATGCGCTGTGTACACATCTCACGAGGAATCCCGAGCTTATGTGCTGACTACATATTTTAACCTGTCAATGCATTATATTTTTATTTCTGTGTACACCTATCCCCCGATTTACACGTTTTTCTCAGAAACGTATCTACCGTATCCAGAACATATAAAAATATAAAATTTTGTAAACTCACTCAATAAAGCTAACAACGCAAGTGTACAAAATATCAAACTTCAAAGTGGAAGCGATGATCTTTGAATAGAATCTGTGGATATGCTCTACTTCTGTCTTGGTGATGGAAAGTTGGAACTGAAAGCTTTTCGGTGGTTTGTTACAAATTATTTACATCGTAAATATGGAAGTGCCTGGCCGGAATTCATAGTTCTTCAAATTAAAGATACTTCAACCAATAAATCTTTTTTATTATCTCGACGTTTCGACAAAAATCTTTTGTCTTCGTCAGAAGTGAACAAAAATCAAAACATTTGGCAAAGCGTTAAAAATTGTTCTAAGGCTGCAAGGGCGTTCTTACGCGACATTTCAAATTTTGTACAACATCTAAAGTACGAGTCAAAAAAAACAAATATTTAACTCACTCATTATTATAATTTATTTAAAAGATCATAATCTTTTGTGAGTTAAATATTTGTTTTTTGACTCGTGCCTTAGATGTTGTACAAAGTTGAAATACTGCGTAAGAGCGCCCTTGCAGCTTTTGAATAATTTTTAACGCTTTGCCTAATGTTTTAATTTTTGTTCACTCCTGACGAGGAAAAAATATTTTTGTCGAAACGTCGAGACAATAAAAAAGATTTACTGGCCGAAATATCTTCATTTTGAAGAGTTATAGATCTTCCTGGTCTCCAGATATCGTCTATTCTTTTATGAAAAAGCTTTGAGAGTAAACTTCGATATGCTCTGTTAATGGTAGCTATACACTCACAGAAATTGATATTCTTTTGGGCATCAAGAAAGAGCTACATATGATTGAAATGAATTGTTATGCGTTCACTCGTACATTTGAAGCAAATATTATTTTTAATTGACATATCGGACGCAATATCCCAGCTCGGGATACTTGCACCTAAATACATTTTAGCAGCTTATATACAATTTATTGTATACAATTCAATAACCGAACTAAAAACATAATTGACACTGAAACGATGGTTTTCTCAAACAGAAGAGAACATCTAAAATGAATTATTTTAGCAACCTATATATAATTCATTATATGCACAACTCAATAACCGAATTAAAAACATATTTAAAACTGAAACGATGGTTTTCTCAAACAGAAGAGAAAATCTAAAATGGATTATTTCAACAACCTATATACAATTCATTATATACAACTCCATAACCGGACTAAAAACATAATAAAAACCTTTTTTCGTAGGAATATAAAATTTAAAAAGGAAAGATTATTTTATAGAGGGATGGGTATCACGAGAATTTGGGAAAAGAACTATAAATACTTTTGAAGATATTCCGCAGCGCAATATGTTTCATTTTTATATTTAAAAAGTAGTTAATAGGCTAGATAAAAATTGGACATAATAGTTAGAAATCTATATAATAATCTTTGTGACTATTATTATTATATTACTTTATTTATTTCTTTTTACTTAATTTATTATAATTTTATTATTGTATATTTTTATTTCCAAGTTCATAGTCTTTGACGAGTTTAATATTTGTTTTTGACTCATGCTTTAGATGTTGTACTAAATTCGAAAAATCACGTGAGAACGCCCTTGCAAACCTCAGAACAATTTTTAACGCCCTGCCAAATGCTTTATTTTTATTTACTTCTCCTGACGAAGACAAAAGATTTTTGTCGAAACGTTGAGAAAATAAAAAAACTCCAACTGGCCGAAGTGTCTATTTTTTATATAAATATGAATGCCGGCCAGGTCCTGTATCTTTACGATAATAAAAACTGAAACGATGGTTTTTATCAAACAGAAGAGAAAATCTAAAATGAATTATATATATATATGCAAACACAACATCAAAGAAAGACTCAGAGCAAGTATAGATTGATCCTTTTGATTCACACCTATCATGATCAATAAGTGAGTCAGACAGCTAATGCATGCAGAAACATGGTCCAGGCAGTAAATCAAAGAGATAGCTTTTTAGACGGAGGCTTCCAAATCCGAAATGCATGGCATCTGCCCGGTAAGCGGAACAGTGTGGATTCGATTCCCATCCCTGGACACTTTTATTTTTCCGTTTACTCATCACTCTTCACAATTCATCCTTTCATACCTCATCCTTAAGGTTAGAAATAATCGTTATTTCTCCTTGAAATAAATTTGGATTTTTTTTCGTTGAAAAGAAACACATATGCGGTATAAAATTTCAAATGTCGTTTTACGATCACAAGCCGCATTATATTGTATCTGAAATTGTTGTGTTGCGTCAACTGATGATTTAGCTGGTTTCACACATGCTAAATGGAGGAAGTGAGTGGAAATACGATGGATAAGTATCATGATGCAATCTTGAAAAGAAATTCGGCGCCGTGTCCTGTTATTAACACCCCAACACAGGTGTTCTTTATCTACAGAGTTGTGGAACGTCACTGAAAACGACTTGCCGTATCTAGTAATGCATGTAGCCGCTTTGTGCTGTGGACAGGTAATAACTGCAGACAGATTTGGATACCCTAAGTTATCGGCAGAATTAAACTTCGACAGCAAGTCATCAATAGACAAGGAGATCTGGAAGTCCTCCTCGGGCTACTCACGCCTGAAGATAAGATTCTTCTCGACAAATTCTTCGACATTATCATCAAACATGTTCCGAATATGAACTCCCCAAATGGCAGGGATCTGTCTAGATTCAAGGCGGCTTTAAGCTCCTGATCCAGACGTGCCCTCGGAGAGGGCTACGTCGATTGTATATAACTCTCTTCATTCCTACCATTATTATTACCTTATAACTCCCTTTGAGTATAAAGATTGACGAGATGTCAATAAAGTTGTTTAATTGTCAAATATACTAGGTCTGGAAGTCAGAAAGTCGAGAAGACGTCAGATACCTGGCCTGTTATTGTGACATGTAATGTAACAAGGGACTATCGTAGGGATGTCATGATGTCTACACTTAGTGAAATGTAGCGCACAGTAGAGAAGTTTTTCTCTAATCCATCAGTTGATTGGTTAAACCAACGCACACAGACCATGTTTTTGTTGGGTGCATGGAGGAAAGAGATACAGTCTACTCTCGTTATAACGCCACTCGATATAACGCCACCCTCGCCTTACGCCGCTTTTTCGTTTTGTCCCAATCGACATCAATGTATTTTTCTCGATATAACGCCACTCCCTCGCTGTTCGCCTTCCGCCGCTGATTTTTAGTATCCCAAGTAGCAAAAACCACTCGTTATAGCACCGCTCACAACGTCCCTCATCCCCCACTTCCCCTCGGCACCGGACTTTGCCTGCTGTTGACACAACAGATTGTGTGAACAGCCAGCAGACCCTTTTCCTGCTTGTGCCTGGGAGATACACAGTCGCTTCATCCTTTGCTAACGTCAACACAACAACCTTATTGTCGTATCATGAGTTCCCAAAAGTGTAAACTGGAGTCGATCACCATTGAAAAGAAGGAGATATGCCAGTTGGCAAGAATGTCGAAGAATGAGATTGGAGAGCGTTTCTCACTTCCACGAACAACTGTCCGTGATATTCTCACTCAGGCTGAGAAGTGGGAAAATTATACTGTTGGTTCTTCAAAGAGACAAAGAGTCGGGAAATTTAGTGACTTGGAAGACGCTCTCTTCAACTGGTTTACCCAAAAGCGTGCCAATAATATTATTATTACTCATTATTATTACTGATGACCTCCTAAGAGAAAAGGCAAAAAAAAACTTGGCGAGCAGTTGGACGTACCAGAAAAGTTCACGTACAGCAGTGGGTGGCTGCAGCGATATAAAGGGAGATTCCATATTTCGCAACGACGGCTCTGTGGGGAAGGCGCATCGATTTCTCCAGCTATCATTGATGAACACCTTACAAATTTGAACAGTATGCTGGCCAACTCCGGATATGACCCAACCAACATATACAATGCAGACGAAACAGGATTTTTTTTTTTCAGCTCATTCCTGACCGAACACTTGCTCACAAAGATGAAAACTAGTAAAAGGATGAAGCAACGAATCACTGTTCTACTGTGCTGCAACTCTACTGGAATATGGTTGAAAGGGATCCCTACAGAAGCCAAGGTTTTATGGCCTGGGCTGGAATCTTCTTGGGCGGTCGCACAGCACTCCATGTTTTTCGGCAAGGAACCCTGACTGGACAGAGGTATCGGGACGAGATCTTGGCAGCATATGTGATGCCTCAAGCATTGGAAATGGGAGAAAACGTTCTTCTAATGTATGATAATGCCCGTCCACATAGGGCTGGTGTGGTCAACACTTTTCTCCAAAACCATGCAATTGCTCGGATGAATTGGCCAGCTCGATCCCCAGACCTAAATCCCATTGAGCATGTATGGGACGACCTAAGACGGCGGATCTCATCCCTCCAACCCCCTCCTAGAAACACTTATGAGCTAGAAACAGCCTTAACACAAGAGTGGGCGTTGATTCCACAGGAGCTGATAAACTCCCTAATTCTTAGTATGGGTCACCGATGTAGAGCCTGTCTATCAGTTAAAGGCGATCACACCCCATATTAACAACAATATCCAAGATATTTATGCACGGACTGCAAGAAGATCATTGCTTGAGCGGCTAATTTGCATAAAATATGGGTTAGAATTCTTTGATTTCGGGTATTCTAATCAATAATGGAATAATAAATTTGTCTATAAAATTTCATTGATATATGTTCAATAAAATTTGAGATAAATGAAAAATATGTTGTTCCTTTAATTTTGCGGACCAGTGTATATCAGCGATATGAGGATTATGGTGATCACTGGAATAAGACCTAACTGTGTTTAGGAACAGAAATTTCGAGTCCCATAGCTCAGTCTCAAATCGAGAATAGAGAGTAAATTTTACTTGCATTCCTCTATAAGGCATATTCATAGTGAAGTATGAAAGACAACTGATATTTGATAATGCAAAATGAGAGAGCAAACGTCTGAATTTGATCAATTTTTTCCGCATTTCATCATTTTATATATTTTAAAATATACATATTCGAAGCTTCAAAGCATTTTATATAAATAACAAATGTTTGAATAATATTTCTTTTATTATTTTTGAGGTTATTGAAGTAAAAAATTTAGTCATAATCTTATTGTTCCAAATTCTATTTCATATTGAATTCAAAATGATGGAGATTATTTTAAATATATCTCAAACAGATAATATATAATTTAAAAGGTACATATTATTTTTTATTTCATATAAATATTAATATATTGAATTTTTAGGACGCTATAAAAATTTCGTTTCCAACGGTCCAACAATGGGCCAGTCGGTTGGGAATTGAGGTGGAGGCGGGTCTGCTTTGAGACTCTGTCCGAATTTACTTGTTTCCTCAGATATTGAGGCTTTGTCTTCCTCTCCCCCGACTCTTTGATCTTTGAGACGGAGTCCATAGCATCGGCAGACCAGTTCCTGGCAGGGCCTGGACCATCAGCTCGGCCGAGAGCGAGTTGGATGCTCTGGTTGTGCCAGAAGAGTGGAATAGGGCTTCTACGGAGGCGAAGCGCCACTATAAACAAAGGCTAACGCGCTGAGCAGGTACCTCCTGGGTGGCGTGGAAACCCTTTGCGAAAATATTCATGACCTGGTCTGGTGATGCATGGACTTTGAATGATATAAAATGATTACATTAAATGCCTCCCATGCTTACCCCTCTGTATCATGATCATGATATCATGAACTCATGGAATTTGTGTAATCTTCACACAAGGGGTTAAGAAACAACAACAACAACACATTAAATGCTATAAACCATCCTTGCTGAAAAAAAATCAATAAACACCAAGTAATCACATAAATAGAGTTACAGAAACAATTATAACTTTAAAAAGAAATGAAAATAACATTATCAGCTTAGCCCCAAAATATATCCAGTATTCTTCAACAAAATCAAACTATGATAGAATCCATCTATAACAATAGTTGAACGGTCTGGAGCTTGAACTGGCTAAACCGATGGGAGGATTCCCCACTGATGTACCATGCCCTTCCTTGATTATATGACGTTGAAAGGTTTCATTAAATTCAGTGCCATTTTCGAACTCTGGGTGACCCTCAACCATATACTAGATTTAGCAAAAAATAAACGTCGCATTTTGCATCAAAATAGACGCCAAAACTATGCCTCTATTGATTGAATGCCTCATCAACCTTGCAGACTCTCTCTTTCTCGGTTAAGTGACAAATTTACATATATATCTCACCCATAGAATTAACTAACCACTTCGAGAGCGCTGAATAACTCTTTGGATAAATTCTACGCATTCCTTGCGGATTACATGAAATCAAAGCTCTCCCTAGACTGCCGAGAGCCATAAACCAAACCATGGTCTCATGGTGACATTCTGAATTTTACAAAGATGTTATTGTGGCATTGACCCCCACCAGAAACTGCTAGATTGAATTGTTAGAAATGTGAAATTTATAGAGTCGCTGTTTCATCCCAAGTCGACCTTGGCACATGAACACTGCGGCGGCGCCACCTGATACCATGTGTGACGTCACTACTTAACCCTTCTCCCTTCTTGCCTGCTGCTGGCTGATTACAACTGTCTTTCTATACCTCTTTTGATTTTCTCTAAGCTTGTATAACCAATAAATCAATTGGCACTCTGCTTTAACGAGTCATTCGTTAATATTTCCAATAGGTTATGGGTCCTGACTACGCCCCAAATTTGAAGAAGCAAACCTAAAGTGAAACTGCTAAGCCTAACTCGTGCTAAATATGACGCACCTTGAGAATCAAGTCCGCCAGTTCAAAGGCGAAAACTTCTCCCTTTGGAAATTTCAGTTCCGACTACTATTAGAGCAAAATCAACTTTTGGATATCGTGGACGGCAAAGAAATCAAACCAGAGGTAAGTGACGCTACCTCTGCTATACAGGATGCATGGCACGCCAAAGATATCAAAGCCCGAATGCTTATATCACAGGCACTTGAATTAAGATTTCTAGAACCTTTGATGTCCTGTAAAACTGCCGCTCAAATGTGGACAAGGCTCATGTCCATCCACGAACAGAGATCAGAGATCGCAATTGGCATGTTGTGGCAACAATTTTTGACGCCCGAATGTCGTCATCAGAGGATGTCAGCAGCTATATCGCCAAGATTGAAAATCTTAGTGCAAGAATTCAGGATGCAGGAGGAACGATTACAGATGACCAGAAAGTGGCAAAGATAATAAACTCTCTTCCTTCGAGCATGCCGTATTTCATCCCAGCATGGGAGTCTCAAGCGCCGATTACGCAGACTCTAGAGAACTTATCAGCACGTCTTCTGATTGAAGAATGTAGAAACCAGCAGGCCGATTCCTCGCAAGGTACAGCATTCTACCAACAGATTAAACCAAGAATCAAAGAAGATAACATAAAGAAGACTGATTCAGGAAAGATATCAGAACTAAAGAAAAAGACTGAATGCCATTATTGTCACAAGATTGGTCATTGGTCACGGGAATGTCGGAAACGGATTGCCGACCAGCAGAAGAAAAACGAGAAGCGGAAGAACCAAGCAGGAGATTGTGATCATAAAGGTTTCAACGCTGATACCATCCTAAAGTGGAATGATTGCGACATATGGTGGGCAGATAGCGGAGCTAGCTGCAGCATGACCTTTCGACGTGAATGGTTCAAGTCCTTCACTCCGATCCACAACGATCATAGAATATACCTTGGAGACAACACTTCCGTCCTTGCAGAAGGTACAGGTGACATTGAAATCCTTGCCATGGTGAATGGAAAATGGATTACAACATATCAATCAGGAATGTGCTCTACTCTTCGAAGCTCAAGAAAAATTTGTTCAGCCTGGGAGTGTGCACTGAAAAGGGATACCGAGTAGACATCGACAAGGATGAGCTGCGCATCTACTCAAGAAAAGATCTGAAAGCAGTTGGACAACGCCAAGATGGGCTCTACAAGATGATGTTCCGAGTTACTTCATCTTCACAAGGATTTTCTGCAAAGATCAACAACCTCCAACTGTGGCACGAAAGACTAGCACACATCTCACTCACCACTATTCGAGAAATGGCCAAGAAAGGATTGATCAACGGTTTGCAACCCGAGGACATAAAAGAAGACGATTTCTTCTGTCAAGGCTGCCAAGAAGGAAAAGCTCACAGAAAGCCTAGTCATTTGTCTGAAACAAAAGAGTACAATCCTGGTGAGTTCATTCTAAGTGATATCTGCGGCCCTATGCCAACACAATCAATAGGAGGATCACTTTATTGCATTTTATTCAAAGATTATTCCAGTGGCTTTCGCCATATAGATTTCATTAGACACAAGTCCGATATTTTACACAAATTTGAAAACTTTTCTAGATTCAGTTATAATCAAACAGGCAATAAAATTGAAGTGATTAGAACCGATAATGCACTAGAATATACCAGTAAAGATTTCACAAATACTTGCAGAAAGTTCGGAATAGTGCATGAATTGTCAGCTCCATATGTTCACGAACAGATAGGGCGCGTAGAACGAGACAATATAACTATTGTCGAAGCAGCTCGATCGATGCTGTGCGCACGAAATCTTCCCGAAGAACTTTGGGCAGAAGCTTGCAATACTGCAACCTTCATTCTAAACCGAACATTCACTAAACAAGCTCCCAATACCACACCCTATGAACTCTTTTTCGGAAGAAAAGTTAGTTTATATAATCTAAAGATTTTCGGCAGTGAAGCATGGTTGCATACACTTAAAGAACGTAGAAGGAAATGGGATAAGAAATCACAAAAGATGATTTTCTTAGGTACGATAAAACATGCACTAACTTTCGACTCTGGAACCCTTCTACTAGAAAGATTTCTATCTCTAAAGATGTTACTTTTAACGAGACAAAACTCCAACATTACGAACTAGAGGGAGAAAACCTCATCCCAATAAACATTGACTTTAACCTGCCGGCACCACCGATCGAGGATGAATCACCTACAACGCTACAATTTCCCACGCCGCCGGCATTCCACCCGATGATAACTCGATCTAAAAAGAAAGCAGATTCTTGTAACTACCATTTTGTCGATGAGCCTTCAACCTATAAAGATGCTATGTAAAGTCCAAATGCCGAAAAATGGTTGGATGCAATGAAAGAAGAAATAAAAGCGTTAGAATCTAATAACACATGGTCACTCGAAACCCTACCAGACGGATATAAGCCAATAGGAAGTAAATGGGTTTATAAGCTAAAATCCCATCCCAACTCTACGGCACCTAAATTTAAGGCTAGACTTGTAGCTAAGGGTTACACACAAAGGAAGAACGTAGACTATTTCGACACCTTCAGTCCTGTTGTCAGATATGATTCACTTCGAGTGTTACTAGCAAATGCGGCATCAGAAAGAATGTTCTTAAAACAATTTGACGTAAAGACTGCATTTTTATATGGTGACCTAGACGAAGTCATATACTTAGAACAACCAGAAGGTTTCTCTCAAGGACACAATTTTGTTTGTAAACTACAGAAGAGTCTATATGGACTGAAACAATCGTCCAGAAATTGGAATAGGAAGTTTAAATCCTTCTTAGAGAAACACAATATTTTTTCAATCTAATGCAGATCAATGTGTTTTCACCGGAACTATTAACGACACTCAAATGATCCTTGCTCTTTACGTCGATGATGGACTTCTCATGTCTCGGAACAAGGACGATATCGATTCTATCGTCCAGGAACTATCTCACGAGTTCAATATAACGTCTAGAGATGCAGATTATTTCGTAGGACTTCAGATTGAACAATCAGAGGATAGATCGAAGATCTATATCCACCAATCTTCATACATAAACAAGATTTTAGATAAATTCAACATGATTGATTGCAAACCCGCAGCAGTACCCATGGACCCGAGTACAGTCCTAACTAAAGCTGATTGCCCAGACTTAGATAAAAATGGAAATTCACCAAAATTTCCTTACAGAGAAGCCGTAGGCTCACTAATGTTTGCCTATTCTGTTTCTAGACCGGACATAGCTTTTGCAACATCACAGTTAAGTAAATACCTTGACAACCCAGGACAGACACACTGGACAGCAATTAAAAGTGTATTTCGCTACTTGAAAGCAACACCACAATTAGGAATATTGTACGCTAGCCATCAAGAGTTAACAGGTTACTCAGATAGCGATTATGCTAGGGACATTGATTCAAGGAAAAGTACTACAGGTTACATCTTCATGTTAAACCATGGTGCTGTTATGGTCAAGCCAAAAGCAATCGACAGTTGCCCTCTCGACAACAGAAAGTGAATATATTGCTGCCTGTGCTGCTACTAAAGAAATGGTCTGGCTACGCAGACTTCTTAAGGATATCGGGATTAAGATGGACAGACCCACAGTACTCAACATGGATAATCAAGCAGCCATAAAGCTAGTGCAGAATCCCGAGTTCCATAAGAGAACGAAGCACATTGATGTACGATATCACTACATTCGTACTAAACAGGAAGATGGTGAGCTGATCACAAGATATGTCAGCACTCTTCAGCAGACGGCTGACCTCCTGACGAAACCTTTGGGACCGAAACACTTCAGGCGGCTCCTAGAAAACTTGAACGTTATAAATTTCAAGAGGGAGTGTTAGAAATGTGAAATTTATAGAGTCGCTGTTTCATCCCAAGTCGACCTTGGCACATGTACACTGCGGCGGCGCCACCTGATACCATGTGTGACGTCACTACTTAACCCTTCTCCCTTCTTGCCTGCTGCTGGCTGATTACAACTGTCTTTCTATACCTCTTTTGATTTTCTCTAAGCTTGTATAACCAATAAATCAATTGGCACTCTGCTTTAACGAGTCATTCGTTAATATTTCCAATAGGTTATGGGTCCTGACTACGCCCCAAATTTGAAGAAGCAAACCTAAAGTGAAACTGCTAAGCCTAACTCGTGCTAAATATGACGCACCTTGAGAATCAAGTCCGCCAGTTCAAAGGCGAAAACTTCTCCCTTTGGAAATTTCAGTTCCGACTACTATTAGAGCAAAATCAACTTTTGGATATCGTGGACGGCAAAGAAATCAAACCAGAGGTAAGTGACGCTACCTCTGCTATACAGGATGCATGGCACGCCAAAGATATCAAAGCCCGAATGCTTATATCACAGGCACTTGAATTAAGATTTCTAGAACCTTTGATGTCCTGTAAAACTGCCGCTCAAATGTGGACAAGGCTCATGTCCATCCACGAACAGAGATCAGAGATCGCAATTGGCATGTTGTGGCAACAATTTTTTGACGCCCGAATGTCGTCATCAGAGGATGTCAGCAGCTATATCGCCAAGATTGAAAATCTTAGTGCAAGAATTCAGGATGCAGGAGGAACGATTACAGATGACCAGAAAGTGGCAAAGATAATAAACTCTCTTCCTTCGAGCATGCCGTATTTCATCCCAGCATGGGAGTCTCAAGCGCCGATTACGCAGACTCTAGAGAACTTATCAGCACGTCTTCTGATTGAAGAATGTAGAAACCAGCAGGCCGATTCCTCGCAAGGTACAGCATTCTACCAACAGATTAAACCAAGAATCAAAGAAGATAACATAAAGAAGACTGATTCAGGAAAGATATCAGAACTAAAGAAAAAGACTGAATGCCATTATTGTCACAAGATTGGTCATTGGTCACGGGAATGTCGGAAACGGATTGCCGACCAGCAGAAGAAAAACGAGAAGCGGAAGAACCAAGCAGGAGATTGTGATCATAAAGGTTTCAACGCTGATACCATCCTAAAGTGGAATGATTGCGACATATGGTGGGCAGATAGCGGAGCTAGCTGCAGCATGACCTTTCGACGTGAATGGTTCAAGTCCTTCACTCCGATCCACAACGATCATAGAATATACCTTGGAGACAACACTTCCGTCCTTGCAGAAGGTACAGGTGACATTGAAATCCTTGCCATGGTGAATGGAAAATGGATTACAACATATCAATCAGGAATGTGCTCTACTCTTCGAAGCTCAAGAAAAATTTGTTCAGCCTGGGAGTGTGCACTGAAAAGGGATACCGAGTAGACATCGACAAGGATGAGCTGCGCATCTACTCAAGAAAAGATCTGAAAGCAGTTGGACAACGCCAAGATGGGCTCTACAAGATGATGTTCCGAGTTACTTCATCTTCACAAGGATTTTCTGCAAAGATCAACAACCTCCAACTGTGGCACGAAAGACTAGCACACATCTCACTCACCACTATTCGAGAAATGGCCAAGAAAGGATTGATCAACGGTTTGCAACCCGAGGACATAAAAGAAGACGATTTCTTCTGTCAAGGCTGCCAAGAAGGAAAAGCTCACAGAAAGCCTAGTCATTTGTCTGAAACAAAAGAGTACAATCCTGGTGAGTTCATTCTAAGTGATATCTGCGGCCCTATGCCAACACAATCAATAGGAGGATCACTTTATTGCATTTTATTCAAAGATTATTCCAGTGGCTTTCGCCATATAGATTTCATTAGACACAAGTCCGATATTTTACACAAATTTGAAAACTTTGCTAGATTCAGTTATAATCAAACAGGCAATAAAATTGAAGTGATTAGAACCGATAATGCACTAGAATATACCAGTAAAGATTTCACAAATACTTGCAGAAAGTTCGGAATAGTGCATGAATTGTCAGCTCCATATGTTCACGAACAGATAGGGCGCGTAGAACGAGACAATATAACTATTGTCGAAGCAGCTCGATCGATGCTGTGCGCACGAAATCTTCCCGAAGAACTTTGGGCAGAAGCTTGCAATACTGCAACCTTCATTCTAAACCGAACATTCACTAAACAAGCTCCCAATACCACACCCTATGAACTCTTTTTCGGAAGAAAAGTTAGTTTATATAATCTAAAGATTTTCGGCAGTGAAGCATGGTTGCATACACTTAAAGAACGTAGAAGGAAATGGGATAAGAAATCACAAAAGATGATTTTCTTAGGTACGATAAAACATGCACTAACTTTCGACTCTGGAACCCTTCTACTAGAAAGATTTCTATCTCTAAAGATGTTACTTTTAACGAGACAAAACTCCAACATTACGAACTAGAGGGAGAAAACCTCATCCCAATAAACATTGACTTTAACCTGCCGGCACCACCGATCGAGGATGAATCACCTACAACGCTACAATTTCCCACGCCGCCGGCATTCCACCCGATGATAACTCGATCTAAAAAGAAAGCAGATTCTTGTAACTACCATTTTGTCGATGAGCCTTCAACCTATAAAGATGCTATGTAAAGTCCAAATGCCGAAAAATGGTTGGATGCAATGAAAGAAGAAATAAAAGCGTTAGAATCTAATAACACATGGTCACTCGAAACCCTACCAGACGGATATAAGCCAATAGGAAGTAAATGGGTTTATAAGCTAAAATCCCATCCCAACTCTACGGCACCTAAATTTAAGGCTAGACTTGTAGCTAAGGGTTACACACAAAGGAAGAACGTAGACTATTTCGACACCTTCAGTCCTGTTGTCAGATATGATTCACTTCGAGTGTTACTAGCAAATGCGGCATCAGAAAGAATGTTCTTAAAACAATTTGACGTAAAGACTGCATTTTTATATGGTGACCTAGACGAAGTCATATACTTAGAACAACCAGAAGGTTTCTCTCAAGGACACAATTTTGTTTGTAAACTACAGAAGAGTCTATATGGACTGAAACAATCGTCCAGAAATTGGAATAGGAAGTTTAAATCCTTCTTAGAGAAACACAATATTTTTTCAATCTAATGCAGATCAATGTGTTTTCACCGGAACTATTAACGACACTCAAATGATCCTTGCTCTTTACGTCGATGATGGACTTCTCATGTCTCGGAACAAGGACGATATCGATTCTATCGTCCAGGAACTATCTCACGAGTTCAATATAACGTCTAGAGATGCAGATTATTTCGTAGGACTTCAGATTGAACAATCAGAGGATAGATCGAAGATCTATATCCACCAATCTTCATACATAAACAAGATTTTAGATAAATTCAACATGATTGATTGCAAACCCGCAGCAGTACCCATGGACCCGAGTACAGTCCTAACTAAAGCTGATTGCCCAGACTTAGATAAAAATGGAAATTCACCAAAATTTCCTTACAGAGAAGCCGTAGGCTCACTAATGTTTGCCTATTCTGTTTCTAGACCGGACATAGCTTTTGCAACATCACAGTTAAGTAAATACCTTGACAACCCAGGACAGACACACTGGACAGCAATTAAAAGTGTATTTCGCTACTTGAAAGCAACACCACAATTAGGAATATTGTACGCTAGCCATCAAGAGTTAACAGGTTACTCAGATAGCGATTATGCTAGGGACATTGATTCAAGGAAAAGTACTACAGGTTACATCTTCATGTTAAACCATGGTGCTGTTATGGTCAAGCCAAAAGCAATCGACAGTTGCCCTCTCGACAACAGAAAGTGAATATATTGCTGCCTGTGCTGCTACTAAAGAAATGGTCTGGCTACGCAGACTTCTTAAGGATATCGGGATTAAGATGGACAGACCCACAGTACTCAACATGGATAATCAAGCAGCCATAAAGCTAGTGCAGAATCCCGAGTTCCATAAGAGAACGAAGCACATTGATGTACGATATCACTACATTCGTACTAAACAGGAAGATGGTGAGCTGATCACAAGATATGTCAGCACTCTTCAGCAGACGGCTGACCTCCTGACGAAACCTTTGGGACCGAAACACTTCAGGCGGCTCCAAGAAAACTTGAACGTTATAAATTTCAAGAGGGAGTGTTAGAAATGTGAAATTTATAGAGTCGCTGTTTCATCCCAAGTCGACCTTGGCACATGTACACTGCGGCGGCGCCACCTGATACCATGTGTGACGTCACTACTTAACCCTTCTCCCTTCTTGCCTGCTGCTGGCTGATTACAACTGTCTTTCTATCCCTCTTTTGATTTTCTCTAAACTTGTATAACCAATAAATCAATTGGCACTCTGCTTTAACGAGTCATTCGTTAATATTTCCAATATGAATAAAATGGTTGATAGATATATAGCAAAGTTATTGTATCTATGTTTGACGGGAGAGAGAGGAGGGGCCTTTATATATTTTAGGTCAGCTTCGCCTAGAAATGTTTCCATCCATAAACTTCTCAAATCATATCAAGGAACAAATTAACAAATCGTATGGACCTAAAATAATACAATATATTCATTTGTAGGAAATTTCAACTATTTATGATGCCTATGATCATTTTAAAACAACTAAATTTCTAGTACAGTGTACTCCGCTTATAACAAAGTCGGTTATAGCGAAATTCCGCATATAGCGAATGAAATTGTCTGCACGAAAGAAAAGAAGGGCTTAAACCATTAAAAGAACTCTGGATATTGCGAAGTCGGATATAAAGAATTTTCGCTTATAACGAAGTGATTTGCATGTATAAATTTTTATTTTATCCGTTTATAACGAAGTTTTCTCATTTACCATTATAATTGACTAATATATTATGCATAATATATATCAAATTACAACGTGTGAATGACACAAATTTAATGATACACAACAAATAAGTTAATAATATACAATTTTAAAATATGCAAACATATTATAAGTATTTTTTTAACATTATTTAAACAAAATTAAATTGTTTAATAAACGCTTATATTTTATTAACGTTTACCATGGCAGGAGAACGAAAACAAACAAGAAACTCACTATCTCTGTCAGTCAAGCTGCAAATCCTAAGAGAGATTGAAGTGGAGAAGAAGAAAAAGACAGATGTTGCCCAGAAACATAATATCCCACAGTCGTCGCTCAGCACCATAATAAAGAACTCTGAGAAGATCCACCAACAAGCTCTGCATGCGGGAGAAAGCAGTCGGAAACGAGCACGTGGATCTACATATGCTGATGTTGATGAGGCTCTGCTGCAGTGGTTCAAGCAGGCAAGAAGTGCAGCGCTTCCAGTTAATGGTCCATTGCTTTCCGAAAAGGCGAAGACCCTGGCTCTTGAATTTGGATTAAAGGATTTTACTGGGAGTGGTGGATGGATCGAGCGTTGGAAGGCAAGGCATGGCATCAAGCTGCGCAACATTTGTGGAGAATCAGCTGATGTCAATCGTGAGACAATGACGAACTGGTTGACCGATGGATTAGAGATGGATTTCGATTCTTATGCTGACGCTGACAATGACGTCGTTACAAATGCCATGTTATCCGATGTAGAAATTGTCGAGAGCATTCTTCAAGCAAAAGAAGAAGAAGAAACGGACCAAGTTGATGAAGAAGTAGACCCAATTGTCCACATTCCGCATCCAAAAGAGGTCTTGGAGAGCATTCAAACTCTGCGATTGTTTCTTCAATGTCAGGATGAGTCCAAGTCTCTTCATAGGCATCTGTCAGACTTGGACAACATCGAAAAGAGTGTTCAGCACTTGTTACTGACTTCTAAATGTCAAAAGAAAATCACAAACTACTTCTCCAAAAACACCTGATGAGGTTGTTATTGATCTTTGGGTTGCTCTTTTGAGTTGAATAGTAAATAAAATTATTGGTACAAAACATTTTTTTTTCCAACTGCGGATATAACAAACTTCGGATATAACAAAGTGATTGTCATGGATAATGCGACTTCGTTATAAGCGGAGTACACTGTATATCTACCGCAATGATAAAAATGATGGGAGGGCCTGGTTCATCATTTGTGAATCTACTTGGCGGTTTTGTCAGTTTAATCTACCATCCCGCTTAATTTTTGTATTTTCCTGTTTTTATTTTATAGTAATACTGAAGATAAACTATTGGAAAAGAGATTTTACACAACTATGAACATAAGCTTAAGTACAGTATAAATACAAATATTTATAAATTCCTAAACATGCTTCGAGCGCTGCTCTTCCGCAAACAACAAGTAAAGTTCATTTAGACTTAATATGAACATTATGAATTAACGCGCCATCTGTTTTACGCAATTTATGATTCATTTGAAAACAAAATCAGATGGAAAATATGGAATTAAATATTCAGAAGTCTATGATAAGGTCATATTAACGATCGGATAAAATAATTCTAAAAACTGGTGAAAAACGAGAACAAAACATTTAACTTGGAATTCAAGATTCTGAGCTATCCAATGATAGCACCTTATTACATAAAAAGCATTTGCGCGCCATCTGTTATGAAAATTGGAAACTATTATAGAGGCGTATGATTCTTTTGAAAGTTAAACAATTTTTACTGCCCTTACTGCGATAGAAATATTATATATTATATTATATATTTATAAATAATATAGTCACGACCGTCTTTCCTGGCCTCTGTCACGGATGAAATTTAAAAGTTAAAAAAAGATGCCGATACCCGGGATCGAACCAGGGACCTTTAGATATTCAGTCTAACGCTCTCCTAACTGAGCTATTTCGGCTTATTTTATTTATTTCTATAGAAGCTTCTATCTTTATAATTATGTATATTTTCAAAAAGTCAATTCACACCTCTTCGCTGGAGACCATGGGAATACTGACTAATTCATTATGCTAACATAATTATAAATACAAGTATCAGAGTCATCAACAATTCTGTCATCGTTTGCTTTTGTGAATGGAATAAATACCCAAATAGGGCCATTTCTTATAAGCATCGGTGGTTCAGTGGTAGAATGCTCGCCTGCCACGCGGGCGGCCTGGGTTCGATTCCCGGCCGATGCATTTTTTTCTTTTTTACAATTTTTAAAACTCATTTATATTATTATCCCTATATATATATAAAAGTCAGCGTATGTATGTATGTTTGTCAACTATACACGTCCACAATACGTAACTAATATGATAATTGCAACAAATAGTATTTGAATAAAATCATTCAATCGGGTAAAACACGGGCGTTGCCCGGGTCATTCGGCTAGTATATTTATAATTGTATGTAAAATTCTACTAACCTCAAAGCTTCTGTCCATAGTTAATCTAAATACCCATTCCAAGAGTCTAGTATCAGTATCACTATTGTTGTTTCTTGAGCACTCCAAGAGAGCAACATCTGACGACGTCAATCTATCTGCGGATTTGTTACACCGCGTCTATGGCATAAGTGAGGGAGAGAAAACACAAGTTGTGATCACAGACTTCTTCAAGAAAATGTAATTATTTTTTACGAATAAATTATAAATTAATGCTTTCTATTTATCATATTAATCAATTAATGCCGGTTTTGCACTCTATATATTGACTTAAATATAAATTGTTATTATTAATTGTTATAAATAATTTATTGTATCTTTAAATTTCACATTTTAAACGTGTTCGATACAACGCCACCCTCGCCTTACGCCGCTTTTTTGCAAAATCCGGATGGTGTCGTTATAACGAGAGTAGACTGTAGTACCTTTGTAATCTTTTCTATTTATTCTTGAAGTTTGTAAAGAAAAAAAACTTTTATGAGAGATGAAATTAAAGCAGAAAAATTAAAGATATTATACTAACATATTTACAATCAGAAAACCAACTAACCTGAGAGCATCTAGCTTCTCTCAGCAAAAACTATTCTTCTTTTTTAACCAACAAGACATATGCAAAAATCATCTATTGTAGATCAATCTGGCACAAAAATTTACATATATAACTCTTGGATTTCAACAAGCAATATTTTAAATATACAAAATTAAAAATACAAATTTTTAAACAATGGAATTTACACATAATAAAGATTTTAACATTTAATAAAGACAATGAAAGTTTAAACATTTAACATAAAGATGATCACATCCAACAGTTTTCCTAGTATATTAATGATTTTTCTGTCGAAGTTTAATTGTGCTGATAACTTGGGGTATCCAAATCTGTCTTCAGTGATCACCGTCCATAGCACAAAGCGTCTACATGCATTACTAGATACGACCGGTCAGTGACGTTCCATCAACACTACTGTAGATGAAGAACGCCTGTGTTGGATTATTGATAGCAGGACACGGTGCTGAGATTACAGATTGATCTTCACAAAGTGTTTTACCTGTTTTTTTTTTAAACCCAATGAAGTCCCATCATCAACCTATTGGTGGTCACTGTAGGATCTTTAGCGTCCAATCTTCGCTCTACTCGTCAATCTTCCAGTGCGACCTGAGTAGGTACCATCTTGTCCCCTACCCAATGTGACGTCAGAACGATTGATTTTTTTCACATTTGACCATCCTACGTTTTCAGACCGTTAGTGATGTCTTTCTGAAACTCCTGTCAACTGGGAATGTCTTCCGTTGTTGTGTTTACCTGGCATTCTTGTTACTACGTACTTCCTATAACATGATTAGGTTGTTTCACAGTGAAGTCAGAAAGCTCTTATACTGCAGAACTTCCATGAGTGACTTCCATAACACACAAACATGGATACATGTTTAGAAAATTACATTTTAAATGAAGAAAAATTAATAAAATATATCTCCACTCATGGACAAAACTTAAGGAAGTTGTACCTTTTAGCATGTATATCGGGATTCAGACAATAACTCTGAAAGATATTACAGTGACCTTTATTGAAGACATACTCATAGACAAAACTTAAGGAAATCGTACCTTTTAGCATGTATATCGGGATTCAGACAATAACTCTGAAAGATATTACAGTGACCTTTATTGAAGACACACTCATGGGCAAAACTTAAGGAAATCGTACCTTTTAGCATGTATATCGGGATTCAGACAATAACTCTGAAAGATATTACAGTGGCCTTTATTGAAGACACACTCATGAACAAAACTTAAGGAAGTTGTACCTTTTAGCATGTATATCGGGATTGAGACAATAACTCTGAAAGATATTACAGTGACCTTTATTGAAGACACACTCATGGACAAAACTCAAGGAAGTTGTACATTTTAGCATGTATATCGGGATTGAGACAATAACTCTGAAAGATATTACTGTGACCTTTATTGAAGACACACTCATGGACAAAACTTAAGGAATTTATACCTTTTAGCATGTATATCGGGATTCAGACAATAATTCTGAAAGATATTACAGTAACCTTTATTGAAGACACACTCATTGACAAAACTTAAGGAAGTTGTACCTTTTAGCATGTATATCGGGATTGAGACACTAACTCTGAAAGATATTACAGCGACCTTTATTGAAGACACACTCATGGACAAAACTTGAGGAAGTTGTATCTTTTAGCATGTATATCGGGATTGAGACAATAACTCTGAAAGATATTACAGTGATCTTTATTGAAGACACACTCATAGACAAAACTTAAGGAATTTGTATCTTTTAGCATGCATATCGGGATTCAGACAATAACTCTGAAAGATATTACAATGATCTTTATTGAAGACACAAGATAACAAAGTGTGAACAAAATTGCCTCTGTCTCTTTCAAAGAAACAGACAACCGACAATGACATACTTTCTACTTTCTTAACTTTTATCGATGAGTGTAGTTGCTGTAGATATAAGTTTAATGTAGATATAGTTAAACCTGTCTATAGCGCCCCCCTCTTGGGACTCACCAAAATAGAGTGCTATAGAGAGGGGTTGCTATAGACAGGTCACTTTTAATGTAAAATATTTAAAATAGAGCGCTATAGAGAGGAAGGCGCTATTTAGAGGAGGTGCTATAGACAGGTTTAACTGTATGTAAGGATTGTAGTGTTCCAGGACAAGGGAGGTATGACGTGAGGCAGAAGGCCTGGGAACCCTGCCAACTGCGGACTGTTGTCACCAGGTGGACGCACGGTCCATGACGGTCATCTGGGATATTGTTATTGGAATCATGTCCCCAGGTGACTCTCACGTAACCCCATGTTAGGTGGGTCGGTTCTGTTAAAACGTATTTCATCAATGACAAACCTTCTTCTCAATGTTAATTAATGGGTCAATTCATTGCAGTGTCTTTTTACTCGACTTTTTTCCTCTTTAGAAATTGTCGCTCTGTTTAAATTTGTCAGCATTTTGAATGAAAAGTTTAATTTTGAATATTATTTGTTGGTAGTTTGCTTGGAAATACAATAGAAATGTCCTTTAGCAGACATCCCGCTAGCAGACACCTCTCCACAAAGGACAGTTTTCATTTGCAAAATTACCATTTTTACAATTTAGCAACTCTCCGGTAAGAGGACACTTCTCCCTAAAGGACACTTTAGCTCTGTAATAGGGTGTTGTCCTTTACAGAGAGGTAGTTCTACTGTAGCTACTCTCTGGTAAGAGGACACCTCTCTCTAAAAGACACTTTGGATCTGCAATTAAGTGTTGTCCTTTACAGGGAGGTAGTTCTACTGTAGCTACTCTCTGGTAAGAGGACACCTCTCTCTAAAAGACACTTTGGATCTGCAATTAAGTGTTGTCCTTTACAGGGAGGTAGGTCTACTGTAGCTACTCTCTGGTAAAAGGACACCTTTCCCTCAAGAACATTTTGACTCTGAAATTAGGTATTGTCCTTTACAGAGAGGTAGTTCTACTGTAGCTACTCTCTGGTAAGAGGACACCTTTCCCTAAAGGACACTTTAGCTCTGTAATTAGGTGTTGTCCTTTACAGGGAGGTAGTTCTACTGTAGCTACTCTCTGGTAAAAGGACACCTTTCCCTCAAGAACATTTTGACTCTGAAATTAGGTGTTGTCCTTTACAGGGAGGTAGTTCTACTGTAGCTACTCTCTGGTAAAAGGACACCTTTCCCTCAAGAACATTTTGGCTCTGTAATTAGGTGTTGTCCTTTACAGGGAGGTAGTTCTACTGTAGCTACTCTCTGGTAAAAGGACACCTTTCCCTCAAGAACATTTTGGCTCTGTAATTAGGTGTTGTCCTTTACAGAGAGGTAGTTCTACTGTAGCTACTCTCTGGTAAGAGGACACCTATCTCTAAAGGACACTTTGGCTCTGTAATTAGGTGTTGTCCTTTACAGGGAGGTAGTTCAACTGTAGCTACTTTCTGGTAAAAGGACACCTTTCTCTAAAGGACACTTTGGCTCTGTAATTAGGTGTTGTCCTTTACAGAGAGGTAGTTCTACTGTAGCTACTCTCTGGTAAGAGGACACCTATCTCTAAAGGACACTTGAGCTCTGTAATTAGGTGTTGTCCTTTACAGGGAGGTAGTTCTACTGTAGCTACTCTCTGGTAAAAGGACACCTTTCCCTCAAGAACATTTTGGCTCTGTAATTAGGTGTTGTCCTTTACAGAGAGGTAGTTCTACTGTAGCTACTCTCTGGTAAGAGGACACCTATCTCTAAAGGACACTTTGGCTCTGTAATTAGGTGTTGTCCTTTACAGGGAGGTAGTTCAACTGTAGCTACTCTCTGGTAAAAGGACACCTATCTCTAAAGGACACTTTGGCTCTGTAATTAGGTGTTGTCCTTTACAGGGAGGTAGTTCTACAGTAGCTACTCTCTGGTAAAAGGACACCTTTCCCTCAAGAACAGTTTGACTCTGTAATTAGGTGTTGTCCTTTACAGAGAGGTAGTTCTACTGTAGCTACTCTCTGGTAAAAGGACACCTTTCTCTAAAGGACACTTTGGCTCTGTAATTAGGTGTTGTCCTTTACAGGGAGATAGTTCTACTGTAGCTACTCTCTGGTAAAATGACACCTTTCCCTCAAGAACATTTTGGCTCTGTAATTAGGTGTTGTCCTTTACAGGGAGGTAGTTCTACTGTAGCTAGTCTCTGGTAAAAGGACACCTTTCTCTAAAGGACACTTTGGCTCTGTAATTAGGTGTTGTCCTTTACAGGGAGGTAGTTCTACTGTAGCTACTCTCTGGTAAAAGGACTCCTTTCCCTCAAGAACATTTTGGCTCTGTAATTAGGTGTTGTCCTTTACAGGGAGGTAGTTCTACTGTAGCTAGTCTCTGGTAAAAGGACACCTTTCTCTAAAGGATACTTTGACTCTGTAATTAGGTGTTGTCCTTTACAGGGAGGTAGTTCTACTGTAGCTAGTCTCTGGTAAAAGGACACCTTTCTCTAAAGGACACTTTGGCTCTGTAATTAGGTGTTGTCCTTTACAGGGAGGTAGTTCTACTGTAGCTACTCTCTGGTAAAAGGACTCCTTTCCCTCAAGAACATTTTGGCTCTGTAATTAGGTGTTGTCCTTTACAGGGAGGTAGTTCTACTGTAGCTACTCTCTGGTAAGAGGACACCTCTCCCTAAAGAATACTTTGACTCTGTAATTAGGTGTTGTCCTTTACAAGGAGGTAGTTCTACTGTAGCTACTCTCTGGTAAGAGGACACCTCTCCCTAAAGAATACTTTGACTCTGTAATTAGGTGTTGTCCTTTACAGGGAGGTAGTTCTACTGTAGCTACTCTCTGGTAAGAGAACACCTCTCCCTAAAGAATACTTTGACTCTGTAATTAGGTGTTGTCCTTTACAGGGAGGTAGATCTACTGTAGCTACTCTCTGGTAAAAGGACACCTTTCCCTCAAGGACACTTTGGCTCTGTAATTAGGTGTTGTCCTTTACAGGGAGGTAGTTCTACTGTAGCTACTCTCTGGTAAGAGGACACCTCTCCCTAAAGAATACTTTGACTCTGTAATTAGGTGTTGTCCTTTACAGGGAGGTAGTTCTACTGTAGCTACTCTCTGGTAAGAGGACACCTCTCCCTAAAGAATACTTCGACTCTGTAATTAGGTGTTGTCCTTTACAGGGAGGTAGTTCTACTGTAGCTACTCTCTGGTAAAAGGACACCTTTCCCTAAAGAATACTTTGACTCTGTAATTAGGTGTTGTCCTTTACAGGGAGGTAGTTCTACTGTAGCTACTCTCTGGTAAGAGAACACCTCTCCCTAAAGAATACTTTGACTCTGTAATTAGGTGTTGTCCTTTACAGGGAGGTAGTTCTACTGTAGCTACTCTCTGGTAAGAGGACACCTCTCCCTAAAGGAAACTTTGACTCTAATTAGGTGTTGTCCTTTACAGGGAGGTAGTTCTACTGTAGCTACTCTCGGGTAAGAGGACACCTCTCCCTAAAGAATACTTTGACTCTGTAATTAGGTGTTGTCCATTACAGGGAGGTAGTTCTACTGTAGCTACTCTCTGGTAAGAGGACACCTCTCCCTAAAGAATACTTTAACTCTGTAATTAGGTGTTGTCCTTTACAGGGAGGTAGTTCTACTGTAGCTACTCTCTGGTAAAAGGACACCTATCTCTAAAGGACACTTTGGCTCTGTAATTAGGTGTTGTCCTTTACAGGGAGGTAGTTCTACTGTAGCTACTCTCTGGTAAAAGGACACCTATCTCTAAAGGACACTTTGGCTCTGTAATTAGGTGTTGTCCTTTACAGGGAGGTAGTTCAACTGTAGCTACTCTCTGGTAAAAGGACACCTTTCTCTAAAAGACACTTTGGCTCTGTAATTAGGTGTTGTCCTTTACAGAGAGGTAGCTCTACTGTAGCTACTCTCTGGTAAAAGGACACCTTTCCCTCAAGAACATTTTGGCTCTGTAATTAGGTGTTGTCCTTTACAGAGAGGTAGCTCTACTGTAGCTACTCTCTGGTAAAAGGACACCTTTCCCTCAAGAACATTTTGGCTCTGTAATTAGGTGTTGTCCTTTACAGAGAGGTAGCTCTACTGTAGCTAGTCTCTGGTAAAAGGACACCTTTCTCTAAAGAACATTTTGGCTCTGTAATTAGGTGTTGTCCTTTACAGGGAGGTAGTTCTACTGTAGCTACTCTCTGGTAAAAGGACACCTTTCCCTCAAGAACATTTTGGCTCTGTAATTAGGTGTTGTCCTTTACAGAGAGGTAGTTCTACTGTAGCTACTCTCTGGTAAAAGGACACCTTTCCCTCAAGAACATTTTGGCTCTGTAATTAGGTGTTGTCCTTTACAAGGAGGTAGTTCTACTGTAGCTACTCTCTGGTAAGAGGACACCTCTCCCTAAAGAATACTTTGACTCTGTAATTAGGTGTTGTCCTTTACAGGGAGGTAGTTCTACTGTAGCTACTCTCTGGTAAGAGAACACCTCTCCCTAAAGAATACTTTGACTCTGTAATTAGGTGTTGTCCTTTACAGGGAGGTAGTTCTACTGTAGCTACTCTCTGGTAAGAGAACCCCTCTCCCTAAAGAATACTTTGACTCTGTAATTAGGTGTTGTCCTTTACAGGGAGGTAGTTCTACTGTAGCTACTATCTGGTAAGAGAACACCTCTCCCTAAAGAATACTTTGACTCTGTAATTAGGTGTTGTCCTTTACAGGGAGGTAGTTCTACTGTAGCTACTCTCTGGTAAGAGAACACCTCTCCCTAAAGAATACTTTGACTCTGTAATTAGGTGTTGTCCTTTACAGGGAGGTAGTTCTACTGTAGCTACTCTCTGGTAAGAGAACACCTCTCCCTAAAGAATACTTTGACTATGTAATTAGGTGTTGTCCTTTACAGGGAGGTAGTTCTACTGTAGCTACTCTCTGGTAAGAGAACACCTCTCCCTAAAGAATACTTTGACTCTGTAATTAGGTGTTGTCCTTTACAGGGAGGTAGTTCTACTGTAGCTACTCTCTGGTAAGAGAACACCTCTCCCTAAAGGATACTTTGACTCTGTAATTAGGTGTTGTCCTTTACAGGGAGGTAGTTCTACTGTAGATACTCTCTGGTAAAAGGACACCTTTCCCTAAAGAACATTTTGGCTCTGTAATTAGGTTTATTTATTTATGCTTATGAGGTGATACAGCAACATCTTTACAAGCTTACAGCTGCTGTATTGTCCGTGAGGTCAAAAGACGTACGGACCTCTATGGTGTTGATCTCTTGGCGGAACGACTTGGAAGTCGGACTCGGGCCCCCCCACTACGGCAAAGTGGATCAACTTCGGGAGGTAGTTTTACTGTAGCTGCTCTCTGGTAAAAGGACACCTTTCCCTCAAGAACATTTTGGCTCTGTAATTAGGTGTTGTCCTTTACAGGGAGGTAGTTCTACTGTAGCTACTCTCTGGTAAGAGAACACCTCTCCCTAAAGGATACTTTGACTCTGTAATTAGGTGTTGTCCTTTACAGGGAGGTAGTTCTACTGTAGCTACTCTCTGGTAAAAGGACACCTTTCCCTAAAGAACATTTTGGCTCTGTAATTAGGTGTTGTCTTTTACAGGGAGGTAGTTTTACTGTAGCTGCTCTCTGGTAAAAGGACACCTTTCCCTCAAGAACATTTTGGCTCTGTAATTATGTGTTGTCCTTTACAGGGAGGTAGTTCTACTGTAGCTACTCTCTGGTAAGAGGACACCTCTCCCTAAAGAATACTTTGACTCTGTAATTAGGTGTTGTCCTTTACAGGGAGGTAGTTCTACTGTAGCTACTCTCTGGTAAGAGAACACCTCTCCCTAAAGAATACTTTGACTCTGTAATTAGGTGTTGTCCTTTACAGGGAGGTAGTTCTACTGTAGCTACTCTCTGGTAAGAGAACACCTCTCCCTAAAGAATACTTTGACTCTGTAATTAGGTGTTGTCCTTTACAGGGAGGTAGTTCTACTGTAGCTACTCTCTGGTAAGAGGACACCTCTCCCTAAATAATACTTTGACTCTGTAATTAGGTGTTGTCCTTTACAGGGAGGTAGTTCTACTGTAGCTACTCTCTGGTAAGAGGACACCTCTCCCTAAAGAATACTTTGACTCCCTGTAAGGACACCTTTCCCTCAAGAACATTTTGGCTCTGTAATTAGGTGTTGTCCTTTACAGGGAGGTAGTTCTACTGTAGCTACTCTCTGGTAAGAGAACACCTCTCCCTAAAGGATACTTTGACTCTGTAATTAGGTGTTGTCCTTTACAGGGAGGTAGTTCTACTGTAGCTACTCTCTGGTAAGAGAACACCTCTCCCTAAAAAATACTTTGACTCTGTAATTAGGTGTTGTCCTTTACAGGGAGGTAGTTCTACTGTAGCTACTCTCTGGTAAGAGGACACCTCTCCCTAAATAATACTTTGACTCTGTAATTAGGTGTTGTCCTTTACAGGGAGGTAGTTCTACTGTAGCTACTCTCTGGTAAGAGGACACCTCTCCCTAAAGAATACTTTGACTCCCTGTAAGGACACCTTTCCCTCAAGAACATTTTGGCTCTGTAATTAGGTGTTGTCCTTTACAGGGAGGTAGTTCTACTGTAGCTACTCTCTGGTAAGAGAACACCTCTCCCTAAAGGATACTTTGACTCTGTAATTAGGTGTTGTCCTTTACAGGGAGGTAGTTCTACTGTATTATAGCTACATCTCAACTAATTTTTTATTAGATTCAGACGTTTTAATAATTCATCGTCACTCTCTTCAGGGGAAAGATTATTTCTGAATTCTATTTTATACTTATTTATGTTAACACAAAGCAATAACGCGCCATCTATACATATAAAATGAAAGAATTTAAAAGCACGAATGTTTCTTTTATACATAATACAATATTTGAATGTAATTCTACTGTCCACTTATGTCCATAGTTTTCTTGAAAATCATTTCTAAGATTCCACCCTTCAGTTTTGCGTATATAAGCAGAATAGTCTCCAATACAGTATTAGGGCTCTGAGAAGCGGTCGGATGGATTAAATTGGCGAAACCGCTGGGAGGGTTCACCACTGATGAACCAAGCCCTCCCAATACATATTTTTCATCTTAGTAAGGGCAGTAGAAGTTTGTATTATGTATAAAAGAAACATTCGTGCTTTTAAATTCTTTCATTTTATACTTATTTATGTTTCTGAATATAAAGCATTCCATATTTAAATCTTTAGCTAATAAAAAGATATATATTGGATTGAATAAAATATTTATTTGCCAATATTTCGGTTGGCCTAACTTTTAAGTTTGTTTATACAAAAATGTAAGGACTTGACAAAGGTTGGCGTTCAGCCAACCGAAATATTTGCAAATAAATCTTTTATTGAATCCAATATATTTTGTAATTTTAAAACTTTTTTCACAAATTTATCATGAATAGAAATCAAATATATGCATATATACTTAATATGCGTATGTGATAATCTGTATA
>CP092863.1:67555262-67571284 GCA_030710605.1 Cordylochernes scorpioides | reverse complement strand
TAGGAATATGTAGCCCACCACAATATGTATAATGTATCGTCTAAAGGTCTAATAAAAGTTAGGCCTCGCGAGTTGGGAAAAGAACAAAATACAGGATTGCATCATCCAGGAAGTAAAGGTCACTGCCCTGGACTCTCATAAAACTTAAGTTCAAAGGCCTTCTACTTCCTGGAGGATTGCAATAATGGCGACAATAGAGGTACTGAGCCAATCACCTTTAAGCATGACAAATCAACAACCAACCACCTTTAAGCATGACAAATTGATAGCGAATCATCAGAGAGAACGTGGAAGGATCTCCACCAATGAGAAGTCGAGAGAGTTAATCTCCGGGGGAAGAGATCGAGGGGAAGGAAACGACAGGGATACACAGACGATCTAAAACAATGGACTGGACGACACGAGGAGATGAAGAGAATGGCGGAGGAAGTATGGAGAGACCATGTGGCCCACCCTCAGTAGAGGAAGGCATTGAAGGAGGGAGATATGGAGAGACCATGTGGCCCACCCTCAGTAGAGGAAGGTATTGAAGGAGGGAGATATGGAGAGACCATGTGGTCATCCACCCTCAGTAGAGGAAGGTATTGAAGGAGGGAGATATGGAGAGACCATGTGGCCCATCCTCAGTAGAGGAAGGCATTGAAGGAGGGAGATATGAAGAGACCATGTGGCCAGCCACCCTCAGTAGAGGAAGGCATTGAAGGAGGGAGATATGGAGAGACCATGTGGCCCATCCTCAGTAGAGGAAGACATTGAAGGAGGGATATATGGAGAGACCATGTGGCCCATCCTCAGTAGAGGAAGACATTGAAGGAGGGATATATGGAGAGACCATGTGGCCAGCCACCCTCAGTAGAGGAAGACACTGAAGGAATGAGATATGGAGAGACCATGTGGCCAGCCACCCTCAGTAGAGGAAGGTATTGAAGAAGGAGGAGGAAATAAACCTATTGCAATTATCCTGTTGGTATACATTGTAAATAAATAAACGTTATTACAGAGTAGTGAATCAAGGAAGGAATTTAAGGCTAATTACCTGCCAACTTGGGTCAGCATTCCTGTAATACAAGAAATTCTCTCGGATCCATTTGTAGATGGCCGACAACGTCATCTTGTTCTTGTTGGCGTTCATGGCCATACAGATGAGGGTGGCGTAGGAGTAGGGGGGTTTCGCCGAGCCATCTGTCTTGTAGTCCACCTCTGGGGGCGCAGGGCCTGGGATCGGGACTTGCAGGGGGCGTTTCTGGGGGACCCCCCGTCCCCAGTTTGATGTCCAGGCTGTGGAGCCAGCTGAGAGATGTCAGACCGTCGTCAACGTCGCCCATCACTGATGCCCAGCCATTGCCCTGCAAGCACACGGACAACTTGATGTCAGCCATTGCCCTGCAAGAACACGGACATCGCTGATGCACAGCCATTGCTCTACAAGAACACGGGCATCGCTGATGCACAGCCATTGCCCTACAAGAACACGGACATCGCTGATGCACAGCCATTGCCCTGCAAGAACACGGACATCGCTGATGCACAGCCATTGCCCTGCAAGAACACGGACAACTTGATGTCCAGCCATTGCCCTGCAAGAACAAGAATATCGCTGATGCACAGTCATTGCCCTAAAAGAACACGGACATCGCTGATGCACAGTCATCGCCCTACAAGAACACGGGTATCGCTGATGTACAACCATTGCCCTACAAGAACACGGACATCGCTGATGCACAGCCATTGCACTACAAGAACACGGACATCACTGATGCACAGCCATTGCCCTACAAGAACACGGACATCGCTGATGCACAGCCATTGCCCTACAAGAACACGGGTATCGCTGATGCACAGCCATTGCGCTACAAGAACACGGGCATCGCTGATGCACAGCCATTGCCCTACAAGAACACGGGTATCGCTGATGCACAGCCATTGCCCTACAAGAACACGGGCATCGCTGATGCACAACCATTGCCCTACAAGAACACTGACATTGCTGATGCACAGCCATTGCCCTGAAAGAACACGGATATCGCTGATGCACAGCCATTGCCCTTCAAGAACATGTCTATCTTCATACCCAAGCATTCCCTTGCAATTACACCACAACTTGATGCCCAGCCATTGCTCTGAAAGCAGATAGACATAGCTGAATTTCAGTCATTGTCCTGCAAGAACACGGACATCGCTGATGCACAGCTACCGCCCTACAAGAACACGGACATCATTGATGCACAGCCATTGCCCTACAAGAACACGGGCATCACTGATGCACAGCCATTGCCCTACAAGAACACGGGCATCGCTGATGTCAGCCATTGCCCTGCAAGAACACGGGCATCGCTGATGCACAGCCATTGCTCTACAAGAACACGGGCATCGCTGATGCACAGCCATTGCCCTACAAGAACACGGACATCGCTGATGCACAGCCATTGCCCTGCAAGAACACGGACATCGCTGATGCACAGCCATTGCCCTGCAAGAACACGGACAACTTGATGTCCAGCCATTGCCCTGCAAGAACAAGAATATCGCTGATGCACAGTCATTGCCCTAAAAGAACACGGACATCGCTGATGCACAGTCATCGCCCTACAAGAACACGGGTATAGCTGATGTACAACCATTGCCCTACAAGAACACGGACATCGCTGATGCACAGCCATTGCACTACAAGAACACGGACATCACTGATGCACAGCCATTGCCCTACAAGAACACGGACATCGCTGATGCACAGCCATTGCCCTACAAGAACACGGGTATCGCTGATGCACAGCCATTGCGCTACAAGAACACGGGCATCGCTGATGCACAGCCATTGCCCTACAAGAACACGGGTATCGCTGATGCACAGCCATTGCCCTACAAGAACACGGGCATCGCTGATGCACAACCATTGCCCTACAAGAACACTGACATTGCTGATGCACAGCCATTGCCCTGAAAGAACACGGACATCGCTGATGCACAGCCATTGCCCTTCAAGAACATGTCTATCTTCATACCCAAGCATTCCCTTGCAATTACACCACAACTTGATGCCCAGCCATTGCTCTGAAAGCAGATAGACATAGCTGAATTTCAGTCATTGTCCTGCAAGAACACGGACATCGCTGATGCACAGCTACCGCCCTACAAGAACACGGACATCATTGATGCACAGCCATTGCCCTACAAGAACACGGGCATCACTGATGCACAGCCATTGCCCTACAAGAACACGGACATCGCTGATGCACAGCCATTGCCCTACAAGAACACGGGTATCGCTGATGCACAGCCATTGCGCTACAAGAACACGGGTATCGCTGATGCACAGCCATTGCCCTACAAGAACACGGGCATCGCTGATGCAAAACCATTGCCCTACAAGAACACTGACATTGCTTATGCACAGCCATTGCCCTGAAAGAACACGGATATCGCTGATGCACAGCCATTGCCGTTCAAGAACATGTCTATCTTCATACCCAAGCATTCCCTTGCAATTACACCACAACTTGATGCCCAGCCATTGCTCTGAAAGCAGATAGACATAGCAGAATTTCAGTCATTGTCCTGCAAGAACACGGACATCGCTGATGCACAGCTACCGCCCTACAAGAACACGGACATCATTGATGCACAGCCATTGCCCTACAAGAACACGGGCATCACTGATGCACAGCCATTGCCCTACAAGAACACGGGCATCACTGATGCACAGCCATTGCCCTACAAGAACACGGGCATCACTGATGCACAGCCATTGCCCTACAAGAACATGTCTATATTCATACCCAAGCATTCCCTTGCAATTACACCACAACTTGATGCCCACATCGCTGATGCACAGCTACCGCCCTACAAGAACACGGACATCACTGATGCACAGCCATTGCCCTACAAGAACAACGGGCATCACTTATGCACAGCCATTGCCCTTCAAGAACACGGGCATCACTGATGAACAGCCATTGCCCTACAAGAACACGGGCATCACTGATGCACAGCCATTGCCCTACAAGAACACGGGCATCACTGATGCACAGCCATTGCCCTACAAGAACACGGACATCGCTGATGCACAGCCATTGCCCTACAAGAACACGGACATCACTGATGCACAACTATTGCCCTACAAGAACACGGGCATCGCTGATGTCAGCCATTGCCCTGCAAGAACACGGGCATCGCTGATGCACAGCCATTGCTCTACAAGAACACGGGGCATCGCTGATGCACAGCCATTGCCCTACAAGAACACGGACATCGCTGATGCACAGCCATTGCCCTGCAAGAACACGGACATCGCTGATGCACAGCCATTGCCCTGCAAGAACACGGACAACTTGATGTCCAGCCATTGCCCTGCAAGAACACGGGCATCGCTGATGCACAGCCATTGCCCTAAAAGAACACGGACATCGCTGATGCACAGTCATCGCCCTACAAGAACACGGGTATCGCTGATGTACAACCATTGCCCTACAAGAACACGGACATCGCTGATGCACAGCCATTGCACTACAAGAACACGGACATCACTGATGCACAGCCATTGCCCTACAAGAACACGGACATCGCTGATGCACAGCCATTGCCCTACAAGAACACGGGTATCGCTGATGCACAGCCATTGCGCTACAAGAACACGGGCATCGCTGATGCACAGCCATTGCCCTACAAGAACACGGGTATCGCTGATGCACAGCCATTGCGCTACAAGAACACGGGCATCGCTGATGCACAGCCATTGCCCTACAAGAACACGGGTATCGCTGATGCACAGCCATTGCCCTACAAGAACACGGGCATCGCTGATGCACAACCATTGCCCTACAAGAACACTGACATTGCTGATGCACAGCCATTGCCCTGAAAGAACACGGATATCGCTGATGCACAGCCATTGCCCTTCAAGAACATGTCTATCTTCATACCCAAGCATTCCCTTGCAATTACACCACAACTTGATGCCCAGCCATTGCTCTGAAAGCAGATAGACATAGCTGAATTTCAGTCATTGTCCTGCAAGAACACGGACATCGCTGATGCACAGCTACCGCCCTACAAGAACACGGACATCATTGATGCACAGCCATTGCCCTACAAGAACACGGGCATCACTGATGCACAGCCATTGCCCTACAAGAACACGGACATCGCTGATGCACAGCCATTGCCCTACAAGAACACGGGTATCGCTGATGCACAGCCATTGCGCTACAAGAACACGGGCATCGCTGATGCACAGCCATTGCCCTACAAGAACACGGGTATCGCTGATGCACAGCCATTGCCCTACAAGAACACGGGCATCGCTGATGCACAACCATTGCCCTACAAGAACACTGACATTGCTGATGCACAGCCATTGCCCTGAAAGAACACGGATATCGCTGATGCACAGCCATTGCCCTTCAAGAACATGTCTATCTTCATACCCAAGCATTCCCTTGCAATTACACCACAACTTGATGCCCAGCCATTGCTCTGAAAGCAGATAGACATAGCTGAATTTCAGTCATTGTCCTGCAAGAACACGGACATCGCTGATGCACAGCTACCGCCCTACAAGAACACGGACATCATTGATGCACAGCCATTGCCCTACAAGAACACGGGCATCACTGATGCACAGCCATTGCCCTACAAGAACACGGGCATCACTGATGCACAGCCATTGCCCTACAAGAACATGTCTATATTCATACCCAAGCATTCCCTTGCAATTACACCACAACTTGATGCCCACATCGCTGATGCACAGCTACCGCCCTACAAGAACACGGACATCACTGATGCACAGCCATTGCCCTACAAGAACACGGGCATCACTTATGCACAGCCATTGCCCTTCAAGAACACGGGCATCACTGATGAACAGCCATTGCCCTACAAGAACACGGGCATCACTGATGCACAGCCATTGCCCTACAAGAACACGGGCATCACTGATGCACAGCCATTGCCCTACAAGAACACGGGCATCACTGATGCACAGCCATTGCCCTACAAGAACATGTCTATATTCATACCCAAGCATTCCCTTGCAATTACACCACAACTTGATGCCCACATCGCTGATGCACAGCTACCGCCCTACAAGAACACGGACATCACTGATGCACAGCCATTGCCCTACAAGAACACGGGCATCACTTATGCACAGCCATTGCCCTTCAAGAACACGGGCATCACTGATGAACAGCCATTGCCCTACAAGAACACGGGCATCACTGATGCACAGCCATTGCCCTACAAGAACACGGGCATCACTGATGCACAGCCATTGCCCTACAAGAACACGGACATCGCTGATGCACAGCCATTGCCCTACAAGAACACGGACATCACTGATGCACAACTATTGCCCTACAAGAACACGGGCATCGCTGATGTCAGCCATTGCCCTGCAAGAACACGGGCATCGCTGATGCACAGCCATTGCTCTACAAGAACACGGGCATCGCTGATGCACAGCCATTGCCCTACAAGAACACGGACATCGCTGATGCACAGCCATTGCCCTGCAAGAACACGGACATCGCTGATGCACAGCCATTGCCCTGCAAGAACACGGACAACTTGATGTCCAGCCATTGCCCTGCAAGAACAAGAATATCGCTGATGCACAGTCATTGCCCTAAAAGAACACGGACATCGCTGATGCACAGTCATCGCCCTACAAGAACACGGGTATCGCTGATGTACAACCATTGCCCTACAAGAACACGGACATCGCTGATGCACAGCCATTGCACTACAAGAACACGGACATCACTGATGCACAGCCATTGCCCTACAAGAACACGGACATCGCTGATGCACAGCCATTGCCCTACAAGAACACGGGCATCGCTGATGCAAAACCATTGCCCTACAAGAACACTGACATTGCTTATGCACAGCCATTGCCCTGAAAGAACACGGATATCGCTGATGCACAGCCATTGCCGTTCAAGAACATGTCTATCTTCATACCCAAGCATTCCCTTGCAATTACACCACAACTTGATGCCCAGCCATTGCTCTGAAAGCAGATAGACATAGCAGAATTTCAGTCATTGTCCTGCAAGAACACGGACATCGCTGATGCACAGCTACCGCCCTACAAGAACACGGACATCATTGATGCACAGCCATTGCCCTACAAGAACACGGGCATCACTGATGCACAGCCATTGCCCTACAAGAACACGGGCATCACTGATGCACAGCCATTGCCCTACAAGAACACGGGCATCACTGATGCACAGCCATTGCCCTACAAGAACATGTCTATATTCATACCCAAGCATTCCCTTGCAATTACACCACAACTTGATGCCCACATCGCTGATGCACAGCTACCGCCCTACAAGAACACGGACATCACTGATGCACAGCCATTGCCCTACAAGAACACGGGCATCACTTATGCACAGCCATTGCCCTTCAAGAACACGGGCATCACTGATGAACAGCCATTGCCCTACAAGAACACGGGCATCACTGATGCACAGCCATTGCCCTACAAGAACACGGGCATCACTGATGCACAGCCATTGCCCTACAAGAACACGGACATCGCTGATGCACAGCCATTGCCCTACAAGAACACGGACATCACTGATGCACAACTATTGCCCTACAAGAACACGGGCATCGCTGATGTCAGCCATTGCCCTGCAAGAACACGGGCATCGCTGATGCACAGCCATTGCTCTACAAGAACACGGGCATCGCTGATGCACAGCCATTGCCCTACAAGAACACGGACATCGCTGATGCACAGCCATTGCCCTGCAAGAACACGGACATCGCTGATGCACAGCCATTGCCCTGCAAGAACACGGACAACTTGATGTCCAGCCATTGCCCTGCAAGAACACGGGCATCGCTGATGCACAGCCATTGCCCTAAAAGAACACGGACATCGCTGATGCACAGTCATCGCCCTACAAGAACACGGGTATCGCTGATGTACAACCATTGCCCTACAAGAACACGGACATCGCTGATGCACAGCCATTGCACTACAAGAACACGGACATCACTGATGCACAGCCATTGCCCTACAAGAACACGGACATCGCTGATGCACAGCCATTGCCCTACAAGAACACGGGTATCGCTGATGCACAGCCATTGCGCTACAAGAACACGGGCATCGCTGATGCACAGCCATTGCCCTACAAGAACACGGGTATCGCTGATGCACAGCCATTGCGCTACAAGAACACGGGCATCGCTGATGCACAGCCATTGCCCTACAAGAACACGGGTATCGCTGATGCACAGCCATTGCCCTACAAGAACACGGGCATCGCTGATGCACAACCATTGCCCTACAAGAACACTGACATTGCTGATGCACAGCCATTGCCCTGAAAGAACACGGATATCGCTGATGCACAGCCATTGCCCTTCAAGAACATGTCTATCTTCATACCCAAGCATTCCCTTGCAATTACACCACAACTTGATGCCCAGCCATTGCTCTGAAAGCAGATAGACATAGCTGAATTTCAGTCATTGTCCTGCAAGAACACGGACATCGCTGATGCACAGCTACCGCCCTACAAGAACACGGACATCATTGATGCACAGCCATTGCCCTACAAGAACACGGGCATCACTGATGCACAGCCATTGCCCTACAAGAACACGGACATCGCTGATGCACAGCCATTGCCCTACAAGAACACGGGTATCGCTGATGCACAGCCATTGCGCTACAAGAACACGGGCATCGCTGATGCACAGCCATTGCCCTACAAGAACACGGGTATCGCTGATGCACAGCCATTGCCCTACAAGAACACGGGCATCGCTGATGCACAACCATTGCCCTACAAGAACACTGACATTGCTGATGCACAGCCATTGCCCTGAAAGAACACGGATATCGCTGATGCACAGCCATTGCCCTTCAAGAACATGTCTATCTTCATACCCAAGCATTCCCTTGCAATTACACCACAACTTGATGCCCAGCCATTGCTCTGAAAGCAGATAGACATAGCTGAATTTCAGTCATTGTCCTGCAAGAACACGGACATCGCTGATGCACAGCTACCGCCCTACAAGAACACGGACATCATTGATGCACAGCCATTGCCCTACAAGAACACGGGCATCACTGATGCACAGCCATTGCCCTACAAGAACACGGGCATCACTGATGCACAGCCATTGCCCTACAAGAACATGTCTATATTCATACCCAAGCATTCCCTTGCAATTACACCACAACTTGATGCCCACATCGCTGATGCACAGCTACCGCCCTACAAGAACACGGACATCACTGATGCACAGCCATTGCCCTACAAGAACACGGGCATCACTTATGCACAGCCATTGCCCTTCAAGAACACGGGCATCACTGATGAACAGCCATTGCCCTACAAGAACACGGGCATCACTGATGCACAGCCATTGCCCTACAAGAACACGGGCATCACTGATGCACAGCCATTGCCCTACAAGAACACGGGCATCACTGATGCACAGCCATTGCCCTACAAGAACATGTCTATATTCATACCCAAGCATTCCCTTGCAATTACACCACAACTTGATGCCCACATCGCTGATGCACAGCTACCGCCCTACAAGAACACGGACATCACTGATGCACAGCCATTGCCCTACAAGAACACGGGCATCACTTATGCACAGCCATTGCCCTTCAAGAACACGGGCATCACTGATGAACAGCCATTGCCCTACAAGAACACGGGCATCACTGATGCACAGCCATTGCCCTACAAGAACACGGGCATCACTGATGCACAGCCATTGCCCTACAAGAACACGGACATCGCTGATGCACAGCCATTGCCCTACAAGAACACGGACATCACTGATGCACAACTATTGCCCTACAAGAACACGGGCATCGCTGATGTCAGCCATTGCCCTGCAAGAACACGGGCATCGCTGATGCACAGCCATTGCTCTACAAGAACACGGGCATCGCTGATGCACAGCCATTGCCCTACAAGAACACGGACATCGCTGATGCACAGCCATTGCCCTGCAAGAACACGGACATCGCTGATGCACAGCCATTGCCCTGCAAGAACACGGACAACTTGATGTCCAGCCATTGCCCTGCAAGAACAAGAATATCGCTGATGCACAGTCATTGCCCTAAAAGAACACGGACATCGCTGATGCACAGTCATCGCCCTACAAGAACACGGGTATCGCTGATGTACAACCATTGCCCTACAAGAACACGGACATCGCTGATGCACAGCCATTGCACTACAAGAACACGGACATCACTGATGCACAGCCATTGCCCTACAAGAACACGGACATCGCTGATGCACAGCCATTGCCCTACAAGAACACGGGTATCGCTGATGCACAGCCATTGCGCTACAAGAACACGGGCATCGCTGATGCACAGCCATTGCCCTACAAGAACACGGGTATCGCTGATGCACAGCCATTGCGCTACAAGAACACGGGCATCGCTGATGCACAGCCATTGCCCTACAAGAACACGGGTATCGCTGATGCACAGCCATTGCCCTACAAGAACACGGGCATCGCTGATGCACAACCATTGCCCTACAAGAACACTGACATTGCTGATGCACAGCCATTGCCCTGAAAGAACACGGATATCGCTGATGCACAGCCATTGCCCTTCAAGAACATGTCTATCTTCATACCCAAGCATTCCCTTGCAATTACACCACAACTTGATGCCCAGCCATTGCTCTGAAAGCAGATAGACATAGCTGAATTTCAGTCATTGTCCTGCAAGAACACGGACATCGCTGATGCACAGCTACCGCCCTACAAGAACACGGACATCATTGATGCACAGCCATTGCCCTACAAGAACACGGGCATCACTGATGCACAGCCATTGCCCTACAAGAACACGGACATCGCTGATGCACAGCCATTGCCCTACAAGAACACGGGTATCGCTGATGCACAGCCATTGCGCTACAAGAACACGGGCATCGCTGATGCACAGCCATTGCCCTACAAGAACACGGGTATCGCTGATGCACAGCCATTGCCCTACAAGAACACGGGCATCGCTGATGCACAACCATTGCCCTACAAGAACACTGACATTGCTGATGCACAGCCATTGCCCTGAAAGAACACGGATATCGCTGATGCACAGCCATTGCCCTTCAAGAACATGTCTATCTTCATACCCAAGCATTCCCTTGCAATTACACCACAACTTGATGCCCAGCCATTGCTCTGAAAGCAGATAGACATAGCTGAATTTCAGTCATTGTCCTGCAAGAACACGGACATCGCTGATGCACAGCTACCGCCCTACAAGAACACGGACATCATTGATGCACAGCCATTGCCCTACAAGAACACGGGCATCACTGATGCACAGCCATTGCCCTACAAGAACACGGGCATCACTGATGCACAGCCATTGCCCTACAAGAACATGTCTATATTCATACCCAAGCATTCCCTTGCAATTACACCACAACTTGATGCCCACATCGCTGATGCACAGCTACCGCCCTACAAGAACACGGACATCACTGATGCACAGCCATTGCCCTACAAGAACACGGGCATCACTTATGCACAGCCATTGCCCTTCAAGAACACGGGCATCACTGATGAACAGCCATTGCCCTACAAGAACACGGGCATCACTGATGCACAGCCATTGCCCTACAAGAACACGGGCATCACTGATGCACAGCCATTGCCCTACAAGAACACGGACATCGCTGATGCACAGCCATTGCCCTACAAGAACACGGACATCACTGATGCACAACTATTGCCCTACAAGAACACGGGCATCACTGATGCACAGCCATTGCCCTACAAGAACACGGACATCGCTGATGCACAGCCATTGCCCTACAAGAACACGGACATCGCTGATGCACAGCCATTGCCCTACAAGAACACGCACATCACTGATGCACAGCCATTGCCCTACAAGAACACGGACATCACTGATGCACAACTATTGCCCTACAAGAACACGGGCATCACTGATGCACAGCCATTGCCCTACAAGAACACGGACATCGCTGATGCACAGCCATTGCCCTACAAGAAAATGTCCGTCTTCATACCCAAGCATTCCCTTCCAATTACACCACAAATTGATGCCCAGCCATTGCTTTGCAAGCAGATAGACATCGCTGAAGTTGAGTCATTGCTCTGAAAGAACACGGGCATCGCTGATGCACAGCCATTGCTCTGCAGCACGCGAGCGCGTGACGTGACGAGTGAGTGGGGCCTGAAATTGAAGTCCACCCCGTTCCTAAATAACAAAAGAGGGGAGGTGATGTGTTTTAAATGCGTGACTGGTGCGACTTCTTTAATGACTTTGGGGCGAGAAACTTGGAGGCATTATGAATATTGTCCTGTTTATAGCTACCTTGTTTTCTACATATTTCTTTTACCTATTTACAAATTTATATATACCTATATTTCTCTTTTATAATGTAATGTTAATGCGTATAATGTTCATGCGAGAACAAATATATAAAATTCAACTCATTTTGCAGATTTATTTTGAATTTTATATTTAAAAAAAACTACTAAATTCCATTGGAACGCTTTTATTTAGAAATTACTCTTTTTAGAATAATTCCCTAATATATTGTATATTTTCATTCTAAAATATTCCTTTAAACTTTCTTAAATCTGTAAATTGTTTTTCTCCAATACACACAATACTTTACAATTTGATTTTATTTTAATAAATTTGCATATCAACTCTTTGTACATATATCAATTGTGTTGATATTTTTTCTCTTTTCATCTAACTAACTTGCATACTAATTCTGTACATATTTAAAAATATCTTTCTTTCTTTTCTTCCAAAATTTTTGTTTATCTTTAAAGTGCAAGTGTCCCTAGGGGGACATAGCGCTCTAAGTCGAAATAAAATAAAATTTTCATGCGAAACTATAGATGTTGTTCCGTTTTAATCTATCTTCTGTTCTGTATTTACATATTGTACCATGTTTATGTTCGGTGTTCTATTTATGTGAGATTGAGAACATTGTCCTCTGTTTTCATTACACTCAATGTTCTATTTTTACATGTTGTGTGTGTGTCTTATACTTTTACCTGGTTCTGTTTTTATGCGTGTAGTGATTTTTAAGTATTCTATTTGTGTAGATAATTTCGTTTGTATTTTGTTTCTTGTGTTTCTTTTTGTTTATTTTGATAATATTGTCAAGTAACTCTACAACTCCGGTCACAAGAAGCTCCATGGGACACCTGTCAATCATCACTGGACCCCGGGGGTGACCACAGGTGTGAGGGGTTCTCGGAATCTTATCTGCAAATAAGGAAAACGGGACGGTGGCTGACCACTCTCATTATGTTCACCTTAGGATAAGTTGTTCTCCCTATAAATACCTCTTGTATATAATTTTATTGGAGAACTAAAAGGTAAATACCAACCTTTATAATAAATTAATTATTCTCAAATTTGCCCTTGCTTTATTTATCTCCGCGACAATATTCTACCCCTATTTTCGTTATTCTGGTTTATTGCCTTGCTTTTTTACCATATTCGATTTCTAGAGATACCATTTTGCTTATTAACCAGGTTATGTTTCTAGATATTTTGTCAATTTTTCTGGAAATTGTTCTATTTATGTTCAATCTTCTGTTTTAGGCTAGCATTGTCCGTTTATTGTCATTCTTCATGTACATTGTTCTTGTTTCTAAACATATCCTTAAATTTTCTACTCGTTTTTTTTCTTTGTATAAGGTTCCAAAAGTTTGTAAACACATAAATAATATATCTTGTATAAAAGGTGTTTACGAACTTTTGGAACAACTTTGTATTTCTGTACAGTGTTCTATTTACATATTATGTTCTGTTTTTGTACGTTATGTTCTTAAAAATTGATAAAAATGATAAAATAGTACAAATGTAAAATTGAACTGCGATAAGGTGGATAAATCAAGAAAAAGGCATCTCCTTATTGTGCAATTGAAAGTTACTTCTTTCTAATCTCCACTCAATCATATCTGGGTGAAGTAGAATGCGTCTGCCTTTGTCATTAAGACTGGGAGCACTACTCAGTGGCAGGTCGACTTAGCTCCAAAATAAATGGCTGCCTCTGACATGAGGAACAGACGCCATGTGCAGCCGCTTATAACATGGAGTACAAACGCTGCTCATCCTGTATCCTTGGAGCCCTTACAGGGTACTATCAGCCGGGCCAGCTGAACCCAGGTTTTTTAGTGAGCTAGTTACTGCTCCCTCCCCTCCTTTTTATCCGGGCTTGGGACCGGCAAAGGCGGAGATGATAGCATAGATGTCTCAAGCCATCAGCAAATTTCAGTTACACGATAAGGAGATGCCATTTTCTTAATTTATCCATGTGTTTATTTATGTTATCTTTCTTTTAGACACTGGCCTTATTAAGATTTGCTTCTACTAAATTAAACTCTTCGAATTAAAATAGCAAAATATAACGACGCTTGAAGAGGGGTGTCTTATACGAACTTTATTCACAAGCTTTCAGACGTCCTTCTACAGGCTTTATTACAGGCTTTTACAGGCTTGGTTGTCCTGGTGTGGAACTAACACCTACCCACATATTCTCATGTCCAGCAATGGCCGCAACCTTGCAGAAAATTTACATAGACCCAGAGCAGCAGCTTTATACACCCAAGATAGAGAACATTGCTGCTGCTGTGATGGAGATGTATGGAGACATCTGAGGCTCTTCATTGGACACGACAACAACAACAGAAAATTGAGATAGAGCCAGAGCAGCAGCTTTACACACTCAAGATAGAGAACATTGCTGCTGCTGTGATGGAGATGCATGGAGACATCTGAGACTCTTCTTTGGACACGACAACAACAACAGAAAATTGAGATAGACCCAGAGCAGCAGCTTTACACACCCAAGATAGTGGACATTGCTGCTGCTGTGATGGAGATGTATGGAGACATCTGAGGCTCTTTATTGGACACGACAACAACAACAACAGGCTTGGTCATCGTAAAGCCCGTAGAAGGAGGTCTGAAAACTTGCGAATAAAGTTCGTATAGACACTACTCTTCAATCGTTGTTATATATTGCTAAGATTTGCTTCTGTTTCAGACACAATGCTATTATCCAACATTTCTGTACATTATCTTTTTTTCTAGACACATCCTATTCAGCTTTTTGTTATTTTATTTATTTGGAAAAGATTTAGATTTTTTTTGACTCTTTTCCTATTGTAAATACTTCCATCACTTTTTTTTCAGGAAAATATAATTTTATAATTCTAGACATTGTCCTGATTATGGATACGGCCAGAAAAGGTTTTATTTTTTTTAAGAAGAAAAAAATCTAAAATGGCGATGAGATACGTTATTAAAGAGATATAGTATTTATATGGTGCACTAGAGCGCGCCATCTGTTATCAAAATTCGAAACTATTTTAATTTGTTTAATATTGTTGCGATGATGTTCTGGGGTGCCGCGAGGAAACATGGAGACAGCGGGAAATAAATGTTTATTTTGTTTATTTTACAACCGTCCACTGGACAAGTCGAGGAAAAATCTAATCTAATGATTGTTAAGATGGTATTTATAATGGTGAAAAAATAAGAAAACATGTAAAACAGGCGAACAAAGAAAATCAAAAGCATAAATGCAAATTAGGTTAGGCAAATTTACAATAATGGATAAAATGTACTTTCAAACTCTTCTTAACAATATTAAAAAGAATCTTACGCCTTTAAAATAGTTTCGAATTTAGATATAATATTGTAACAAAGTATTTATTAATTTTATTATATTTAGTAGCAGAGTAGTCATTTTTATATTTTGCTACTCTGTAAATTTCCCTCGTGGCTTATCTTTTGTTTACCATTCATAGTTTGTTCTTGCCTGAAATAAATTGTTGTCTCCTCCTGAAGTTTTTGTCTTCCCTAATTTACCACGTGGCAATATTAGCAAGCATTCGGACAATAACATCCTTCAACATGGTGTAATACGAATACAAAAAACTAGAGGAGAAATATGATATATATATATATGTTTTAGTCATTAAGGTACAGCTTT
>CP092863.1:67540293-67555162 GCA_030710605.1 Cordylochernes scorpioides | reverse complement strand
CACCACGCTGAATAGAGCCAACAGCCCGAAACGCGTACATGGTTAGCTTTTCTTGATTAATCAAGAATGGGTATTTGGAAAATTCTGGAATAATTAAAAATCAACGAGAATAGTTGATATTTATTCCGATAGATGGCGTAAGTTATCAGCAACTTTTAGTTTTACGATCAGGAGATGGCTTTTTTAAAAATTAAACTTTTCGTTTATTTCCCGATGTTACAGTTACTCGCTGTAGCTATACTCATGGGAATTTTGAATTCTATTTTCTACTTATATACATACACGATTTTCTAAAATACATATAAAGCGTTACGTATCACGAAAATGGTGTATATATTACATATGATAATAATTTAATACATATATAAGTTTTTAGATAATATATTATATACACATATTATTATTGATATTTATTCCGATAGATGGTGCAAGTTATCAGAAACTTTTATTAACACGGAGGGAGAGAGTGTAGAGTCATAGAAGAAGGCCTCTCGGTCTCCAAACAGGGGAAAAAAAAACAGAAGAAACTGTTGGCCAAGTAAAAAAATAAGAAAGTAGAAACTCATATCGCCCAAAAATATCATTTTTGTTATATTAAATCTACTGTTATTGATTTATATGATTATATATATCTCTATATATATAAAAGTCAATTTCCGTCTGTCTGTTTCGCGATAAACTCAAAAACTACTGAACCAATTGGTACCAAATTTTGCATGTCGCTTTTTATAAACCTGAGGAAAATTTTCGGCTGCATTTTGATTAGTATTTTTGGCTATTTATTTTTTTAATTTGAAGAACTTTTTTTACGCGGACTAATCCGGAATGGAATGATTACCTAAATATGGCCATTTTTTTAAAGCATCGGTGGTTCAGTGGTAGAATTCTCGCCTGCCACGCGGGCGGCCCGGGTTCGATTCCCGGCCGATGCATTTTTTTTTTTTACAATTTTTAAAACTCATATATATTATATATAATATAAATATATATTATTATATCAACTATATTAATTAAATCAAATACCTAAACAATAATATAATACAATTTTTGCCATCACACACACATTTTTTCCTGTAGTTTATGTGTTACTTCTGTATTGCTATTCTATGGCACTTCTAATATTTATTATTGATATACTTTTAGTATGAAGGAAATTGCACCCAAGGGATTTCTCGGGCGAAGCCGGGTCATTCACCTAGTGTTATATAAAAATATGTTTATATATTGTTGCACCAGGTTGCGGCTTGGCAGACTCTTCAGCCTGGATTCTCTCCTGTGCTGGGTCTTGCATCTTACCAGAGCGTGTTTCAACCATCCTACAAATTTATAAAAGGGAATAACGAGATAAGTCTTCTTTAAGTAGCCACCAGAATCCTTCCTTTATTTTCTCACATCAAAGAGAGCAGTGAAGTCACACGTGTACCTAAATACAAATGATGACAATCTAAATAATCTGTGTTTTAAATAAATATCATAGAATATTTTATATAAAAATAAATAAATATATAATTTAAATTTCAAATATATTAAAAATAATATAAGAAATACGCCATTAATCATGATGTAACACTTCCCCCTCTCCAGAGGTCGTCACGTCCTCGTGAGTTACCTCATCAATTCTCTCAAAATAGGGTTTGAGTCTTGAGACATGGACAATCAATGGGTCTTGGCCAGGATTATCTTTTGGCTCAATTAAGTAATTTACGTTAGACAGCTTCTTTAATATTCTATATGGGCCAAAATATTTTCTCAGTAGTTTCTCACACTTTCCTATTTTCCTAATTGGTGTCCAAACTGCTACTAATTCTCCTGGTTCGTAGCTTCTTTCCATGTGTTTCTTGTCATAGTTCTTTTTCATTCTTTCTTGAGTCTTTATTGTGTTGTTAATAACTAATTTTCTTGTTCTGTTTATTTTGTCTAAGTGATGTTTTATGTATTCATCATAATCATCTTTGTCAATGTCCACCGAGATATTCCTGTCGTCCAAAAGAGACGTGGGTTCTCTTCCAAACATCAGGAAAAAGGGAGAATATCCTGTGGTTTCCTGAATTGTAGTATTGTAAGCGTGAGTGATGAATGGGAGTATTTCGTCCCAATTTTTCTGATCAGTGTTCACATACATACTGAGCATATTGATCAATGTTCTATTTAACCGCTCTGTCAATCCATTAGTCTGGGGATGATAGCTCGTTGTGAAGCAATGTTTAATCTTGCACGTTTTCATCACCTCTTTCATTAAATTACTGGTAAATTGAGAGCCTCTGTCACTAATAAGATATTGTGGGGCTCCGTGCCGAAGAAAAATATCCTCTACTAGAAATTTTGAAACTTCTTTCACTGTTGCTTCCGAGACTGCTCTTGTTTCTGCATATCTAGTGTAGTAGTCCGTCAGCACGATTATCCATTTTTTCCTGTTTTTCGTAGATGGTAGTGGACCAACAAAGTCAATTCCAATTCTTTCGAAAGGAAAGTTGGCTGGGGGGATGGGCTGTAGTAGTCCAGAAGGTAATTGGTTTGAGCCTTTCCTACTTTGGCAAAGGTGACACGTCTTAACGAATTCTGAGACATCCTTTAGCATGGATGGCCAAAAGTATTTACTCTTTATTCGGTACATGGTTCTGGCGACGCCCAGATGGCCATTCGACATATGATTGTGATATTCTTTCATAATTTCTCTCTTTTTATTCTCTGGAACCACAAGCAACCACGCCCTGCCTTCAGGGTTCGGGTTTTTCTTAAAGAGGCATCCATCTTCTTCTTTAAAGTTTTGCGCAATTGATCGCCTGCTTCCATTAAGGTTTTTCTTAACACTTTCGATAAATTTATCCTCTTCGTCTGTTATTTGATTTAAAAATAGCCTTTCAAAATCCTCATCCCAATCAGTTTCTGGTAAGGGCCCCCTAGATAAGCCATCGGCGTCCAGATGCTTCTTTCCCGATTTATGTATTATATCGAAGTCATATTCTTGAATTTTCAATGCCCATCTTGCCAATCGACCTGTTGGATCCTTCAAGTTTTTGAGCCAGCATAAGGCGTGATGGTCTGTTACTATTTTAAAGTGTCTTCCATAAAGGTAGGGTCGTAATTTTGACATTGACCAGACAACGGCCAGACATTCTTTTTCAGTGGTTGAATAATTTTGCTCCGCTTTACTTAGGGTACGACTCAAATATGAGATCACCTTCTCTTCACCACCGATGTCTTGGACAAGTGTTGCACCTATGCCGATGTTGGACGCATCAGTATGAACATAAGTAGGTGCATTTGGATTGAAGTGACCTAAAATTGGTGGACTTAATAGTGCTGTTTTTAGGGTTTGAAACGCTTCCTCTTGTCTTTCTGTCCAGGTAAATGATACACTTTTTTTATAAGGTTGGTCAAAGGGTCAGCAATTTTTGAAAAGTCTTTGATAAATTTTCTATAATATGAACACATTCCCAAAAAGGATTGTACTTCTTTGACCTTTTTGGGCCGAGGAAAATTTCTGACAGCTTTGATGTTATGTTCCGCGGGTTTTATACCATGTTTGCTCGTTATATACCCGAGAATCTCCAATTCTTCAAAAGCAAATCGGCATTTTTTGTCGTTTAAACCTTAAATTAGATTCACGAAAACATCTAAAAACAGCTTCAAGTCTTTTGAGGTGCGTTGGAAAATCCGGGCTATATATGATAACATCATCCAGATAACACAAACAAATTTGCCATCTCAGATTTCCAAGCATATTCTCCATATTTCTCTCAAAGGTAGCAGGCGCGTTACAAAGTCCAAAAGGCATCACGTTGAATTCATATAATCCATGCGCTGTAGTGAAAGCTGTTTTCTCTTTGTCTCTTTCTTCGACTTCAACTTGCCAATATCCAGATCTGAGGTCTATTGCTGAGAAGTGTGTAGATCCTTGGAGAGTATCCATAACTTCGTCTATTCTAGGGATCGGATAGACATCTTTTACTGTCACATTATTCAGTTTTCTGTAGTCCACATAAAATCTGTATTTACCATCTCGCTTCTTGACCAATATTACTGGAAAAGACCAGGGGCTAGAAGATGGCCTAATTATGCCTTCTGTAAGCATCTCGTCAATTTGCTCTTTTATAATATCTCGTTCTTTAGCACTTACCCGGTAAGGCTTGTGTTTAATTGGCTTCGCGTCTTCTGTGTCTATCCGATGTTTTGCCAAATTGGTTCTCCCTAATCTCGATGATAAAAGATCTCCATACCTTTCTAAAACTTGTTTTAACTCCTTCTGTTCCTTTGGTGAAAGATTTTCGTTTATTTGGAATCTAGGTTCTTCGTTCTTTTCTACCTCTCTTTCTCGACTCACATTTATTTTCGCTGGACTACTTCCAAAAGCCAATGTTTGGTTTTTCATTATTTTTAACGGTCGAGGATACGGATTAGTTATCCAGATGTGTGTTTCCCTATTTATAACATTGATCAAGCTTCTTGCTAGACGAAGTCCATTTGTTTGAAACATTTTGCTGCTCTCCTCGATAATATATTCTCCATCCTCTGTTTCTACCAATGCCTTGATCAATTTCATGGAACATTCCGGTACAATGGAATCCTTGGCACTCTTTATTTTCAACATTTCAAAATTGATTTCGTCATGATTATTCGTCAAATCATATTTTATAGTTTCTTGCTTACAATCTATTTTTGCGTTCATTTTCTTAAGGAAATCTCTCCCAAGAATTAATGTCCGTAAATGCGTTTTCAATATCACAAAGTTGTGTGATAATGTTTCGTCATCAATTTTTATATTTAAAAATATACTTCCTACCATGTCCAATTTTTTTCCATCGGGTCCTGCACAAATTTTTGCGAGTTTACTTATACCATGGCCTGTATCGAGGGCCGTTCTGAGGTCGACCACTGAGAGGTCAGCACCTGTATCAACCAAAGCTTCAAGAGTCCCTATCTTGTCCACATTAATTTTTAATTTGTATTTAGGGTCCAACTTCTTGATTCCGTTTATGGTCGACTTGCTTTGATTGACAGATTCAGGCGCGACGCCTAGTTTAAATCTTCCAACACGGAATATCTATTCCGGGTAGGAATATTTGTCTGTGTGCTATGACATACATCAGCATAAAGCCGAGGTCCTGATTTCTCTGATATTTCATTCATTTGGCATTTTTCTTCGACCTTCTCTTGGGTATCTGCTGGATCCTCTTCTAGGATTCTTATAAACTTGACCCTACAATAACGGGCCACGTGCCCTGGCTTGTTACATTTAAAGCAGATTGGTCTTCCATCTTCAGTCCTATTTTTGCTCACTTCTTGGCTTTTATTGTAAGTGTTTCTCTGAAGGTTTGGTTTCGGCACAAAGTTAGGATTATAAGGACGTCTAGGGGTAGAGGGCTGGGGAAAGTTGTTTCGATACTGTCTGGGAGTAGGAGGGGAGTCGTTCTTGTAATTATTGGAAACAGGGGCTTGGGGCCTGGAAGTGGTCTGGTAGTTTCGTGCGGCAGTCGGCGGCACGTACCTCGATTGTTGTTGGGGTCTAGAATAGCGTGGACCGTTATATAGGTTTCTGGATTTCTCCACACGTTCCCGATACTTCTTTTCAAAAGAATCCATTTTCTTGCACACGACAAGAAGGTCATCGGTCGTTTTAGGAGGGTTCAGGTAGAGCGCGAATGAGTACTCTTTTTTCAGTCCTCCAATAACATGTTCAATTTTTGTTTCTTCTTCCATTGCGGGGTCAACCTTGTTGCACAACACTAGAATGTCTTCCGCGAACCTGATTGCTGGTTCATTCCAGTGTTGCATTCTGTTGAGCTTCATTCTAAGTTATTCTTTATTCGCGTCCAAAGAAAAATCCTGAATGAGGCGGATTTTAATATTTTCCCAGATCGTGAAACTAGCTTTGTGTAAATTCAACCAGGTTTTAGCGCTTCCCGTCATGTTCATGGCGGCATAACGAGAGATAATGTAGTCTGCCCAATGGTACAAGAAGCCAATTTCTTCAAGAGATTCAATCCATGGGCGAGGGTCTTCCGTTCCATCATACTTGGGGATGTCGATGTTGGGATTCAGGACAACTGGGTCGGAACTAGCATCTCTACCAATTGTTGCACCAGGTTGCGGCTTGGCAGACTCTTCAGCCTGGATTCTCTCCTGTGCTGGGTCTTGCATCTTACCAGAGCGTGTTTCAACCATCCTACAAATTTATAAAAGGGAATAACGAGATAAGTCTTCTTTAAGTAGCCACCAGAATCCTTCCTTTATTTTCTCACATCAAAGAGAGCAGTGAAGTCACACGTGTACCTAAATACAAATGATGACAATCTAAATAATCTGTGTTTTAAATAAATATCATAGAATATTTTATATAAAAATAAATAAATATATAATTTAAATTTCAAATATATTAAAAATAATATAAGAAATACGCCATTAATCATGATGTAACAATATATATATATATATATATAAAATATATTTCATAGATACAAATACTCTGCTAAATCGACCACCAGAGGTCGCCGTTTTCACTATAAAAACTCGTTGTTGTTTCCCGTTGGCCGGCTCAAAATCTTTGTACATTATGTAAATAATCTTTTGTTTTCCTTGTTCTATTCGCCTTAAGCCAGGCAGTACTTTTATCAAATTATGTTTTTCATATATATTCCTTTAGCTCAAATAAATAAATCTCTGATCAAAACTATTTTTATTCCTTCAAGCTTTTAACCATGACTGCAATACCATAATCCTCAAAATATTCCAAAATCTTACCATTTTTATTTTTTATAATATATATCTATATATATAAAAATCAATGTTTGCATGTTTGTTTGTTTGTATGTCCGGTATACAAATTCGCAGTAGTTCACTAATTCAAACCAAAATTTCCATACATAGGTAAAAAAATACGAGGAAGACGATAGGCTATTTAAAAAATATATAAATCAATTATTAAAACTATATATTCAAATTATTATACTTAGCTCACGAACAGCGCCCTCTATAAACGATTAAATTATGCTGATGCAAACAAATAGAAAATGCTAATAACAAACAATTATATATAAAAATCTTATCTAAATATATATCACTCGGGTCGATATGCACACAGGTCAATCCCGGGGCGAAGCCCGGGTTACCCGTCTAGTGTTATATAAAAATATTATTTTATTTAAAATTATATTTTATAGATTAAAATATTCTGTTTTTAAATTTTATTATATTATTACAGAAGCACGAAGTCTATCAGACTATTGTGCTGTATTAGAATTATTTACATATATATATCTTTAATTATTTACATGATGAGAATTAGTAGTTATTTATAAATCTGTGTACAAATTGCTCTGAACTTGCCAAAGCTTTCATAAGATTGAGTATATACAGAAAGATGACATTATGTTAAAGTAAGCAAGTACAATTTGGTTAGTCAGAGGGCAAGCCAACACTCTGGTGTTTCAACATCTGTTTTTATTCTGTTTATATCTACCACTAGATGTCGGGACTTTCCCTATATAAAACCTACTGTTGTTGTTTCCCGATGGCCGGCTCAAACTTTTGTACATTATGTAAATAAGTTTTTTTATTTTTTATATTCTTACGCCTTAAGTCAGGCATACCTTTCTCAAATTATGTTTTCTATATTCCATAAGCTCAATTAAAGAAATCTCTGATCAAAACTATTTATATTTTCAAGATTTTCCGCGACACTGCATACCAAAAACAACAGAAATCTCATTTTTTACAACAAACTTTTATGGTGCTGTATATTTAGAGTAGAACAACCTCCCTGTAAAGGACAACACCTAATTACAGAGCCAAAGAGTCCTTTAGTGAGAGATGTGTCCTCTTACCAGAGAGTTACTAAATAGTAAAAATGGTAATTTTGCAAATGAAAACTGTCCTTTATAGAGGGGTGTCCTCTTACCAGGGAGTTACCAAATAGTAAAAATGGTTTCTTGTTTCTTGAAAATGAAGATACTTCGGCCAGTAAATCTTTTTATTACCTCGACGTTTCGACAAAAATCTTTGGTAATTTTGCAAATGAAAACTGTCCTTTATAGAGATGTGTCTCCTAGCACGAGTATCCTCTCATGGAGGTTCTACTGTATATATTGATTGAGCAAAACTACCTTCCCTACAACGCTTTCACACTATAAGGTATTATATAAGGTAAGGTTTTGAAAATAGAGCAATCCATAAATAAATCTTTAATTAAAAAGGCATATATTGGATAAAATAAAAGGTAAAATAAATGATATTTTGATCCAATATATGCCTTTTTAATTCTCTCTTCTTCTTTCTTATCTCCACTCAATCATATTAAGGTATCAAGCTTGTTTGACAACCATCATGGCTGTGTGAAGTAGAATGCGTCTGCCTTTGTCATTAAGACTGGGAGCACTACTCAGTGGCAGGCCGACTTAGCTCCAAAAGAAATGGCCGCCTACGTTATGAGGAACAGATGCCATGTGCAGCCGCTCCTAACATGGAGTACAGACTCATCCTGTATCCCTGGATTAGGAGCCCTTACAGGGTACTATCAGCCAGGCCAGCTGAGCCCAGGTTTTTTAGTGAGCTTGTTAGTGCTCCCCCTCCTTCTTTTTCATCCGGGCTTGGGACCGGCAAAGACGGTTTTAACTTAATTGGTAATTAAAATGTTAATTAGCTTGGAACACTAATTAATAATGGACAACTATAACAATAAAATATTGTAGTATATAACCAACATAAACAACAGAGAAAGAGAACAACAGATCACAACAAAACATGAACCAAAATGAAACAAACAGCAACGAAAGAAACCAATGCAGATGATTCAAACAGTCCAAAAGACCTCACCAAACGACTTCCGTTCTGTTTGAGCGCCAGATCTGGGACACGTCACTTCCTGCGTCTATTGATTGGTTTAACACTGCTTATCTAATCTACCTCAGTGTTCTAAAAAGCTTTTTGATGGATCTTTTGGCGCACACATTATTTGAGACTCCCTCTCGCTACCAGAATACAATAAACATAATTATATGAAATTACATTTATTACAATTATCATATTACTCGAAAGTCTAATTAACTGAAGTTAAAATTTACTGAAAGTAACCTATATTATACGTATATAGAATTATGCACTAAAGTTATATTATACAAAGTTACAATTATCATGAATGATATATCCGACAATTACAATTATCGTGAATGATATATCCGAAAGTTACAATTATCGTGAATGATATATCCCAAAGTTACAATTATCGTGAATGATATATCCGAAAGTTACAATTATCGTGAATGATATATCCGAAAGTTACAATTATCGTGAATGATATATCCCAAAGTTACAATTATCGTGAATGATATATCCGAAAGTTACAATTATCGTGAATGATATATCCCAAAGTTACTATTATCGTGAATGATATATCCGACAATTACAATTATCGTGAATGATATATCCGAAAGTTACAATTATCGTGAATGATATATCCGAAAGTTACAATTATCGTGAATGATATATCCGAAAGTTACAATTATCGTGAATGATATATCCGAAAGTTACAATTATCGTGAATGATATATCCGAAAGTTACAATTATCGTGAATGATATATCCGACAATTACAATTATCGTGAATGATATATCCGAAAGTTACAATTATCGTGAATGATATATCCGAAAGTTACAATTATCGTGAATGATATATCCGAAAGTTACAATTATCGTGAATGATATATCCGAAAGTTACAATTATCGTGAATGATATATCCGAAAGTTACAATTATCGTGAATGATATATCCGAAAGTTACAATTATCGTGAATGATATATCCGAAAGTTACAATTATCGTGAATGATATATCCGAAAGTTACAATTATCGTGAATGATATATCCGAAAGTTACAATTATCGTGAATGATATATCCGAAAGTTACAATTATCGTGAATGATATATCCGAAAGTTACAATTATCGTGAATGATATATCCGAAAGTTACAATTATCGTGAATGATATATCCGAAAGTTACAATTATCGTGAGTGATATATCCGAAAGTTACAATTATCGTGAATGATATATCCCAAAGTTACAATTATCGTGAATGATATATCCCAAAGTTACAATTATCGTGAATGATATATCCGAAAGTTACAATTATCGTGAATGATATATCCGAAAGTTACAATTATCGTGAATGATATTATCCGAAAGTTACAATTATCGTGAATGATATATCCGAAAGTTACAATTATCGTGAATGATATATCCGAAAGTTACAATTATCGTGAATGATATATCCGAAAGTTACAATTATCGTGAATGATATATCCGAAAGTTACAATTATCATGAATGATATATCCGAAAGTTACAATTATCGTGAATGATATATCCGAAAGTTACAATTATCCGAAATTATAATTATACGAAAGTTCAATTATCTGAAAATCAAAATATCCGAAGATAAAATTATCCGAAAGTCCAATTATACGAACTTTAAAATATCTGTAAATCCAATTATCCGAAATTAGAATTATTTGATAATCCAATTATCCGAAGATTATGAAATTATAATTATACGAAAGTTCAATTATCTGAAAATCCAATTAAACGAAGTTACAATAATCCGAAAGTCCAATTATACGAAAATCCAATTATCCGAAGTTACAATAATCCGAAGGTCCAAGTATACGAAAATCCAATTATTCGAGAGTTCAATTATCTTTAAATGTAATTATCGGAAGTTCAAATTATCCGAAATTTCAATTATCTGAAAATACAATTATCTGAAAGTTCAAATTATTTGAAAGTTCAATTATCTGAAAATCCAATTATCCGAAGTACAAATTATCCGAAAATTCAATTATCTTTAAATCTAATTATCGGAAGTTCAAATTATCCGAAATTTCAATTATCTGAAAGTTCAAATTATTTGAAAGAGAGAGAGTTCAATTATCTGAAAATACTATTATATCTGAAAGTTCAAATTATTCGAAATTTCAATTATCTGAAAATCCAATTATCTGAAAGTTCAAATTATTCGAAAGTTCAATTATAAGAAAATCCAATTATCCGAAGTTACAATTATCCGAAAGTTCAATTATCCGAAGATATAGAAGTTACAATTATACAAAATTTCACAATTACAACTATTGGAAACAGCGAGTGGCCGAAGCCTCGATTTATCCAAATTCAGAATAAATCCTAAATTTAAATTCTTCTTGAACTTCCAATTATAAGAAAAAACGCATCCCTATTCGAATAGCAGAGAGCGCCATCTAGTGGAACAGAAATCAACTAAACATTGATTTAACTTGTTCCCTGATATTTGGCCAACCCAATTTATTGATAAATCAAGAAAAGCCATCCACGAACACGTTTCGCGCTGTTGGCGCTCGTCAGCGTAGAATAGGCTGCACCACTGTGACCAAAAAAGATTTTTGGTCCCAGAGGCTTCTTGAGAAACAAAGAAATGGGTATTTAAGGCCAAACATGTGTAAATACGCTTAACATGTGAAAAATATGTTTACGAACTCTTGGGATAACCTTATAATAAAAAAACACTGGTATTTTACATATAATACATGCATACAAAGGCTTTTACGAAGATTTTCGTTTCTTTAAAGAAAAAAGACGGAAACTCTATTGGGAAACTGTGAATAGCATTTCACGGTAAATTTGGGTATATAGATTTGACTGTCAATCTGATATCAGAGTGCATGGACCGATCTGATCTGCTCCATGGACAAGACACCACCTCAGTTGGCCTGGTATTGTGATCAGGGTGCATGGACCGATCTGATCTGCTCCATGGACAAGACACCACCACCACCATCAATCCAGAAGAGAAAATTCATACGGCACCTCAGTTGGCCGGTATTGTGATCAGGGTGCATGGACCGATCTGATCTGCTCCATGGACAAGACACCACCCACCACCATCATCAATCCAGAAGAGGAAATTCATACGGCACCTCAGTTGGCCGGTATTGTGATCAGGGTGCATGGGCCGATCTGATCTGCTCCATGGACAAGACACCACCACCACTATCAATCCAGAAGAGGACATCCATACGGACAAGGCACCTCAGTTGGCCTGGTATTGTGATCAGGGTGCATGGACCGATCTGATCTGCTCCATGGACAAGACACCACCTCAGTTGTCCTGGTATTGTGATCAGGGTGCATGGACCGATCTGATCTACTCCATGGTCAAGACACCACCACCACCACCATCAATCCAGAAGAGAACATCCATACGGACAAGACACCTCAGTTGGCCGGTATTGTAATCAGGGTGCATGGACCGATCTGATCTGCTCCATGGACAAGACACCACCACCACCACCATCAATCCAGAAGAGAACATCCATACGGACAAGACACCTAAGTTGGCAGGTATTGTGATCAGGGTGCATGGACCGATCTGATCTGCTCCATGGACAAGACACCACCACCACCACCATCAATCCAGAAGAGAACATCCATACGGACAAGACACCTAAGTTGGCAGGTATTGTGATCAGGGTGCATGGACCGATCTGATCTGCTCCATGGACAAGACACCACCACCACCACCATCAATCCAGAAGAGAACATCCATACGGACAAGACACCTAAGTTGGCAGGTATTGTGATCAGGGTGCATGGACCGATCTGATCCATGGACAAGACACCACTATCAATCTGGGTTTGTTGCAGAACTCCACAAATCAGGGACAATATTACAGTCATGATGTCACAGCTTGAGATGAAATCACAATAAAAAATATCGTTAAACCGGGAGAGGATACGTTAACGCTGTGAAGATTGTGCCAATGGCACCCACGCAAGCACCAGCCAATTTCCTGAAAGTTGCACGGAGGTGTTCTAGGTTTCCTGATTACACCAGATTTCTTTAAAACCCGACCGTATTAACGGAGTAATCGTAATTGGATTGTCATACGTCAGTATGTGGGGGGTCGGTAGAAGGATGGTCAAACCCCGTTGGTTTTCGACCGTTACGACCCGGGTTCGATTCCCGCATTAGACACTTTTTTTCTGATTAAAAAAAAATGCTCCAATGACCCCCGATTTTTGTAAAAATCCAACCCCACCAGCGAGTGCAAGTAATCAAACGAAGCTCTGGCACATTTGTAAGTGCAAAGTCGAACTGCTTTTCACATATGTAGACATGTGGTACACTTACAGTAAAAGTAGTCACCAACTTCAACCCACCATGATTATCATGGCCGGTACCACGTGTACTAGGGATAATAATAAAAAAAAAACCGTATGCGTTGTCTTGAACGAAACATGGTGGTGTTAGTTTAGTCAGATGGAGAGAGCCAGATTTCAGGATGACAAACCATTTCTGATCGTCTCTAGCAACCCTATCTTATTTACATACAAGATCTGAGAGATTGTAAAAGATTGTAAAGACAATTCTAAAGTCAATGCCCTTCTACAGTGGGGTCGAAATATTCGAAAGCACGACTAACTAAAAAAAACCTTACAAGAAACTCTTTTTTAATAAGATGTTTATTGAAATAATATCAGTAACACAGATATATATACAGTAGAACCTTCCTTTAGCGGAAACCTCTCTACAAAGGACAGTTTTCATTGTCAAAATTACCATTTTTACTATTCAGTAACTCTCTGGTAAGAGGATACCTCTTCCTAAAGTACACTTTGGCTCTGCAATTAGGTGTTGTCCTTTACAGGGAGGTTTTACTGTATTCAGTAACTCTCTGGTAAGAGGATACCTCTTCCTAAAGTACACTTTGGCTCTGCAATTAGGTGTTGTCCTTTACAGGGAGGTTTTACTGTATTCAGTAACTCTCTGGTAAGAGGATACCTCTTCCTAAAGTACACTTTGGCTCTGCAATTAGGTGTTGTCCTTTACAGGGAGGTTTTACTGTATTCAGTAACTCTCTGGTAAGAGGATACCTCTTCCTAAAGTACACTTTGGCTCTGTAATCAGGTGTTGTCCTTTACAGGGAGGTTTTACTGTATTCAGTAACTCTGTGGTAAGAGGATACCTCTTCCTAAAGTACACTTTGGCTCTGCAATCAGGTGTTGTCCTTTACAGGGAGGTTTTACTGTATTCAGTAACTCTCTGGTAAGAGGATACCTCTTCCTAAAGTACACTTTGGCTCTGCAATTAGGTGTTGTCCTTTACAGGGAGGTTTTACTGTATTCAGTAACTCTCGGGTAAGAGGACACCCTCTCCATAAAGAACACTTTGGTTCTGCAATTAGGTGTTGTCCTTTACAGGGAGGTAGTTCTACCGCATATGTATCTGAACATATATTTTTTGAATGACCGATATATTCTTCATATACTCGTACAATTATTTTGTTCTATTTTTAGTTGAGCACTTCCTAAAACCTCCATGAATTCTGGGTTTACGATTGAAAAAATTCCTCTATTTTATTAGGTCTAAAGCTACAAAATTCTAATGAGCTGACAGAAGGTTTTACTTGGATTTCTTCATTGCTGATCAAATTGATGGCTTGTTAATATTGCAGTATCTCTTATTGGTATTTCAGGTAAAGTGATATAAAATATACTTTGTTATGGGAGGAACTGGCTTTATCATGGTGTACCTATGCCTTGTGGAGTTTATCTTTATAGATCTCTGAGGTAGATAACATTCAAGATAGATGGAGCTGATTTTTACAATGTGCAATTCGTAACTAATCGTGGAAACTTCGGAGATTTTCTGTATCGAATACGATCTATAGACGATCCAGGGTGTGGAGAGAGAGAATGCAGGATTCCTGCATATTGAATATGTCCAATCTTCCAGAACTACAGAAATCGGTAAAACATTGAATACAAGGATCTTTTTATGTTTATAAACAGTAAGGACGCATATTTTAAATTTAGAAAATTCTGTAAATATATCTATGATTTTTTCTCTTG